>OZ022240.1:12496306-13166306 GCA_963978895.1 Erpobdella octoculata | reverse complement strand
TCCCAGAACCATGCAAGTTTCATAAACCAAAAAGAATGTAAAACAGCTTGACACAATTTTGCATGTGCATAATGTCCCACAGAAATATTTCTTAGGTAAATAATGGTATTTCGGTATTTCTAGATGTTTTGAATTTAATCAGAACTGTGAACCGTGATATTTGTGCACAGACATTAGCTACATAGAGCATGTTGTTAATAATGTTCAATTCAAAGCACATTCAATACACGAGTATATAAGTATTATTCCATCTCATATTCATCAACTGCACAAACATCGAGGATGACCTGCGTATAATCATCTGGGACAGGGATATCATTACTAGTAGTAATACACACCATGACATATAAATGGATAAATAAACATATTAATAATACTTATTTTTTAATAAAAGTTAACATTATTTCAATATCAAAAATTCACGTTCACATCCCTATCTCAAAAATTAAATCCCGTGATCGCAAAAATATAAATAAGCAATTGTCACCTAATAGGTTAGTTCAAAATGAAAAATTAAAAAAAAAACAAAAAAGTTTTTTATTTAAACATAAAAATCCAACGTATCATGATCGATAAAATTGTAACTGTATGTTAAGAAATAACTGTTCTGATTATAAATAACTATATTTCTGATTTCCCAGACGCAAGCTATGATTGTAGAAAAATGTTTGCTCGAAATCAATAGTTGAAGCCATTAAGAGATAATTTATTACTATTTAATCAGTTAATTAATGATTTCATTTCTTCACAAACAGTAGGTATAAAAAAAACTAACCAACTTTTGGAGTTTCAAGAAAATATCCAAATTTCAGTAAATTAAAATATTTGTTTTATTCACTAAACACTTTTCCGCGCAGTTTTGTAGCAGCTGAATGGCGAGCCTTAAATACGAAACTGAATCGACTGCAGGATTTGCATATCAACCGACGAAATAAACGCGTTGAATGTTTTTGTGCTAACATTTCATTGTTGTTTAAATAAATGATACAATAATTTACTGAATATAAAACTAACCTTAACAATTAATTTTTTAACTGCAAAATATAACTTGTGAATTACATTCACGACGATTTTAACGCAATTTGTCACTTAGAATAAAAATTCAGCCGGTGGCTCTTACAATAATGAAAACAATTTCTGCCTGAAGAGAACGAAGGAGGGCGTTTATTCTGTTTTCATAAGGGGGAAGGAGTAGAAGGAAAAGTGAGGCTCCTGACTTTTATGTAGGCTCCTGACTTTTATGTAGGCTCCTGACTTTTATGTAGGCTCCTGACTTTTATGTAGGCTCCTGACTTTTAAGTGGGCCATGGTTATTATATGGGCACCTTTCAGACCGTTACTTTCAAAACTCATGGACATCATTTAGGGGGACTGGGCTTCGGACTTTTATGTGAACCAATAGTTATTATATATGGGCCCCTGTAGGATTTTTTGGTGTTTTTAGTGAGATTTGAGAAGAGAAAAATAGAAGCTTTTGTAATTATAGGATGCGGCCATATGTAGAAAAATGCCGTCCCGGTTATAAAGATGGTTAGCGTTATTCATAGCCTGGCCAGGTAGGTTGTCCATAGAAATTAAAAGAGAGAAGAGATGCTAAAGAAACTAGGAAGCTTGATCATCAACGTTGAGATGGAGAGGTGTTAAAACAGTTATGAACAGTTCAAAATGGAACGAGATAGGTCACAGATTTTGTATGCATGCATCGATCGCATTTTGTCTAAGTTGAACGCACGATTTACAGAAAATAGTGATATTCTTGCATGTCTGAATTCCTTCAATCCGCAATCTGATGATTTCCTCTCTGCACTCTGCAGACCGAATAAGAACACTTTTGCGGCCAGTTCCAACCCGGATAAAAAAATATCAAATTATGATCCACGACAGGATAATTCGATATATATTACATATTCTAATATTTGAGTCTTAAAACACGTAGTATAAAGAACGATAAACTATTATCAAATAACGATATTAACCACAAAAAAAAGATATGAACTATTAGCCTATATCCTATTCATAAAAATTCAG
The DNA here is from genome assembly GCA_963978895.1 of Erpobdella octoculata. Taxonomy (NCBI): domain Eukaryota; kingdom Metazoa; phylum Annelida; class Clitellata; order Hirudinida; family Erpobdellidae; genus Erpobdella; species Erpobdella octoculata. The sequence continues at coordinate 13,164,278 of OZ022240.1, read as the reverse complement.
TAGATACTTGCATTATTGGACCCAGAGGCGTGGCTAAGGGGGTAAGCAAGCTGCCCCGGGCGACATCATGGGGGTGACAGAAAGAGGGTTCAGTGTATACATATTATACTAACTTTTTCAGAATTAAATGACTATAGCTTCTTTCGTTCATCAATATTAAATACCGTTCACAGCAGATTTTGATAGCTATAGCCTTGTTCGTAGAGACAGTTGGAAATGCTCTTATGATCACTCAGATGTTATGGTATGTGACCTCCCCCGGTCATCAGGTTTTTGGGAGGAAAAATAAAACAAGGGTTTCAATTTTTTTTTAAAAAGTGACTCCAACTACCCCCTCCCCGGTCATCAGGTTTTTTTGGGAGAAAGAATCAAAAGATGTTATGTAGGGGGGCGCAGATTTTGTGTTTTGTGCCCAGGCGCAGAGGACCCAGAGGGGGCCCCTAAAACATCTTGCCCCCCTAAGGTTTTGCTGAAATGACGTCCCTGTTGCTATGTTTTTGCGTGTGAATCAACCTAGAGATCTACGTGTGTTGTTGTTGCTTGTTGCATGAATTCAAGTGCACTTATGAAGTGAACACTAAACTGATCAAGAATATCCAGTGCACCATTCTAGCCAGTAAGGTCTGACAAATTCGTTAGCAAACAGATTAAATCATGCTGCAAACACCCAGGAAATTTCAACACTATGGTTGCACCGGAATTTTCTAAAAGGTTGTTATACATCGTTGGAAAGGTATTTTCATAAGGATGAAGAAAATTGAGGTTGCAAATTTTGATAGTTGGTGCGGGCTGAGAAAATGAACTATGTTTGGTTTTATGCTATATTCTCCTATTTACAACATTTCACAAAAACTGTGTACCATCAGTTATATTTTCAAAACTTAAATTGTGAAATACAATATAAAATAAAATAATGGATAAATTTAAAACATCTATCATTGTTGTCATACAGTTTTTATTTAAATAAATTCAATCATCTGCATCATCATCATCGCTATCATCATCCATGCAAACATTACATGGATTTAAACAAAGTTCTTCATCTGTTTGTGTACTGTAACAATTGCAACCACCAGTACAGGGCTGATTTATATCACCAGATTATAAAGTTCTTCAATTCACGCCCATGAAACAAGTTCTGGTGTGTCTGAAATTGATTCAATTTCAGAAAAACAAGCCGTTTTTAACAGCTCGGGTTCAGGCTTTTTGTAATGAATAACCTTTGTCAGATCAATTCCGAGTGATGAACTATTCAATGTATTTTCAGGAAATCGCTTGATGCTGAATTCTATTACTTCAGATGATGTATGTCCTTTTTGTATAAGAATTGAAGTCATGGCATGAGTAGTTCGTTTACCATCAACAGTTTTTTCATTATGATCCAAATTGTCTGTAGCACATACTACAAATCCACCATTTTCAACTTTTGATTTAAACTCTGGAGGTAATTAAATTTGCAGTTTTGATTGAGTTGTCACCTGAGCAATATAACTTGATGCAGAGGAGGTTAAGAAGCGTCGAAGTTCACTGTACGAAACAGAATATCCAAGGTGATATACAAGTTCATTCAGCTTCCTTGATCCAAAATCATGATATAATTCAATCCCTAGACCGAGATGTTTTGGTGAAAATGTTCCAGTTGATAAAGTGATTATGTCGCAAGCTATGTTTAAACATTTTTTCAACTCATCCGAATTGTTTTGAATAACTGCTGCATCGAAAAAACTTTTGTTTGTTAACCAAACTAAAAATGTCAATAACTTGGGATTTACAAACTTTTTTATTCCATCAACTGACATATCTCCAGAAGAAAAATCTTTATGATTCTCAATTTTTCCTATTTCTCTTCTTAGAATTCTAACTGCCTGGTGAAGAACAGCATCATCAGGAAGAACTTTCAAAGAATTCTTTTCAAATTCATCATATTCAAACTCGTCAGAACTTTCTTCATGGACAGCATTAACAATATCCCTGGCTAGTCGAAGAGCCTCACCAACAGAAATGCTGCTCAAACAAACAAGATCTGAAAAACCAGGCTGACTGATAAAAAAAATTGCTGGATTCACTTGACTTAACCTTGATTTTAATTTATTTGATGTATAACTTTCTCCATTTATACCATTGGAACCAAGAATTGAAATGAATTCCTCTCGGAGTGTGGATAACAAGAATACTTTTCCATTTTTAATATCTGGTTCAAATTTCTGAATGAGTTGTTGAATTGCAAAATAGTATGGATCCTTTTCCAAACCTGCATTTTGTACAGCTGCTATGCTAGATCGATTAATGTAACGAGAGTAGCAACTTTCATGATAACGAGCTTCGATTGCTACCAAATCTCTGTTCGGAACACCGTTCAATTTCACAAGCATTTCTTGATCCATCCGCTCCTCGGCTGCTTTTTTCATTTTACCAAACATGTTATTTTCATCTCTGTCGGTAATCGCACACTGTACCATACACCATTCACTTCTTTTTTATAAGTGGCATGCCCTTCCACAAATAAAGCAATATGATTCGAAGTCAAAACTAGACTTTATAATTTTAGGTATTTATCGGCACATATTCACGTTGAAACTGATGCCTGATTCTCTTTTTTTCAACAGTAGATTTATATGAAAACTGCTTGTATATGTAGCACGGCACGATTTGTGGTACGAAAGTGCTTCATCGCCACACAATAAAGACGGAAGTTTTTCACAAATTCGTTTTCCTACATCATCACCTCGCTGTTTGCATGCACTGATTAAATTATCCAAATTATCCCGTTTCGATTTCGGAACAAAATATGCAAGTATCTGCATTGAAATAATCGTCTCTTTTTCTTTGCTGTTCTATACTGAAAAGTTCAGCCATTTTGTCTGAAAATTTTATCAAAAGTATCCCACATTTATTTAAGTATTTTGAATGTACAATTCATTAAAAAAAAATAAGGACTTGAATAAAAATGGCATGGTGATCTTAATTAATAATGTTATATAAATAAGAAAGTAAATGCACGTATCAATCAAACCAAAAAAATATATTAGTCACCATTACAGTATTACTATTAATACGGCAACGCTACCTACAATACCGAGCAGATTAAAATAAACAAACATTTATCTTACCACTGTATTTTTATTCCAAATATTTACTAATATCGGTTATTAATTAAATTAACAAATTTATGAATATAAACGAAATGTCTTCAAATAATCATGCGACGTACGAACTATAAACGAAATGTTTTCAAGCAATCATTAATATGCGATGTACCAAAGATCATAAATCGACCAGTCGATTATTATGAGGTTTGAAATCAAATTACTAATTTTGCACAACAATTTGCAAATTGCAACCGAGATTTTATAATACTTCTAGGTGTTCCCTTCAAGATAAAACAAGTTGCACTTTTAGAAAATTCCGGTGCAACCTCAAGTTTTTAGGAACGAGCTACGCACACAACGACGCAGCATGAAAACGTTTACCCATTCTTTGACCATAGCACGCAAAGAACACACCAAAAAGTACACAAAATGCGTACCTAGCTCCAGATTTATCAGAATATTTTGTAACATCAAGCCGTTTGTATTGCAGAAGATTTTTGAAGTTGAGGGCCTATATACACTTTTGAACATCTAATTTTATATCCACTAAGTCAACTTGACATTATAGTCAACTTGAAATTATAGTCAACTTGACATTATAGTCAACTTGACATTATAGTCAACTTGACATTATAGTCCAGGACCTGTCCTACAGACCCGCATACACTTTTAAAAGGACGGAGTTTGAATATTTTTTCGAGTAGCAGACTCATATAGTTGTAAAACGGGACTAGGTGGAGTTACCAAAAATGGGGCATAAGTCTGCCATCTTGAATTTTCAAATTGGCGACCAATAATTATAAAAAAATTTAAAAAAAATCAGACAACATAAATATACTTAATTGGTGTACACAACTTTATTTTTTTAAAGATATCATTTCGTTTATGATAATTATGAGACAAATAAAATTTAATATGGCGGACGATATGGCCGAAAAAAATCCCAAATAAAAGCTGAGAACACAGAAAATGTTATCGGTGCATTATTTAAACGTAGATCAACTTGTTTGGATATTATTTAACTTATTAGGGCCGTTCAAACAATTTATAACGATTGACGTTATTTAATATTTTTTTATTTGTCTTAAGGCATATTATCAAAACAGCCGCATTTAAAGAAACTGTTCAGTAAACATGGAGCTGATTATGCAACTCGTACAACATCTAAAACAAATTATTATTTTTCAATTTTTAACTATCCTAATTTAATTTTTTATTATTCTTTTACTAAATTGTTTATTTTTATGTGGAATTTGTTTGATTTTGCACTTCACGTTGGATCTGTAGACAGTTCACTTCCAATCTTCAGAGAAAGTGATTGTTTGAACTACCTCCGATATGGTACTTTCTACCGTGAAAGTATAAACAAACAAAAATATACGAATGACGCGCTAGGATTGGTCGTATCAGCGCGGCTTCACAAGCCGGAACCAAGGAAACCATGGCGACTCTTCTTAGGAAAAAAAAACAGCCAGAAATTATTACGGCAAATATCTGAGACAAAATTTATTTTCGTAATCCATTAGAGTGCATTGTTCCGGAAAAGTAGAAAACAGAATCGGTATTTAACGGAAACAAAAAAGGTTAAATACGATAAAAAACGATAAAATTGTGCCACATAGACTGACACGTACGGCAGCTACAAGAGCGCCAAAGAACATATAGTCCAGGAGAATTAAAAAAAAGCTGGCATAATTGGAAGCAAAGCAGTTTGATATTTTGTTTTGTAAGTATATGTGTTAGCAACAATTAGTTAAAAATCCACCCTTCCAACTCATCGTTTAAAAAATTACAGACGATTTTCAAAATCGGCCTTAAAATCGGTAAATTAATTGAATACGCCAGCTCTTTTAATCCAATTAGATGAAAATAACTAAAGTTTAAGCTGAATGCTTTATTGTTACTTATTGCATGATATACAAACATTAAAAATTATCAAAAAAAAAAAACGAACTGATTTATGGAGCCGTTTTTCCATAAAATATACAATATATCAGCTCTTAAAATCCATTTAAATAAAAATAACTCAATCTATAGATGAAAACTACCTAATACAAAATATAAATAAGTTAAAATTTGTCTCGCAACATTATATACGGATACAAATAAACTACTTTATTGTGCCGTTTTTGACTAAATGTGCAAAATAAATTAAGATTAATATGAAAATTGCTTGTTACATACTATTTAATATACACATATTAAAAAGCATACATATAAATCCATAAATAATTTCCAATTTCAACATACAATAAAAAAACAAACAGAAAAACAACAAAAACACCTAAAAATAACAATTTCAACGTGGAAAAAATACAAGACATGTCATTAGGATTCAAATCAATAATCGGAAGCATCCTTATGTCTGATGATGATCTGAAATCTCCGTCTGGCTTACAAGCATGTTCCATAAAGCCAGACCAATTTGGCCTTTGCTGATCTTCATCTAAGCACAAGATACCGATTTTCCAGGCAAGTTCCAAGTTTAAAGAAGGAGGCAACACAGAAGGAAAATTTAATTGAGAAATGGGCTTGAAAGACATCAATGATAATGATGACTTGTCGGGGAATGTGTATCCCAGTATAGGAATACCTCGGTTGTTCACAACACAACTGGATTTTAGGCGTGACAATCGTGGTACAGCTGATTCAGCAAAGTGTCCTGACCCTAATCGATTACACGAAGTAGACATTGATATGATGCCCATACCGTGAAAGGTACCACTTCCATCTAAAGTGATAACGTTGTGGTCAAGATTATCACCAGACCATTGCGTAAAACATTGAGGAAAAGACTGAGGAGCATCAGGGGAGTCATTCTGAACCACTGATTGTTTAAAAAGTTTAACTTTATCATATGAAATTGAAAATCCCAACCGTGACAGCAAATCAAGCAGCCATCTAGATCCAAAGACTAAACTAACTCCAACGCCAAACAAAATTGGAGAAATAAGAGATCTTTGTCTTGTCCCCTGCACAATAGAATGACATATGGAAACTTGTTTTATTTCATTACAAACAATATTTTCTATTAAGATTTTCAACAAACTAGGAATCCACCTTTTGGCATTTTCAATATTTGAGAAATCATCAGTTCCTGGATATGTTTCATTTGAGGACATTTCCCTTATTTGAGCTCAATTTTGCTGCTGCCACTATGATACGCTCACTCTCATCTTCTATGCCACTCTTTTTTTCAGCATACCATTGCTTAGTTATAACCACAAACTTCGGCAAAAAATATGTGCTCAGCGTAACGTTTCAATACCTTTAACACCTAGTGTAACCATCTTGACTGTATCACAGACGTTGTCGGAACGGAATTCAGTTCGACAAATTAAACATACCATTTCATTTAGTTCACCCATTTCGAAAAAGAACAATAAAAACTCCAAAAAATAAATGTTTTACAAAATACTAGCTTAGAAATTCGATGTTTTACGACAATTTACGAAAATACTAACTTATCGCTCACTACGTAAATCTCTGTCAAAAAAGCGTCAAAAAACCAATTTCCGAAACGACGATTTCAACCGATTTTTGCAGGAAGATTCATAAACGTATTACAAACAAAATATCCAAAAATCAGCTTGCTTCAAATTTTGTCTAGGTACAACAAGGAAAATTTTTAATTCTCCTGGACTAATACATACATAATCTCATTTATATATATATATATATATATATATATATATATATATAAATGAGGTTATGTATATATGTATATACTTATAATACTATCGAGCATATATATATATATATACATATTATATATATATATATATAGATATATATATATATATATATATATATATATATATATATATATATATATATATATATATATATATATATATATACATATTATATATATATATATATATATATATATATATATATATATATATATATATATATATATATATGTATGTATATAAGAAACTTGGATGGCGTACAATCCACCACGAAATAACGCAAAATATACATGTCTCAACTTCTGATATATGTGGTTCGTAAAAACATATCAACGCTATGTTTCCTTATAATATATATCATAAAAACATATATCTCGATAGCTATTAAATTAGCTAGTGACGGATTGTACGCCGTACAACTTATAATACTATCGAGCATTGATTCGTACCCATTCATAGTCGAGTGTTGTGTTCAACATACCCCAACAAAAGCGCTTAACAACCACTGTTTATTGGCGGTGGAAGTGGCGCAGATGGTAAGGTAGTTGGCATGATGCGAGGCGGTGTTGCCGATCCGACAGTCGTGGGTTCGAGTCTGAAGTTGAGACATGTATATTTTGCGTTATTTCGTGGTGGATTGTACGCCATCCAGGTTTCTGATATATGTGGCTCGTAAAAACATATCAACGCTATGTTTCCTTATAATATATAGTATAAAAAATATATCTTCGATAGCAATTAAATTAGCTAGTGACGGATTGTAAGCCGTACAACTTATATATAATGATTTGTACCCATTCATAGTTGAGTGTTGTGTTCAACATACCCCAACAAAAGCGCTTACCAACCACTGTTTCTTGGCGGTGGCGGTGGCGCAGATGGTTAGGTAATTGGCATGATGCGAGGCGGTGTTGCCGATCCGACAACAGAGTCTGAAGTTGCGACATATATATATATATATATATATATATATATATATATATATATATATATATATATATATATATATATATATATATATATAATGAAACCTTGAACGGCGCGGGTTACTGTCCGGAGAGTTACCTATTTACATCAAGCCTATCTCATCACACATGACAGAGGTTCAGAAGATTAGAACGATACTTATCGATAATAACTACAGCAACTCGGAAATAGACCAACGAATTCGTTACTTCATAGACAATAAAAATAAACTGAGCCACCAGTCGTCTACTCCGAACACAAAACAAGACGTTATTCAGCTTTATTATAGAGCTCAGGTGCATAACGGATACAAAGCCAATGAATCAATTAAACGCAGTATAATTAAAAAAAACGTATATATGGCTTCACCCAATACGCCTAAACTGTGATTTAACATATATTATAAACCTGTACACACCTACCAGCTGGTGATGAAAAATAACCTTGTGAGGACTGATGTACTGAAGAGAACCAGCATAGTGTACCAGTTTCGATGTCCGTTACATGACGACCCAGGCCCCGGTTACATTAGCCACACACGTACTACGTTAGCACGAAGACTGACAATGCACGTCCAGGATGGTAACATCAACGCTTATTTTCAAAAGTTTCATGTTACTGGGGTGACACGTCAAATTTTTGATGACAACACTAATGTGCTTTTCTTTTTGAATGACACTGTTCGCTTGCGTGTATATGAGGCATTGTTGATACAAGAGCTTCGACCTGAATTAAATATTAAGGACAGCCGCTTTGATAGAACTCTACAGCTGTTTAATATAGATAACGATACTTCTATTACGGCTCCAGTTAGTGCCGACGACTCCTCTGGATTACTTCCGAAGTCGCATAAAATAGCTCCTTCGACTGTTGGTAGTGTATATTCGTGTGGCCACGTTGTTAATGGTTCCAGTTCTACCATCGTTATTGAGCGAGTTTTGACATCTTCGTTGACAGTGTCCGCCAACGTTCCTACTGTTACATCGATCCCTGTCAATTCTGTCGTCGATTCTTCTTCGTTACCCACTGTTCCTGGTTGCCAAACTCCGTGCAATACACACTTTCTCAGTCTCCTAGGAGAAAACACCGGACTCTCCTCTATTGACACCTTCGAATGTTGGTAGTGTATATTTGCGTGACCACGATGTTAGTGGTTCCAGTTCTACCATCGTTACGGAGTGGGTTTTGACATCTTCGTTGACTGAGCCCGTCGACGTTCCTTCCGTTGCATCAATGCCTGTCAATTCTCTCGTCGATTCTCTTTTGCAACATACTGTTCCTGGTTGCCCAATTCCGAGCAATTCATGCTTTCCTTCTTCCGCCTCTTTAAAGAAGATACCGGATTTTTCTCTAACGACACCATTGATTTCTTTTGCCTCTTCTCTTCGCTCTACTCATCAACATAGCAGCCCAGCTGCTCGCTCTGCGGGTGTCTTTCCAGGGACTGCTGGAGACATTCCACATGTCAGTGATACGAATGTAACAGTACCTCTTTTCCAGCATCTAATGGATTGTCTAAATATTACAATTTGACGCCGTAAATAATAGCATTTTGTTGTATTTTCGTTATGTTCCATACTTAACTTCAACGGTTTATTTATTTATTTTTTTAATTTTTAGTTTTTAGTCTTTATTTTATTATTTTAAACTTTTTACCTTATAATGTCTGTTGTTTATAATTTATTATTTTAACCCTTCTACTTACTTTAATTATCATTATATTATAATAATATATGCATTTCGTTTTATTACATGAAATGATTACTGGATTTAATTATAATATTAATTACGTTATTTTATTTCACATTAATTCTTTTAAATTGAAATTTATTTAAGCCGATCTTTATTTAAATTTACTTAATGAATTTATATTTCTTTTAACCTATTGCATTTTCATTATTAATTTTATAGTTTTTTTAAATTAATTTTTAAAGTACATCCCCATTCTCCGTTTTGTTTATATTCTTTAAGTTCATACGCACTCTGATGATGAACTTATCGAAACTGGCCAGTAAATCCGTTTAGATTTTATACCTAATAAAAATAAAAAATAAAAATAAATGTTGTATAGCTCCTGTCTTTAAATCTTCGTCGGTTGCAATTTGCTACTTTTCAAAACTAAAAGAAAAATCAGTAAACGCTAAAAGGTGTTTTATATTCAACGGAGTGTGTCTACGAAAAAAACTTATCTCGCATTATATATATATTAATATATATATATATATATATATATATATATATATATATATATATATATATATATATATATATATATACTAGCGGGGTTACCCAGCGTTGCCCGGGCTTTTTAGAGGGTTTTCTATAGTTTTTAATCTCTCTCGCTCTAGTTTCCATCTCTGCTTGGAATGCTTAGCTTTGACTCGATTATTTTTACATTTTTTGACAATTTTTTATTTGAGTGATTGCGGATACACCATTCAAAGAGAAGACCATTCCGAAAAGTTTTCAAGTAAAAAATTATCTGCGACTGGCTGATAAAACCTACACGCTTCGCGCCCGAAGCGTGCGTCAAGGGCTGGTTTACAGCAAATTGGCTCAATACTTTCAGATAAACATGCTCTATTGAAATATGCACGCCATTTAACCGAAACTAACTTTTTAGTAATCTGTTTACACTTTTTTTAAATGTTTAAAACATTACTAGAAAATACAAAACTGTAAGCTTTATTATAAACCAACTGACCAGTTTCGGCCTTGACAGCCATCCTCAGGGCGGTTTACAAAACAATTTCTAGGCTTACCACACATAATAAAGGCAGTTCCGAGTCCGAGCAATAAATAATTTAAAATTGAGAGAAAATAAGTTAAAATCAGAATAATAAAACTCAGCAAGCATTTAAGTTAATTAGAAATTACCAAAACTACGTGATTTATCGTGTTTCCATCTGAGCGCATCAAAATCTGACAAAAGTTCAACATTGCTGCTGTCTCGTCTGCTCCTCCTGTCATTGATTCTGAGCTTGCGACTTATGGTTCAGCTACGTGAAGATGATGAGCCATTGCTTCAGGGAGAGGTTTTATAGGCTACTGTATCAGTACTGATGTGCCAAAATCGTTGGAAGTTGATTCTACTCATGATATGTTTCAACATGTAATAGAGAATGTAAACATTGCTCAGCGAAGACGAAAGAAGTAGATGGTATCTTGTTTATTCCTCCCTTATGTTTGACTTGTTATTTATTTTATTTTATTTATTTATTTGTTATTATATTTTATTTATTCGTATTATTTAGTTTTCTCCTTTCGCTTTTCGAATATTTGAGCAGCATTTTCGTTTCTTTTAGCTTCCGTGCTTTTGGTTCTCATTTCGCTTTTCGAATATTTGAGCAGCATTTTCGTTTCTTTTAGCTTCCGTGCTTTCAGTTCTCTGTTGTGTTTAGGTCGCTGATATTGCCCCGGCGGTTCGCCGTGATTGCAATCGGTAAATTGCTACTGTACCGGCAGCAGTCCCGTATTAAAATTAAACCCTAACCCTAACCCTAACCATATCCCTAACCCTAACCCTACCCCTAACCATATCCCTACCCCTAATCCATTAGAAAATATGTACATCTGTATTAATTGATCATGATATGTTTCAACATGTGATAGACAATGTAAACATTACTCAGCAAAGACGAAAGAAGTAGATGGTATCTTGTTTATTCCCCCCTTCTGTTTGACTTGTTATTTATTTTATTTTATTTATTTATATGTTATTACATTTTATTTATTCGTATTATTTATTTTTCTCCTTTTGCTTTTCGAATATTTGAGCAGCATTTTCGTTTCTTTTAGCTTCCGTGCTTTTGGTTTTCCATTGTGTTTAGGTCGCTGCTATTGCCCCGGCGATTCGCCGTGGTTGCAATCGGTAAATTGCTACTGTACCGGCAGTCCCTTATTAAAATTAAACCCAAACCCTAACCATATCCCTAACCCTAACCTCACCCTACCCATAACCCTATCCCTACCCCTAACCCTTTAGAAAATATATACATCTTTATTAATTGATCGAAGAATTAATTGTTTTGGCAAAACCACCGTCGGAACAACAGCAATTTTACCGTTTATTGCCCCGGCTACCGGCGCTTACTGCCTTGGTAATAGTTATAACATTGTGTTTACTTCGCCTTGAAAAAAAAACGTTTCTTTCCAAAACGCGACGGCATTACTTAAAATAAAATATAAAGTACTAGCGGGGTACTCGGCGTTGCTCGGGGTTTTTCTAATGTTTGTTCTGTTTCCTTCCCGGCTTGCGCTTCCGCTCTCGGTCGTTATCCGTTCCCAGTCGCTTTCCCACTCACTCTTTCGCTCTCAGTTGTCAGAATCACTAAACATCTCAACGACAACAAACTTCTACCTGCCTATCAATCAGCTTACCGTCGGCATCATTCGACGGAGATAGCCACACTTAGTGTTTTCTCAGACATTCTCGAGGCGACCGACCATGGTCAGCTAACTTTTCTTGTCTTGCTGGATTTGCCTGCTGGGTTCGACACGGTCGACCACAACATACTTTGCCAAAGATTGCTGTCTGCCTTTGGATTTTGTGGGGAAGCGCTCAAATGGCTGTGGTCCTACCTCGTCGGGCGTGAAATCGGATAAAGATCGGCGACACGTCTTCCCCCGGGATCCTTACTGCTTGTGGAGTTCCTCAGGGGTTTTAGGTCTTAGGTCTAACTCTCTTTTAAATATATACTGCTGATCTATCCAAGGGCTGAGGTATCATTTCTACGCTGACGATCTTGGGGGTGCCGCAGAACTTTCCACCTAAGTCTTGACGTGTGTCGACGATGTCTACTAATAGATGCGATCACGTCGCCTCCAACTAAATTCTGGCAAATCAGAAGCAATCTGGTTTTCTGCCCGACGTCGGAGTCACTTCTGCCCATCTGAGTCTGTGCGCCTAGGAAATGGCCGGATTACGCCGTCTTTGTGGGTCAGAGACCTGGGCGTCTTTCTCGACTCCAATCTGACCATGGGTGCCTACGTTAGTCACGTGACACGCGCGGGCTTTATGATGCTGCGCCAGCTTAGAACTGTCGCTGCCCACCTTCCGGCGTTCGCCACCAGAACATTAATCACTTTATTGATACTCTCGAGGCTCGACTATTGCAACTCAGTTCTAGTCGGGCTTCCTAAAACCCTCACTCGACGCCTGCAGGCCGTTATCAATGCTGCCGCCAGGCTTGCGTCAAAAAACCGCAAACATGACCACATTACCCTAATACTCCACGAACTTCACTGGCTTAGAATTGAACGCAGGATAGTGTTTTAGTTGGCACTCATCATTTACAAGTGCCTCAGATAGATGACCCCACTGTATCTTGCTTCATCACTCCAACAGCTACATGACATGTCATGTCGAAAACGACTTCGATCCTCTTCGTCGTCGCTTTTCTTCGCTTCGGCAGGGCGTCTCAAGAGTGCTGGTAATAGCTCATTTGAGGTTGCTGGGCCAAGAATCTGGAACCAACTCACACCAGAAGTTACATCTGCTTGCACAATTGAAAGCTTCAGAAAGGCCCTCATATCGGGTTCAGGATGTTTACTTGGAAAAATGAATTTTCATGCCGTCGATAAAAGCCTTCATGAACGACACTACCTTTATCTTGAATCACGGCGACGAAATGCGTCGTATTCTTCAAAATTTCAACGACTTGTTGTCCTGGTGTGGAATGAAGTTCAAGCCAACCAAATCGAGAAGCCTTTCTTTGCGACATGGAGAGATTGATGGTTTTGTCTCATTCTTGGTGGCTGGTTGCGAAATCCCAACAATCCAGCAAGAGCCTGTAAAAAGCTTTGGAAGATGGTACAACGTCTCCATGAATGACGTGAATCAGAGCAACATCGTTCTGCAGGGCTTGATTGAGGACCTGAGAAAAATCAATTCAACCGAGCTGCAGGTAAGGTTCAAGGTATGGCTGGTACAGTTTGTTTTGATACCGAGGTTTCTATGGTCATTAACCATCTTTGAGATTTGTTTATCTTACGTGGAGCGAATGGAAAAGAAAATGAACTGCTGTATTTGGAAATGGCTAGGACTTCCACCGGCGTTAACAACTTTAGCTCTATATAGTAAGACAACTAAGTTAGCTCTTCCATTCAAGTCCCTAGTAGAAAAGTACAAGATTAGCAAGATACGGACACAGTTGATGCTGGAAAACTCTTCAGACCGATGTATCGTGAATGTGGGCGCAGCAGTTGGGTCGGGAAAAGGTTGGACTGCAGGGAGGGACATCCGTGAAGCCAAAGAATCTTTGCAATGGTCTGAAAAGCTCGAAGCAGTGCATCCGGGACGGCTCGGTCTGGGTTGGTTCCATCATGTGTGGTGGTCTAAGGCCTCGTTTCAAGAAAGGACAAACCTGATTATTCAAGACAGAAGGCGAGCAATGGAGTTGGAAAGAGTGCAGTTAGGTGCTCAGATGTCGCAGCAGGGCAATTGGACTAGATGGGAACAGTGATATTTTAGTAACGAAAACTAAAACTAATACGAAAAAGATCGACCAGAGTTAGCTAAAACTATAACGAAACGAAAATTGAATTTCCCAACTAAAACTAAACTAAAACTAAAATGGTTTGTCCTAGAACTAACTAAAATAAATAAACTCAAATATTCAGTTTCGTTTTCGTTATTTGACAAAAGTTGTATAATTAAAATTTATAATGATCATAGACATCGATGTATTAAGAAACATAAAAAATAATAATTTAATTTCTTTGGTTTCTCAATATCGGCCTGAAATGTCTAAGAACGTTCGTTTATTCTCCGTATTTGTAGTGGGGCGGCTAACTGATCAAAAACCCCTTCATCGTGCAAACGCTATTGACAAGCAAATAAATTACATACTTGTAATAAGAAAAATATGCTTGTAATTACCTGATATCGCCACATTCTGTAAAATTGAGAAAAAAAATCACCTTTTTTGGACCCGCTCCTGTATGAATAGCATATTATCACAGGCGATCAAACTGGCGAAAAATTCAAATATTTTGTTTTTTGTTGTTGTTTTGCATATGTTTAATATAAAGAATGAAGAAAACAAAAAAAATAGATGAATGATTAAATTTTGAGTGAGTAGACCTACGGAAACGAGACACGCACTTGAGGCACTCGTTTCCATAGGTCTACTCACTCAAAATTTAAATATTCATCTATTTTTCTTGTTTTCTTCATTTTCTATATTAAACATATGCAAACCAACAAAAAAAATATTTAAATTTTTCGCCAGTTTGATCGCCTGTGATAATACGCTATTCATACAGGAGTGGGTACAAAAAGGTAATTTTTTTTATTTTACAGAACGTGGCGATATCAGGTAATTACAAGCATATTTTTCTAATTACAAATATGTAATTGTTTTGCTTGTTTTGCTTGTCAATTGAGAAAAAAATCACCTTTTTGGTCCCACTCTTGTATGAATTGCGTATTCATAGATATATCTATGAGCGTATTATCACAGGCGATCAAACTGGCAAAAAAAACAAATATTTTGTTTTTTTGTTGTTTTGCATATGTTTATTATAAAGAATAAAAAAACAAGAAAACATATATGAATAATTAAATTTTGAGTGAGTAGACGAGACACGTACTTGAGGCAGAAGTCATGTCTCGTTTCCCTAGGTTTACTTACTCAAAATTTAATTATTCGTCTATTTTTTCTTGTTTTCTTCATTCTTTATATTAAGCATATGCAAATCAACCAAAAAAAACAAAATATTTTAATTTTTTCGCCAGTTTGATCGCCTGTGATAATACGCTATTCATACAGGAGCGGGACCAAGAAAGGTGATTTTTTTTCTCAATTTTACATAATGTGGCGATATCAGGTAATTACAAGCATATTTTTCTGATTACAAATATGTAATTTTTTTGCTTGTCAATAGTGTTTGCACGATGCTGCAGTTAGCTGCCCCACTATTGACAGAAGTTGGTGTGTTGTTTTTGCAACCGATATTAATTTGGCAAGTTTAGTTAAACAGTTTTTGGTCGCAAGCGGGCAGCAGTGTGTGGACTTATTTTAAATTTGAAGAAAGAGAAAACAAAAGTCGATGTCTCGTGGCTTTAGCGAATGGTTCAAAATGCGTCGCACCTGTTGCAACTAAGAATCCGACTAATCTTAAAAACCATCTCAACATCACCACAAAGAAATTTTTAATGACATGATTGAGTTGGAACAAAATCAACTGAGTGTCAATGCAAGCAAGAAGATTTGAATTGATAAGTAAGTAAGTAAGTAAATCTTTATTAACCAGCTTGATAATGACGCACAGCGGTTTACATTTAAATAATAAAAATAAGAATTAAATAAAAAGGAATACGAGTTTCGACAATCTAAAGTTAAAGACTTAAAATAAAATCTATAACTTGTTTTTTTCAGAGATTTAATATAGCGTTCGGCATTGTTTAAGTTATTTTGAGTTCAACGATCTATGGATAAAGGTTTTTCTGAGTATGGAATCTGCATGCGGAATAACTCTGTCGTGAGCTGGAGGACGAAGGTGATATCTTGATTTAACCCTCTCTCAAAAAGTAAATCCTCCTCCTAGGTTTCACCTCCTTTGAGTTTGCTTTTGGCAGGCCTCTTTTATAAAAACCAGCAGCTTTTGGAGAACGAGGTTGTGGCGCCACGTGTATCTTCCATGAGAGAGGGAATAGGAACACGAGGAAAAGAATATGAATTAATGACTGCGACTGACCGCCAGTGTTGTTTCAGTTAGGGTTTTTCAGTTAGAGTATCAGTTAAAGTTAGCCAATTTAATATTTTTTAGTTAGTATTACAGTTAAATTTAATTTTTTTCATTTTTTCCAGTTAATATTAGAGTTAATAATTTTTCAGTTACTATTACAGTTAGTATAACAGTTATTAATATAACCCAGTACTGATATTACTAAACAAACGCTGTCCCAGTTTCACTTCTTGTGCATCTGAATTCCATTCTTTTTGGTTAATAAAAGCAGGCAAAGTAGTCTGCGCTATTCTGGTTAACCGTGTTTCCTATATCATTTTCCATTAGTTTGCGCTTGGCCTTTAGCTTTTTGCGAATTGTCTCCAAAACCTCAAGTTCTTTTGACACTTCCTTATGTCTATGACTTAGATCTTTTCAATAGAGCTACGCAAGTTTCGACCACGTGAGCTTCCGAATCTTTTTCTCCCACACGTTGCACCGGCTTTTATCAGTAGAGGGTTCGTAACTTAAATAACGCCAAACTCCATTTTCTTGTTTTCGGCCAGAATTTATTTTTAACATGTTCATACGTCGTTAAATGCAAATAAAGCGATGAAAAAGCAAATCATAGTAGAGATAAAAGACACAAGTGGGTCCGGTTACCAAATATAAACAAAGAAATACAATTTTGGCGCATTTCTGTATTGGATTTTCCGAAAACATTTTTTTTTTCAGTTTGTATTACAGTTACTACCTTTTTTTACTATTAGTATTACAATTAAAGTTATCATTATTTTTCAGTTACAGTTTCAGTTAGTACTTAACTTAAATCTCTTTTTTCAGTTATTAGACCAAATTCAGTTAAAGTTACGCTTAACTGAAACAACACTGCTGACCGCAGAGCTGACACTCGTCGTTCTCAATCAATTTCCGTTTTTTTAAATTGCTTGCTGTTGGCAGCTGATCATATAGTGATCTAATGAGGAACGATAGCCGCACTGGAACATAGCGCCATATATCTTCCCATGAGAGAGACCGCTGAACTGTCTCCTCCCACCTGGTCCAGTCGCCTTGCTGTGACAATTGTGCGCTCTTCACAACTCTCTCGCTTTCTATTGCTTGCCGTCTGTCCTGAACAATCAAGTTTGATTTCTTTTGGACGTTTGCCTTGGACTACCAAACATGGTGATTCTATCCGACACCATGCCGCCCAACTGTACTGCTTCAGTTTTTTTAGTCCACTGAAAAGAAACTGTGGCATTCTCTATTCAACTCTAGCATTTCATTTGGTTCCTGAGACTAGACTTGATTTTACCTCAGCGACTCTCTGATCTGTTGCATTACTGAGCATCATCTAAGTTCTCAGATTGCAGATCTTAAAATCCTCAATGAAAGACCCTAATGGAAGTTTCAGCTTGGCGTTTCTGCTGTAGAGAACCACATACGTCAATCCCGGAGGCAGATCCAACGGGCTATCTTTTTTTATAGTTTCTCCACATCTTGTAACCCAATTTCATAGACCGTCAGTGGCAAAAGCAGTCTTGGCACTAAAACAAATTGCAAAATCCACACTTTGAACTTGCTCTGAAACGGAGCAGCATTAATACTTTCCATGGAGACAGTTGCCATCTGGAAAATAAAAACACCCTGATCAGCATCATTCAGGGATTTACAGTACCATCTCCCAAGACTTTTCACGGTTCGTCGTTAACTGTTGGAATCGTGTTACCATCAACAGAGAAAACGGTGTATTCGTCCATTTTAGCGCGACGTAGGGAGAGACTTCTCGATTTAGAAGCTTTAAATGTATGTATGTATGTATGTATGTATGTATGTATGTATGTATGTATGTATGTATGTATATATGTATGTATGTATGTATGTATGTATGTATGTATGTATGTATGTATGTATGTATGTATGTATGTATGTATGTATGTATGTATGTATGTATGTATGTATGTATGTATGTATGTATGTATGTATATATGTATGTATGTATGTATGTATGTATGTGTGTGTGTTCACTCCTGAAGAGCTTTTCTGTGGAGGTCATCAGAAGAAAACCCCCCCTCGAGCAAACGTTTCGGCTCTTTAATTTCTTGACGTTCTAAGGGGGGCGAGCCACGTTCGACGGACGAACGTCCTCCGGCAGAAAATGTTTTTGTTCTTTTCCGACATCGAATTTCTATAATTCCTTCCATCGTGGCAGATATTTGTCATGCAAATAAACTCGCGACTTTAGAGAAATTCAGACTATTCAAGTGAGAAAACCTTCGACGACATAACGGCTTCGCTTTCGTAGCGGTACTTAATATCGCCACGTAAACAAAGACGAAGCAATTCTATTCTTGCGGAGCGGAGAGAGCGGCTTCTAAATTTGGAAAATCTTCTTTTTTCTCTCTTTGAGACCAAATCCAGAATGAAGCCGATTCTGCTGCTTCAGAAATCTGTTTAATTGCACGGGTCCGCTCTCTGTTAGACATTCCCAGGGCCCGCAGCAACTTTAGCAAAGATTTACCAACCAAACCGCGTGCTCCGACTTCAACAGCAAAAAGCTCAGCTCTTGAGCCATTTGCTTCCAAATCTAACATCAATTCTCTGTATCTTTCTAATTTCATGATGTTACTGGCCTCCATGTTGCTTTCCCAAGGCACTGTCAACTCGATGAGAAGAAATGTCTTGGCCAGACTCGAAAAAACAACTATGTCTGGCCTTTTTCCACTTTCCTTTATTGAAACTGGGAAGCACTTTTCCGTTTTCAGATCGGCAGAGACCCTCCAGTCGTTCGCCGCATGGAAAACATTCTCTCCTTCCGTGAGGGTTCTTTTTGGGCGATTTAGCTGCGGCAATCCCTCTCTCAAAAAATAAATCCTCCTCCTAGGTTTCACCTCCATTGAGTTGGCTTTTCGGCAGGCCTCTTTTACAAATCCCAGCAGCTTTTGGAGAACAAGGTTGTGGCGCCACGTGTATCTACCATGGGAAAGGGAATAGGAGCAGGAGGAAAGAATATGAATCAATGACTGCGACTGACCGCAGAGCTGACACTCATCGTTCTCAATTAATTTCCATTTCTTTAAATTGCTGGCTGTAGGCAGCTGATCATACATCGATCTAATGAGGAACGATAGCCGCACTGGAGCATAGCGCCATATATCTTCCCATGACAGAGACCGCTGAACTGTCTCCTCCCATCTGGTCCAGTCGCCTTGCTGTGACAATTGTGCGCTCTTCACAACTCTCTCGCTTTCTATCGCTTGCTTTCTGTCCTGAACAATCAAGTCTGATCTTTCCTGAGCGTTTGCCTTGGACCACCAGAGATGGTGGTTCCATCCAACACCATGCCGCCCCAACTGAACTGCTCCGGTCCTTTCAGTCCACTGGAGAGAAACCGTGGCATTCTCTATTTCAACCCTAGCATTCCATTTGGTTCCTGAGATTAGAGTTGGTTTTACCTCAGCGACTCTCTGATCCGTTGAATTATCGAGCATCATCTGAGTTCTCAGTTTGCTGATCTTGAAATCTTCAACAAAAGACCGCAATGGAAGTCTCAGCTTGGCTGTTTTGCCGTAGAGAGCCACAGACGTCAATCCCGGAGGCAGACCCAACCATTGACGTGTAAAACGAGCTATCTTTCTTTCTAGTTTCTCCACAACTTGCAGACCAATTTCATAGACTGTCAAAGGCCAAAGCAGTCTTGGCACTAAAACAAATTGCAAAATCCACACTTTGAACCTGCTCTGAAGCGGAGCAGCATTAATGCTTTCCATGGAGACAGTTGCCATACGGAGAATAGAAGCACCCTGATCAACGTCATTGAGGGATTTACAATACCATCTCCCGAGACTTTTCACAGGTTCGTCGCTCACTGTTGGAATCTTGTTACCATCAACCGAGAAAACGGTGTATTCGTCAATTTTACCGCGACGCAGGGAGAGACTTCTCGATTTAGATGCTTTAAAACTCATTCCGCACCATTTGAGTAGATCGCTGAAGACATCAAGTGTCCGTCTCATTGAAATACACTTATTCAAACTAATTGTCGTGTCGTCCATGAAAGCTCTCAGAGGTGGCATGAAAATACCTCGGCCGACATAAACATCTTCTACCCTTGCACCAACTGAATTCAGAAGTAGTTGCATTGCTAGCACGAATAATATGGGAGAAATAGAGCACCCCATGGCTATACCGACCTGAAGACGAAACCAATTGGTTGAACACGTCTTTGTCGATAATCTCAGGTGAAAATCTTGAAAATACTGTCGTAGAATATCCATAACGAACTTTGGAACATGGTGCATCGTCAAAGCTCTCCAAATCAGCTGGTGACGAACCGCTCCATAAGCATTTGCAAGATCAAGCCAAACGACGTGCAAACTGAGTCGATTCTGTTTTGCTTTTTTTATAGACTCCCAGATCATGGTAGAATGTTCGATGCAACCAGGAACACCAGGGATTCCTCCTTTCTGAATTGACTTGTCTATGTAATCGTTTTGTGTTAGATAGCTCGTCAACCTCTTGGCAAGCACAGCAAAAAATATTTTTCCTTCAACATTGAGAAGAGAAATTGGTCTGAACTGATTGATGTCGACTGAAACTTTCTCCTTTGGTATAAAAATGCCTTCAGCTTTTTGCCACTCTTTATCAACAGACCCGGAAGTCCAAGCAGACTTGAGCAATGAGTGTAAAACTTTCAACACACCCGGACATTTTTTATACACCAGGTATGGTACACCATTTGGACCTGGAGCAGATCTATTTCTTGTTTTTCGGAGGAATTGGGATATGTCAAAAATTGAAATTACTCCCTCGTTGAAAGCAACCTTTGGAAGAGGAATCTCGGGAAGATCTGATCTTTCAGCTAGTTCTTTGTCGCCCAAGGGGTCAATGAAAGCAGCTCGGAAGTGATGATCAAGCTGCTCTTTACTGACTTGCAGAGTACCTGACTTTGGTGGATCGAGCAAGCTTTTACCATAACGGAATGGATCTCTGACAAACTGGAATCTTGCCTTCCTTTGTTCTCTTTTCTTTACCCGCAAACGTTCTGCTCGCAAGAGTGCACTCAATCGTTGCATCAAGTCATGTCGTAATGCAGAGAGCCCTGGTTTCTCGTTGTCTGGAGCTCTCCTCCATTGTTGACGAAGTCGTTTTTTTTCTTTTTTGAGTCTAGCAATCTCTCGTTGTCGCCTTGAAATATGAGTTTTTTCGCCTCTGTCCATGAGAACTTTTTCCTTGGAACCGAACATCTCTAAACACTTGTTGTAAATGGTGTCAGTTAGATTGTTCACTTGAAACATTGGAAGTTCTTTCATCTGCACTTTGAGAAGCTTGGAAAGTATCTCGTCGAGCTTCGACCAATCCGCTTTGTGAGCAGCAGCGGGGAAGTTAATTCTAGCCCGAGGTTGCCTATTCTCGTCGCTATCAGGATCGTGGAACCTGTCGGGGCTGTGGTTGGCATCCGGCCCGACTTGGCCCGGCGTTTTACCTGAAGCAATGCTTGCTTCAGTACGATGATCCTGTACAGCTTTAAGCAGGCAACCCATTTTCGTACGGTGAACCTTCATACCGCGGCTTGTTGCGAAACCTCTACCGCACACACACTCATGAAGTGTTCCCCCATTAGGGTCCGTTGGAAGAGCAAGGTCGATGGCCGTAGGTCCGATTGTGAGCTCATCATACTCCCCCTCCTTTCGGTTGGAGCTCTGGGGGCATAAATTCGATTTCGTTGTCGCAGCTAGATGAACGGTGTTTTTTGTATCCCGGCTAAGCTGGGCCAGGATACCCGTAATACTCGTCTTTCCGAGTTGCCACCTGTTTTCCACGGTGTCACCGGTCTTTCCCAGTTGCCACAAGGTCTTTCCCGAGAGTCACCCGGTCTTTCCCGGGGGTCAAATGGCTAACGCCTCAAAAATGTGTGTTCACTCCTGAAGAGCTTTTCTGTGGAGGTCATCAGAAGAAAACCCCCCCTCGAGCAAACGTTTCGGCTCTTTAATTTCTTGACGTTCTAAGGGGGGCGAGCCACGTTCGACGGACGAACGTCCTCCGGCAGAAAATGTTTTTGTTCTTTTCCGACATCGAATTTCTATAATTCCTTCCATCGTGGCAGATATTTGTCATGCAAATAAACTCGCGACTTTAGAGAAATTCAGACTATTCAAGTGAGAAAACCTTCGACGACATAACGGCTTCGCTTTCGTAGCGGTACTTAATATCGCCACGTAAACAAAGACGAAGCAATTCTATTCTTGCGGAGCGGAGAGAGCGGCTTCTAAATTTGGAAAATCTTCTTTTTTCTCTTTTTGAGACCAAATCCAGAATGAAGCCGATTCTGCTGCTTCAGAAATCTGTTTAATTGCACGGGTCCGCTCTCTGTTAGACATTCCCAGGGCCCGCAGCAACTTTAGCAAAGATTTACCAACCAAACCGCGTGCTCCGACTTCAACAGCAAAAAGCTCAGCTCTTGAGCCATTTGCTTCCAAATCTAACATCAATTCTCTGTATCTTTCTAATTTCATGATGTTACTGGCCTCCATGTTGCTTTCCCAAGGCACTGTCAACTCGATGAGAAGAAATGTCTTGGCCATACTCGAAAAAACAACTATGTCTGGCCTTTTTCCACTTTCCTTTATTGAAACTGGGAAGCACTTTTCCGTTTTCAGATCGGCAGAGACCCTCCAGTCGTATGTATGTATGTATGCATGTATGTATGAGTAAAATAATAAATATAATTAAATTTAAACAAATCCGTCATTTTTAACAGACTATCCCTAGTAAATATATATTATATATATTAGTCAAAAAATAAATTTAAAAAAAAAGTTTTTGTTTGCCTTTTTATCTGAGTCAAGGAACTAAAATTTTTGAATTTGAAACAACCCTTGCGCTCAATCTTGTTAATTATTTTGGACCTCTGGTGACTCATAAATAAACATCCGTCCTGTTCAATTATTTTGTACCTCTGGCGACTTATACATAAACAACTTGTTACAGTCGCTAGATTGCAGGAGTTAATTTGATGTAATTTATTTTAGTTGATTTAAGGTTTAATTCATGTTGGAAACATTCAATTCGTGTATTGTAATCCAGAATAAAGCTTTCCTGAATGTTTTAGAGCTCTAGGTGGTCGGAAAATGGGTGAATTTTTGTTTCTAAGATTTGATCACCATAGACAAACAAACCAACAAACAAACAAACAGAGAGATGAGTGAAGGTAGATAAAAACATTTAAAAATTAAATATCGCTTTCTTGGAATTAACTAAAAACTGATTTTTTTTCTTTACAGAAAATTTGTAATTTTTTACCAATTTTAAAAATGTAATTTAATTTAATTTATATCTATTCAAATCTTGTCCAATTTATTTAAAATTTTAATGGAATGAAAAATTTTAAAAACGAATAAATTCACCAAATTTCAGATAGATTGTATGACGGGAAGTTGGCTTTTTAAGTGTCAAAGAATCGCAATGAAAGGCTCAAGCAAGTAAGCAAACGAAGTGGACTCCACTTCAAAACTCAAAATCTTAACTGTGTATTAATACACAAAGCGTGTATCTTTAAAAAAATTCGTGCATTTTTAAATTTAAAATGGTGTGTTATTAAATATGTTATATTTTAATATTGTTAATTTTCGATTGTATTTTTAACATTTTAAACCCACTAATAATTATTAATTATTAATTAGTGCGAAAAACATCAATTTATGTAGCAATAAAATATAACTTGTCTTGTATTTTATTCAAATAACGGTATTCTAAAAATAGATCTATATAGTACTTATTTAGTTAAATTCACTTTTGTTTTTCGACTTCTCGTGAGTCATGAGCGCACGCATTCTTCTGCACTGCATCGTCATCGTCTACTGCGTAATGCTTATAAGTATTAAATAATTTAATATCAATGAAATTTATGTTTAAAAATAAATATTTCTAAATAATTTTACTAACTTTACAACATCAACTAGTAGAAAATTTTATTATGAAGCGTGCTTGCTAAAGCAACCCAAAAAATAGACGATTTTTTTGGAAGGAGGACAAAAAGGTACCTTAACTAATATTCGTCAATCACCATTCATCAATATGAAAAATATTACACATTAGATAATAGAAAAGAGTTTTTCAACTTTTTTTCTATTAAAGTATGAAATTGTAGAATAATGTTTTTCCTTAGGAAGTAACTTTCACATTGTAATGATGTAATGATAGTCAATCAGATGCAGTTTGTGTTGAACTGTTCTTAATTGCTAAATGTCACATAATCCACACTGTAATCTGTAATCCACACTGGAGAAAAGCATTCAGTTGCACTCAGTATTAAATTGTACTTAGGTAATTAATAAATGCCACATTGGAGATTTGTATTCCAAACAGGAGAAAAGTCATCAGTTGCAGTCGGTGTTGAATTGTCATTAGGTAATTAATAAAAGCCACATTGGAGATTTGTATTCCAAACTGTAGAAAAGTCATTCAGTTGCAGTCAGTGTTGAATTGTTATTAGGTTTTTTTCAGGGCCGTAGCCAGAGGCAAAAATCTACCGAGGATGACAAAATCAAAGTTGAAAGACCAAATTCAGAACGCGTTGGCTGTTTCTCTGGCAATTAATGGTTCAGTCGACCGGTATCAAATAGATAACAAATACGTTAAGTGTAAAGTGATTGCTTCAGATGGACAAAGACATGATTTTTTCTTGTGATTTTCAGAATTTAACCTATGTAGTCACTGATGGTGAAAGTTTGAACACAGGAAAGAGAAATAGTCTTTGGACAAAATTAGATGAAAAGAGAGCAGCTTCTGGCAGTACTGTACCTTTAATTAAAAAATTGTGTGCGGTTCACAGATCGGATTTGGCATTTAGTAAAGTGTCAGACACAGTAAAAGAAGTCCACTTAGTGATTTCGGATGCAAGTGGTTTATCAACTTTTCTACATACTTCAGCGTCCGTACAAAAGATTTTGAAGCTATTGGTCTTAAGAACGGCTATAACGTTAGAAAAATTCCAAAGTATTTCGAGATACGGTGGACAGAATTTTCGTATAAGCTAGTGAGTAACATTCTGTATTCATGGCGTGCCCTAGTGGCATTTCTTCAAAACTCAAATGACAAAGCTGCGACAGGCCATCTCACCGATTTAACAAAACTAAAAGTGATGTGCATTGTTGCTGACATTTTTTGTCTTTGTTCAAGATTCCAAAAGAAACTTCAGAATCAAAGCTGCACATATTTTGATTGGGATGATTCAGTCCTGAGATTGAAAGAGCGACTGGAAGAACCGAAAGCGAATACCAGATTTGGATCTGGCATTGTTTGGATTAGAGTACAGAGAAGCATGCATTGATCCAGTGTTCAATGATCTCACACCTGCTGAATGCATCACAGCTATCATTCGATCTGGCAGTAAGGAAGAATTTCAAACTTTGGTTACTGCTTTTGCCAGATTGGTAGCTGCAAAATCACACTCAGCAGATGTCGAACGTTTGATAAAGTCTTACAATGTTATCAAAACTGATGACCGAGCTCGTCTGTCTTCAGAAACACTGAAGAATTATTTATACATTAGACACAATATGCCTGTTGTGGCAGAGTTTGACGCCCGTTCTGCTGTTTTTTACTGGCTGAGAAACAAAGATAAGCGTAATGTTGAACCAAAAAAACACAAACAACAGAAATGGTTCTCGTCAATGTTTGCAGAGGCAAAGTCAGCAGAAGCTGACAAACTGAAAAAGCCAAACCAAAAGGATTCTGAGAAAATTGGTTTTTAAGCAGTCTGTTCATTGAATTTAACACTTTGAATTTAATGGTACTTTTAAAATTATAAAATACATTTGAATACGATCAGTACATTTCAATTTAATACAATTTAGGTACTAAGTAAAAAGTTGTTAAATGTTAATATAGCGGATTTTAGCCTACAAAACAGGATCAGGGGTCACCCCTGTATATATACTATTATAGACTACTAATCTATTCAGTCTGGTAAAAAAATTATTATTCAGTAATATAATTTTAGCATTTTTATAATGAAAAATTTCCTATAAAAATTATGATAAGCCCATTTTCAGCAAAACAACAAAGCTGTGTATTATTAAATATTCCTTAGAATAGCCTATGAAGTGGAGTAAACATATAAAAGATTTAAAAAATCAAGATTAACAGTTAATGGACTCTACGACAAAGTTAAGTAAAAGTGCAGAAAAACAGTTTAATTTTTTTCTTCAAATTATTAGTTTTTCTTAACATTTTTATCTCTATAATATAATTTTTAAATGCAGCACACCGACACTTTCCAAATTATACAATATAGAACGCTAATCAATTTTTTTCTTGTTTCTATACCCCTGGGCACCAAAATTGTTATTGCTCAGTCTTGGCTTTGTTGTATCAATCACACTATTTAGTAGTTCTATATGTTTCGTTGCCTGAAGTTTCCACATTGAATACCTCAATTAGAGATATTTACATATGGCAATAAGATTGGTTTAAAAACAATATAAAAAGCCAATATCTAATCAATGAAGCATTTCTTTCTGAACACAAGTTGAATGTAAGTTTTCGCAGTCTTTTGTCTATGCTGAAAAAGCCGAAGACTGTGCAGACTTGTGCTTGACAACCAGAAGAGGCGAGAATATTTTGAAACAGTTTATATTTAAACAAAAATTAATTATACGTTTATCAATTTGTGTAAGCTTTTATATCGAAATATCAAAGAAGTAGTGCATTGCCTTTGTCAGTGAAGAGAGCATATCCATGACAGTTAATATAGTTTCCATCACTGTTCTGGGATGCTCCCTTAATTGACAAAGTTTCTTTTCGTCCAAAAATAGCCAGCATAGCGATTTTTCAAATTAAATTTGAATCCTGTCAGTTCGTAAGAATGCTGTTTCGCTTGCATGTGCCTGTGAGCAGCTGGTTCCTGTCAGAAATATTTGTATAAAGTAGTTTAGCTATTTTATATATTATAAACATAAAAAAGGTTATCGATCCTATGTTATAAATTATTACTTTAAGCAAGTTCTAACTTAAACATGGACGGATCCAGAGGTGGGGGGATGCATCCCCACACATGAGTACCAATGAAATTTTTTTTGGTGAAATACCCGGTTTTTTGAAAATGACTAGTTGAAAGTAAAATTAATGAAAAATACCTACGACTTCTCCCGGTCATCAGCTGTTTTGGAGGGAAAAAACGAAATCTTTGAAATATTTTATAAAAATACTTACGACTACCCCCTCCCCCCCCGGTCATCAGCTTTTTTTGAAGAAAAGTCTGAAAGGTTTTGGGAGATGCACTTGAAAAAAAATTACACACACACATATATAAATATAAATATAAATATATATATATATATATATATATATATATATATATATATATATATATATATATATATATATATATATATATATATATATATATATATATATATATATATATATATATATATATATATATATATATATATATATATATATATATATATATCAACAAGATAAATTAATACAATCGTTGTAAAAATAATTCAAGATGCTCTTACTTTTAATCGATGCATACTTATATCTGGACTGCTCATTGCAAGCTTTCTCATACATGGAACTTGCAACTCAATGGACTTGTAAAATGCTTTATATATATAGTAAAAACCACGAATCTCATTATCCCATCAAGATCACCTTTACGTGTGGGCTCACGTTTGACCTCTCCACATATTCATTAAGTTCAGTGATCATTCATGCAGGCCTGAATTTGCATCTATTTACCTGGCCGTGACAAATGCCTAGGTTTGGATTCGAATTTCATTTAGTTTCCATGCGATCGATCCATTCATTGCCCAAGGCTCAATTGTGCAGTAGTCTCTGATCATTTTTATGGAATGTAATCATAGAAATGACAAAATATGGATGGCAACCCATGGGATTTTACATATTTCACTAATTTAACTCCAACTGTTTCAGCGTTCTTTAATTGATGTATTTGTACTCGCCTAATGTGGCAAGCATGATTTCATCCAAGCACTTGGCATTGATAATTATCTTACGTCTGTCAGAATAATTTATACGTAATAAAATACTTCTAAGCGTGTGTTGTTAATTTTGTTAAACTTTTAAATTAATTTTATGTAATAATGCACATCTTCGCAGCAGCCCCAATAAACAATCTATTCATTTATCAATTTATTTTGATTCTTCTCTCCTTCGGATATTACTTTCAGCTTCTTAATTAATTTTATTCAGTGGAATGATCAGTGGCCAGTGATCCATAGAAAATTAATTCAAACGGATTCTAAATGCTTTTGGAAACAATTTTAGTAAATGAACGCTTATTTGTTCTATTTCAAACATACACTTGTGGGAATAATTACAAAATTATTTAATAACAAACAATTAATATTTGTTTTAGCAATTGGTAATTGTGCGCAATAATGAGTCATTCTGAATTTCAATTTGAAACCCGAGGACAAGAACGTTTATGCTAAAGATCCTAGATCCTCACCGCATGCCACAAATTAGACTTTGAAATGAGTTGGAAACACGGTAATGTTCAAAACAGTACGAGACATAAGTTTCAAATAAATTCAGTAATTTTAGACAAAATATGACATCAATCCATTATTATAATCGAACAGAATTTTTTGGTTAAAACAGGAAGTGTGTATATTTTGAAACAAGGCGTTTCGGCGCCAGTGTTTTGGCAACGGCCAGCTTGGTGTTACTGTTTTGGCGCTTCACGTTTTGGTATCCACCGTTTTGGTGCCGGAACGTTTTGACATTGAAAATTTAATAGCAAAACAAGTGAAGCAAAAACAAAGTTTTTTAAAAACACACTTTTTTATTGTTACTACATAAACAACAAACATATTAGCATAGACAATAAATAGTTTGACAAAAATATCACAAATAATTCTTTAATTAAATTTTGTCAAATCGTTCCCAAAATTTGATAGAATGCATTGTTAATCAGTTTCGAGGTATGTTTAAATTTTGAATTCTCTAGCTCATCGGGAAGTTAGTTTAAAATCAATTGCAAAATTTGACGACAGACAGACAGACAGACAGACAGACAGACAGACAGACAGACAGAGAGACAAATAGACAGACAGCCAGACAGATAGAAAGATGGACAGACAGACAGACGACAGACAGAGATGTCAAGTTAAGTAAAAGTGTGTAACAATTTCCATTGAATTGCTGAATTAATATAAAAAAATATTTTATTAGAGTAATATAATAAAACTAGAGATAGCCCGTCAAAAATAACGAATTTTTAAAATCCCATTATAAATTATTTTTGAATATCTGCAAATCCCAGCGAGATCGGATAAACAGGCTAAAAGGGACCCGTTCGGGATGGTTTGCTGTTTAGGTTACAGACAAACATTATGAAAAAATCAGTTGTTCTAGGACGCCCGTGATACCCGATTATTTAGCCCGTTACAAAATTGGTAACGTAATCTATAGCAGCAATTCCTCGTTTAATTTAAAAAAATTTTCAATTTCCTTTCGCCTACGACGTTACATTAGTCTTTTTTTCGAGTGTTTGAAAATTAAATTTCGGAAATTTGCTAACTCGTGTCGATCAGTTGAGCGCCACAACCTGAAAGCACTTTTAGTTGCTCGAGCCATTTCTGTTTAGGCTACAGACAAAAATTATGAAAAAATAAGTTTCTGTATATTCTTTACGCCTACGAAGTTACAGTCAATCGTATCTTAACTTTCGCCCTATTCTTTTTTATTTTTGCTAACGGTTTCTATAGTAGCAATGACTCGTTCGCTTGACGACAAAAACATCATTATATCTATATTATAGTAGCCCACGTCACTCACTCACTGATTCTGTCACGCTTACGTAATTAGTCGTATAGACGATATCGATGTGCACGTACGAATTTATTGCGCACAGGCGTGTAATAAAAGTTATTATGCAATTGTTCCTATATACACTCTCAGTCCTAGAAATCAAAAGAAGTGGCGCTGCAATCGAAAAATATTATATGATGAGATCTAAAAAAATCTCAGAAGCAAAGACCACTTCTCAACAATGGCTGTCAATTCACAAAAAATGTCGTGTATACTGAAATTCTTTGATAACTAATTATTGCACTCTTGAATTTCACATCCTCTGAATTTGTATGAAATACTTTAGTAAATTGACAATCACGGTCTCAAAGATCAAAAGAGGTGGTACTGCAATTAGAAAAAAACATATAATTAAATTTTTAAATCCGTCATTTTTGACGGGCTAACTCTAGTATATATATAAATAATAAATAAATATAACAAAAAAATTAATTAACATATATATCTAATAAAAAATTATTATTATTATTATTTTTTTATTAATCAATTAAACAATTGAAATAAATAAAAACAATATGCGAATTCTTTCTATCTCTCTGATTCTCTCTATGTGTCCGACAGGGTGAGTTGTTAAATTCATCGGATATGTTAATCGGATGCATCCGATGAGCAAATAAGTGAAATAAGCGTTGCTAATTACATCCGGGGTTGAAGTGTCGCGCTTTGTTAAATACATCTAGACTGGTAGATCTAGCAGTTTTTCAAGGCAACATGGGAATTTTTAGTATACAAGCCAGTTCTTATACCATTATGGTACTCTAGTTATTAATGATTTTAGGTGTACTCTTTTGTCTCATTACGTAAGACAATGTCGCGTTACGCGCAGTAACATATTTACTCGCTCAGCCAATAAGAATTCAGTAAAGTCTCATTTTCTATGCTATATTTGCGTTGTCTTTGTATTCATTTTGCATTAGATTTTGATTTGGACGATTTTGGATTTTTAGCAGCGTTTTTTTTTAAACTCCTATTTATTTATATAGTTATATAATTGTATAGTTTGTATAGCATGGTACATAGTTTTTTCTTCAGTCAGTCTTTTGTCTGTCATTCTGGTATTTTTTTATTTTCTTTTATTCGTGTTATTACATCTGTTAGGTTTAGTTATGGTAAGTTTGTATTGTAGTTAGCACATTTTTAATCTAAATGTAAGTAATATTGCAATGGAGTGCGTTGTGTGTAAATCTGCTACTGAAGAAAAACTAAAAATAATCTAAAATCTAAATATTGAAACAAAATTGGAAAACCTCTCTATTGAATTCTGCAACTGTAATTGTAGATACAATTTTAATTGACAGTTTAACTCTATAAATGTGGATGTTTGTATACATGAGTAAATAACAAAGCAAAGAAAAATAATCAGCCCCAGCCTTGTGTTAGTTTTAGTTCTAGCAGCTAGCTGATCTAGCTCCAATAAAAAAAATTTAAGATCTAAGTTTTCCACACAATAAACAATTTTTCCAGTCAAATATAAAGTAGTTTAAAAATTATTCCTGGAAAGCTACCTCAACTGAAAATGCAGCGTGTTTGCATGTTTTGGGAACTCATTTTCAGATAATGAAATTGAAGTATTTCTTAGACAATGATAGATGGAGCTGGGAAAAATAGATTTTAAGTCGTGTCCCATTAATACTGATATAGAGGCAGCACCTGATAGCCCAGATAGCCTAATTATTGTATAAGTTGTAAATGTGAAATTTTCAAAAAAGCCCATGCTTTCTAAAAGTTGTTCATGTTTTAAATATGAGCTACATTGTATCTGCCTGTAAACATTGCTATGGTAAAGTTTGTAATAAATCTCTTCATACTAATAATCTTGAAGTAGATATGTTTTAGGGCGATATATGTGGAGGCCTGTATGAAAAAACTGTTAAAATCGATGAGATACTATTTTAATTAGGCTTGCCCAAAATCAGTCTTTGTTTTTGGACGTATTTATTCTTTAAATTGGCAAAAAAGTTGATGCTCTTAAAACAGTTTTGAAGGTACTTTTATATGCTTGTAAATGTTGCTGTGACAAAGTTTAAGATAACTGACTATATATTAGTATTTTATTATTATTTAGTCCGTAGCCGGCGCTTGGGGAGGAGGATGTCCTCGAAGCCAATACGCTGCTGTCGGTGCTACGGGACCACGAACGTCTTCCGCGACAATCTTCCATTTTCCTCGATCGGCTGCAACCCTTCTCGCCCCATCGGCGGTCAGTCGTTTCCTCTTGTGGTCCCCATCAATAATTTTCAGCCATGTTTTCTTTGGCGCCGAACAATGGATGCGCCAGCCAGGCGGTCGCTCCCGCCAAAGTAAACTATTGGGAAGCCGTTTACCATCCATTCGGCAGACGTGCCCGAACCACCGTAGTCGCCGTTTTTGGATGTGTTCGTCGATCAGTGGTTGTCGATCACACCGTTCACGGATCGTCTCGTTTCGAATGCGGTCACGGATGGAGACTCCCAGTATTCGCCGCAGGCATTGCATTTGGAATACTTCAGTCTATTCACATCGGATTTAAACAATGTCCATGTCTCCGAGCCATATAGGAGGATCGGAAGAATCAATGTTCGGTAAAGACAAATTTTTGTCTTGATTGCAATGTTCGTTCTCTTCCAAACGCACCATCTGAGCGCTGCAAATGCCGCAGTCGCCTGGCCAACGCAGCTGTGGACGTCGGCCGACGACGACGTCTTCTTTTCCTGCACGATCGATCCAAGGTATTTAAATTTCGTCACTTGCTCGATGTGGTCATCATTTAGGTGGACATGAGCTGGCGACCCGTCCGTTGTTAATACCTTGGTCTTCTCGGCGTTGATCTTTAGGCCGTATGACTTGGCAATATCGCCGATGTCGTTTATGCAATCTGTAGCTTCCACGTCGGTGTCGGCGAATACGGCGCTATCGTCCGCGAACGTCAGATCAGTGACAAAGTTGTTTTTGTCGTATTGAACACCACGCCTTCCTTCGAACGATTTCCTCATGATCGCATCGATCACGACGTTAAATAAAAGCGGAGAGGCGACGTCTCCCTGTCGGACACCGGTTTCAATGGTAAACTCGTCCGATAGGTCGTTTCGAATTCGGATGCAGCTGGTCGAACCACTATACGACGCTTGTAACAAACGGATGACTTTCGGTGGTATGTTTTCTCTTTCCAATGCCGTCCACAATGATGGCCAATGGATGCAGTCGAAAGCCGATTTAAAGTCGATGAAGACAACAACAGTCCGCCGGCCACATCAAACCCTCTCTTCTACGAGTTGGCGTAGTGCGAAAATTTGATCGATGCATCCACGATTCGGTCGAAATCCGGCCTGTTCCTCACGGCACGATTGTTCACAATGTTTTTGTAGTCGTGACTGAATGATCTTCGTGAATACTTTTCCAACGATTGAAAGGAGACTAATGCCGCGGTAGTTTTTGCATTCTCGACTGTCTCCTTTCTTCAAAATGGGAACGACGATCGCTTTCTTCCACGCTAATGGTACGTACTCGTGTTTCAGATGCATGTCAATAGGACGTGTAGACGTTGCAATAGAATGTCACCACCGGCTTTGATCATCTCGGCTGTAATTTGATCGATGCCCGGCGCTTTTCCGTTCTTAAGCGATTTGACGGCCGCTTTCACTTCGGCGATTGTTGGTACGTCGACGGGAAATGGGATCTGCGGTTGATCGATTTGTG
This sequence comes from Erpobdella octoculata, assembly GCA_963978895.1. Lineage (NCBI taxonomy): Eukaryota > Metazoa > Annelida > Clitellata > Hirudinida > Erpobdellidae > Erpobdella > Erpobdella octoculata. The sequence continues at coordinate 13,130,335 of OZ022240.1, read as the reverse complement.
GCGGGTCCGCGGCTGGTCTTGCAGGCGGATCGTGGTTGTACAGTTCGTGAAAGAATTCCCGCCACCTCTGTAATCAATCGGAGGACGAACTAACAAACTTTCCATCCGTTTTCCTGATGTTATCGTTGATCGATTTCGTTTTTCCGCCTAAACGTTGAAGTATCTGATACAATGTTCGATATTCATGTCGTGATGCGGCTTCTTTCATTTCGGCTGCAACATCATTCCAATACACCTCTCGCTCGATCTTCATTTTCCGCTTTACCTCTTGATTAAGTCGCCGGTATTGTTCGAAATCGACGTGCTTGATTCCTTTCCGCTCAGCTACCAAATCCAGACACTCATCCGAAATCCATGGCTGCGTTCGTCGACGGATCGGTGGACATAACGGCGCCGCACATTCGATGACAGATTTGGTTATTTGTTTTTCTTCATCGTTGACATCGTCCAATGTATTGAGGATCGCAAACTTGTTCGATAAAGCAAGCTGGAATTTGTGTCGAACTGCCGGATCGCGTAGGCACGTCAAGTTTCTCTTTACAGCCGCCGGCGTCTTCTTCTTTGCTTTTTGGAGTCGAAGTTGTATTTTGGCCCGCACGAGGTAGTGATCAGATCCGCAATCAGGGTCACGCATTGCTCGAACGTCGTTGAGCGTCGATCGAAAACGATTGTTGATCAGAACGTAGTCGAGCATGGCCGAATCTTTCCCCGACGGGTTTCTCCACGTGAGCCAATGCTTCTTCGGGTGTTGGAAGAGGCTGTTGCAATGACGAGGTTGTTTACTGACGCAAACGACAACAGTCGCTGCCCATTGTCGTTAATTTTTCCGTGGCCGAATCGTCCAAGAGTTTCTTCCCAGCCACTACGGTTGTCGCCAACGTGAGCGTTAAAGTCGCCTGCAAATATGGTAACTTCAGTTTGCGGTATAGAATCAGTCGCAGCTTGTAGATCGGCGTAGAAAGCGTCTTTTGCAGCATTTGAGCTTGTTTCGGTCGGCGCGTAGACGGATAGGATGTGTGTCTTGATTGTGCCATCGATGGAAAGGACTGCCACACGTTCAGAAATTGGTTGGAAGGCGATGACACTGTGGGCAGCCCGCTGGCCGACCATAAATCCAACACCCGCCTCTCGCTTGTCACCACCGGAGTAGAAGAGCGTAATAGTCTCGTCGGTCGTCGGTGGGTTAATCATCATCGTCCCGGATCCCGTGAGTCGTAGTTCCGATATGGCGGCGATCGATATTTTGTAGTTGGTAATTTCGGTGGCGATAATCTCCTTTTGGCCGACGTGATGACCCGTTCGTATGTTCCACGCGGCAATTCGTATTTCATTCTTTGGTTTAATGAATTTAGTCGTTCGGCCAGTAGTCCATTTTTTGTTCACACCATGGGTCCCCAATGCTGACACATCGGCTGCCCCAGTTGAGGTAGCATTTATCGATAGATTCGTTCGTTTTAGGTCCTTGGTTTCTTACCTGGTTTTACTGGTTTCCCAGTTGTGATCACTGCGGCGAGGTGACCACCATTTACATATTGGTAGCCATAGTTGCAAGGAGAACAAGATTTTGCGCAGTTGACGATGAATGGGAGGGGCCGCTTGTCGGAATTCGAGAAGAGCATCACGTGTGAAAGTAGTTCGTTGACTCATGGCCTGACAACTCGTGTGTGCATTGCTCATGAATAATTGAGTAGTAGTCAAGTCAAGCGGCAATGGAACTCAATTTCACAATATTAAAAAAACGCAAAAATTGCTCGTAAAGACAACTGTGACTAGATACAGTGAGTTTAATCAGTAAGACGTGCCAGTTTAAAGTCATTTTGAACGTCGCAAAAAACGCTGTAAGCAATAGCGTATTTGTATCCATGGTGATAATTTAAATTTTTAAACGACGCTAAAACACTATTAAAACGCAAATTTGTCCGCAAAAACAACTGTCATTCGATGCATTAAGTTAATTTCGGTTAAATCATGCTAGTTTAAGATTGAAAAAATTTCAGAAGTCAGCTAAAAAGTCGAAATTAGACGAAGCTCAACGCATGCCACACGCCGAAGCGCCGCCATTTTCGAGACTTCCATTATATTAGTGGTCTTGTAAATAATATCTATTATTATCTATAATAGTGAAATATGTGTAAATGTCAGAGTTGGCCAATGTGAGCAGTTATTACATTTTATTTAAAGTGATATATAGAAACTTATCAAGTTCTTAATTATTATTATTATTATTATTATTATTATTATTATTATTATTATTATTATTATTATTTAATGTAAATTTATAATGCGCTTTTTTTTAAAAAGTCACAAAAGCGCGTCGCGTCAAATCATAAATTTAGGAATAAAGTTCGGTCTTAAGCAGCTTCCTGAAACCGCCGAGGTCCAAAGCTGGATTCCTCAGGTCAGCAGATAGGCTGTTCCAAACAACTGGACCAGCAGTGGAGAATCCGCGCCTGCCGAGAGTCGTTGTCTTTGACGATGGAACGAACAAGTCGCCAGCCGCCGCCGATCGAAGGTGGGACCGACCAGCAAGCGTTGAGATCGGTACACACAATTGCTGCAGGTAGACCGGAGCCGTGTGGTGGAGGCACTTGTACACCATCAGACCCAGCTTGAACTGAATTCTCTGCGGGAAAGGAAGCCAGTGAAGTTGCGTCCGCATGAGATCTGATACGGGAGACCAGCCGGGCAGCTGAAGAACAAGACGAGCGGCTGCTCGGAGAATGGATTGGAGCCTGTTGATTTGAAACTGTCTAAGTCCGGCCATGACACCATTACAGTAATCGAGCCGGCTGTGCACGAGTGCTCTGATGAGTGAATGGGCGGAGTCCGTGGTGAGGCTACGGCGGACGACGCGCAGTTGACGGAGATGATAGAAGCATGAACGAGTAAGATGAGAGATGTGTGCTTCCATAGACAAGCTACTGTCGACCATCACGCCAAGATTACGAACATAAGTGGAGGGCCTGACTGAGACACCAGCGATGACCAGATCCCCCTTCGGACAGAAGCTGAGTCGACCAGGCGAGCCCAACCAGATCACTTCGGTCTTAGAAGGATTGAGCGAATTAAGAAAATGTCTTCTTTGTTCTGCAAGGTTTTGAAGTTTTGATGCTTATTAAAATAGCTCTTCTATATTTCCTCCAGTTACACGTCTGTTATTGTTGTAACACGTTCTTCTGCACATGAGGATATTGCTAAGCATTGTCTCAATGTCAAAACTGTTTGCTTGTGTGTTATAATAAACAGCAAACAATTTGACTATGATATGATGTGCATTATTTATCTACAAAATCCTCATAATCTACACTTTCCAGTTTACTTCAGCCAGCACGACAAAAGTTGCTAACAGTGTCTCTGAACTGAATTAAAATTTGACAATGTTTAAAGTGGTGTTAAAGTGGTCTTTAATACCTGCAGATTGGATGATGCATTGGTGCAACGGTCTTTTGACCTGGAGTTGAGGAATCGCTTCGAGGTTCTCTTCGACGACCTGCGAATCTCTAATCATCTGGAGGAGATCGACAAAAGAGCGGAGTGCTTAAACAAAGCTCTGGGGGAGACCTGTGAAAAGGTTCTCGGTAAACGGAGGACAAAAAGATGGTCACACTAGGTTGGAGAGCAGACGATTCACCTCCAGCGGAAACAGGACAGAGCAAAAGAAAGGTACATGAGGACTTCAACAGTGGAGGATAAGAGGATTTGGAAAGGCCTCTGGGAGCAAGTTAACGAGTCTCTCATTATGGATGAAAGGACCTACCTTGAGACACAGCTCAGTGATCTAGAGGCAGCTGCCTCGAGGAATCAACATGATGAGGTTTGGAAAATAATAGACAGAATCGGCGGCGGTGATAAAAAACATCCTGTAAAGGTGCGCAAACTCGATGGGAAACCATCTGCGTCCAAGGAGGATGGCTTGAATGAGTGGAGAAATTACTTCAACAATCTTCTCAACAACAAAAGCAGGTTTACAAGCTCGGCCTATCATCCTGTCCCATCGAATGACAACAACGAAAAATCAACATCCAACTTCTGCTCAAGAGAAGTGAACGAGGCCATAAAGCACCTCAAGTCAAATAGAGCTCCGGGCTTGGACTATGCGCTCACTGCAGAGGTACTCAAGAAAGGTGGAAACTTCATCAGAGAGCAAATCTATTTTATCTGCAACTTGGTTTTTGACAATCTCCACGCGCCCAGTACCTGGACGTCCAATATCACCGTCACCGTGCCAAAGAAAGGAAATCTCCAACTGATGACTAACTACAGAGGTATCTCTCTCATGTCCATAGCAGCAAAGGTTTACAACCTAATGCTTCTCAACCGCATTAGAACTCCAATTGACAAGCTGTTAAGGAAAAACCAAGCTGGGTTCAGGATTGGACGTAGTTGTGTTCAACAGATTAACATTTTGAGACGCATCATGGACAGAGCATATAGTCAGAATATCCCGTTGTTCGTCACATTCATCGACTTCAAAAAAGCATTTGATTCGATTGATCGGGATATGATGTTTGCAATATTAAGACACTATGGCATTCCCAATAGGATTGTCTCAGCCATAAAAGTGCTATATGAAAATTCATCTAGCCAGGTCTTTCTTGAAGGGGAACTATCTGAGCCATTCAGTATCACCACAGGAGTCCTACAGGGAGATGTCTTAGCCCCTTTCTTGTTTGTCATTGTAATCGATTATGTAATGAGACGAGCGGAACATGGTTTCGGCTATCTGACACACCGTCGCAATGGATCAAGACAGGCGGAGAGGAGGATTAATGACCTCGACTTTGCGGATGACATAGCCCTGTTGGAGAACTCAATAGAAGATGCTCAGCGACAACTGAATGCTCTCAACGAAAAATCAAAAAAGGTTGGGCTGGAAGTAAACACCATGAAGACCGTACAGATGCGTCTCAACATCCCTGAAGATTTTAATGCACCGCACCTCACAATCGACGGCGAAGAAGTAGAAGTGGTCCAGGACTTCAAATATCTTGGTTCTCACATGAACTCAGATGTTAAAGATATTGAGGCCAGAATCGCACTTGCATGGGGGGCCTTCCACAAACTGGAGAAAATTCTCACCTCCAGACACGTTGGTGTGATGCTGAGAGTGCGCTTTTTCAACGCTGCATGTGTATCGATTTTGTTGTATGGATGTGAATCCTGGCTTGTAACAAAAAGTTTGTCGATTAAATTGGACGTGTTTGCCAGAAAGTGTTATCGCAGGATGTTCGGTGTGGTTCAGTCAGAGTATCGTATGACAAATGAGGACCTGTACGACAGGGTACAGTCAGCTCCTATCAGCACATTGATCCGTCATCGTCAGATGTCTTTCACTGGTCACTGCCTACGTATGAACCAAGATGAACCGGCAAATATATACATGCTGTATACATCGAACGTAAGAGCTAGCAACAGACGCGGCCGCCCTAGAATGTCATACCTCGACCAGATGTCAACATACATGGGTTATGACAGAAAGAGTATCACCGCTGAGGATGTTAGAAGGGAAGCCACGGAGGCCAAGGGAGAGAAATGGAAGCTCAGATATTGTCGTCTGCGGAGTGGAGGGACCAACAAGTCCGGACGAAACGTAGTCGGTCGATGATGATGATGATGATGAAAGTGGTGTTAGTCAGTGTTTAGTGTTTAGAATGTCTCTTCGGAAGCACTAAAGTGTCACAGCCAATGTAACAGCAGCTGGCAAACCATTCTCAGTCTGGCAACGTCGAACCTTCTGTCTACAGCACTCTTGATATGTGTGGTGGACACAAGAAGTAAAGTCGTGGATGAAGATCTGACTCTTTGTGCTCAATATATTGATTTTTGAAGCTACATAACAGTTATTATTATAATTATTTAATAAGTTTAAACTTATACTTTGTTTTTAGAATTAAAATTTATGTTGTTCTAAAAACCAGTGTTTGATAAATTTCTTGTCTTTAAGATGTTCGAGCATGTTCCTTTAAAAAGTGGTACGATTCCCATAACCGGCACCCCCTTCAGCTATTTTCAAATAAGGTTGTGTTTTCAGGTTGTATTGCTTTTTAAATACCGGAGAATTTCGAAAACGTAGACTAGTTGAGTGTACATAATCGTTTATACAGAGGAGTTAAACTAGTTTAAGAGTTTAAGCATTTGATAATCAACAACATTCTTTGGGCAGCTCCATAAGCAAACGGAAAATAAAAGTTTTGTTAAAAAATATAGAAATAAATAACTAAACTGTTTTATGAGCATTTGAGCGTAAAAAGTTTAAATTTCGTGGAGATAATTTGTAAATTAAGCGTCACTTTTTACGCAGAAATAGAAAAAGCTGGCTTTTGATTGGTTGGCGTTAATAAACAGATTCGGGAGTTTTGAGCAAATTCTTTTGCTAATAACTTTTTTTAGGGACCGATCTGTGTCTGGTATCTCTTTCCAGCTCTTAGTTATAACAAATACTATAGTTTAATGTACTTGTTGGCTTGTCTATTAAAATTTCCGTACCAAAAGCTAAATCTACCAGACTAATCCCTTAGTCATCGGATGTGCATCCGATAAATCCTGCTCGAGGGCGGATTGATTGATAAAAATTTAAGATGGCCACCGCCATACCACTGCAGACGAGACTTTCTTAGTTCGAAAGGATGGTTTTAATTTGAATTTAAAACTTAGATTTTCTAATATTGTGGAAGCGGAGAGGTTTATTGCTGAAAGTTAGTATTTTGATTTTATTTTAGTAAAACGTCGTGATATGTTTTACCTAGGTCGTCCTAGGTTGTTAGGCCTTTGTCTGAGATAGTTTAAAGTTTAAAATTTCGTTGCTTAGTTTTTTCACAAAGCAATCAATAAAGTGTAGTGTTTTAGCTGTAAAGTCAAGTTTTATTTGGCTTTTGATGGGCTCAAAAAATTGCTCATTTCAAAGGTTCACCTTTACAATTTTACATTGATGCTTCTAAAATTAACATAAGATGTGTATCTTTCTTCACAATGGTTGAACCAACCTTGATAATTTTTTACTCTTATCAAAATAAACTGTGCTTACCACTCATATGTTCTAATAATTGGCTGTATAATAAATTTCAACCACCACCCATCCTTTATTTTCAATCTTGTGATTTATTTTTATTGTTTAATTGTTTATAAGCTAATCATGTCATGAATCAATACTAAACCTCTTTAATTGTGAATCCTCATATTTTAATTGAAATGATTTTTTTTCAAGATTTGTATGATCATGGTAAGGTCTAGAGTCTAGACTGCTTCTAAACAGAATTTGTATGTGATGATGTTGTACTTGAACATTTTATTTAATTGTCCCCTGTAATCATGGAGGCATCCTCCCACAAAATGAATTGTACAGTTTATTGAGAGTCACATATGTCTGCATTACTACTGGACAAAACTGATGTTTTGAGTTGCAGCAAATTATATTTAATGTATGTATCAATTAAATAGCAGATAATGTTTATTCATCTGAAGTTATGCAAGAAGGCAGTCCAATGAGTTGGTGAGGGGATTATATGGGATTGAACCCTGAATGACTATTGGCTTAATCATTGTTCTGTATAATAAAGTTGAAAGTTTTGCAACTTTAATAGACAGAGATGGCTTAGGCTGGATGACAATGGACTTTAAAATCATCTTTTAACTATTAACTATTTGTAGCACTAAGTTTTGTTTTGCAGATGTGATAGACAAAAGTGGGAGCATGATCAGCATTGTCGGCCTTCCATCACAAACTGTTTGGCTCCTAGCAGTTGGTATGATATTGCTATAATTTTTTTTAAATTGTTATAGATTTAAAGGTAGTTTTCCTGTTTTCTTAGACTTGGTTCCTGAGACAATTCAAGAACTCAACAGGAAAAACAAGAGAGGGATGAAACATTTTTTGGACTTATGGAACGTCTTATAGACGTTAACGAAGAAATTTAAAATTGATGGAACAAATTTATTTAAATCAAAATAAACAAATTTAATTAAAAAGTTGTTGTGTTATTAAATCCTTTTTTCGAGTTAGCTTTCAAATCTTTTTCCAGAGGGGTAAATGAGTGATCATCATTGGTGTCGCTCTCCTTGAAATCAACTGAATCATCAGTCCAGGCAAAGGTTGTGTAAGCAACAAGCTGTCAAGACCATTGTGGAAGCAGTTCTTGGGCAGGCAACATCTAAGTACTTCAACCTTCTAAACCTCCCTTAAGAAAAAAATAGTATTAGTCTACAAGTTTTAAAAATAAGGGATTTTCAACTATTGTAAATTACCTCAAATGTTGACTTCTTCATTTGAAAATGGGATTTAAAATCTAAATCACACATTACACATAAGAAGAAATCTTTTGTGGCCTTGTTGCTCTGTAACTTTATCACCTACAAAATAATTGCACTGAAAGTACACAAAAACTCTTAAAGCAATGATAATTAAATCTAGTATTCCTTGGAAGGCTAAATTCCAATTTTATTTTTGTAATTGATCATATACACATACAAATTAAATTTTAAAGGAGACATTAGATTGATTAGATTAATCTAGATTGGTCTATAACAGCTGCAAAACAAAACTTAGTGCTACAAATATATTTGTATAAGATGATTTTAAAGTCCATAGTCATCAATCTAACATTAATCTAAATTAATCTAACATTTTAATACTTCAAGGTTATTCTGTACTGTATATCTTTGTACACTGCAGAGCTGTATTAACTCGAATTCAGCACCAATAAACTAATAAAGCGTCTCAAATAAAAATTAAGCGATATCCTAGCTAACCTTTGTTATCTTCCGATTCAGTCATAAAAAAGTGTTTTATACATTCAGTGGCAATTATTAAATTGGAATTCGAAAGATCGGCAAAAAAATTTTATTGGATCCATTTTGTTTACATCCGCCTGACTCATCTGCCGTTGTTAAATATATCCCACATCCCATCAATCCTTGCATCCATCCGATAAATCTCGGATGCAGCGCTGGATGTATTTAACAACGCACCCATAGGGCGTGTTTTTTTATTCATCGGTCTGATCCAGCGGGATTTTTGCGGTTGATCACTGGTTGATGTCTGGTGAGCATCTAATAAAAAAACGCTTTGGTGATTGCGATGTTTACATTGTTTACAAAACAAAGTTGTCCGCTGTCCGGACATGTGTACGTCGCCGATGATAATTTGCTATTCACGCTTAGAAACTCGAAATGCATTTTAAAAAATATATAAAAATGCACAAAACTCACGTTTTCAATATTAATCGATGTTATACTTTATTACAATTGAGTTACTCAGTTAAAAATAAAATTGAACTATAAAAATCTTCTTAAACTGTCTTACTTAAAGTTACTTAGACTAAAAAGCCAGCCGAAGCACTCAAAAACATGTAACACTAATAGGCTTCAGTTTAGTTGTTGGAATGGCTCTTTTCACATGCTGTTGAAATGAATTTGAAGTGAGAGGCAGCAGTTCTAGAGCACGAGACATCTTTGTAAATAAATGTTTTCTACAAGAATTCAGATCCACACATTCACTGGTTCGGTCATACATAATCACTATGAACCTCTCCAATACATCTACTGTTGCTTGGTCTATCTGATCATTTAGACCCAGTTTCGAGAGGTTAAGGAATGCTTCTGTGACTACAGGGTAACTATTCTTTCATAGTTTTCAAGGCAATTCCTAAATGATCGTTGAAACTTAGCAATACATTTTTGCCTTGTTTTACAGCCACTAAATCTGGGAAACTTTCCAACAATCGCTTCTTTAATCTTGTGGCGTGAACAGCAAGAGAACCTCTGATATTGTGTCTTTTTAACTGTTCTTCATATAAGTCAGACAGCTCACTCAATGTAAAAACTGCAGGATGAAAATGACTAGCACTCCTGGCCTCCTCCATGTATCCCATGACTTCAGCCAGAGCCAATGATTCTGCATTCAATTGAGCCACGGATTCGGCAATCTCAACATTAGCTGAAGATATTTCAAGAGACTCTACTTTGGAAGCCCTGTAATAATACATGGTCAGACAACCACTATGATATTTGTGCTCTCTTGCTGACATATCTCCACTTGATAATTTTGCAAGAACCATGTTGTCTTTCAAAATTTGAGCACAATTACGGACATTCCTATCTATTCTGTCAGTCATAGCTTGACGGAGGTTATCTTTATTTGTCCCACCTTTTTCGCAAAAAAAACACATAGATGTGAAATCAGTGGCTGCTGTTCTTGAGAGAGACCTGGTCAACCGAAACATTTCTGAAGAATTTTCATTCTCATCACAATCAGATACATTGTCTTGTAATGTTGTTTCTGCATTACTAGCCTGCTGTTTTTTTTACGCAATCTATCTAAAGTAGTTGGATGCAAATTGTTTCTAAAGCTCAAATGCCAGAAAGCCCGATGATTTCGAAGGGTGCTTTCGATACCATCTTCTTCGTCCCAATGATCAACAGGTAAGTCTGTTGGTTTATTTCCCGTTTCTCGATATCCTTCGACATACTTAGCAAACGTTGTGTAGCCTGACCCTACATCACTACGTTTTGAATCCGCTGGGCAGGTAGTCTTCAATCTTGGATTAACATTTTGACAGAATATACATCTACTCCAGTCAAAAATAGCAGCTGTAGACTGAGGGTCCATGATCCTTTAAAGAAAATCTTAAGTTGTAAAGAGATAAAAAAAGTGATATGTATGCATCTATGTTTAAAATAACTAATTAAAATAATTAATTAAAGAAATAATTAAGATAGAATAGTTTTATTTTTGACATAATAAAGTTACATCTGTCTTTTCAGTAATTTGTCAAAATACAGCTAGGTAAATTGTTAAGTGATCATGAATTGTAATTTTTGAATTTTAAGAAATAAGCATGTGAGCATGTGCACCAAACGATATTCACTTAGTATGATTATTATCAATATATTTAATATTTAATAAAGGCCTCGAGTTGAAATACCACAGCACATCACCCAAACAGGGGAAAAACGGTAGAAGACACCCAGGCTCAGGAATCACAGTCAGTAATGAGTGAGTAATGGTACTAATAGTAATCAGCAACGATCGGTATAGTAGTCAATCAGCAATCATCATCATTCATCAGAATCATCAGTCAGTAGTAATGACAAATGGACCGGGCTGTAAATTAATTTACGAAATTGTCCGTCCAGACAAATATGAAAAAGTCCATTAAAGAAAACCTGCATTCACACCCAATAACAGGAATATAATAGAAATATAACGGAGATACAACGTAATGGAAACGGGTTTGCACTAAAATATCTGATATAAACAATTTCTATAGCGCAGAGCTCAGAGCCTCGACGATTTTCATTAAAAATAACTCTTTAGAAGCAAATCACAGAATGTGGCGATATCAGGTTATTTAATGAATTAATTTTCACAAATAAAAATTATATTTTGGTGCTTGTCAGTAACGTTTGCACGACGAAAAGGTTTTTGATCAGTTAGCCGCCCCACTACAGCCTCTAACCGCGGTGAGTGCGGTTGCAACCGGGGAGCTCACCATATATATAGAATAGATATATCGGCCCGCCTGTTGTTTAGGAAGGCTTTTAGCGAGGCAGCCCACTGATCTCTATAATATAACTGGATTGCGCTTAGACCTGTCTGGGTGTCGCCGCTGGTCGCCATTTTGGAAGGCCAACTATCTGATGCTATTGACGGAATCTTTTTAGAAGTTTAAAAATGCCGAATTGCGCTGCTTGTAATTGCTTTAATAGAAAATATAAGGAAGCAAAACAGTCATTTCATTTGTAAGTACTTAATTAAGTTTTTTTAGCAAGGTTTATTTGCCGCCTGAGCTATATTTAGCAACACTGTCGTTTGGCTGAGCAAATAACTAAACTATTAACTATGTCAGCCTAGCCTAAATAATTGTGTCCTCAACCTCATTATTGAAAGGTTTAAAAATAGTTTTTGTTTACGTTTTAAGTTCGCAAAGATGAAATGTAGAATTTCTGACTTCGTTTCTATTTTAAGTACTTTGAGAATTATCTTGATTTAGTTTCAGTTAGTTTGGGTAGAGAGAGATCATATTATATTTTATATTCACTAGTTATTAATTTTTCTTGTAAAACCTGACAAAAAGTAGACGACTATTGAAATGTTTGTAAGTTGTAAACATTGTTTCAATGTCAAAACTGTTTGCTTGTGTCTATATTGAAAAACAGCAAACATTTTGACTATGATATGATGTGCATTTTTCTACAATGTGTCTTTATCACTGAATCATCTCATTTACTTTTCCCATCAATATAATATAATTATTGTTGCTATCAACATCATTGCAAACAGTTCTATTTTTTAGTCACCTTATGAATTATAGTTTATTCTTATTTTGTTATGGGACAATAAGTGTCCTTGATCCTTGAAGAAAAATAAGGGTGAATCATAAAAAATCTTAACACCTCAACAACCATTAAACTAGAAAACTCCTGTTCTTTGGTCATATTGACTAGCAACTTGTAGGTTTAGATAATGGAAACTAGTAAAATGTGCAGTATCTTCCTATTTGCAGGTTTCCCTTCACTAAGCCTGAGTTGTTAACGCAATGGGTGGCCAATATGAATCGTTCAGATTTTAATTGTAAAAAGACGTCTGTGGTTTGCTCAGATCATTTTGAAGAGAATTGCTTCGATAGAACTGGACAAACAACTCGACTTCGCCATGGTGCTATTCCAACTATTTTTAATTTTCCAGATCGCTGCACTCAGGTATAAAAGCTAAATACATATTTATTACTTTACATTACATAGGCTACATGATATAGAAAACTACCACAAAATGTTATTTTTAGATTTTGATTACCATGTAAAATTGATATAAAATATTGTATGATATATTGCTTTTGATTATTTCGCTATTTTCTCAAGTCAAGAAAACCAGGACCACATGAAGAGCAACCAACAACTAGAGTTGCAACTGCAGACCCATACATACCTACAATGTCTTGTGAGGTATAAACACTAAATACATTTTCATTACTTTACATTAGATAACCTACATTTAGAAAACTACGACAAGATGTTATTTTTTCAAGCATGCTTACGTTGTAAAATTTTTACAAAATCTTTCATGAATTATTGCTTTTGTATATTTTGCTAGTTTTCCAAGTCAAGAAAACCAAGACCACACGAAGAGCAATCAACAACTGAAGTCGTATCTGCAGAGTCATACATTCCTTCAACGTCATCAGCTGTTTTAATTTCTAGGGAACACTCGTACAATATTCTGTTTGTTCACTGGTTCTCAGTGAAGTTGGCATGATCGCTTTCAAATCCTTAGACTTTCACATGTATGATAGCACACCAGATAACAATCACATTTTTAATTTAATTAAATGTGTTGCTCATAGCTATGCGACTATTAGATTACATCATTTAGCAAAACAGAAAACTGTAGTTGTTTCAGGTATCAACATTCGTAAAGATTTAACTAAACTGATTTTGTTTAAAGGTCAATAATTAGACAATGACAATTTATATCTTTCAACTTGTTTTCAATAAGTCATGTTGTGTTTATCTTTGCTCATTTCTGTCTTCGGTATTATATCAGTTTATTTAATATATTTTTTAATAAGTAATAACAAGTTTTTTTTCTCAACCAGATGGGTGCATATGACTTACATTACATGTAACAAATAATGTCTATTTCACCTGTTAATTTTTAGTTTGGCATTAAATTATTTAATTCAAATATCATTTCCTTCTCATTTGTAATCTTAAAGCCTAAAAACTGAATCAAATGAAAAACCTTTACAAATGATAAAAATTAAATAAAATTTTAATATGCTATAGTCTACAATACAATGTAACTTATTCAGCCTAAACTAAGTATATTATTCGTTGACCCATTATTATAGACTAGACTTAGACTATATATATAGTATACACCTAGGTGACACAAAAAATACCGTTAACTTTGAAAAAATTCTCAAGGAAAATGTCTTTATTTAATTTCTTTATTAACACAACATAACTTACTACTACATTTAACAAACATTTTGATGTTAAAAGTTACTATACTAAATAGACTCAAAACTTTTCGAGTCATACAGTTTCTTGTACAAACTATTCTGTACTTGCTAAACTAGCTAGCTAAACCATAGCGGAGCGATTTTCTTGCGGTGATCTGCAGCGCGTTTCATCTGTGTGACTGCCAAATCTTTTGCATGTGTTACCGAATAACTATCATAATGACAGTAGTAAAAAAATGTTAAAAATACCGAATAACAAATTTTATTTTCAAGTAAAATAGTTTAATTTAATTAAAACCCCCTAATTGTTCGTATATCATGCGACGACCGACGTAAACACGACGGCTGGATTGGTAACATGGCGGCAAACTGGCGACAACATTTCTATTGAAATAATGGGCTAAGCGCAATCCAGTTATATTATAGAGATCAGTGGAGGCAGCCTAGTAGACCGAAGAACTGAGAGTTACAACCGTATAGTAACTTAATCAAGTATTTTTAAATAGGAAAAAAAATTTTTTTTATGTACAAAATAAATTTTTAACTTTATAAAAATTATCAAATTTTTTTTATAAAAATTTCAGTTGACATTGAATTTTATTTGCGTAGTCTCTAGTTCGATGGTCTATTTATGTCTATTTAACGTCGCCTGTGTTATCGGTAAATTAGAATTGTATATTTTTTTATGTAGGATATCGCGTTAAATTAAAATAAGGCTCATATCAACTACGTTTAGCTATAAGAAATCGACGTTTCTGTTTCTTACAAACCGGAGTTTAGTCTCCGCTGTCGTACCAAAAATAGATTAATACAAATAATGAATATTCTGGATCCAAAAGACTCTAAATCGTTTTTTCGGAGGCCATCTTGGCATCTCGCTCAAAACCTGCTCATCTCCGATATATCTATTCTATATATATGGAGCTCACCGGGTGAATAAAAAAACGCGTGACGGAAAAACTTGGTGAGTTAAAAAACGCTTTGGTGAGTGCGGTGAATAAAAGCGCTATTGAACGATAGGAAATAGCGCCATGCAAATTTAACCGATTGATTGATTGGTTGTTACCTTGGTGACAGGTGTAATACGGCGTGAATTTAGTTAAAAAATTATAGGCATCTTTTTTATGTACAAATAATTTTTATATATTATTTAATTATTCATATATGTAATAACTACTAATAAAAATATTTACTATTAGCTATACGACTAGTTACGTAAGAAATATGGATACGGCCTATTGACTATTCTCTCTAACTTTGAGATTTCTTTGCTCTAGCTATAAAACGGGTACACATCATTTCCGGGTTAGTGTTGACAGCAGTCTCGAGCTTACCGATCTAGTCATAACGTGGGAAATTTTGTTGCATTGGAAGTGTGAATTTTCAGATTTGGTGTAAATAGTGGTAGGAACTTAGCATTCTAAATTCTATAAAAATCGGAGTTGTTTGTCGTGAGTTATACGGCATTTAGTTTGATAGGCGATGATGTCGTGAATATACTCTTCCACAAAATATTTATATCCTTTAACCATATACTTTGATATAAGACATGTATTTTTCATTTTGAAAAATCTTTCTACGTCTTCAAAAGTAAAATTAGGAACAACCGAAAGGCTCATTTTAATTACAGTTAAACGCTCAACAGAAGACCGGAAGTTAAACATCCCCATAGCAAAGAAAGCACAAAGTTAGAGAGAATAGTCAATAGAGCCGTGATGACTCGTCCAATCACACAGCGTTTCAGAATCCGTGAGTGACGAGGGCTACTATAATTTAGATATATTATGCGTTGAATGAATATTCAAAGTAATGTCATGTTTTAGCCACTTATTTTAATATTTGACATTAACGTATCTGACAATGCTTCATTGTTCAATGTTTGTAACAAACTAGCAGGGTACCCGGCGTTGCCCGGGATTTGTAGAGGTTTTTCTATCGTTTTCTCTCTTGCTCCCGATTTCCTTCCCCGCTTGCTCTTCCGCTCCCGGTCGCTTTCCCGTTCCCGTTCGCTTTCTC
Organism: Erpobdella octoculata; assembly: GCA_963978895.1. Lineage (NCBI taxonomy): Eukaryota > Metazoa > Annelida > Clitellata > Hirudinida > Erpobdellidae > Erpobdella > Erpobdella octoculata. The sequence goes on along the minus strand of OZ022240.1, from coordinate 13,114,361 downwards.
TCTCCCGTTCGCTACAACAAGTAAACCGTAAACAAACATTCTTTTTCAAAAATTCCTTCTATTTTCTGATAAGCCAACTTCTAAATTTTTGCAAATTATTTTTGATGATATTAAGTAATTAAGATAGAAATAAATTGACCACAGTTTTCAAAATACTTAATATGTGATATACATGAGAATGGAAAATATAAGGAATTTTTGAATCAATATGGAAAAAACAAAAGTTTTTAATAAAACTTTTTGATTTGAAAAAATGAAAATATAGTTTTTAATCAACTAAAACGAAAGGTTTATTTCTCTAAAAAATTTTAATTTTAAAAAAAATTAATCAATTTTATTACCACGTTTTTCCTAACTTGCTTTCTTGTCTGTCTGTCTGTTTGTTCAAGGATATACATTAAAAGTTGAATAATTATTATTAGGGTAAAAAATAAAATATTAAAGTGAATATAGGAATAGTAACTATTACAAAGATGTATGTACAGTGGATGGTAAAAAAGATAGACATCGATTATGATTAAAAAGATAAAAATGTATGACAAGAAATTATTAGTAGGATATAACATAAAATTAAAGTCAGAAAACGAATATTAACTATTACAAGGATATAGAAAAATAGCGTAGTAAAAGAAGAAAATCAATTGTTGTGTCTATTTCATTTCTTCCGACGCAAAGTAATGTTAGGATTGTTAAGGAGGTTTTTATTTTTATCTGAGACACTTAACTTTTATGAATCTCTCATAAGTGAACCTACATCTTCTGCAGGAGTTCCAAATATTGCGGAAGAGGCAGCAAATAAAAAAGAAACACCAGACAAAAATATCAATTTGGTGATACAATTGAGTTTTGATAGTTTGATAGTTCTGGCCGGATTCATAATTCAAAATCCGGCCGGAGCCGGTCTTGTCATTTTTTATTATTCATTATTCATCTTTTTGTTCAATTGCATGTTATTATTAAAAACCAACGTAGTAACCAACAGACAATATCAGCTTTATTTCAAACTAGCAGTGTCCGTAGCGGCTTTGCTCGCATGAAATTAGAGAATTTCAACCGTGCATACATAGTAGAGTACTGCACGGATTAATTTTTTAGGTCTCGGCTCGGCCCGTCGACAACTTGGCCTAGCCCGTTTCAAAAACCAAAATTCCTGGCCCGTCTAATATGAGCCCGGTCCGTTTTTACAGGCCTAGAAATTGTATATACTTGATGAAAAACTTCGGCCCGTCCCACCTTGACTTCAGGTTTAGCCCGGCCCGTCTGAACACTCTAAAATCACTAAAATGTCTATATATTTGGTTAAAAATCTTGGCCCGTCCCACCTTGATTTAAAGTTTTTGGCAGGGCCGTATTAAGACCCTAAAATAACGGCTTGGTCCGTCCGTCCGGTGATAAACTGAACTCATCTACTTTTAACCGGCACAGAACCTCAAAATACTAATTTTCACATCAGTAGCATTTACAGTTTTTGATTAGCAGTTATTTTAAAATCAAATAACCCATTTCCACATCACATTTGAGGTCCTGAAAATCAAATTTTCAAAAAATGGTGAAACACTTATATCATTATTTTTTGAGTAGAAACTAAATACTAATTTTACTTTTGTAGCATTTACAGTTTTTGAGTAGCAGTTACTTTAAAAACCAAGAAACCCTATTTTCCACCCCATATTTGAAGTCCTGGAAACCAAATTTTCAAAAAATGCTAAAACACGTATTTCATTATTTTTGGAGTAGAAACTAAATACTAATTTTTACTCCTGTAGCATTAACAGTTTTTAAGTAGCAGCTACTTTAAAAACCAAATAACCCAGTTTTCCAACCCACATTTGAGGTCCGGGAAACCGAATTTTCAAAAAATGGTGAAACACGTATCTTTTTATTTTTCAAGAAGAATCCATATACCAAATTTGAAAATCTCCTCATTTTTGGTTTCCGAGATATACATTGTTTTAGAAAAAAGTTTGTTTTCCAGTTTCTTCCCCTCAGGAGCAAAATTTTCAAAAATCCTTTCTTAGTGGATGCTTACGCAATAAAAGTAATATAAGTTCCAAATTTCACGTTTCTAGGATGAAGCGTTTGAGCTAGGCGTTGATTATCAGTCAGTCAGTCAGTCAGGACATGTTCTTTTATATATATATAGATGAACAGTAAACAAAAAATAGTAAACAGTATTCGAGGAGGTGGCAGTGGCAACTTCAACAGCAGCCGCCATCGAAGTCCTTAGACTGTTCATCTCACTGTACAGGATTGGATGCTTAAATCTTAGATGAGTAAGCAGAGAAGACATCAAAAAACTTTTGGGAGTATTAGTCTTGCCGCGTGACAACTCCGTGTAGCAGTGCTTACAAATAGCCTTCGAATTATCCGTGATTTTGACATCAAAATACGCCCAAACGCCCCATCTTTTCTCAGCCATTTTATGCTGTTAATTTTTAATACTCAAACAAAACAAGAATAATTCAACAAAAAACAGAGAGAAAGTTCAAGGTTCACGAGCGTGAGCTTATATAGCTTCAGATCGTGCTATTCTGTTGCAGCAATCGGAAGATTTAATTTATTAATGATTCAACCTAGCTATATGAAATAAACTGATAAGAAATAGATAAGCCATTTTTTGAAAGTTATATATATATATATATATATATATATATATATATATATATATATATTTGAGACACGCTCTAAGAAACACAACTCGCCATTTGGCAGAAACAACTTTTCGAGCCAAATTCTCGACCTTTCGGCACAAAACTCTCTGTTCGAGACTACAATTAGCCAAAAACTTTTCCATTAAACTTTTATTGTCAGACCGACGGACCGTTTCAGCTATGTCAGCCATCCTCAGGGTCAAAAGTAAAACGAGAAAAGTAAACAAACAGAAAGAACCGAAATTGTCACTGACCCGTTGCAACAAAGTCACGTGGTGTACCATTTCAAATGTTCTATTCCACATTGTAAGGTGGATACATACATTGGTCACACTACCACTACGTTGTCAAGGAGACTCACGATGCATCTCCAGTTTGGGAGTATTCTTAATCATTATGAATGTATTCATTTGAAAAAGCTAACACGAAAAGAACTTGAAGAAGGTGTTTCGATTTTAACAAGAGAATCCGACTCTTTCCGGCTGAAAATTAAAGAGGCTCTCTATATCTTATTAATGAGACCCGCAATTAATAAACAATTTGATAAATTTCCACAGATTCTCCACTTATTCGGTGTCAAAGAAAGCAATATGCATCGGTTACCCTGTATTCCTTCTAACGACGAGGATAACATAAATGATGATACTTCTGACTCGTCCTCTGACACAAATACTTTGGCTGTTGAGGCTGCTCCTGACGAATCTCATTGTAATGTATCTGAGGAAATTCTTGTCTCTTCTAATATAACACAGCGAAAACGCAAAAATTGATTTCCAATAGTATAAATTTTATATTCTTTTGATTTGATAGGTAGAGTGTTTTTTCGTTTTTTCTTTTGTTAGTGTGCTAATTCTTTGACAATTTCGGTTCTTTCTGTTTGTTTACTTTTCTCGTTTTACTTTTGACCCTGAGGATGGCTGACATAGCTGAAACGGTCCGTCGGTCTGACAATAAAAGTTTAATGGAAAAGTTTTTGGCTAATTGTAGTCTCGAACAGAGAGTTTTGTGCCGAAAGGTCGAGAATTTGGCTCGAAAAGTTGTTTCTGCCAAATGGCGAGTTGTGTTTCTTAGAGCGTGTCTCAAAGATAAATTGATTCCACAGTTTATTCGCAATATATATATATATATATATATATATATATATATATATATATATGAATTTATTTCACTGAAATAAATAAATAAATACGTTGAATCCGGCTCCAAATCCGGCCATCAAATCCGGCCCAGGCCGGATTTGGAAAATGGCCGGTTTTTGGCCGGGGCCGGTTTTCGGTGCAACCCTAGTTTAAAATATACCTTAGACATTTCATCCACTTTTGCTCTTTTACAACGGTTTTATTAGGCCACAAAGTTGTTGGTTTGTCCGCGAGTTGTTGGTTTGTCCGATTTTATAATTTCTCTCAGCATGTACTTAAAGTTAAAATTTTTTGATATGTTATAGATTAATGTTGAATAGAATATAAATACCAATTCTGAGAATCCGGCGCCAACCAATAAAAAAGTTATGTGCAGACAAATCATAACTAACTACCTCTCGCTCTTTCTTTCTCCCTCCCTCTCCCCCCCTCTCTCTCTCTCTCTCTCTCTTTCTTTCTCTCTCGTGCATGGATCCCATCATCGCATGCTGGCTTACAACTTCGTGAGCGAATGGGATGCCACATGTAGTTCTAGATACCTGTAGATGAAACCGATTTGGAGTGCTTACCATCTTGGGCATACACATCTAGCAGCTAGGTGCACGCGCCCACTGCAGATGTGCGTTATTTATTGAAACCATATTTACCTTTTTTAAATGCTTTTATTTAACTTCACTCGTCTGTCTGTTGTTTGTCTGTGGGGATCAAATGTTAGAGAGCGTAGAAAAAAAGGAGAGAAAGAGGAGAGAGAGTGAATAATCTATATATATATATAACTTAAATACCACTGACTGACTTGCTGACTCATCACAAAATCGCAAAAACCACTGAACGGATTGTAATGAAATTTGGGACATCTTTTAGGTGTTTTTTTAGGTATCTTTAAGTTTTAGGTGCTCATTAAGAAAGGGTGTTGAAAAATTCGGCCTGGATCGCCTTATTTCGAAAAATATACAATGCGTAACGAAACGTATATTGAAACGCGTCGTGGGTGGGTAAAATGCAGACCGCGGACTTATATTTAAGTAAATGTTAACGAAAAATTTGAATTTTTTATTTTATTTTATTTATTAATAATAATTTCAACTTAAATTCAACTAAAGACGTTATTTACTAAATCTTGGTTATTTATTTATTTCGGTTGCTAAGGTAACGATTTTTTTTTCATTATATGAATTAAATGTTAACGAAATATTTATAAAATTTTATATTTTATTTATTAACAATTTAATATAAATACCTATTCACAACTAAAATTCAACCAAATACGTTATTTACTGAATCTTGGTTATTTTTTTTAATAGTTAAATAGTTTCGGTTGCTAAGTTGACAAGTTTTTTTCATGTATGAAACGCGCCGGGAGTGCGTAATAAAATTCAAATTGGCATTTGCGTAATGAAATTCAAATTTAGTTTACTTAACAACGTTTGAAGGCTTCAAGCAAGTTTTAGTCAGTTTTAGCAAATCTATTTTACGTTTTATGGGCTAAAAGAAGTTGGGAAAGAATTAAAAAGAGAAAATGAGCGCGAGCGAGAACGGGAATGGGAAAGCAAGCGTGAGCAAGAACGGGAAAGCAAGCGCTTGAATTATCGAGATATAAAAGGCTCAACTCAAAAGCATTTCTTTAAAAAATTTATATTTTATCTTTACTTGATTTTAATTTTTTATTAGAAATAACACAACAATTGTACACAAAAAAGTAGTTTATTAAAAAAATCAATTTTATTTACTACACAGTTTATCAAATTTTCTACGCTTTGAACTGTGGTTACCATGATAATTTGCCTTGTTTGTCATTTCTTTCACAAGATTTTTAGCTATACAATTAAAAAAACTATATACAATTAATTTTGTCAGTTCATGTCCATGTGTACATAAATAGTTGTTAAGTCCATAATCGACAGTAGCTTGATTGCAAGTCGTACAATCAATTATTTGATAAAACAAGGAATTATGGGATTCTGCAGCTAGCAGCTTTTACATCATATCAGCTGATGAACGAATTTCTTCATATATAATCCAGCAGTGCTCAGTTAACATAAAGACCAGTTCTGTTGGTTCTTTTATTCCTCCTCTGTTAACGGCGTCAAAAAACTTCCAAGCTTCCCCTTGGACGATGGCTGATGAAACTCCATTTCCTTCATGTCACCGTGTTCAAACAGAATTTCTTTACAGCTTTCGCATTTAGCAATTTTGCTAACAGATCATGCAATATAACCATTAACATAATATATTATGTTAACATTACTGATGGAAGGCTTTTGATTGAAAATTAAAACCGAAGCGATTGTGTCAGCGGTTGAAGAATCCTGTTGTGACAATCTCAGTGATTCTATATCTGATGATTGGATTGTTTCATGAATTTCAGTCAAAGAAATTTGAGAGAACTTTAAAAGTGACAATGCCCAAATCTTTCGGTCAATGTCTAGAACCCGCTTAATGCTGATAAAATAATTTGCTCCGGACATTTGTCGCAACCAACTGAATCTTGATTCTATCGGATCAGACTGTAGGTAACCCAGAACTATTTCAAACCCCTGTTTTGTCAACTAATAAGCTACACATTCCACCACTGCCAAACATGATTGTCGAAGTGCTAAAAAAGTTTCTCGCGTGAAAGACAATGGATATAGTCAATGAGAGGTCCTGAAATATTGTTATGCTCGCATCCACAACAGGAATGTGATCAAATCAAATCAAAGAATTATTTGATTAGGCGCTCGCTTATCGACAAAGCCCATTACGGGAGCACCATGTGAGTCACATGCAAAAATAAAAATAAAAATAAAATAATAATGGATAGTTGTACAGTATTGTATATTAATTAGTTAGCTTCATAAACGCTCCTAAAAAGTTCAAATTTAAGTAAAGATTTAAATGTAGTTAAAGAAATTTCAGGATTTTTTAGCTCCTGTGTCAAGGAGTTCCAGAGCTTCGGACCAGCCACTGCGAAACCCCGGGGACCCATCCGCACAAAGTGTGTCCGGGGAACATTCAGGTCGCCACGAGCGGCTGACCGAAGGCGGGAACTGTAATCACAGGAGCTGACTTGTGAAATCATGTCGCACAGGTATGGTGGAGCCAGACCGTGCAAACACTTAAAAACCAATAGACCTAGTTTAAACTGGATTTTTTGTCTGATAGGAAGCCAGTGCAGACGTTTACGCATGTCATCCGAAACTGGGTCAAATCACCGCTCACAGTTATCTTGAAAATAATGAGGGTATCATCTTGGATGGTTGTAATGAAACCTTTAGGTCACTTTAGGAGCTGTTGTTTCAGATGACAGTTTTTTTTCTATGTTCTCTAAGCTGAGCTGTGAGATGTTATCGGCTGAAAGAAATGCGACTTGTACAGACTGCAACTTTACTACGTCTTGCTTGTGTCGAGTAGAAGATAAAGATTTTTCAGTTGTTCTGGAAGTCGCACCTTTAGTAGATAAATAACTGGTCGCATTCGAAAATATTGATGTTTTGATGGGTGAAAATCTTTTCGTGAGATCGCTTTAATCCACTTAGCAAGCAGTTGTTCATCTTTTGGAAACAAATGTAAAGTTATTTTCGGTGCATTACCGTCTTCAATCTGAGTTTTGTATCCGCTTTTACAACCGAAAGATGAACACTGGCTCGGCCTTTTGAACTATTTGATCAAGATTTGGTTGGTGTATGGTCGTTCAACGTAGAGACGTAGTAGACGTAAATCAAATAAACAGTTATAGATTTAAACACAATCCAACAGTTATTTTATATTCAGGTAGAAGTAATCTGTTTAAAATAAATCCGACAGTTGAGAATTAAACTTAAACACTCAAATAGTCCGATAGCTAACAGTAAACAGTAATCCGGTAGGGTAAGACTATTGGACTTCAGACGGACAATACGAACTAAAAGTCAATGAAGATAGATATTTCTTTGACTATCAAAAAAATAGAATACATAAATAATATAAAATATAAATTGCAAAATAATATTTATCTTTGTATTAACACAAGTGCGACCAAACTATTCATTCAACGACAGATCGATGCGTGCTTTGCGCAGCTTTAGCGATATATGCCCAAGGTGGTAATTAGCTTGAAGCGCTTAACGGCTCGGTTTCATCTACAGGTATCTAGAACTACATGGATGCCAGATAAGATGAGTCAGAGAAAGTTCGATGAGCATGCATGCTGGAAAGAAAGAAAGAACAAATAATCATGAATATGAATGAACTTTCATAGTGACAGTTTTGACAGAGTTAAAGGGCTAGTGGGTGGAGCTTGCGTAATGTTGTCAGTACTTTATTCTCTGACCCAGCTTGTATCTATTTTTTTCTTCTTGATAACTAAACAAATTGTTGGTTTTATAAACGTTTAACGTTATATGATGACTAACATGGCTAAGGAAACTGAAACTAAACAAAAGCGCCCTAAAAAGTATAAAATAATATTCCTATAATTCATATACAACAAAAAACGTTGCGGGTACATTATAGGCTACCAGTAGCGTACCTAGGGTATATGGCGCCTATGGCAAACACCGATCTTGCGCCCCACTCCGACGATAGATTACTAATGTTTTATTTTCTAAAAAAATCTACTTTAGAATTGGGTAAAAAATCACACAAGTAAAATCTATTAACACTTTATTACAAATTTATTTTTCTTGCTTCAGCTGACGCAAATTGTTTAATTATATTATCAAAGTTAATTTCTTCAGCCATTTCTCGTTCTCTGCTAAGTAAAGCAAGATCACATAATCGACTTTGGCCCATCGAGGCTCTCAAATATTAAAGTATCAATTTTAATTTGCTAAGTGATCTTTCGCAACTGGCAATAGAAACCGCAATGGTCAGCAATATTTGCAATGCTATACGCATATTGGGAAAAACGTTTTCATCTCCATACTGAACTATAAAATTAAGTAATTGTTCAGGGCTTGATATTTTTTTGGTACGACTTGTTAGCAGCGTTCTAAAATCCAAAATTTCTTCATATAATTTTTGCCCATTCGCATCACAACTGTAGGCTTTTCCAAATTTTTTACAACGCTCTTTCAAGTAACTTGTTTAGGCTTTAAAACACAACCCTTCCATATCAAGAAGAAATCCAAATTTTTTATCAATTTCTTGTAAACAAATTCTTCTACTTTTTAATTCATTGAATAGACGGTCGACAGTCCCTTTCATAACTCTTTCCATTTCTTCTTTAGCTGATAAACCAGCATCTCTCGATGTTTCGCCATCCCTTTTTTTTATGTCTTTCAAATTTAATGAAACCTAACCCTAACCCTAATTGCAAATTCGAATTCCTTCTTTCTGTGAGTCGCTAACTAACACTTCTCTTTCATCATGAAAATAATTTTGGAGAGTTTTTAAATCTAAAGCTGTTTCATGAAAGTTCATCTTGGGGTCTTGCAACCTCTTTTGAACGCGTTCAATACAAATTAAGATCTTTTACCAAAACCCTAGCAACGTTGGAAAGTCAAATGTTAATATTCGATTATAGAGTTGCTTTGCGTCGGTTTTAGTTTTACTAGTCGCGCTTTCATCGTCCATTATTATATTCTGGAAAACTTCCACTAGTTGCTCGAAATATTTGTTAAAATGAATGCGTGCATTTTCCTACGCAGTTTTCAATACACATATTTATAACTGTAAAAATATTTTTTTATTTTCATTTGCGAATTTATACGTTAGACGCTTTTTCTCGCCCCCTTCAGTTGGCGCCCATGGCACGTGCCATGCCTGCCATACCCTAGTTACGCCTCTGTAAGCTACGGCTACAACATCAACAACTTTAATAAAACAAATGGTTATAAAAATGATGCGCGCGCAACGTTTTTCGTTGTATATGAATTATAGGAATATTATTTCATACTTTTTAGGGCGCAAGAGAAACGTTGTTTTTAAAAAAATTTGTTTTTTATTATGTAAAAATTTTACTGTTATGTAAACAATTGGTATATTATTATTTCTAATAGTTTCGGATACTTGTCTCAACCACATAACAATAGTAAGTTTACATATTTTATTGTATTTTAATTTATTTCATTGTATTTTAATGTATTTCATTGTATTTTAATGTATTTCATTGTATTTCATTGTATTTCATTGTATTTCATTGTATTTTAATGTATTTCATTGTAGTTTAATGTATTTCATTGTATTTTAATGTATTTCATTGTATTTTAATGTATTTCATTGTATTTTAATGTATTTCATTGTATTTTAATGTATTTCATTGTATTTTAATGTATTTCATTGTATTTTAATGTATTTCATTGTATTTTAATGTATTTCATTTTATTTTAATGTAGTTTTGGCGGTTATAACATTTATTCTATTACTATTTCTTAACGTTTGTACAAATTTAATATAGGGGTTCCGATGATGGTAATAACCGAAACCGGCGGTCAACCCCATGTTTAAATAAAGATTTTAATAAAGAAGTCTTGGTGACACTTGGTAGAAAATGGAGACGATTTGAAACGTTCGTTAAAAAACGTTGCAATGGGCCGTAAAGTTCAATCGAACATGCTTACAAGAAAATTTAATGCCGAAGTACTGTCTAAACAGAAATACACGCTCAGACCAACGTAACTCTAATTCGTATGCTGACGCAGTTATCGAAAGAAAAATGATTCGTGCCATCGCGAACTAAAGGTTTTGAATGTTGAATTGCTAAAAGAGAAAGAATTGTTGCTTCGGAAATTGCAGATGATGGTTCTAGAAGCATTTTGTTGCAGCCCATTAGTGAGACTATCAACAGATACAATTTTCAGAAAAGATCTGTTATAATAATTAAGCTCTCTAACCTGTACGGTGCTTCTTTTCTACTTAAAGAGAATGTTAGTCAGTTTACCAAATTGTCAAAATATGTACTTATCGAAAACGAAGTAAAATTTCTGGAACTCGATTTTAATTGTCATGTGCCAGATAGATATGACCCCATAAAAACAGAACTTGAAGTCTTATATTGCCAGATCCAAACAAACGTAACGAAAAGTAAACTAAAAATGACAGAAAAATTGAGTGCTTTACTTAAAGCAGAGGGCTACAAACATCGAAATCCCCATAGAAAGATAGCAGCTGACTTGGTACGTGCAGCAGTCTCTTTGCGGAAAAATTCAGAAATAGTGATCAAAAAGTCAGAAAAATCTAACTCATACAGAATTTTCGATACACCTGATTATTTCAGCAAACTCGATAAAATTCTTTCAGACGGAACTAAATTTATGAAAATCACCAAGGACCATACACGAGATATCAAAGTAAGAGCTAATCGTCTTATTAGAGAAATTCTGACTGTTGACCCGCATAGTGGGGTGAAGCAGATCATTGGTGATTTTTTCTCTGGCTACATTTATAGAAACATTAAAACGCATAAACTAGGATACCCCCTTAGACCAATCATATCGCAATGCCAGACGTCTACCTATAGCTTGGCTAAACTCCTTGTGTCTATTCTGTCTCCATATTGTCCAAAAAAAATACCGTTAAATCATCCTTAGAATTCGTCAACCTAATTAGAGGACACCGACAGTTGCAAGAAGTCCTTGCTTCCCTCGACGTTACCAGTCTGTTTACCAATGTTCCCGTTGATGCTACAATAAATTTAATTCTTCAACGTGTATACTAGGGATGTCACGGGTACCCGACCCAAGTCCGAAGTTCGGTACTACCCGGTCTTTTTTGGCTACCCGGACCCGGACCCGAACTTTTGAAAACGTAAAACCCGAACCCGAACTTTCTGAAAATTAAAACCCGAACCCGAACCCGAATTTTTGAAAATGAAAAACCCGAGCCCGAACCAGAACCCGATATTTTAAAAATGAGAAACCCGAACCCGACCCGGTGTTTAAAAAATTAAAACCTGAACCCCGAGCTTTACAAATTTTAAAACAATCCCTGAGTCTTTAAAACTTGGTACATCTAATGAAATCTAGTATTAAAAATCATTTTTAGGCATTTTGTTTCACGAACAATATTTTTTCGGCAGTATGATTCAATCAATATATGAGTTGCTTAGATATAAGAACGCTGGTTAATGGGTGGATAAATAGCGTTTAGCATCAGATAAGCCAGATAAGATTCATTTTCACTTTGGAGCTTTTCTAAAGCGGTGGCAATTGGTTTCATAACAAGTATAAATTCTTCCAAAAAATCTAATTCAACAATGTTCAAATTTGGTATCTTCAAACTCGAAAATACAACTTTTAGATTGACTTTAACTTCAATTACATGCTGCACAGAGTTGTAGAGTGAGTTCCATCTAGTTGCACATGGCTGAAGCAATTGCTTCCCACAAATATTTTTGACAATCTCAGCAGTTTGGACGGCCAGAAGCATTCCATAATGCGTTACATTTTCCCATGACAGAGTTGTACAATCTCCTGTATGTCTGATTGTCTTTCAACGACTCAACTGCATCATGACTGGCCACTAAGTTTAAAGTGTGTGCAGCACATCGGTAGTGAGGAGGGAGAAATATTCCGGGTTCTTCATTTTCTGCATCCATCACACCGGACTACTTCAAAATCACCATCAAATTGTTTTTCTTCACACTCACTTTCGCTGTCAATGTTACTGTCAATATCATTCTTTGTTTCAAAGTCTTTGCTTGCAAACATGCCTTGTGCATCAGTGTTCAAATAAGAATAGACCTTGAAAGCTTTAATGAAATTTGAACTATTGTCAGTAACAGTGGCAACTAACTGCTGTTGTCGAAATCCATAGTCATTAAACACATCTTGCAAGAATTCGGCAATGCGGTCGTATGAATGAGTGCCCTTGAAACGCCTGCATGCTATAATGCAGGAACTCCTCGTTAGATCATCGTTTATTCAATGGCACGTCACACCAAAATAGCTCCTTTTCTGACATGACCAAATATCATCTATGAATTTACATGCCCTTACCACCATAGTACTCCGGAAATATACATTTGGGCATACACAAACTAGAGGTGTGCGCCGACGTCAAATCGTCGGCAGCGGCGCGCTGACCAACTTTAACCAGCGGCGGCGCCTTTTTTTACGGCGGTGGCGGCGTCGGCGGCGTTTATGATGATTTTTTTTATTAAACGATAATGAAATAAAAACAAAAAAATAAATAAAAATTAAACAGACGTACTAGTTCAACTTTTATTTAAAAAATAGAGCTGACAAATCAAACTAAATTCATGTTAGTTGGTCAAAAAGTGTGAGTTTTCGTGTACAAAAACTATCTTCTCAACGGATAATGATGCAATGGCAATGCGCTTCGAGTTAACCATTAAACCCGCAGTTGGAAAAATGCGCTCCGACGCGCACTTGTAGCTGGAATAGCTAAAATAATTTTGGCAAGCTCTGAAAGTTCTGGATAAATTTTATTCTGCGTGTTCCACCAAGCCAGCCCATCATTTGGAGATACAGTTAAACATCTATACTGCTGAATGTTGCGTTCTAATGACAACGTCGCTGAACTTGCTTGCTTTACGAGCATATCATATTTTGCTCATTTTCATGGGGTTTTTTCAGCTGTTTCAACGCGACAAGCTTGATCGTCTTGGCTTTTCTCCAACTTACCAACGTATTTTTGTACTGCTTGCTCAAGAAATTCTACAGCCGTTATGTTTTGGTCTTTAAGATCTTTTTGGATAGTGGTCAAAGCACGTTGAGATGGTTCAAGCATTGCTGCGATTACATGTAAATCTGTTACTGGAAGTCTATGATCTAGAGCCATCCGCATGTTGTGTTTAATAGATTTTACAATATTGCTGTCTGTTGCTAAATCTGTCAGGACCCCTGTAATCTCAGACTTGAAAAATAAAACAAGGCTAATTGTCGGATATTTGGAACCACTTAATACCTCTGTAGCCTTTTGAAATAATTTGAGAAAATGGACCAAATTATTAATCGTTTTCCATTCCACATGGCTAAGTATTTTATCAAAAAGACGCAAACGACTGAAACATCTTTCAATAAGTTGCTGATTTTTAATAAGGCTGTCTAGGTTCATTGATGATTTGATTTCTCTGCTTGTCTTTTAACTCGAATAGCCTTAATCTTAGATTAACTATATTACTCTTGAAATGAAATCTGAAGACTTATATTTTATTTTTTTCTTTCAATGAGATTGATTTTGTGTTTTCTGTTTGTTTGTGGTTTATTCTCATTTTTATTATTTACTATAAGGATATCCCCTAGATGGGAAGTAATTTCCTTGGGAGACTCCTTTTGGGTGATGTTTATTTTGTTGTACTTTTTCTTGTGATCTGTTTTTTTTGCTTATCATCATCCCAATAAAATTAAACCAAACCAAAACCAAAAAAAAAAAAAAATATCATAAGTAGACAAGACCATCTGGTAGGGCAATCTTTCTTCAAAGTTACCATATTCTGATGATTTTTTTCTGAGTCTCGTCCCATTACATCTGTTTCTGAATCGATCACAGCTGAAACATCATCTTTGTTTTTTCCAGAAATCATGCTACACTGTTGGTTATTAACTGTTTCTAGAGTTTCTTCAAGTTCTGAAACAAGTTGCTCATGAGCCATATCAATGGCGCTGGTGGCAGAGCGGTAGAGCGTTCGCCTGTTGATCATTAGGTCGGCAGTTCAAGCCTCACCGGCGTCACCAGCGTAACTCCCTTAAGCAAGGAGTTCACTCGCATTGCTAATGGGGTAGGCGCCTATAAATGGCTGCCTCTGCAAAGAACCCTTCAGTGGCCTTGAAGTCCTTTAGGATTTACGCCACTCTAAATATTGTCAAACATTATTATTATTATTCCGAAGCAACGACGTTTTGTACGTGAAAGTCTTTGCGACGTTCTTAACTTTAACGATGAGATATTAAATAGAAGTGCATTTACCGACTCCATCAACGATGATGAGATTAGTCAAACCGTGTGCTACGCGGCTAAGTCTTTCAGCTGCGTTGAAACGGCACGCCTTGACAACATTGGAGCCTTGATCTCTGACGTAGATATCTTATTTACGCTCCAGGCCAAAACAATTAAGAATATATATATATATATATATATATATATTATAAGGAAACATAGCGCTGATATGTTTTTACGAGCCACATATATCAGAAACTTGGATGGCGTACAATCCACCACGAAATAACGCAAATATACATGTCTCAACTTCAGACTCGAACCCACGACTGTCGGATCGGCAACACCGCCTCGCATCATGCCAACTACCTTACCATCTGCGCCACTTCCATCGCCAAAAAACAGTGGTTGTTAAGCGCTTTTGTTGGGGTATGTTGAACACAACACTCGACTATGAATGGGTACGAATCAATGCTCGATAGTATTATAAGTTGTACGGCGTACAATCCGTCACTAGCTAATTTAATAACTATCGAAGATATATGTTTTTATGATATATATTATAAGGAAACATAGCGCTGATATGTTTTTACGAGCCACATATATCAGAAACTTGGATGGCATACAATCCACCACGAAATAACGCAAATATACATGTCTCAACTTCAGACTCGAACCCACGACTGTCGGATCGGCAACACCGCCTCGCATCATGCCAACTACCTTACCATCTGCGCCACTTCCACCGCATATATATATATATATATATATATATATATATATATATACATACATAGGCGAGGCGGTGTTGCCGTAGACACGTGCGTTCGATTCCGCGGTATCCGCTGTATTCCCGCTGTCCCCACTACCGTGCACACCTCTAGTTGACACACATTCCAACAGGAATAGAACCGGAGGCAAGACCTAGACGTTACTGCAACCCTCCAAAACGGACAGTACTGGTCCCCCAGTAGAAAATCATATGATTTTCTATAAAGAGAGGGAGGTGTGGGAGTATGAACTTTATAGCCATATTTATTATATTTATTTATTATATATATTTATTGTATTTATGTATGTAGGTATAAATATATATATATATTTGATTCCCCTTGACTCTCAAGGTTGTGTGAAAATTTCATTACGATCGGTTGAATGGTGTAGCAATGCATAAAGGACATACATACATACATACATACAAACATTCATTTATATATATATATATATATATATATATATATATAGATATTTATATTTAGTTATATATATGTTTGTATATTTATATACATACTAACGGGGGCACCCAGCGTTGCCCGGGGTTTTTAGAGGTTTACCTAATGAGTTTCTTTTTCGCTCCTGTTTCCTTCCCGCTTGCGCTCCCGCTCGTTATCCGTTCCCTGTCGCTTTCTCGCTCATTTTTTCACTCTCAGTTGCCCCCCCTAGATCCAATTCATACATACATACATACATACATACATACATACATACATACATACATACATACATACATGCATACATACGTACATACATACATACATACATACAGAGCTTCATTTATAATAATAAAACGGTATACATACATACATACATACATACATACATACATACATACATACATACATACATACATACATACATACATACATACATACATACATACATACATACATACATACATACATACATACATACATACATACATACATACATACATACATACATACATACATACATACATACATACATACATACATACATACATACATACATACATACATACATACATACATACATACATACATACATACATACATACATACATACATACATACATACATACATACATATATACATACATACATACATACATACATACATACATACATACATACATTCTCTCAAAGAGAGAAAAAAGAAGATTTTCCAAATTTAGAAGCCGCTCTCTCCGCTCCGCAAGAATAGAATTGCTTCGTCTTTGTTTACGTGGCAATATTAAGTACCGCTACGAAAAGCGAAGCCGTTATGTCGTCGAAGGTTTTCTCACTTGAATAGTCTGAATTTCTTTAACGTCGCGAGTTTGTTTGCATTATAAATATCTGCCATGATGCAAGGAATGATAGAAATTCGATGTCGGAAAAGAACAAAGACATTTTCTGCCGGAGGACGTTCGTCCGTCGAACGTGGCTCGCCCCCCTTAGAACGTCAAGAAATTAAAGAGCCGAAACGTTTGCTCGAGGGGGGGTTTTCTTCTGATGACCTCCACAGAAAAGCTCTTCAGGAGTGCACACAAACACATACATACATACATAATCCCGTTTCCGTTCCCGCTATGGCTCACGCTCATTTTCTCCTTTCCACTCTTTCCTAACTTCTTTTAGCCCATAAAACGTAAAATAGATTTGCTAAAAGTTGTTTGAAGCCTTCAAACATTGTTACGTAAAATAAATTTGAATTTTATTACACAAATTACTTTTGATGGACGTACATAGGCATTTTCGGCCTGGGAAGTTTTTTAGCCTACCTGAGCCGGGAAATCGGAGTTGGGAGTCCAAACATTCTTAACATTCATCCCCTGTATGAAAACTACCTCCTTGCCAAATTTCATCAAGATCGCTCTCCCGCTCTGCTCATTTTGTGACCGATTTCAATTTTTTCTCACAAAAACCTTCTACCATTGCCTCTCAATCTTGTGTAAAAATTGCACTACGATTGAATGAATGGTGTAGCAATGAGGCGCTGGTGGCAGAGCGGTAGAGCGCTCGCCTGTCGATCATTAGGTCGGCAGTTCAAGCCTCACCGGCGTCACCAGCGTAACTCCCTTAAGCAAGGAGTTCACTCGCATTGCTAAAGGGGTAGGCGCCTATAAATGGCTGCCTCTGCAAAGAACCCTTCAGTGGCTTTGAAGTCCTTTAGGATTTACGCCACTATAAATATTGTCAAAAAAAAAAAAATATTGTCAAATATTGTCAAAAAAAAAATGCATAAAGGACATCTATACTTACATACATATATATATATACATACATATATATATATATATATATATATATATATATATATATATATATATATATATATATATATATATATATATATATATATATATATATATATATATATATATATAGTTTCCGCTCGCTCACCCGCTCATTTTGTGACGGATTTCAAATTTTTTTCTCTATAATTTATTCCCCTTGACTCTCAAGGTTGTGTGAAAATTTCATTACGATCGGATAAATGGTGTAGCAATGCATAAAGAACATACATACATACATACATACATACAAACATTCATTTATATATATATATAGATATAAATACAGCTTATATATGTGTGTATATACGTATATATATATATATATATATATATATATATATATATATATATATATACAGGGTTCGTTATGAAAGTAATGATCATTGTCTGAGAAAAATAGATTTAATAATAAGACCTGAACAAATTATTAAAATTTTTCGAAATACTTTCCCCCTGCTTCAATACACTTGTGAAGACGTTTCTGCCACAACTGGATAGCACTCTGGAAGTCCTCAACTGGAATGCCTTTCAGGAACGTCGTAACATGACTTTGAATGTTTCCGACGGTCTCCCAATGCTTTCCTTTCAACTCTGAGTTTAGTCGGGGAAACAGAAAAAAGTCACACGGAGTCAAATTGGGACTGTAAAGAGGCTGAGGGACCACCGGTATGTTGCTGCAGGTAAAAAAGTTGGTAACGAGGAAGGACGTGTGGCTCGGGGCATTGTCATGATGACGCTTGACCGCGTATTTGATGTCAGCTCTCACGCGTGCGACCCGGCGTTTCAATCTCTTGATCACCTCCAGATAAAATACAGAGTTTACAGTTTCTCCCGGTGGTACAAACTCAAAATGAAAAATTCTTCTGGCGCCAAAAAAGACATGACGAAATATTGTTTGTATTGCGTGTCCGGTGGAGAGGGTGCAGGTGGAGTGCGAAAAACGTAGAAGGTGGATTCATCAAAAACGCACACTCTTAATGCTTTCTAAGAAAGAGTTTCAAACGAAACATTTCACTTGCGTGCATTGCTTAAATTTAATTAAATATTTACCTAGTTACCTTTTAAACACAACTTTATATTAATAAAAAAATTTTTTCGGAAAATTCAATAGAATTTTCTCAATAATAAAATGTTCCCTAAGTCCGTAAGAATACGGCAGGAGATGTTATCGAGTAGCCACCAGGGCCGTAACCAGGAATTTGGAAGTGGGGGGGCCGAAAAACTTTTTGGGGGGCACTGTATACATTTTCTAATCACATAAATTGCACATTCCAGTGATTTAACCCCCAAAATGCGCTTCACGCAAAAAACAGGTTTAGCGATTGAAATTTGAATCTTAATCTACCATATTTAATTGAATTTGAAAATATTCTGAATCAACATGTAAAAAACACATCACATGGATCATAATGTCAGAGAACAATACGGCGCGATTTTTGGGCAAACTTTTCTATGAAAGTGTTCAAATCTACTTTTAGCGTAAAATCCTTCTCAAAAGCAAGTAGTACCAGTTTAAATTTACGCTCATTGCCCATTAATTGGCGATAAGGCCGCAGAATCCGCGTGAGAGTGGATAAACTGCTCTTGCACGTGGCAGTCGACACACCGCTGGTGATTGCTTAGGCATACAGCTGATACACATTTGGAAATGCATCGCGGTACAGCAGCATTGCATATGTTGCATCTTCCTACGACGAATTTGGCTGAAATTTGTTACTGCACAGTTGCATTGCACTAGGCAATTCGCTAGGGAGGGCAACTTGGTCGAGGCAAAGGAGCTGGCTGAGAGATGGCTCCAAGCACTTCTCAACAAGAATGTTCTGAGATGATGGAACGAAAGATTCTACAGCTTGAAACAAAGCCAAGTTGGACTCCTCAAATTGGTGGTTGATTTCAAAATGGTGTTGTAGAGCTCATGAGCTCGCGTGAAGTAACTTTAAAACCAATAACATGGTAATGACCCAAATTTGAGCTGACCACAGAGCCGGTCAGCTAGGTGCTCTGAACTTGTTTGCACTTTACTGACACTACATGGTCATCCTCATTTGATGAAAAACCAGCAGCATCTGCCATTTGATCAAAAACATCTGCAGACCACAAGACAAGAAGGCTCTCTTTAGCTGTGGAGATCAGTTCCATAGCAAGAGACAATTGCACAAGCGACCTTGCAACAAAGCACTGACCGTTGACAGCAAGCTCAGTATTTTGACAACGGCATTTGAAAAAAATCCTTCTTTTAAACTTTGTTGAGCAGCACAGCTGCTTCAACCAACACATCATCCGGAGCTTTTTCTAACTTGGCAACAATTTCGAGGGTCTGCAAAATAATTTCCTTTCTGTTGTTTTTGACAACCATTTCAGATTGATATGAGCCAGTCCATCTTTGAGCAAGTAACTGCTTTATTGTGTCACCTCCTTATGTGTTATTCACAAAATTTCGGCGAAAAAACACATACAATTGCTCACATAAGCTGAAAAAGTTGTTCACCTTTATCTCTGATTTCACAGCGTGCACAACCACAAGATGGAATTGGTGATTATAACAGTGCACGTACGGAATTTGGCGGCCCAGAGTGTCTTGCAATATTTTCTGGACACCTCTCTTTCCGCCGTTCATTACACTGGCGTCGTCATAACATTGACTCAAAATTCGAGCGGGGCCCAGCTGCTGAGCCTGAAGCTCTGTAAGCAACGAACGTGTCAGGCTTTTAAAATCTAACTCACTAGCCTTGATCATTGAGATCATGTGCTCTATTGCCTTTCCACAACACACATAGCGAATGACAATCGACATATCCTCAACATTGCACTGATCTTGACTTTCGTGGCATTTGATCGAATCCCAGCTAATGTCAGAATCTTTGCATTCTTCGACAATCAAAACTTGTACCATCTGTGCCATCAATTCGATTACCTCGTTTTGGATAAAAGACGACATGTACTTGGCATTTTGAGGCATGTTTTTAAAATCATACCCAAGTTATCATCCTTTGCCTACATTTGCTTTATTGAACTAGACAGCAATACAAAAAATTGGGGGGGCCTGATTGAGCTGGGGGGCCCGAGCAAAACTAGGGGGGCCAGAAAAAAACTTGGGGGGGGGCCAGGCCCCCCGGCCCCATAGCTGGTTACGGCCCTGGTAGTCACTTTGCATAATTTGTATAATTAGCCACAGTGAGCTAGACTTGATTGTCCAATCGCAGCGTTTTTTAAGGTTTCGGTTTGCTCGAAGAAATTGGTATACGGTCTAACGTTTTATTAGATAACTTTTTTATTTATTAACTTACACAAGCAAAAGTTACTGTTGGATTTAATATTGAATTATCTAAAAAAAAGTGTCTTGGATATTCCCAGTGCAGCAGTTAAAAAAAGACCGAATTTCTCAAAGAAGAGCCAAGGCCGATTTATGCAATTTTCGTCGGAAAATCGTCGTTTTTGGCTTATAACTTTTTTATTTGGTGAACCGAAGAAAACTCAAATATACCAATCTATTCCATTTTGTAGTACATCCCAGTTTCAGGCTAACTTCACACACGTTTTAAAAGAAGAGAATGTTATGATTCTGCCATCAGTGTCAACTCTAAAAAAAAGTTACCAAAGTGTTCAACAGAAAAACTGGGATAAACAACGAAAACTATTTGAAAATGAGATTTTCTCAGTCAAATCAACATCAAAGGACAGTTAGTCAGTGATGAAATGTCTGTAGCAAAAAAAGTTGAGTATATAGTGGAGGAGAGTATGTCGGATTAACATCAGACGGAAACGTTGCCAGCACAATCTTTTCTTTCATAATAAAGTCTGTAGTTGGAAAGTACAAAGATTTAATTTCCATATATTTGGTTTCGAAGTTGACTGCTCATCAACAACATCGTTGTTACACTGAAGTTTTGCAAATTTCGAATAACATAAATGTTATTCAAAACACTAATAACACTGTTGTTGTTGTTCATGAAAGAAAACTAATTGTACCAAAAACAATGAAAAAAGAAATGTTGCTTTTGTTGCATGAAGGACATTTAGGCATTGAAAAAAAAAACAAAAGCTACAGCACACTCCTGTTTATATTGGTCCGGTTTGTCAACGAAATTGAACAAATGATTGCTAAATGTTCTGTGTATAATTCATATAGAAGAAAGCAACAACCAGAGCCCATGATACCACATGAAATTCCTCAAAGACCATGGAAAAAAGTATGACTTTACCTTTTCAGGTAAAGATTTCCTTCTTGTTGTGGATTACTTTTCAAATTATCCAGAACTGTTAACATTAAAAAACAAAACAGCATATTCAGTTAATCAGCAACTTAAATCAATATTTTCTAGACATGGAATTCCTGAAGAAATCATATAAGATAACATGCCATTTTCGAGTAGACGGTTTAAGGTTTTTGCACACTAATGGAATTTTACCATCACAACATCTAGCCCAAGAATGGTCAGGTGGAACGTATGATTCAAACAGTTAAAAACCTATAACGTAAAGCAAGGGATAGTAACACCGATCCCTATATAGCTTTGCTTCAGTACAGAAATGCTCCTCTGGCAGGATTGTTTATGAGTCGATCCCTAAGAACTAAAATTCCTGTACTCGAGAAAAATTTTAAGCCGAATCTAGAAAATGCAAGAAAGAAGCTGTTAGCCAGGCAAAATCAACAAAGAGTTTATTGTGACAGAAAGTCAAAGCCACTTCCTGAGTTGAAGAAAGGTGATGTGGTGCGTGTTCGACATGACGGAAGCTGGGTGCGTGGTGTTGTCAAGCAAGCACACTCTACTCCTCGTTCTTACGTGGTCAGCACTCAAGATGGATCCACTATAAGACGAAACCGGAGAGACATAATTGAAACGAAAGGAGACCGACTTGACGGTGAACCTTTGCCATATGACTTCAAAAGTGATAAAGATGCACGAGAAAATGAGCAACAGATGCCGGACTTACCAATAGCATTACTGAATCAGTCACCAGATATAGCCAGTGCCCGAAACACTTCTCCATTCATCATGAAGACGCGTAGTGGTCGAACCTCATATCTTCCAGTCAGGTTCAGGGATTACATAATGGAATGAACTGTATAATGGAGACAGTGGCGTATCTATGGGAGCCGGGAGGCCCGGCTCCATCCTTAGAGTTTTCAACAACTACGTATTGTACTTTTTAGCTTAAAGTTTTTGTCTCTGGATCCAGAGGCTTTATCTTTACTAAATGTACCTCTCGACTATCAATAGTTCTGATAATTGGCAGATATTTAAGAATTTCGGGCCTTTTTCAAACCAATTCAATACAAAATATAATTCAAATAAAAGCTCAAAAACATTTAGACTTTCACGGGCAGGTCCAGCAAAAAAAGTTAAAAATGACACCTTCCTTTTTCTAAATAAGTTCAGACGGCTCAACAACGAGTTCTTAAAACAGTAATCATTTGTAATATGAATAAAAGCTGCAAGTTCATGGACGTCAATTGGAGGGAGCAGAGAGGATATTCTCTTTCTGACTTTTCAGTGGGCCCCCTAACTTAGTTTTGGGCCCCCAAGAAGATTCAGAGGTTTGAACTTTTCCGTAAAAAAATGAACAACCAGGATTTAATTTATTTAATGAAAGCGATATTTGATTTTTTAAGGTAAAAAATTATAATAAAAACTTAGTTTTTTCCATATTGATTTGAAAGTTTCGTATATTTTCAATTTACACATATTTCACATATCAAGTATTTAGAAGAATGTGGTCAAGGTTTTTCTATTTTATAGTCTTATTATCATAAAAAAAATTGCAAACAATTAGTAGCCGCCTAATTGCAAAAGTTTATTAATGGTTCACTTAATTTTAGCTTTGAAGTGTCTGATGACCTAACTCTATGATGAAACAAGTAAAGGAAAAAACGAGTTTTTTAACACAAACTTTAATCTCAATAGACTCGATTTAGAAATACGAAAGATGTTCAAATGAAGGAAGAAAAATTGCTAACGCATATGTGGCTATATATATATATATATGTATATATATATATATATATATATATATATATATATTCCCGCAAGTAAGTTTCATTGAACTTTGTCGCCCATTTTGCATTCAACAGTTTCTTGTATAAACCTTGCAAAACAACAATATCTTTCCTTTTTGAAACTACACCAAGCAACGTTTTAAAATCTTTATTTTTTCCAGCTGACTGGCCAGTTTCGGTTAATTCAACCATCTTCATCTTCATCTTTTATTGATTTTACGTCTAATTCTGCATGTATTGAAAACAAACTAACTGCTGTTTAATTAACTTTATTATTATAATTTGAGAAAGTGTTTTTTCGATTTTAATATATACCGTTTTATTATTATAAATGAAGCTCTGTATGTATGTATGTATGTATGTATGTATGTATGTATGTATGTATGTATGTATGTATGTATGTATGTATGTATGTATGTATGTATGTATGTATGTATGTATGTATGTATGTATGTATGTATGTATGTATGTATGTATGTATGTATGTATGTATGTATGTATGTATGTATGTATGTATGTATGTATGTATGTATGTATGTATGTATGTATGTATGTATGTATGTATGTATGTATGTATGTATGTATGTATGTATGTATGTATGTATGTATGTATGTATGTATGTATGTATGTATGTATGTATGTTTGTATGTATGTATGTATGTATGTATGTATGTATGTATGTATGTATGTATGTATGTATGTATGTATGTATGTATGTATGTATGTATGTATGTATGTATGTATGTGAAAACTCTTCTTCGAGCAAGTTCGTCAGAGGTCTTCAGAGGAAGACCCTCCCAGCGTTTCGGCCCTTTTTCTGACGCTACCACGGGAGGGCGGGCCACGACCGTTGATCAGACGGCCGCCCCCTGACGAAATTTGTGTATCACATGCCGTTTTCGACCAGAACCAGATAACCGGCAAATCTTCAAAGTACCAGAACCAAGAAGTCATTTTGAAACCGTCAAGCAACTATAACAAGATGAGAAACTGTCTTTCAAACGCCGGAACTTGAGCATGTAGTAACTGTAGTATCCACCAAACCGCCAGATTCCGAGACCAAAAGAAACATTCACCTCCGGAACTTCGAGCCATGCCACCACTTTCACCAAACGAGAAACACCACAAACCATAATGGCAGGAAATATTGTTTCGATTATTTTCTAAACGCTAGCAACTTTCCTTCTATTGCAAACAACCGAAACTTTCGCCGGCAGCCATAATGCGACTTCGTCCCTGAACTTGTAAACAAAGGAGGAGCTAACACTGTCGTACGGAAGCTAGAAGTGGCTGTTTAAATTTATTATCTCCTTTTTCATTCCTTTGCATCCATATCCAAAAAGAAGCTGTTTCTGCTCTTTCAGCTATTTTCTTAATAGCTTGAGTTTTTTTCCGACCCGACATTCCGAGAGCCACAAGCAATTTGACGAGTAAGCGACCGGTTAAACCCCTGGCGCCTACTTCAACTGGAAAAATCTCGACTCTATATCCCGCACGCTCCAAATCTTAGGCAAGGATTCTGTAACGTTCTTCTTTCAAGATATTTGAGGCTTCCATGATGCTTTCCCATGGCACTGTTAGTTCGATGAACAGCAACGTCTTGGCCAAACTCGAAAAAATGTATGTATGTATGTATGTATGTATGTATGTATGTATGTATGTATGTATGTATGTATGTATGTATGTATGTATGTATGTATGTATGTATGTATGTATGTATGTATGTATGTATGTATGTATGTATGTATGTATGTATGTATGTATGTATGTATGTATGTATGTATGTATGTATGTATGTATGTATGTATGTATGTATGTATGTATGTATGTATGTATGTATGTATGTATGTATGTATGTATGTATGTATGTATGTATGTATGTATGTAGGTATGTATGTATGTATGTATGTATGTATGTATGTATGCATGCATGTATGTATGTATGTGCGTATGTATGTGTGTATGTATGTATGTGTATGTCCATGTATGTGTGTCTGTGTGTGTTTATGTATGTATGTATGTATGTATGTATGTATGTGTTTTTTACAATATTTCGGCACTAATTGCTCATTCAAAGTATGTATGTGTGTGTATGTATCTACGTATGTATGTATGTATGTATGTATGTATGTATGTATGTATGTAGGCATTTATGTATGTATGTATGTATGTATGTATGTATGTATGTATGTATGTATGTATGTATGTATGTATGTATGTATGTATGTATGTATGTATGTATGTATGTATGTATGTATGTATGTATGTATGTATGTATGTATGTATGTATGTATGTATGTATGTATGTATGTGTGTGTGTTTTAACTCTTTGCGAGCTTTCGTCGCCGAAGGTCTTCAGAAGAAGAACCTCTCATTTTTAGCGTTTCGGCCCTTAAACTTCTTGACGCTTTTAAGAGAGAGGTGGGCCCACGTCCGTTGATCAGGCGGACGCCCTTCGGCGAGAAAAATTTCCAAATTCCTAACTTGAAACACGAAAATTCAAAGTTCAGCAGAAAACTGTTTGAAACAAGACTTGAAATCGCCGGAACGATTATCGCCCAATGTAAACAAGGCTAAACCATTTCGTGTGCATCTTGTAGCGCTTTCTTTTTTCTATTAGCGAAAATCCAAAAAGATGCAGCTTCAGCTGTCTGGGAGATCTCCTTGATGGCTCGAGTTTTTTCTCGGTTTGAAAAACCAAGAGCTTTCAGCAGTTTTAACATTGAGCTGCTAACCAACCCTCGAACGCCAACCTCGACTGCAAAAATTTCAGTCCTGAACCCTTTGGCATTCAAATCACATGCTAAATCCCTATATCTCTCCTCTTTGAAAATATTGCTAGATTCCATGTTACTTTCCCATGGCACAGAGAGTTCAATCAGGAACATTGTCTTGGCCAAGTCGGAATATACAATTATATCCGGCTTTAAGCCGCTAGATCTCACTGCTTCTGGAAATTTTCTTTCGCCATCCAAATCAGCTGAAACCGACCAATCGTCGGCAGCACCCATCACACATTCAAAGTCTCTTGTAGATCTGAACCTGTGGAACTTCAGATTGCCTTCTCTCAAAAAGTAGATTTTCCTTTTCTGCTGTATTCCTCTTGTCTTTGCTTTCTTACACGCTTCTTTGACGAAGTCAAGCAATTTTCGGAGTACTTGGTTATGACGCCAAGTGTACCTCCCGTGTGAAAGTGAAAACGAACAACAGGAAAGAACGTGAATGAGAGTCTCCGATTGCCCACATAACAAGCACGAATCATCGTCTTTCAACTTCCATCTTCGAAGATTGCTGGATGACGGCAGTTGATCATAAACAGATCTAATCAAAAAAGACAAACGTAGTGGTGTGTATTGCCAAATGTCTTTCCAAGAAAGTGAACGCTGAACAGCATTTTCCCATGTCGTCCAGTCTCCTTGTTGAGATAACTGAACAAACTTAATCATTCTCTGGGACTCGATAGCTTTCTTTCTTTCCTGAATGACCAGACTTGTTCGTTCACTGGTGCTGGCTTTTGACCACCAAATTCGATGGGTTGACCCGAGACCCCGTTTGTCCTGTTGAACTGCCCCAACTCTTTCTGTCCAACGTAAAGAGGCTTCAGCTTCTGCGATCTCCTTTCTGGCTACCCATTTCTTTCCGGACTTTACAAGAGGTCCCATCTCCACAATTCTTTGATCCGAAGAGTTATCCAGCATTAGTTGCGTACGGATCTTGTTTATCTTAAACTCCTCAACCAAAGACTTCAGTGGCAACCTCAGTTTGGCAGTCCTGCTGTACAAAGCTACCGAAGAAAATCCCGGAGGCAGACCCAACCATTTCCTTGTAAATTTATTCATCTTCCTTTCTAGCTTTTCTACCAATGGTAAGCTCATCTCATACATTGATAGAGGCCAAAGCAATCTCGGTAATAGAACAAACTGAAGCAACCACAATTTGAACCTGCTCTGGAGTGGGGCCGCATCAATTTTCTTCATATGTTCAACTGCCGATCGAAGAACCTCAGAACACCTTCCAGTGTCGTTAAGCGAATCGTCATACCACCTTCCCAGGCTCTTAACCGGTTCTTCTCTCAATGTTGGGATCCTGTTGCCAGCAACTGAAAACGTCACGTTGTCGTCAATCTTGCCTCGTCGCAGAGATAAGCTTCTTGACTTGGTTGCCTTGAAACTCATGCCGCACCATGATAGCAGCCCGCTGAATGCATCAAGAGCCCGTCGCATTGAGATACATTTGTTTAGAACCAAAGTTGTATCATCCATGAAGGCCTTCACCGATGGCATCAAGATACCCTTGCCAACGTAAGCTTCCTCCACGCGAGAACCCACTGCATTCAGAAGCAGCTGCATCGCTAATACGAAGAGAATGGGTGAAATTGAGCAGCCCATTGCTATACCAACTTCTAACTGGAACCATTCTGTTGAACAGGAGGACGTAGACAACCTCAATTTGAAATGTCCAAAATACTGTTGCAACATTTCTATCACAAAATTTGGAACATGATGCGATCTGAGAGTTCTCCACAACATTTGGTGACGAACGGCTCCATAAGCATTGGCAAAGTCTAACCAGACAATGTGCAAGCTGAGACGATTTTCTTTAGCTCTTTTCAATGCTTCCCAGATCACTGACGAATGTTCGATGCATCCTGGTACTCCTGGCACTCCTCCCTTCTGAACAGACCTGTCGATGTAATTGTTTTGAATTACATAGCTTGTCAGTCTCCGAGCAAGGACAGCAAAAAATATCTTTCCCTCGACGTTTAACAATGAAATTGGGCGAAACTGATGTATTTCCTTCGAGTCTTTTTCTTTCGGAATAAAGATACCTTCTGCTCTTTGCCATTCGCTTTCAATTCTTCTTCTTTCCCAAGAGCCCACGAGTAGAGAATGCAATAATCTCAATACTTCTGGGCATTTTTTGTAGATGAGATATGGCACCCCATTTGGTCCAGGAGCAGATCTGTTTCTTGTTCTGTAGAGAAATTGAGTAACTTCGAGTAACGAAATCATGCCTTCTCTGAAAGAAAAGTTTGGAAGTGGGATTTCTGGAAGATCGGTTCTTTCTTCTAACTGTTGATCTCCACGCGGGTCACGGAATGCGGACCGAAAATATTCATCGAGCGTTGCCTTGTCTGCTTGAAGCGTTCCTGACTTGGGTGGGTCCAGTAAATTTCCTCCATATTTGAATGGGTCTTTGATGAACTGAAACATGGCATTTCTCTGATCTCTTTTTTTTATCCGAAAACGCTCGGCCTTCATTAGGGCAGACAAACGACGCCCCAAACTCTGCCGCAGCTCTGCGAGACCAGCTTTTTCATTTTCCTGGGCTCTTTTCCACCGCTTTCGTAACAGTTTTTTTTCTCTCTTCAGCTGATTGATTTCTCTTTGACGTCTAGAAATCATGCCTTCATGTATGTATGTATGTATGTATGTATGTATGTATGTATGTATGTATGTATGTATGTATGTATGTATGTATGTATGTATGTATGTATGTATGTATGTATGTATGTATGTATGTATGTATGTATGTATGTATGTATGTATGTATGTATGTATGTATGTATGTATGTATGTATGTATGTATGTATGTAGAATCGGATCTAGGGGGGAACTGAGAGCGAAAAAATGAGCGGAAAAGCGACAGGGAACGGATAACGACCGGGAGCGGGAGCGCAAGCGGGAAGGAAACGGGAGCGAAAAAGAAACGCATTAGGTAAATAAATATATACGTGTATAAAAATTAGTTTTCAATCTTTGAGGTTATTTGCATGTTAAAACTGGCTAAATCTAGATGATCACCAGCTGGGCCAAGCTTTGATTGTTGTGCTAATTAGTCAGACCAGTTCGGGCCTAAATAACAAGCCAGGCCTGAAATTTTCTGCTTATAAATTACGCCGGACCGGGTCTAAAAAATCCGTTTAGGGCTCTATGGATTAAAAAACAGCACGGGCCGGGTAGGCCGTGATATTTAGGTCTTCATTTTTTTTAATAATAGTTTATAGTCTTTTACACAATTGAGGTCTTCAGACGGGCCAAACTTAAAGTCAAGGTGGGAAGAGCCAAGATTTTTTGCCAAGTATAGAAATTTTGAGCCTCTAAGAACGGGCCGGGCCCAGATTAGACGGGCCGGGCTGGGCCTGGAATTTTGGCTTATGAAACAGGCCTGGCCAAATTGTCGACGGGCCGGGCCGTAAAAACTCGGTCAGTGCAGTACTCTACTATGGACACACGGTTCAAATATTCTGTTTGTCTGTTTGTTTCTTTGTCTCTGTGTCTGTCTGTTTGTTCCTTGTTTTTCCAAAATAACTTTTAAACTTTAATGTTTTCGTTCACCATTTTGTGTTAGTGGTCTTTGTGGCCCTCTTTTTGGTTAAACAATAAATTAAAAAAAAATAATAATTTGAAAAAAATATTCTAAATAGCCATGGACCTACCATCAGACCTACCAAATGTACACAAATTTTTTATAAAAATTGATTTAGCCGTTTCGGAAGAGAACAATTTCAAACTTTATGACACGAGATTTTTATATATATACTAGCTGACCCAGCAAACGTTGTTTTGCCTTATAAATTATCTTGGTTTTTTTATTAGATGTTTAATGTCGCTTTCCCGCTCCCGGTCGCTTTCCCACTCTCGCTTGCCCTCCCGTTCACGGTCGCTTTTCCTGTCCCAGTCGTTCTTTCGCTTTCGTTTGCTTTTCCATTCCCGCTTGCTTTTTTGTTCCAGCTCATTCTGCTGTTACCGTTTCCGTTTGATTTCTCGTTCCGCTCATTTTGTGACCGATTTAAAAAATTTGCACAAAAACCTTTTCCGATTGCCTCGCAAGCTTGTGTGAAAATTACATTACGATCAGATAAATGGTTAAGCAATGCATAAAGGACTTACATACATACATATATATATACATACATATATATTATAAGGAAACATAGCGTTGATATGTTTTTACGAGCCACATATATCAGAAACTTGGATGGCCAACGCGGCTGTGGACGTCGGCCGACGACGACGTCTTCTTTTCCTGCACGATCGATCCAAGGTATTTAAATTTCGTCACTTGCTCGATCTGGACATCATTTAGGTGGACATGAGCTGGCGACCCGTCCGTTGTTAATACCTTGGTCTTCTCGGCGTTGATCTATAGGCCGTATGACTTGGCAATATCGCCGATGTCGTTTAGGCAATCTGTAGCTTCCACGTCGGTGTCGGCGAATACGGCGCTATCGTCCGCGAACATCAGATCAGTTACAAAGTTGTTTTTGTCGTAATGAACACCACGCCTTCCTTCGAACGATTTCCTCATGATCGCATCGATCACGACGTTAAATAAAAGCGGAGAGGCGACGTCTCCCTGTCGGACACCGGTTTCAATGGTAAACTCGTCCGATAGGTCGTTTCGAATTCGGATGCAGCTGGTCGAACCACTATACGACGCTTGTAACAAACGGATGACTTTCGGCGGTATGTTTTCTCTTTCCAATGCCGTCCACAATGATGGCCAATGGATGCAGTCGAAAGCCGATTTGAAGTCGATGAAGACAACAACAGTCCGCCGGCCACATCGAACCCTCTCTTCTACAAGTTGGCGTAGTTCGAAGATTTGATCGATGGATCCACGATTCGGTCGAAATCCGGCCTGTTTCTCTCGGCACGATTGTTCACAATGTTTTTGTAGTCGTGACTGAATGATCTTCGTGAATACTTTTCCAACGATTGAAAGGAGACTAATGCCGCGGTAGTTTTTGCATTCTCGACTGTCTCCTTTCTTCAAAATGGGAACGACAATCGCTTTCTTCCACGCTGATGGTACGTACTCCGTGTCCCAGATGCATGTCAATAGGACGTGTAGACGTTGCAATAGAATGTCTCCACCAGCTTTGATCATCTCGGCTGTAATTTGATCGATGCCCGGCGCTTTTCCGTTCTTGAGCGATTTGACGGCCGCTTTCACTTCGGCGATTGTTGGTACGTCGACGGGAAATGGGATCTGCGGTTGATCGATTTGTGGTGGGTCCGCGGCTGGTCCTGCAGGCGGATCGTGGTTGTACAGTTCGTGGAAGAATTCCCGCCACCTCTGTAATCGATCGGAGGACGAACTAACAAACTTTCCATCCGTTTTCCTGATGTTATCGTTGATCGATTTTGTTTTTCCGCCTAAACGTTGTAGTGTCTGATACAATGTTCGATATTCATGTCGTGATGCGGCTTCTTCCATTTCGGCTGCAACATCGTTTCAATACACCTCTCGCTCGATCTTCATTTTCCGCCTTACCTCTTGATTAAGTCGCCGGTATTGTTCGAAATCGACGTGCTTGATTTTTTTCCGCTCAGCTACCAAATCCAGACACTCATCCGAAATCCATGGCTGCGTTCGTCGACGGATCGGTGGACATAACGGCGCCGCACATTCGATGACGGATTTGGTTATTTGTTTTTCTTCATCGTTGACATCGTCCAATGTATTGAGGATCGCAAACTTGTTCGATAAAGCAAGCTGGAATTTGTGTCGAACTGCCGGATCGCGTAGGCACGTCCAGTTTCTCTTTACAGCCGCTGGCGTCTTCTTCTTTGCTTTTTGGAGTCGAAGTTGTATTTTGGCCCGCACGAGGTAGTGATCAGATCCGCAATCAGGGCCACGCATTGCTCAAACGTCGTTGAGCGTCGATCGAAAACGCTTGTTGATCAGAACGTAGTCGAGCATGGCCGAATCTTTCCCCGACGGGTTTCTCCACGTGAGCCGATGCTTCTTCGGGTGTTGGAAGAGGCTGTTGCCAATGACGAGGTTGTTTACTGACGCAAACGACAACAGTCGCTGCCCATTGTCGTTGATTTTTCCGTGGCCGAATCGTCCAAGCGTTTCTTCCCAGCCACTACGGTTGTCGCCGACGTGAGCGTTAAAGTCGCCTGCCAATATGGTTACTCCGGTTTGTAGTATAGAATCAGTCGCAGCTTGTAGATCGGCGTAGAAAGCGTCTTTTGCAGCATCTGAGCTTGTTTCGGTCGGCGCGTAGACGAATAGGATGTGTGTCTTGATTGTGCCATCGATGGAAAGGACTGCCAGACGTTCAGAAATTGGTCGGAAGGCGACGACACTGTGGGCAGCCCGCTGGCCGACCATAAATCCAACACCCGCCTCTCGCTTGTCACCACCGGAGTAGAAGAGCGTAATAGTCTCGTCGGTGGGCTAATCATCATCGTCCCGGATCCCGTGAGTCGTAGTTCCGATATGGCGGCGATCGATATTTTGTAGTTGGTTATTTCGGTGGCGATAATCTCCTTTTGGCCGACGCGATGACCCGTTCGTACGTTCCACGCGGCAATTCGTATTTTATTCTTTGGTTTAATAAATTTAGTCCTTCGGCCAGTAGTCCATTTTTGTCCACACCATGGGTCCCCAATGCTGACACATCGGCTGCCCCAGTTGAGGTAGCATTTATCAATAGATTCGTTCGTTTTAGGTCCTTGGTTTCTTGCCTGGTTTTACTGGTTTCCCAGTTGTGATCACTGCGGCGAGGTGACCACCGTTTACATATTGGTAGCCATAGTTGCAAGGAAAACAAGATTTTGCGCAGTTGACGATGAATGGGAGGGGCTGCTTGTCGGAATTCGAGAAGAGCATCACGTGTGAAAGTAGTTCGTTGACTCATGGCCTGACAACTCGTGTGTGCATTGCTCATGAATAATTGAGTAGTAGTCAAGTCAAGCGGCAATATTAAAAAAAACGCAAAATTGCTCGTAAAGACAACTGTGACTAGATACAGTGGGTTTAATCAGTAAGACGTGCCAGTTTAAAGTCATTTTGAACGTCGCAAAAAAAAACGCCGTAAGCAATAGCGTATTTGTATCCATGGTGATAATTTAAATTTTTAAACGACGCTAAAACACTATTAAAACGCAAAGTTGTCCGCAAAAACAACTGTCATTCGATGCATTAAGTTTATTTCGGTTAAATTTTAATCATGCTAGTTTAAAGTCATTTTGAACGTCGCAGAAAACGCCGTAAGCAATAGCGTATTTGTATCCATGGTGATAATTTAAATTTTTAAACGATGCTAAAACACTATTAAAACGCAAAGTTGTCCGCAAATACAACTGTCATTCGATGCATTAAGTTAATTTCGGTTAAATCATGCAAGTTTAAGATTGAAAAAAATTTCAGAAGTCAGCTAAAAAGTCGAAATTAGACGAAGCTCAACGCAAGCCACACGCCGAAGCGCCGCCATTTTTCAAATGAAAAATATATATATATATATATATATATATATATATATATATATATATATATATATATATATATATATATATATATATATATATATATATATATATATATATATATATATATATATATATATATATATATATATATATATATATATATATATATATATATATATATATATATATATATATATATATATATATATATATATATATATATATCTAATGACGACTAAAAAGTCAGACATTTGCAAGTGTGTTGAGTTTTTCCAAGAACGAATTGCCTAAAGAACGCCAAAAATTTGCACATTATGTGAGGCATATCCCAGTTCAGCCAACAAATTGATTAACCATCAATAACCAAAGACAAACATTTCAATCAAAATGGCTATTTGATTTTTAGAGCCCAATTAATTTGTTATATTTGATTCCACCAGTGACATACAATTATCGAATATAGGACAATATCCCCGAGACAATACCCCCTGTCCAATAATCCCGAGTCTAAGCATTTTAATATGTAACTTATTTTACTGCATCGAGATCATAAGAGTGTAGAATCAGGGTCATCAATTAGAGGAGACAAGAATGGGTCTTTGCTCCTCTAACGTTGATTGTGTCCAGTATATCTTTCCTGGGGGCTCGCAGGGGTTTGCGCGAACCCCCTGGTGTAAATGCTATGGTTTGTGCGAACCCCCTGTTAATCAGAAAAAATTACTTTCAGTTAATCTTATTATCGTTGTGTGGGCTTATAGTAACTATTACCAAAACTTTGCTCTTGATTTTATCTCATACCCCTGATTGCTCAAAAATTATGGACGCTTGAAAGTTAGGAGGCATTTGTTTCACGCTTCCTCTGCCTATCCTTTCTCTTAATTGGTCGCTCATTTTATTTCTTATGTAAAAAGTTGGTTGAGGAACCATGACTTGGCAGATGATACCAGGCTGAAAAATCCGACTCGAAGGAATATAGTGAAAATCAAGTAGCTATTCGAAATATTTTTATGATTTAATTACTTCATAATAATATGTATGAATATATAAGATTTCAAAATTCTAGTTCATGTAATAATTTTTTTCTATTTAGTAAACCAAATAAAAGTGAATATGAACGATAAATTGTTTTTTCCTAATTGTTTGATATTCATCAGCCAGTGTGCTACTCTGATAAAGTGCCAAATAATATTTCAATGGAAATATTGATATTAAAAAATTGTTAGAAAATATTCACTGCGAATGCGAACCCCCTGGTAAAATGTTGTGAAAGCATCACTGATTGTGCCCCATGACTTAGTTTTGATACAAATTGGGCTTTCAAAAATAGCCTAAGAAATATAAATTTGAAGCTTCAGAAGTTTGATCGGGTTTTTTTATAGGTAGGCGGGACTCTATGACGGTTAAGTGGAAACCCTCGTAAAAATGTGACTACATCAACGTATGAACTAGTTTCTAAATTCACCGCTGGTGGTGACCGCAGGATGAACCTCGGTTAAAAAAAACACTTCGAAGCTAAACTCAGTAAACATTATTGCATACAAATTTTCAAGCTGCTCGTGAAAGTTTCTGCATTTTAGATTTTATTATTATTAAATTTTTTTTTAATTTTTTGATTTTTTGATTTTTTGTATATGTGTAAATAAACAAATTTTCTTATAAAAGGTATCTGGAATTTTTTATTTTAACATTTTTATACTGACATTTCGACATTTGTTACATGCTTCAGTAAATTTGCGGGCTTACCGTGAGCTCCCCTTATTCCTGAATCCTGGCTACGCCACTGATTCCAACACACAAGCAGTTGTGGGCAGCGCCTGCATAAGTCTTCGTAAGTCCTTCGAGCCAATCAGCTCAAAGTAGGGCATTGTATGAATATTGATCATAACGGCCCTACTTTGCTCAGCATCGACATTTTAATATACCTACATTTTGTTTTCGAATTGTCTCTTTTATTTTAGCCGATTTCCATTCTAAATGACAAAGTTTGAGTGCGCTTATTGTGATAAAAATTATCTCTCTAATTACAAACTTAGAGAACGTGTTAAAAAAGCAACCCTGGAAGATCAATTTCAAAACCAACAAAAGATGATAAAGAAAAGTTTTTAGGAACCGAAATATATTTGTTACGAAGAGAATTAACAACGCAAGCTTTATAATTTCGTAAGACTTTATTTTTACAAAACAGACAAAATCCACTAGGGAGAGTAAGTGATAAACGAACAATAAATGAATCGAAAACGAGAGGCAACAGAGAGAGAGAAAGCAATCAAAAACCACATTGTGTTTAGGCAGGCTATATATATAGGCCGTCAGCTGACACTTGTATGTTACGAAAACGATAGTCATACAAATGTCCATTGCATCCTGTGGTGCGAATTACACATGCATTGCAGGATGTAATTATAAATGCGTCACGGTCACCACAGTACTCCCCCACCAGAACATTTGCTTAAATAAAAATATATACGTATATACAGAAAAATACTTAAATAAGATGCTCGATGCAAAAATGTTAATTGAGATATTCAAAAAGTCTTTTCGGCCAATGAACTGTGCGGCTGCTGCGAGTCTTGATTTCAATGTCTTTGTTGAGTATTGGTGTTGGAGTGGGTGATGCGTCAGGAGCTGTTTGCGGAAAGATGGGTTGTGGATATGTTGAAACTGTTGGAAAGTGTTCGGCGTATGCAGGCTTCAGTCTGTTGATGCTTACTGTGTCGCTTTTGCCGCCTTTGTCCACGGTGAAGTATTTCTCGTGTCTTTCTAAAACTTTGAAAGGGCCAGTGTACGGTGCCTGCAAGGGCTTTTTGACAGCGTCGACTCGGATGAAGACAAAAGGAGCTGCACGCAAGTCTGAGTGAATAAAACCTGGTTTGCTTTGTGCCCGTGTCGGTGTTGCGCGGAGGGTACTCATGTGTTCTTTCAGTCTTTTGACGTAATTATGGACGTCGCAGCTGTCTCCCGTCTGAACAAACTCTCCTGGTAGACGTATTGGGGCGCCATACACCAACTCGGCTGTTGAACACTGAAGATCCTCTGATGGTCGCTCGTATTCCCAGGAGAACGAGTGGAAGGGCTTCTGTCCACTTTACTGGATCGGAACTAGTCATGAGGCTTGCTTTCAGTTGTCGGTGAAAACGTTCAACTAAACCGTTAGCTGCGGGATGGTATGCAGTAGTCTTTACGTGATTAGTTCCAAGTAATCGTGCAAAATCTCGAAAAAGTGCGGATTGAAATTGTGATCCACGGTCAGTGGTGACTGTGACAGGTGTTCCGTAATTGGCAATCCAGCATTCGAGAAATTTTTGTGCCACGGTTTCTGAAGCGGTGTCGGTGATAGGAGTAGCAACGAGCCAACGGGTGAACCGGTCTACACAAGTGAGTATGTAAAACCGTTAGATGAAGGTAAGGGGCCAACTATATCGAGGTGAACGTGGTTGAATCGATCACTCGCTAAAATATATTTACCGAGTGGAGATGTAGTGTGACGGTGAACCTTGCTTTGTTGACATCGTATACAATTTCTGGTCCAGTTGCGAACATCTCTATCTATATTGGGCCACACAAACCGTGTGCGTACTAGTTTAACTGTTGCTCGGACGCCTGGATGTGAAATTCCATGTAGGTGCTCAAAAACAGATCTGCGGAGAAACTACGGAACAAATGGTCGAGGTATTCCGGTTGATGTGTCGCAGAGGATTGTTCCATCACCTAGAGGTAAAGAATGTGGTTGCAAGTTGAGCGATGGAGAGTGTGTCGAGATCGGGTGTTGTTGCTGACACTTGGCTATCTTGGAGAGATCTAATGGAGTTTTCTTACGGAATGAGTTTATTTCCTGCCGAGATAACGTGTCAGCTACTATGTTGGATTCACCTTTAATGTATCGGATGTCACCCGTAAATTGAGAAATATAGTCGAGATGTCTCGATTCTCTTGGGGAATGTCTATCCGGTTTCGTTTGTAAGGCGAATGTTATTGGCTTGTGATCTGTGAAGATAGTAAAATTACGGCCTTCGAGCAGATGACGAAAGTGTTTTACAGCTAAATAGATTTCGAGAAGTTCTCGACAGAAGGTTCTATATTGCTGCTGAGTGGGCGTTAGCTTTTAGGAGAAGAAAGCTATTGGCTGGCGTTGATGGTCTTCATTTTCTTGTTCTAGAACATGCTCCAACTGCATCGCTCGAAGCATCTGTGGTCAATGATAAGTTTCGGTTTGTTTTATCACTGAGGTAAACAAGAGCTGTAGCTGAAGATAGTTCGTTCTTCAAAGCTTTAAAAACTTGTTGAGCTTCTGGAGACAATGTAATTGATTTAGTTCGTGATTTAAGAAGATGTGTGAGAAGAATAGATTTTGATGCGCAATTTGGTATGAATCGTCTGTAGAAGTTTATCATCCCTAAAAATCGACGTAGTTGGGTTATTGAAGATGGTTCTGGAAATTCTGTGATTGACGTTTTTTTCTCTAATAATGGTGTAATACCAGATTTATCAATCTTGTGGCCAAGAAATTCCAGAGTGTCAACGCCAAAAATACATTTATTTAGGTTGATTGTTTGTTGGAGCTTCTGAAGACATTCAAATACTTGCCGTATATGTAGTTCGTGTTCGTCTTGAGAAGAACTGGCAATTAAAATGTCAACAATATACGCAAAAACAAATGAAAAACCTCTTAAAACTTCGTCGATGAAACATTGGAATGATTGCGCTGCATTCCTTAGACCGAACGGCATTCTTGTAAATTCGAAAAGACCGAAAGGAGTCGTTACGGCTGTTTCTGGAATGTCATGTTCAGCCACAGGAATGTGATGATATGCCCGTACTAGATCTATTTGGCTAAAAATCTTCGCATTGCAAAGTCCGTGAGCAAAATCGTGAATATGTGGAAGCGGGTAGCAGTCTGGTGTCGTTGAAGCGTTAAGAAGTCTGTAGTCTCCGCATGGTCGCCAATCGGTTGAATTCTTTTTAGGGACCATGTGGAGAGGTGATGACCAAGAACTGCAAGATGGTCGGATGATTCCTAGCTGCAACATATGGTCGAACTCATTTTTGGCGATTTTTAATTTTTCTGGTGCGAGACGACGAGGGCGAACGTGAACTGGTTGGCCTTTTGTTGTGATGAAGTTTTTTGTAGCGTGCGGCACCGTTTCCGTGTAGTTTTGAATTCTTGTCACCGATGGAAATTGCTGAACTAGTTGTTGGTAACGTGCACTACTTGTGTTGATGTGTGTGATGCCACTGGAGGAGATGGTGGTCTGAATACCGCTGATGGGTAATGATGTCGTTTGATCGATCAGTCTTTTGTGTTTCATGTCGACAGAAAGATCGAAAGAAGACAGGAAATCTGCACCGATGATGGGCTGTTTGATGTCGGCGATAATGAATATCCACTGAAGTTTTCTCCTCAAACCTAAATCTAATGTTAACGACTGTTCACCATATGTCTCGATACGACTACCGTTTGCAGCTTGAAGAGTGAGTTTAGCTGGTGATAGACGGTGTCGTACTGATGTTGGTGGTAAAATGCTAACTTCGGCTCCTGTGTCAATGAGAAATTGCTTGCCTGAAATCCGGTCATTGACAAAAAACAAGCGACTTAGGTTGTGGCTGTGGGCAGCGGTTGCTAACACTGACCTGCCTTGGAGTTTAAAGATTCTTATTTCTTGAAAGCACATGGTTGATTACATTTCTTTGCTCTTGCCTGGTACTTCTGATGATACCAGCACCACGAATTCGGACTGGTTTTGGAGCGAGAACTTGAGCGAGTCCTGCTATGGCGTCTGCGAGTATTAAAATCATTAAGACGTGCTTCTAACCTTTCTAGTCGCGCAATAACTTGGTCTGTGTGTTCGGAAAGGTTATCTCGTGCTGTTTGGTTGATGGTGCTTTTTGAAAAAGTTTCAGCAATTTTGTCTGCCATCTCTGCTACCGATTCGCTTGATGCCTGGTGATTAATTGCTAGTATGCTTGCCACAACGTGTGGCAACTTGTTCACACAAAGATGTTTAAGGATGGTTTCGTCTAATTGGCGTGGACCTATAAGAATGCGCATGTGACGCAACAACTGTGAAGGTGTCCGGTCGCCAATGTCGAGGTTGCCCAGTAATTCTCGAAGCATTGCTGTCTCTGACCTGCTCGTTCTCGAGATCAAAGCGGTCTTCAAAGCTGTGAAGGGGTCCGTCTTTGGGGTGTTCTCGAGGATATCAAAAACTTCTTCAGCGACGTCGGTGGATAGTGTTTGAACGACGCAGGCGTACATTGTTCGCTCATCGGAGATCCGTCGTGAATGAAAAACGGCCTCGATTTGGTGAAACCACACTCGAGGATTTTTGACGGAGAACATCGGAAGGCTGATGTGATACATCTCTGGCTGTATTGAATCGTTGTTATCCATATCCAAAGAAAATAAACGTGCTCTTAGTCGAGGGTCACCAATTTTAGGAACCGAAATACATTTGTTACAAAGGGAATTAACAACGCAAGCTTTATAATTTCGTAATACCTTATTTTTACAAAACAGACAAAATCCACTAGGGAGAGTAAGTGATAAACGAACAATAAATGAATCGAAAACGAGAGGCAACAGAGAGAGAGAAAGCAATCAAAAGCCACCTTGTGTTTAGGTTGGCTACCCTTATTTATAGGCCGTCAGCTGACACTTGTATGTTACGAAAACGATTGTCATAAAAATGTCCATTGCATCCTGTGGTGCGAATGACCATGGACTCCTAAATAAAAGCTACCTGGACACAAATCTGCCACGGTGTTATCTACCACATGGGGCGATTGTATCGCGTTACGCTTGGCTGTTTGAGAGAGCTACATGTTATAAAAACTTTGACAACTTTTATTATTTTACAATTGAACAACTTAAACACATAAATAAAACATTTATTATTTGACAATTAACACTCTAATAGTTTACTTTAAAACACAAAATAATCTAAGCTAAAATGTTGTCAAGTGCAATTTATTAGTTTATCTATTTTTCTTCTTTAGCTCTATTATTCTTCTTTAGCTCTATTATTCTTGTTTGCTTCTCTTGTTATTTCCTCCACTTATATTTTCATTAAAATGTGGAAAGGCTTGCAAACAATGTGACTTTGTTGGTAAATCAATGCTCCCATACCATGTTTTTTGCCCATGATATTAAATGAGCTTCACCGGCTAACAAATGTCCATCCATGAAAAGTTTTTAAACTATAAAATTTGTTGTGTTGTATTGCTCTTTGGAAACTAAAATTGACATTGTATCTTCTTTAAAGGTAATGTTGTCATAAAACAAAAATTTAGAGAACTTAAGGACACAGCTCAAATCTTTCTATCGCTCTCCAGCACCTGGTGCATTGAAGTGTAATAGTTGCTTCTGAAATTTGATAAAACTATCCAAAACGAGACTATAAATTATCAGACTGAAGCTGACCAAGCCAATAATTAATTAGTCTTATAAACTTCATTTAAGATGATCTTGATGGAACAGAAAACGAAAAGTCATTCTAAGTTCTTGGCCGATGATGCTAAAATTTCTGTCGTCAAGTGCTGAGCGTTACAAAACCAGCACATACAGTTGTTGTCGATGATGATCTGAGTCTCTGGCAGTCATGAAGAAAACTGGTAGGTAAATGATAAAAAAACATGTGTGTCGAATAGCTAGAAAAATCGAGTCTGAACTTTTTTTGCATTTTGCTTTACAATTTTTGGCCCGATGATCTCGATGGAACAGAAAACGAAAGGTCATTCTAAGCTCTGGGCCAGATGATGCTAAAATTTTGGTTGTCAAGTACTGAGCGTCACAAAACCAGCACAAACAGTTGTTCTTGTCGATGATGATCTGAGTCTCTGGCGGTCATGAAGAGAACTGATAGGTAAAATAATAATAATAATAATGATGAATTTATATAGCGCCAGATAAGTCAGAGGCGCTTACGAAGGTTCCTTTGGATCGGAAGCTTCGAAGAACACGCTATTTTCATAGACATGAGAAAGCAATGCGAGTGAACTCCTTGCCTAAGGGAGTTACGCTGGTGACGCAGGTGAGGCTTGAACTGCCGACCTAACGATCAACAGGCGAGCGCTCTACCGCTCTGCCACCAGCGGTTGAATAAAGGTTGAATAGCAAAAAAAATCAATGCTAGAATTTCTGTCGCCAAGTGCTTCATGGTTGAACTGCACTAAAGTCTGCCCTGGAACCATGATGCAGGCTTCTTTAAAATTCTGGATACAACAATTTTTGACTGAAAATTGTTGTAAATATTTTTTAAGTCATACCCCTGGTAAAAAATGAGGAAGATGGTTTTTGTTCACAGGATCAATTATATTAATCTTCAGTTTGTCCCCATGAGTTGATTGACAGAACATTGCCAGGTGAATGTTGTGTTTTCAACTGAAATGGTTAAATATATCTCTTCTTTAGCTGAGTTGAAATATACTTATTACTTTCTTAGCCGTTAAAAATTCATGTTGGAGTGTCTTCATGAATTCATATCTTCAATGATATAGTGTATAACGAAATGAAGAAAACAACTTCTGAAATGAGCTAACACTCAATATTATTCTTGGATTGGCACGGTTCCATTTCTCATAATGAACTTCATCACGCAGAAAAGAGTGAAATGATGAAAAGTAATACGAGCGTTGACTTGTTAGTTTTTACCGTGGCTAGTTTTGTATCCAAATGCTGAATATAATGTTAACAATGACAAAGTTTGTAGTAGTAAATAAACTGAATTGCTGAATAAATCCAAAAAATCTCAACTCTGGAATCAGAATATAATCTTTGTCAAAATAAAACCATTCGACGACCCGACGCGCTCGAGACAATGAAATTAATAATAAACAACGAGCTGAAGCGGCTCACAGCTTATAAGCTAGTATACGTCGATGCATGCTAGTATGCTACATTCCCATGCTTGTACACAATCGCCTCATGTAGTCGACTCATTAGGTTCTCACCCATTCAGGTTTGTGTCCAGATAGCTTTTATTTAGGAGTCCATGGAATGACACATGCGTTGCAGGATGTAATTATAAATGCGTCACGGTCACCACAAGCTATTCATAATTTTGAATGGAAGTGTTGCAATATTTGAAAAAAACTTTATTAAAGCATGATTATGATGTAAATAGAAAAAAGTCTTTGTTAAATTTTGAACATTCATATGTGAAAAATGGTTAATGTAAATAACTAAATAAGAAATACTAAAATAAATGTAGCTAGTTTGAGTCTCAGCAAACAACTGATTTCATTATATTTTATGTGAAGTACAGAAGACTAATAGTGTTTAAATAAAAAATTATAAACTTAGTGAACATGTAGTAAGCCCCATTTATACACGCACACGGTTGTTACAGGTGAGCGCTTCTTAGCTCGCGCTAGCTAGTAGCAACCTTTTCACTTTTTCACATTGCGCTACTTATTTTCTTCATTGTCCTCGTCGCTCTCGTCGTTCTCGTTTTCCGCCATATTTTACTAGTTAAGCCTCGACTTCGAACTTTGTTTCCATTTCCTTTCGACATTGTCGGCTCTTGTAGAATTGTTTATTTTAGTTGTTGTTGGTTCTGTTTAATAAAACTTTAAAAAACGACTTCAAAGTCTCTTTATAAAAAGCGTGGTCTTGACGACCACAATTGGTGACCCCGACGTTTCTTTCCCCGACGTGAAGAATTCTGAACACCAGTGAAAGGGCTCAACCCGACGTGAAGAATCTTGAAGTCTTGACGTCTGTTTCCCTTACGTGAAGAATTCTCAAGTTCCGACGTTTCAACTCGACGTTTCAACCCCCAACTTCCGACAACTTCAGTTTTTCTTCAGCCTCGACAATCTTCAACTTCTGACGCCTTCAAATCTCGAAGTTCTTCGTTTCGACGTTCTTCCGACGTTCTTCATTTTCCACGTTTCCAACCAACGTTTTCTGCTCACAGACTGACTCGCTGTCAATATGGCAACTGCTTCCAGCCATCCTCCCACCATTGCAGCAGTTTCAGTAAAGGCGCCTCCATTCCTGCCGTCAAACCCTGCCACTTGGTTTGTCATCCTGGAGGCACAAATCAACATCGCCGGCATCGCGACGTCGGCTACAAAATTCCACCACGCCGTAGCTAACCTTCCGGTGGAAACAGTTAGTAATCTCGACGACGTCATCTTGCAGGCAGCTGATTACGACCGGCTTAAAGAAGCCGTCAAAAGATTCCACGAGTCAACCAAAGGAGACCTTTTCGAGGCCTTTCTGCAAGAAACTCCCCTCACTAGAAAGCCGTCACATTTCCTCCTACAAATGACGAAGGTGGCAAAGAAAGTCAGCGTGGGAGAAGACACGGTGCGTCATCGTTTTCAACAAGCTTTTCCGCCCAGTCTCGCATCCGTCATCGCGTCACGTAAAATAGATTTGCTAAAAGTTGCTTGAAGCCTTCAAACGTTGTTACGAAAACAAAATTTAAATTTTATTACGCAATTACCTTCGATGGTCGTACATAGGAACTTTTGGCCTGGAAAGATAAGAAGGGGGAAAAGTTAAGAAGGTTTGGACTCCTTCTCCGATCCCCCGGCTCAGGGGGCCAAAAACCTTCCGGGCCAAAGTGCCTATACATGATCATTGCATAAGTTTTCGAAGCATTACTTGCTAATGGCCTTCTTAATATTACGAAGTCCATGACTTGCTTCCCAGTCTTGCATAATGTGACCGATTGCGCGTTATTACAAATTATTAAGAGATAGATGGGGCGGGAAAGCGACCGGAATCGGGAAAGTGACCGGGAGCGGGAAAGTAACCGGTAGCGGGAAAGTGACCGGGAGCTGGAAAGCGACCGGGAGTGGGAGAGCAAGCGGGAACGGGAAAGCGACCGGGAGCGGGAGAGAAAACGGGGAATTAAACGGGAGCTAGAGAAAAACGATACAAAAACTCTAAAAACCCCCGACCAACGCCTGGTAACCCCGCTAGTATATATATAAATATATAT
This sequence comes from Erpobdella octoculata, assembly GCA_963978895.1. Taxonomy (NCBI): domain Eukaryota; kingdom Metazoa; phylum Annelida; class Clitellata; order Hirudinida; family Erpobdellidae; genus Erpobdella; species Erpobdella octoculata. The sequence goes on along the minus strand of OZ022240.1, from coordinate 13,069,560 downwards.
ATATATATATATAATATATATAATATATATATATATATATATATATATATATATATATATATATATATATATATATATATATATATATATATATATATATATATATATATATATATATATATATATATATATAAGTTTAAGTTGTCGCGTTCGTGCTTTAGCGCTCACTCGTTTACTTAATTTGAAGTAATCTCGTTTTCGTTATGCACTCTAATGGAATTTAATTTAATTTGTTTTGAACTCTAATTTAATTTAATTTAACTTGTTTTGATTCGTCTTGCTTTCGTTTCTTATTTTACGCTGACTTTTAGTTTATTACTTTGGGCTCTGAAGATGGAAAAGGATTTCCGAAACTGCAGTAAGCCAAATAAAACAAGTCTCACGTCTTTCAATTACCGCAAAATTGAGGGCACCATAAAAAAAATTGATAAACGCCAAGTGGGCCATAGTTTTTAACGGAGTGTGCTTAAAAGAATATATATATATATATATATATATATATATATATATATATATATATATATATATATATATATATATATATATATATATATATATATATATATATATATATATATATATATATATATATATATATATATATATATATATATATATATATATATATATATATATATTTATATATATATATATATATATATATTTATTTATTTATTTATTTATTTATTTATATATATATATATACTAGCTTTTGAGAAATGCGACTCAGAGTTTTTGCTTGCTACATTGCAATTGTTGTTTTGGAGAAGTTCATCGCCGTCATGTTTGTTTTCTTCCAAGCTACAATCGAACGTTTTCTTTTCACATTCCCACTCGGCTCTTTCGTCGGTGTCAACTTTCGTATCGTCCAGCGGATCTTTCTTCAAATTATCGCCATCGTCTTTCAAATCAGTGTCTTCTTTTTTTGTCAAGTTAATTTTGACGTATTTCTCCATTGAAGTTTCGTCCGTTTCTAAATCCTCGGTTGCTTCATTCGAGTCAGATTCGTCTCTAAAATCTGACCCTGATTATTCGGTGCCGTCGTCTGTTATGTAGGCTTCCGTTTCAGAACCATCGCTGTATGGGTAAAAGTCATCGCTGTTATTGCCATTATTATAATCATCATCGTCACTTTCATCCTCTTCGTTTTGCATTTCGTTTTCAACATTCTTTTCATCTTCTTTAGTTTTGTTGTTGACGTCCAAACCGACTGTAACATTGTCACCATCTTTGCCAGGCTCGTCATCATCATCTTTGCATGGTTCATCTTGAACATCTTTGCAAGGTTCCTTATCATGACCGTCTTTGACAGGCTCATCATCATGACCCACCTGACTTGTGCAATCTGTACGGCCGTCATCCGTCACATGCTCTGAGACACAGCTGGTGGACTCCAGTTCAAATTGGGTTTCGCCGCAACAACCCACATCACCAGCAACCCGCTGGTCCAGAACCGTGTCCGCCACTGCCTCAGCCAACCCTGCGACCAATCTCTCAACAGTTGTACCGGCTGCTGCTACTTTGTTTTTGTGGCCAAGTATCATTCCTTCTCCTGTCTTCCCCTGTGCTGCCATGTTTTCTCTCGCTTGTTGTCTTTCTTCTTCCAGCAATTTGTTTTTCAATTTTCTCCGCCTAACCACAGCTTCCTCGTCAGTATCAAACAAATATTCATCGTCGTCAGACCCATAGCCTTCATTCACTAACGTGGCTAAGAGGCGTTCCATAAGTTCGTCCTTTTTACCTGTATCGCTCAGGCCACGTTTCTCCAGCTCGTCTTTCATTTCACTCGCCCAAAGCTCGTCCAATGATTTCAAAACCATTCTTGTATCCCACTTCAAGACACCAATGTTACGATATCACCAGCTCGTATACCGGGCTCAATAGAATGGTTTTGCCGTTTTATTGGAAAATAATAAATGAAGCTTTGCTAAGGCTATTTATACCTTCAAATCTCTTAATAATAATAAAATTAATGTCCCTAATAAATTTTCTGAGTCCGTTAAGGTTTATCAATAGGAAGTTGATCATCAAACCAGTGATTTTACATTAATATATATATGTATATATACAGTGTTGGGTTTGTTACTTTACTTTTGTAATTTGTTACTGTTACTTGTTACATGATGAAAAAGTAATTTGTTACTGTTACTTGTTACATTTTTTCAAAAGTAGTTTGTTACTGTTACTTTTTGGTTTTGAAAGTAACTTATTACATTTTTGTTACTTTACAAAAAGTTGTTTACAAACAGATGCAACACCCCATAACTCCATACTTGATTTTTGTTTTTAAAATAAGAACACCAGTCAAATGGTGAAGATCTTTGATTGAGCTACAAAAAGCTTTATTAGCTCTGAGCAGCAGTTGTCGTTGAAAATGACTATCAGTCAAACGATTTCTTCTTGGAGTCAAAATTTGACCAGCCAAGCTAAACAGTCGTTCAACAGGAGCACTTGATGGAAGAGAAGTATTATATCTTTTGAACAATTTCAAGATACATGGAAATTTGAGTAATCATTCAATATCACGAGAAGTATCGCTGCTAAGATACATATCCACCTCCGCAGATACATATCCACCTCCGCAGTTTCATCAGTTTGCTTAAATGTATCTGTGACAAATATAAAAAAATCATCATCTGGCTGAGGCATCTCAGCTGAACCATTTTGTTGTTCAGCCTGCATTTCAACCTGCTGTACAGCAGGCACTTGCTCATATAACTAATTGCGGGCGTAATTTCTTCTATCGTTATCATCGAGCTGATGCACCCATCCGATTTCACTACCAGTTTCTTCATAATTTAACTCTTTATTAACTTCCATGATCCCAAAACACGATCTGTGAACTCGCAAACGTTTCCGAAAGAGTAAACGATAATAAAAAAGAAGTTTGCTTACCCTGATATGGCGCGTTGTTAAAATAAACGCGACCATGAATCCAGTGACACACTTTGCTCCCATTGGTCCAGACTCGCGCCATCTTAACGCTTGATCCAATGCTCGAAAATAAAAAGTAACAAGTAACAATTTTTAAAAATCCGTTACTGTTACTTTAAAAAAGTAATTTGTTACTGTTACTTTGTTACAATTTTGAAAAGTAATCTGTTACGTTACTTGTTACTGAAAAAAGTAATTTGTTACTGTAATTCCGTTACTTGTAATTTGTTACTACCCATCACTGTGATATGTATAAAACAAACAGTCCTGACGTTTTGGACGCATGCTCTTTTTCGCAATATTTCGATACCACGCAAGATCCGTCATCTAAAGATACTTTAGAAAATATCCTCACAGAAAGTCCTTGTTCCTTCACGACCGTTGTTGATGACTTGGATCAACCTGTTAGTCCTGATGATACCGCGCGCACCTGTGTCGAAGAAGAATGTCCGATTGATGATAATTGGTCGTACTCATCCAGTTCCTTCATTTACTTTCAAACGAGAACATCACTGTTCGACGAAAGCGAAGATATTCTTGATTTTATTTATTTAAGTATCTTATGTAATTTCGACTTAATTTAATCATTTATTATCATAATACTTTCTTTTATTATTATTATTATTATTACTGCTACTATTATTTTATCCTTTAATTAAACGTTTTTAATTATACTTATTTTATCCTCATAACTCCAGTTTATTTTATGTACGTTATTTAATTACATTGTCTAAATTTCATTATTTTTATTAATATCCTTCTATTGAGATAATTCCTTGAGGATATTAGTTTATTTGTATATTTAGTTATTACATGTTTTCTTATCTTTTGCCTCCTTTTACGCGATCGTATTTACAGACTCTGAAGATGGCGAAAGCCGAAACGGCCCGTAAGTCTGAAATAAAGAAAGTTTTAAATGTTAATACTTTTCTTAATACGTGTTGCAGTAAACAAAAAACGTTGTTCCGAAATATTGAGAAAGTATCTATAAAACTCATAGCGGCTAAATGGAGACTTATTTTTAATCGAGCTTGTCTTAAAGAATATATATATATATATATATATATATATATATATATATATATATATATATATATATATATATATATATATATATATATATATATATATATATATATATATATATATATATATATATATATATGCATTTAGGCGAGGCGGCGTTGCCGTAGACACGTGGGTTCGATTCCTAGTAGAGTCTTATATATATATATATATATATATATATATATATATATATATATATATATATATATATATATATATATATATATATATATATATATATAGTTCCCGCTTCGCTCCGCTCATTTTGTGACGGATTTCAATTTTTTTCCTCTATATTTGATTCCCCTTGACTCTCAAGGTTGTGTGAAAATTTCATTACGATCGGATGAATGGTGTAGCAATGCATAAAGAACATACATATATACATACATACATACATACATACACACATTTATTTTTATATATATAGATGGGGTAAAAGCGCGCACAAGTTGCCATTGGTGTCAATGGCCAGATAAATCTGCGTTCAAAACAATTCAGTCGCGTGACGCAACCCCTGCAAGCTCGCGAGATAATTCTCCAGTGCGGTCTTTAAATGCCTAGGCGCTACAGCAACCGCGGCAGCTAGTGGCGCCCTACAATTGTTGGCCGCGTTTCGAATTGCAAACTTTTCAGTGGATTTCTTAATTGATACGGGTTCGTCAACATCATTAATTCCATTCTCAGTGTCAAAATCACTTTCATGTTTGTTGTCGCCATCTCCGATTCATTTGAAGGCTGCTTATGGCCGTTCTATTGTTGTATGTGGACAAACTCATTAAAAACTAACCAATAAATCATTACGTCGATCATTTGATTGGGTGTTTGTCGTAGTTGACGTTTCAAAGCCAATTTTGGGTGCCGATTTTTTTATCGAAATTTCGCATCAGCTTAAATTGTTTTGAGCGTGCGGTTGTCGACACCAACACAAATTTTCATGCGCCGTGTATTCCGAAACTTGTGCCAGATTATTCAGCATGCAGCGTTAAACTTCCAAAAAATCTTCCGGCGTTCATACCCCCGCTTTTTGACAAATACCCCAGTCTGCCTATGCCTGAGCAAATAGATTATTCTGTTTCTGTCGATCCTTTTCCTACCCAGCACACCATTGATACGGGTTCTGCACGCTCTGTATTTGCACGCGCGCGTCAGCTTTCCCCAAATAAGTTCGATATTGCAAAGAAAGAATTTGATTTTATGCTGGCGGCTGGTATTTTTTTTTTTTTTTTTTTTTATGATAGTTTATAGTCCTCTACACTAAGTGTTTTAAGACTGAATTGGCTGTATGTAGGAAGTGTATAAGTACTTCCTGTCGTGGATCAAAATTTGTTCCTTTTAACTGTCCCTCCTCCTTTATCCAGGCTTGGGACTGGCTCGCAATTAGCGAGGCGGAGTTTAGCGGCTGGTATTGTGCGTCCTTCTAAAAGCGATTGGGTATCACCGCTGCATTTAGTTCCAAAGAAAGATGGCCAATCGTGGCGACCTTGCGGCGATTTCCGTCAATTGAACGCAATCACCAAAAAGGATCGCTACCCATTGCCGCACATTAATTCATGCATTGATCGCTTCTATGGCAAAAATATCTATAGTAAGCTTGATATTGTAAAAGCGTATTTCCACATACCCATGGCCCCTGAAGATGCTAAAAAAACCGCAGTAATTACGCCATTTGGTTTGTTTGAATTTACGCGTATGCCATTCGGGCTCTGTAATGCTCCGCAAACTTTCTAGCGTTTTATGGATTCTATCTTTCGGGATTTATCATTTGTCTTTACTTATATTGATGATATCCTAATTGTTCTAAAGATTTAGACGAGCATAAAATTCATTTAGAAACCGTAATGAATCGTTTGTGTAATAAGAATTTGCATGTTACATTAAAAAAGTGCATTTTTGCAGCATCTAAGGTTGATTTTCTTGGGTATTCAATTAGTCCCGACGGTATTGTGCCCCTATCGAATAACATGGAATTAATCAATAATTATGAAATGCCGATTGATTATGCTTCCTTGCGTCGCTTTCTTGGCATGATTGGTTTTTACAGGCGCTTTATACCTTCGTTTGCTGACAAAGCTGAACCACTTTATCAACTTCTTTCATCATGTAATGGTAAAAATGTTAAGTTATTATGGACGGATGATGCGCGTAGAACGTTCTAGAAACTGAAAGAAAATCTCAGACAAGCAGTCCAGCTGCACTTTACTGATCCGAAGTCTGACACATTTCACCTCGTTACCAATGCGTCAAACTATGCCGTTGGAGCAGCCTTGAACCAGTCTGTCGGGAACGAGCTTCAACCAGTAGCATTTTCTCGAAACGTCTCTCTACACCTCAACGTTCTTACTCTGCATTCGACCGCGAATTTTTAGCCATCTACCTTGCAGTAATCCAGTTCAAACCAGTTATAGAGGGTCGTACTGTTGCAATTTTACAAATCACAAACCCCTGGTAAATGCATTCTATAGTCAAACTCCACCGAAGTCTGATCGCCAACAACGCCACCTGTCATATATCTCGAAATACGTCTGCTCATTTGAGTACATACGTGGTTCGGAAAATATCGTGGCAGATGCACTTTCTCGTGCCGATACAGATGAAACTACATGCTCGCTAGACTTGATGCTTCTAGCCTTGTCAACACTTAATGAGTTAGTTTTGCGTTTATCGCAGTGTATATCGGACATAGATTTTTCTTCATTGTCTAAATGTGTGCATCACACACCTTCTCATTTATTATGCGAAGTCCTTCATGGATTTTGTTTCTGTTCAACTAAACGAGATCGGCCAGCGAATGGCCCGCTTAGAAAGCAAGCTCAACGAAGATAAAACTTCTGTTTCTTCTCTTGAAGTCCAAACTCAGAAGCTAGTTGAAGCAACTTCTAAAGCAATTCTTGTTACGGATAAAGAAAGAGAAGATATTAAAATAAGAGCCAACAATGTTATTATTACTGGATTGCCTACGCCTACTGACTCAAAAATTACTGATCAAAAACTTGTCGAAACTTTCTGCGAGTGAATTTAAACCTCGCATACTCAAAACTCGCAGACTAGGAAAAGACAATGTCAAAATCTGTGTCACGCTAAACAGTCCTGATGATGTAAAAGATCCTCTCTCTTCTGCGGTCATACTTAGAAGCTCTTCTGAAGTCAAATTTCGCCAAGTTTACATAAACAGGGATTTAACTCGTATTCAAGCAGAGGAGGCCTACAGAAGGCGGTGTGCTAAAAGAGAATCTCGACAGCCTTTTCCATCTGCATCCTCCTGAAAAGTCTACAACTTTAACACCAACGAATATGACAAGTCTGTATAACGAGTTAGGAGAAATGGTGGAAGTTTTTTGTTTATTTGGCAGACACATTGATCCAGATCAGCATTTTTTATATCAATTTTATGATCCAGTTACATATTTAACACCAGATAATCTTTCCAATTTAATTAAAAACTCAACCAATAAGAAATTATCATTCCTTCATGTAAATTGCAGAAGTCTCGTACATAAAGTTCAAGATTTAATCTTACTAATGCACATGTCCTCAGCTGAAATTGTAGTTGTAACTGAAACCTGGCTAAATAAAGAAAACTCTGACAGTATATTCATCCCACACTACAATTTTTTTTCAAAACCTCGTGAGGGTAAAACAGGTGGGGGTGTGGGTTTTTTCATCGATGCTTTTCAAATAACCATTTCAAATGATCAAAAAAACTTCAAAAGACAATTTAAAAACAATAATTTGTTCCATGATAAATTAACTAACAAAGATTGGACTGAAGTCATTCAACAAGGTGAAAATGGTAAAGTGACATCTGCTTATTCATTATTTGCGAAAGAATATCTCCTTACATATAATTTCTGTTTTCCTCTAGAGAAACCCAGACAGAAAAAAGTAAAATTTGACCATGAATGGATGAACTTTACACTTTTTAGACACTGCCGTAGAAAGAACATTCTCTATCGTAATTTTTTAAAACACCCATCAGAAGAAAATAGAAAAAAATTCATAACTTGTCGCAATAAATTTAAATCCTTAAAAACAACCACAATCAAACAACACTATTCTTCAAAATTTGAATCTTATGAAGGTAATATCTGGAAATTGATAAAGAATTTACTAGGCCTATTCAAATCAAAAGAGCATCAGGAAAATTTTCTCACAAATGATGGATCCGAAATAAGTTCACCTTCTCTGATTGCTTATATGTTTAACAAGTATTTCTCAAACGTTGGGTCAAGCCTTGCAAAACAAATTCACTCTCAGTGTTCTTATTTCACTGACTTCCTCAAAAACTAAGTGGTCGATTCCATGAATGTCACACCAGTAACATCAACTGAAATCATCAAAATTGCAAAAAGTTTAAAAACATTTAGAAGTTGTGGTCCAGATGGTATTGATCCTCTAATAGCAAGTCAATCTATCCAACTAATTGTCTCTCCTCTAACATCTCTGATCAATAGTTCCCTAACATTTGGAGTATTTCCTGACCAATTGAAAATTGCTAAAGTTGTTCCACTTCATAAATCTGGTGAAAAAAATAATGTAACAAATTATCGGCCCATTTCAATATTATCTTATTTTTCCAAATTCTTTGAAAAAGTTATGCACACAAGATTATACAGTTACCTATCAAAGTTTTCTCTCCTTTCACCATACCAATACGGATTTAGAAAAAACCACTCCATATACATGCCACTAGTTGTTCTTCAATCCAAAATCGCTGAAGCTCTAGATCAAGGAAACTTTGGCATTGGCCTATTCCTAGATCTTGCAAAAGCATTTGACACTGTAAATCATGAAATACTATTGAAGAAGCTTGAGTACTATGGAGTCCGGGGAGTTCCTCTTGACTGGCTTCGGGATTACATGAAGAACCGATCACAATATGTCTGCTACAACAATGTGTTATCACAATCTTTACCCATCAACTGTGGCGTACCACAGGGTTCTATATTGGGTCCACTCCTATTTATTATATATATCAATGACTTACCTTTAATTTCTAACCTGTTCAGTTTTTCTTTATTTGCTGATGACACTAGTCGGTTTGCTTCTGGTGACAAATTGAACATTTTATTTGACAGCGTTAATAATGGTCTCATATGTATTTATGATTGGTTTTGTGCTAATAAGCTTTCTTTAAATGTAAAAAAAAACCAACTATATCATATTTCATCAAAAGAGTAAATCTATTATTACAAAGTCATGTCTCAGCATTTCTGGTGTTTCTATTACCCGTGTCACCTCACATAGATTTTTAGGTGTGTTTCTTGATCAACATTTAACATGGACTGATCACATTAAGCATGTTAAATCTAAGGTTTCTAAGAATATTGGAATTATACATAGATTACGTCGTTTTATAGACACAAAAACTTGTATTATGTTGTATTATGAGTTTGTCTTTCCCTACATCTCTTACTGCAATATTGTTTGGGCTTCTAATTACCCAACTCGTCTTTTTTCTTTACACATTTTGCTCAAATGACTCATCCGTATTATTTTTTTCTTACATCCTCTTTTTTCTTGTAAGTCAAAATTTACTGAAAATAAGCTTTTAAACATTTATCAAGTCAATCTGTTTCAAATTGGTTCTTTTATGTATAAATATTCTAATTCTACTCTACCTCAATCCTTTCATGATTTCTTCTTAAAGTTGTCCGATATTCATACCCATTTTTTGCGATCATCTAATCTTTTCCGTCCAGAATTTGCAAACACAAGACTAAAAACCTTCTCTATTAAATGTTTAGGTCCGCGTACATATTCAGTCATCCCTATTTCAATACAGTCCTTTGAGTCCTTTTCATTATTTAAATCTCGTCTTAAATCTCACCTATTAAAATTATAATATATTGTATCATCTCAGATTCGAACGTGTATTGTTTAGGTATATTGTATATTATTAAATGTTAAATTTTGTTATTTTGTTCATTTTAGTAATTTATTTCAGTTATTTTTACCATTCTAAATTTATTGTATTGTATGTACCTGTATTATTATTATTATTTGTAAATGTTTCATCTGCACTGGTCATCCTCAAGCGAGATTCATCTCTTCGGATGTTCCTTTTGGGCACTACTCATTCATTTTTTGTTGCATGCTCTTATTTCAATTTTTATGTGTTTCTTTAATGTGTTTTTGTATGCCCAATAAACAATAAACAATATTACATGATGTTAATTTGAATAAGGGCGATTTTGTATTTGTTCGGATTGATCGCGTGCGTCGTCCTCTCGAGTCACCTTATCAAGGTCCTTTTGAGGTTTTACCGTTTTAGATTGTAACGACAAAATTGTGAAAATTAAGATGCCCGATGATGATGTTTCAATTGTAACGCGTGATCGTATTAAATTGGCACATATTCGTAAATATACTGTTCGTTCGAAACCATTAAAAAATTTATCTTCGGATATTATTGATCAGCCTAAACAGTCGAGTAAACGATCTCAGCGTCGTGTTAGATTTGCTGAATAAAACTTTTCTGTTCTTTGTCGTGTAATGTATTTTCATTGGAGATTTCTATTGTCATTCTTTGTCATTTCCGTCTATGATTTTGCTTGTTTTCCCCATTGGCTCTGCCATCTGCGGGGGAACTATTGTAGTAAGCCGCATTTATACACGCACACGGTTGTTACAGGTGAGTGCTCCTTAGCTCGCTTAGCTTTCATTACATTTTATGTAAAGTACAGAAAACTAAAAGTGTCTAAATAAAAAAAAAGATATTGAGACCTAATGTCAAAATCAACAAAAAATGAGAAAGAAAAGATATTGTGAGCACTGGATGGAAATAATTTACACAAACCCTTTATTAGATCATGATTATAATGGAAATAGAACAAATTATTTATTAAATTTTGAACATTCATATGAGAAAAATTTTAATTCAATAAAACTGTTTAAAAGTATTACAAAAATAAAAATGTTGGAAAACAGCACTGCTCAATTATATAAAAATTTAGAATTATTACTAAAATACTATTAAAAGATTATTACAAAACACCGGCAGCCATTTTTGAGCTTTCTAACATTTGTGGATAATAAATATTCAAAGACACGTTTCTTTGAGCTGATTGGCACGAAGGACTTAGAATGACTTATAAAGGACTTATGCAGGCGCTGCCATAGAGTACTATAGCATATGGAGCATGCAGCTCATTTGAGCGTTGACGCAAGGGGCATGGACTCCTAGATAGATAGTGCTATCTATCTAGGAGTCCATGCAAGGGGTCATAGCTAGTGTAGTTGCCGTTAAAGGAAACGAAAATGAAAACCATCGTTAACGAAAATAAATTGAAGCCGTTAACGAAATGGTAATAGAAACGGAAATAATTCCATAAAACGACAACGAAACTAAAACGAAATTAAAAATTTTTTTAAAACGACAACTGAAACTGAAATAAACAAAACGGAAATAATAAATTTTAAACTTTTTTTTAACTACGACTAGCTGCTCAAATTTTTAATCTATGTATTTATTTTTTTTTGGTGACTATGATTATTTATTATTATTATTAAATAATTAGGAAGAAGTTGTTCTTTCTACCGATTCCAGCTCAATTTGTAAGGTTGTCTTGGTTTCCTCATACCCTGCAGCTGGTGGTCAGAGATCTAAATAAGTTTGAAACATATAATAATTTATGCTCTAAAATCCGCCACTGCTCACAGGTTCAACCGGTAATGGCTAAATCTCAAACGATGACAACATATCTCATTGCCCTGGAAAATGGAGAACATAACCCATTGCCTGATGAGGAGAACTGCATAGTTGAATGGGGTTAAAAGACAGGCTTTCCAGTTTTAAAAGATTTCACAATTTCACCCAAAATATATTATCTTTGCCATGTTCAGAAGCATTTATAGAACGTTTGTTTTCAACATGTGGGATGCTCACATCTGGGAGACGCAACAACATGAGCAACAACTTAAAGAAACGTGCATTTTAAAATTGATTTAAATGTACCTTTTAATAAGTATTTCATGTTAGCAGTAAAAAATTGCATCAATTGTTTGTTTTTTTTTTTAAATTTATTAAGCATTTTTGAAAACGAAAACTGAAACTACAATAACTGTGTCAAAACAAAATAAAAACTGGAACTAAAATAATGATAAAACTACAACAGAAACTGAAGTAGAAATAAGCTTTTCGAAACGAAACGGAAACTAAAACTTAAATAAATTCAAAACTAATACTGCACTAGACATAGCATGTAAACAATAGGAGCTCAAGTGTTTATTCAAATGGCGTTATTTAATCTGAATTTAAGTTGATTGAATGCATTTCTGTGTATGAATGTATTAGATAATTAAATTAACTAAAAATAATAAATTTATCATTTTATTTAATACACAAACAAGGATACATGAACTTATTTAGAAATTTTATTTATTCAACTCCCCATTTAAAACTATTAAATTTAATATAGTTTATTTCCATTATCAGAATTTAATTTTGTAGTTTTTCTAGATGATGGGTTTTTTTTCATAACAAGTTCTTTTTATGACATTTTTCTGATGTTATCGTTCATTTTTTTAATTATGTTTTTAACCATAATGTTGAACATTCTTCCAGTAATTATTGACAAATGTTTTCTGAATGAATGGCCATCTTCACAAATTTGCTTCAAAATGTTATGGCTGTTTTTCATGACTTGAAGAAAGGCATGGACAAACACTTGCTGATGCTGGGTCATGTCAAGAAAATACTTTTTTGCATCTTCATTTTGCATGATTTCGTGGTAGAAAGTCCAAGCATACAAGCATGACATGTAGAGAATGTCACTGTGAGTACAGATCTGGTCAAGAGAAATTGATTTGGCTAAAGTTTCTCCTGTAATTCCAGAAAAGTCTTCAATTGTTAATGTCGGTGTTATCACTTGCTTTGAAAAAAGCTTGACATGCAGAACAACTTTCTTTTCTTGTCAAAGACCTTGCAAGATAGCCGGTAACATAAAATATTATGCAAACGTCCATCTCTTCTTGATATCCAAAGCACAGATCATCCAAGCACAAACATGAGCTTCCTGACATTCAAATCAACTTCCAGTCACTTTTCTGCTTCTGCGGTAGAAAAAACACTGTGGATATCGTCCATGGAAAAGTGCGAAAATTTAACGAGAGATTAAAGCCTAATTGTTTTTCCAGCTTGAAGGACTTGCCTTACAGATATAAACAAATTTGAACCAAATCTTTCTTCAATAGGATCTGATTGAAGCTGGCCAGTCAGGACATAATCCAAATTTTTTTCAGCAAGCATGAATCGAGCAAGACCGACCAATGCTCTACAGGTCTGCCTGTTTGCTAAAAAAGTCTCCTTCGTCAATCCGCTGTACCTGGTTGCCATCTGTTCCCACTCCATCGGCCAATCAGCAAAGTCAAGAAGAAATTTAAGTTTTTCATCATGAGTACCTTGGAGCATATTGTCAACACTTAGTTTTCTGCTGATGTCATCCAATGAAAATAAGTAGTCTGACTTCAAGAAATTTTCTGATTGTTCTTCTAACGCTCTCGACATTTTTTCTCTTCTAGATTCTGAGATTGCAGCATCTGATCTTGGAATTCTTGTTTCCAATGAGAGGTAAGATGGACAGTTTGGAAATGTTGATGGAACAGCATTTGACTTCAGACACTTCCTTTTAAGTGTCCCAGTTCTTTTTGCCCGTGATAAATTAGTGTCCAGTCTCTCTGAAACAAAATCTTGCTCTGTAAAACGCAGAGACCACAAATAAGCCTTTGTCGGATTATAATTAGTTTCGGGTCGAGGAACAGCCCTAATCCACTTATTTCGAAGTTTTTCATCAGCTGGAAATTTATGAATTGACACTTCCACAGATTTTAAATCATCAGCATAACCATAACCAGATCAGCAGACTGGAGCCACACACCGTTGCGGCATTGAACTTTAACAAATCTTTATTAGCATTATGCATGGGTCATGAGTAATCCGCGAATTGAAAAATGCGAGTGAGCTGCGAATTGGCGAAAGGGTAAACCACAAATTTTTTGCGAAAAGATTTTGTGCGAAACAAGGTATAATTTGAATAATTTGCGAATACATTTTCACAATGCGAATTATAATATTAAATTATTTATGACATTATTCGTCGGATTAGATTGAATGATTAAATGATTAATAAAAAATGATAATTATACTTACGCTAAAAAAATTCTACTAAATGTTTATGTCTACAAATTACCTATACCGTTCCGTAGCATTCTCGCCTATGCCCCCCCCCCCGAAAGCTTGCCGAAATTGATTTTTAAGTGACGCGCGTGCCCGTGTCTTGGGTCGTTTTTCAATTCTTTTTTCGATGTATATTCTCTATTATTACAAGCTTTTATTTAGGTTACAATATCTGTTTGTGTGTGTGTGTGTGTGTGTGTGTGTGTGTGTGTGTGGCTTTCTCTGTACGCAAATCTTGCAAGTAAAATATAACCAGCTGAAACTTTCAGCATAGCTTTTTATTGGATGACAATACATGATTCAATTGAAAAAAAACTTAAATTGAACACCTTTCGTATTTCTAAATCGAGTGTATTTGATATTAAAGTTTGTGTTAAAAAACTCGTGGTATCCGCCAAATTCATCGCGAAACGATTTATCGTGAAACAAACACAAACACAAACTTTAATATCAAATACACTCGATTTAGAAATACGAAAGGTGTTCAATTTAAGTTTTTTTTTAATTGAATCATGTATTGTCATCCAATAAAAAGCTATGCTGAAAGTTTCAGCTGGTTATATTTTACTTGCAAGATTTGCGTACAGAGAAAGCCACACACACACACACACATTGTGGACAATTCATCGTGAAACATTTCATCGTGAGACAATTCATCGTGTAAACAATTCATCGTGAGACAATTCATCGTGTAAACAATTTATCGTGAGACAATTCATCGTGAGGAGAGTTCATCGTTAAAATCTCATCGTGAACAATTCATCGTGAGACAAGCTACAAAACTAAAAAAAATAATGAAAACGACAAATTTTCTCATCTTTGTTTTAAAATGTTTAGGTTATTGCTATTTGTAAAAAAATAACAAGTAGTTAACGTTTAAACAGTTTATTAATAAGAAAAAACACTAATTTTAATACGAAAACATATTTAAAATTAAAAATTGTGAGCTAAGCTTTGAAGATAATCTAATCTGTCCTTATTTTTATCCGAATGAATTGAATGCGAAGAGCAGCGTCAGAGTAGCATTTCTTTGGAGGAAGAGGGCACTGTGGCAAGGTCATAGATATCTATAGACAAGACTAATTAAACCATTAAGCTGATAAGAGCAAGTTAATGCTCACTTGCCTCAGCTGTTGTTTTTCCAAACAAAAATGAAACAAAACTCTACCCACCCCAGTTTGGACATCCTTTTTTGTTACTAATCCTGTACTTGTCCCTGCAATATGATAACATCATTCATCCCCTACACCTAGTGGTGCATCCAGAAATTCCTGGTAAGGAGATGCATTCCAGAAATTTAAAAAAAAACTGATGACCGGTGAGGGGTAGTCGTATTTTTCCAATTTTTTTCAAAGACTTCCACTTTCTCTTCCCAAAAAGCTACAACCATTTTCAAAAAAACCAGGTATTATACCTAAAAAAATTTCAATTGATACTCTGGTGGGGGATGCATCTTCCACCCCTCCCTATTTGTACCTACGCATTTATAGAGATACTAGCAGTGCCCGTAGCGGCTTCGCTCGCATGAAATTAGAGAGTTTGAACCGTGCATCCATAGTAGAGATCATTTTTTTAGGTCTCGGCTCGGCCCGTCGACAAATTAGCCCAGCCCGTTTTAAAAACCCAAACTCCTGACCCGGCACAGCCCGTCTGAATTAGGCCGGCCCATTTTTACAGGCCTAGAAGTTCTATATACTTGATGAAAAACTTCGGCCCGTCCCACCTTGACCTCAGGTTTGGCCCGGCCAAACTGAAGACCCTAAAATTACTAAAATATCTATATACTTGGTGAAAAACCTCGGCCCGTCCCACTTTGATTTAAGGTTTGGCCTGGCCCGTGTGAAGACTCTAAAATAACGGCTTGGCCCGGCCGATGATAAACTGGACTTACTTTTAACCGGCACAAAACTTCAAAATACTAATTTTTACATTTGTAGCACTTACAGTTTGTGAGTAGCAGTTATTTTGAAATCAAATAACCCTTATTTCCACCCCACATTTGAGGTCCTGGAAACCAAATTTTCAAAAAATGCTAAAACACGTATTTCATTATTTTTGGAATAGAAACTAAATACTAATTTTTACTTCTGTAGCATTAACAGTTTTTGAGTAGCAGCTACTTTAAAAACCAAATAACCCAAAAACTAAGTAGTAATTTTTACATCTGTGGCAATTACAGTTGTTGAGTAGCAGTTACTTTAAAAACCAAATAACCCTATTTTCCACCCCACATTTGAAGTCCTGGAAACCAAATTTTCAAAAAATTGTGAAACCCGTATATCATTATTTTTAGAGTAGAAACTAAATACTAATTTTTACTTTTGTAGCATTAACAGTTTTTGAGTAGAATCTACTTTAAAAACCAAATAACCCAATTTTCCAACCCACATTTGAGGTCCGGGAAACCAAATTTGTAAAAAATGGTGAAACACGTATATCTTTATTTTTAGAAAAGAAACTAAATAATAATTTTTACATCTGTGGTATTCACTGTTTTTGAGTAGCAGTTACTATAAAAGACAATTAGCCCTATTTTCCACCCCACATTTGAAGTCCTGGAAACCAAATTTTCAAAAAATGCTAAAACACGTATTTCATTATTTTTGGAGTAAAAACTGAATACTAATTTTACTCCTGTAGCATTAACAGTTTTTGAGTAGAAGCTACTTTAAAAACCAAATAACCCAATTTTCCAACCCACATTTGAGGTCCGGGAAACCGAAATTTTAAAAAATGGTGAAACACGTATCTTTTTATTTTTCAAAAAGAATCTATATGCCAAATTTCAATATTTCCTCATTTTTGGTTTTCGAGATATACATTGTTTTAGAAAAAAGTTTGTTTTCCAGTTTTTTCCCCTCAGGAGCAAAATTTTCAAAAATCCTTTCTTAGCGGATGTTTACGCTATAAAAGTAATATAAGTTCCAAATTTCACGTTCCTAGGATGAGGCGTTTGAGCTCGGCGTTGATTATCAGTCAGTCATCAGTCAGTCAGTCAGTCAGTCAGTCAGTCAGTCAGTCAGAACATGTTCTTTTATATATATAGATTAAAGGTAATGTGTGTGTGAGAGAGAGAACATTCGCTTATCACATCCAAGCCGCAGGAGCAATCTGAACAACATCTGACATGCAAAGACTTCCATGATGAAAATTTTTTGAAAAATTAGAAATATCTGTTATTTATTTGACGTTTCATTGGCAAAAAACTAAGCAAAAAAACCCGGGCAACACCGGGTAACCCTGTCAGTAAGCTATAAAATGGCGGGAAAATTTTGCCATCCCTTGGAAAATGCTGAATTTACGTCCCTGTTTTCCACGATGAATTGTCTCACGATGAATTGTCTTCACGATGAATTGTCTCACGATGAAATGTCTCACGATGAAATGTCCCACGATGAATTGTCCACGATGAATTGTCTCACGATGAATTGTTTCACGATGAATTTGCCTTAAACCAAACTCATTTTTCCTTTACATGTTTTTCTAATATTTTGTGCGCTTTGCACATCTCCGTTGTTGGGGTCAGAGTTGTCCATGGGTCTAATTTTAAAGACCCGACCCGCCAGAAAATCTAACACGACCCGACCTCTTTTTCTTTTTTATTTTGTGATCCGAATCGACCGATTTGCCCCAAATGAGCGAGTCTGCATTCAGATTCAACATCTGCTTTCAATGTTTTTTTGACCAAACATTTTTCATTGACCTAAAGAAGAAACTCAAATACTACGCCTGTGACCTTGGTCACACATCTGCTGTTTGTGGTGAATATTTTCGCTGGAAAGCTAAATGGTCGAATGTCCGATTGGCAGAGAGGCCACATACCGCAGTTGATGTTCTGCAGCATTATGACGATTCCATATATCCGCAGATAAATACGCTGCTCTGAAAGTCTTTTTCACGTTGCCTATTTCATCCGCGACAGCCGAGAAATCATTCTCAACTTATTTGCGCAGACTCAAATCACCACAGTGGGCATACGCGTAGGAGACGGGGCGCCGGGGGGCATATGCCCTTTCCCCCCAAATTTGTTGTCTCAATTTTTTGGGCAAGCGGAGGCCTCTCAACGTTGATAAAATAAATAATGCATTTGCTGCTTTTCGCAAGCGAATAAAATTTTAAACTTTTATTCTAGTGGAATTTCTATATGGAATCAAATGAAAGTGACTCAGCAGAGCTTATGGAATAAAATCACACAACTTGACATGTTCAATTTTTTGGGCAAGCGGATGCCTATCAACATTGAAAAAATAAACTCACAGAGCAAAACCAGGTGGTTATGCCATTGGGAGGCAGTTAAAGCAGTTGATAGTCAACTAGCCAGAATCATTTCTACTTTACTGTTGTTGCTAAACGAAAGAAATGTAAAAACAAAAAACATACTCCGACCGCTCTGCGTTGCTTAATGCAGTTTGTGACTTTAACTTTGTTTTTGGGCTGAGTTTGCTTAAACTTATCTTATCAATGACTAACAGCTTGTGCACCTACCTTCAGTCGTAAACTATGGATGTCATCGCAGCAAGGAAAACCGACGAACTTATAATAAAAACTTTGCTTGAATTCTGAAATGACAAATTTTTTATGAGTTATGGGAGCGCTCTCAGATTGTCAGCAATGAAATTACAGAATGCATTTCAAACAGCCACTTAATTTTTAAGGAGGCACAAAAGTCACAGACAAAGAAGCTATCTCAGCGATTACAGGCACTGGTGGCGAAAGAAGTGGTGATGATCAACATTTTCACTCTGAGCAAGACTATTACCTTGTTTCGGCCTATTACTCAAGTCTAGATATGGTGACTACTGAACTGAAATCACGTTTAAAAAAACGATCAAGATGTTTTCTGGCACTAGAAGATGTGGTTCTTAGAACATATCAAAAAAAGAGCTATAAAATCAATTCTAAACACTACGGCATTGACGTGGATCTTCTTAAAATTTAAAAAAAAATATTTTAAAATTCATAGAGGAATCCAGCTCTGCTGTAACGCTGGAGAAAGATTTCAAGAAATTTGAATCTGCGGCAGATCTTGTCCAAACAATGTGGCATTATGACCTGAATAGTGTTCTCGAAGGTAGCAAACATACTTGCTGTAATTCCCGCAACTTCATGTTCTGCAGAACGATCTTTCAGTGGACTCCGGAGAAAACCTACTTGCGCAGTACCATGGAACAAGAGAGACTCAATAATTTGCAATTATGAACATTGAACGTGTTGGTACAAATTCAGTACTTCAACTGCAGATAAACCAAATAATAAAAACTTTTGGCAAACGAAAGAACAGAAACTCATTTTTTTAAATGAAAATTTTATATTGCCTTAGCCTTTTCACAATATTAATAAAAATTTTCTATTCTTGTTGTAATAAATGTGTAATTTTGGCTACTAAAATGTGAAATTAATTATACATGCCACAAAAAACGGTCACGTCATGATTGCAAATTACTTGTAATTTTTCGGGCAGAGACCGGTTTTGCCCCCCCCCCCACCTCATCAAACTCCCCTACGCCTATGACAATGGGCCAGACAAGACTGAATGGGCTTGCCCAGATGACCATCAATCGCAACCTTCACATTAATGACGAAGCCGTCATCTACATTTTCGCAGAAAAAACGTCGGCTGAATTAGATATTTTAATAAACTTTTTCAATTTAAATGTCATATGGTTTGTTGTTACTAATTATTACTAAAACTGTCGTTAACCCTTGACTTTTGTGGGTCGTGAACATGAGCGCCCGCATAGGGGGGGAGGCAAGGGAGGCACTTGTTCACTCCCCTGGATTGATTAAATTTTTTACACAAAAAAAACAAACAATTTATAATAAAAACATTCATAATTAATTTTAACAACTATATCTCCTTAAATTGTCATATCGATATCATCATCATCATTATCTTTGGGGATGAGTCCCCCCACCGATGTTCTATTTTTTACTCCATTACTCCATTCACGTTTCTCTTAACACTATGATGCGTGAAAATTATCCAGAATCACTGATCCACCATTGGTTAAATGGCTTATTCTAAGTATAATATTCATTCCAGCTTGTATTAGTTAATAAGCTCATATATAGTTATTGGCAGTTGTTGGATGTTGTGTAAATGGGCCTTCAAGAAACATTAGTGTGGTGTTTTACTAACGAATAACTATTGTTTGTTTGTCTCCTCTCATTTTCGTACATTTTTTCCTAACTTTTCTGGAAAGCCTTAAAGGTACACTAATTTCTATCCAATAATGACAGTTTGGCTGTTTAGGACATATAAGCCTCTTCAACTAAAGTTTTTTTGTAATTTTCAGTGTTTTTTTAAAACAATTTTAATTTTTATTATGATGTGAAATAAAAAAAGTTTACTGAAAATTGTTCTCTATATACCCAATTTTTAACAAAAAATGTCTAAAAATTTCATAGATAAGTCCCACACAATTTTGAAAAGCAAAAAACCAGGGAAAAGAATATGACAGAAAAGGCGAGGAGAGAAAAATAAGAAGCTTCCCCTTGCAAAAATTTTTGTGGGCGCCCATGGTCATAAATTTTTCAGAAAACTCCTTACTAATCAGTTTCCTCCCACCCCGTGCCCCCCGAAAAAAATGTCTGGCTGCGCCATTGAAGAGGTCGTTGCCTCAATAAAAATTCTACCGGCAATGTTCCGAACATTTTCATTGCAATGATTGATAGAAAAATAGAGCTGGAGAATATACACTAAAGTTTGATAAAACAGACGCCAAAAGTGATCGTTTAGCTGCGACCAACACACGTGTTTCAAACGATAAAGCGCCAGAAACAATCGGTAAACTGCGATAAAGTCTCTCACGTGATCCTTTTCGGCGATCCAATCGCAGCGTATTTTCGCAAACGATTCGCGGTTTACCCTTTCGC
Organism: Erpobdella octoculata; assembly: GCA_963978895.1. Classification (NCBI taxonomy): domain Eukaryota; kingdom Metazoa; phylum Annelida; class Clitellata; order Hirudinida; family Erpobdellidae; genus Erpobdella; species Erpobdella octoculata. Next base: position 13,048,505 of record OZ022240.1, on the reverse strand, counting down.
CCATTCGCAGCTCACTCACATTTTTCAATTCGCGGATTACTCATGACCTTAGGCATGAACATAAAAAAAAATTAATAATTAATATTGAAGAATACTCTAATTTAGTAAATGTTCACATCGCTCGATTTGCAACGATCCACGATGCACGTTGCTTGATTCCCGAACAAAAAAACCTTTTAATTCCATTAATTAATGAGAAACAATTATATCAAAGCATGAAGTTGTTTAGAAAGAAACTTTTTAACTTTAATTTAATGTATAAGTTCACTTACCTTATAATTAATCGAACGATCACTCTCAGAGAGACGAACTTAAGCCGAAGCTTACTAATCGCGAATCGGTTGTTTATGTTTGTGACGACCCCTCCGGTCGACGCGAACTCACAGCTGGGTTGAGATGCACGCCCCATATAGTTTTTAGTACTCTATGGCTCTGCCTACACCTGCTTGTTTCCAACACAGCCCTACTTACCCGCGCAGCAAAAAAACGTTTTGGTTAATTCAGTTTCATTATATTATTTAAAAACATTATTATTTTTCAAATAGAGTTTTTGGCCTTTTGTTCGTCCTCTAAACTGAAACATTTGGCTTTGAATTAAATCCATATATCTATGATATTAAATCATTGACAGCCAGTGCTGCGGCATGTTGATATACATCATCAGCAACACTGTCAATCATATATAGACCTGTCGGGTCTATACAATATCGGCCAAAAATAATTCGGCTAAATTGAATTCGGCCAAATTTTGTAGAGAAAATGTCTAATTTGGCCAACGCTTTTTTTGGTTGGTTTAATTCGGCCAATAGAGATTTATAAAAAGTTGAATTCGGCCAAATTGAAATATAATATGGGCAAATTTAAAAAACACGCCAAAAATTGTTTTTTATATTTATTGAAAATAAAAACAATTTTTAAATGAGAAATCTAAACAAAAATATATGTATGAAAACATTTTCTTAGCAAACATTCAGTGTCAATAATTCCTTCATCATAATCGTCCCATATTCGGAATAATTTTGTCTGGATATGAGCTGTTTTTTTTTTTTAATTCTGTTCATTTTGTTTTCACTCAAGAGTTTTAGTGATAGATTAATCATTTTTGATTCTTTGTGAAGCAACATTATTAATTTATACATTGGCAAATTGGCGCATTCAGCTTTTTTATTTAGGCGTGCATGCCAACTTTAATAATTCGTTATTTGTCCTGACGCAACGTCTATAGCACTATAGCACGACCATGACTGCGGAGGCCAAATTGGATTTCTCGACCATGTTTCGTCAATGTAATTTAGTATTGGTTCCAGCAATTCATTTGATCAGGCTTTCAAATTATTAAAAGCTTCTTCAATTTTATCAGCCGGTAAAAATGGAGGGCTAATAATTCTTCGCAAATTTTTATACATATTGCCTTTGTTGCATATATTGTTGGGCTAAACCCACACTCCGAATTTTTCTATAAACAGCTTGCTTGGCTCCATTGAAATGAGCAATCTTTAATTTCAATATCATTTTAAAAAACGATGAAAATGGCCCTCCATAGTGCTTTTTCAAAATCTAAAGTAATGGTATGAACTGTCTAAATTTTCAGATAAGCAAGCTCTATTAAAAAATACTCGCCATTTTGAAGAGACTGTTTTTTGTATTAATTTTTTAAAATACTTAAAATGAAATAAAAGACTTTTCCTGGGTTTGTAATCTAATCTTTTATTATTAACCAACTTGCAAGTTTTAGCCATTGCGGCCATCATCAGGGTAGTTTTGATTAGCTCAATGTAATGTTATGAACTGTCTAAATTTTCAGATAAGCAAGCTCTATTAAAAAATACTCGCCATTTTGAAGTGAATGTTTTTTGTATTAATTTTTTAAAATACTTAAAATGAAATAAAAGACTTTTCCTGGGTTTGTAATCTAATCTTTTATTAGCAACCAACTTGTAAGTTTCAGCCATTGCGGCCAGCATCAGGGTAGTTTTGATTAGCTCAATGTAACTGAAGTATGTGACTTCTTGTATCTGTTGGGTATTAAATTAATTAAGTAACACAAATAACAAAACTCTAATTTTGAACTCACGAACGTTTATTCAGCCAGACACGAGACACGACCAGTACGATCACCATCCAGAAAACCAAAAGACCAAGAAAACGAAACTACACTAAACTCGTCTCCATACAAAGATAATAAACCGATATATAATTTAATAGATAATTATTTAATTATCTACACTACAGTATCCCCCCCCCACAAAAGACGGAATCGAAAAAAAATTCAATAAATGAAGTCCTTCTGACGGTTGAAGTGTACACGTCTGCCTGATCTGTTGCGAGGTGATTCATCTGTCTTGGTAGTAGAGGACTCAGGAGTGTTGCTGTTGGCTGTGGATGTTGTCGTCTTCTTAGTCAAACTTGCATGTTCTGTGACTGAATCCTTATTCAGTCACAGTTTCGCGTGGTGAAGCTTTTGTTGTTTCTGAAGGCAATCGTGCAAGTTTGATGCGTTCTAGAGACACACAAAAAGAGGAACCATCTGGCATCTCAATTTTGACGATGTTGTCTTTTGCAACAAGAACTTTATAGAGTCCTTAATAGGGAGCTTCCAGAGGTTGCCGAACTCTATCGATTCTTAACCAAATGTGTTGCCCTGGTTGCAGCTGGACTGTTTGTGGACGAATGTTTCGGTCACTGTGAATCCCTTCTGACAGAGTAGTGAAGTCTAGCTGACGCATGTGTTTGCAGAGCTGCTAAATGGATTCGACTTGCTCTTCAGTTGAAGGGGTTGTCTTGTTGAAGAAGATATGAGGCATCAAGATGTCAGAGCTTGTTATGGCTGTGAAAGGCGAATGCCCATGTTCTGTTGGAATGGCTCTAAGTGCTAAACAAATCACGGGGAGTACAATAAGCCAATCTTCATTACGAAACAAGCGTGCAGTCTTGAGAGTACGGTGAAATCGCTCTATCATTCCATTAGATTGTGGGTGATAAGCAGTGGTCCGTAATCGGTGGAAACCAATAGAGTGTGATAACTCACTGAAAAGATTACTCTCAAACTGTCGACCTTGATCTGTTGTTTGTGAGACACAATGGTACGCCAAACCTGCTGATCCAATGACTTAGAAATACTTCAGCAACTTTTGTTGCCGTAATGGAAGAGACTGGAGTTCATTCAAATCAGCGTGTTGCTCTGTCGATGAATGTGACAACATAGAGCAAATCAGAAGTAAGTTGAGAACCGAGTGTTCTGGAAGGTTTTAGTGGTCCTACTATATCCATGTGAACTGTTTGAAAACGATCACTAAAAGGATATATAGGTTGCTGTGGAGGGTTTTCATTGTGGCGAATGACTTTGGCTTGTTGACAGTCGAGACAGCTGTTGACCCATGTTTGATGTCTCCTTTCATCTTTGGCCAGAAATACCGTGCAGAATCAAATTAGTAGACCCTTTAATTCCTGGATGGGCCATATTGTGAAGGTGTCGAAAAACTGACTGTCTCTGAGATTGTGGAGCAAATGGACGTGGATAGGTTGAACTGTTTTCACAGAGAATTGTTAAATCTGCAGAAAGCTGTTGTGAGGTGAGAGTGTCCCTGTAGTCTTGTGTTTGCGTGTCATTGGCCTGAGTTTTGGCAATGCTGGTTAAGTTGTAATGCATTAACCGGTCTGGAGAGTGTATCAGCAGCTACATTCTCTGCTCCTTTGATGTAATGCATCTCAGTGATATATTCTGAGATGATGGAGAGACGACGCTGTTGTGTGTGTGTCTTTTGGTCCCTGTCGGATACAAAAGCTTAGCAGATAGGTCTGTGAAAAGATGAATTTCTCTCCCTTCGATGATATGTTTGAAGTGGAAGACGGCTGAATATGCAGCCAGAGGTTCTCGGTCAAACGCTGAGTATACGAGTTTTGTTTTTGATAGACGCTTGGACTAAAAAACAATGGGTTGTGGCTGGCCCATGATGATTTGATGAAGAGCAGCACCCATGGCTATCGACGAAGCATCAGTCACTAGATGGTACAGGCTGCTTGATTTTCTGATGTGATGAATTTTGGCTGCATCTGCTAGGGCTGACTTGATGTCTTCAAAAGCTTTGAAGTGGTCCGGCTCCCATGTTAGTTGGTGATTCCGTTGATTGGTGTTGCCCAACAGAGTATACAAGGGAGCAGATGTGGGGGCAAAATGAGGGATGAATGCTCTATAGTAACCAATCATTTCAATAAATCGCCGTAAACCTGCATAGTCTTTGGGTCGGGGAAAATCGAGAATGGCTGCTGTGTTTTCTCCAGGAGGTGAATGTAAAATGAAGATGGCTCATCTTTAAAAGTAACTTAATCAAATGTCATAACCTAAATTACTTTCACCAAATATCAACTTAGTTGTCGTCACTTGCCAAATAAAATATGACATTAAGAATAAATTTACGGGAGAGCAAGCGGAACGTGAAAACAAGCGGAAATGGGTTAGTAAACGGGAACGGGTGAGCAAACGGGAACGGTAAAGCAAGCGGGGAAGGAAACGGGAGCAAGAAAGAAGAACATTAGGAAAACTTTCAAAAACCCCGGGCATTGTACACTCGATTGCTTTTCGAGATTGATTTTTTAAATTGTCATAATTTTGTACATTAAACTCTTATTAAAAAAAAAACAAAATAATTTAAAAGGCAAAACAACGTTTGCTGGGTCAGCTAGTATATGTGTTTATATGTATATATATACATATATATCTGTTATTTATATATATATATATATATATATATATATATATATATATATATATATATATATATATATATATATATATATATATATATATATATATATATATAATGTAAGATGGCATAAGATTTTCTTTAAGACAAGCTCGATTAAAAATAAGTCTCCATTTAGCCGCTATGAGTTTTATAGATACTTTCTCAATATTTCGGAACAACGTTTTTTGTTTACTGCAACACGTATTAAGAAAAGTATTAACATTTAAAACCTTCTTTATTTCCTTTTACGCGATTGTATTTACAGACTCTGAAGATGGCGAAAGCCGAAACGGCTCGTAAGTCTGAAATAAAGAAGGTTTTAAATGTTAATACTTTTCTTAATACGTGTTGCAGTAAACAAAAAACGTTGTTCCGAAATATTGAGAAAGTATCTATAAAACTCATAGCGGCTAAATGGAGACTTATTTTTAATCGCGCTTGTCTTAAAGAAAAAATATATATATATATATATATATATATATATATATATATATATATATATATATATATATCTGTATTTTATATATATGTTTGTTTATATATATATATATATATATATATATATATATATATATATATATATATATATATATATATATATATATATATATATATATATATATATATATATATATATATATATATATATATATAAAAGAACATGTCCTGACTGACTGACTTACTGACTGATGACTGACTGATAATCAACGCCGAGCTCAAACGCCTCATCCTAGGAACGTGAAATTTGGAACTTATATTACTTTTATAGCGTAAACATCCGCTAAGAAAGGATTTTTGAAAATTTTGCTCCTGAGGGGAAAAAACTGGAAAACAAACTTTTTTCTAAAACAATGTATATCTCTAAAACCAAAAATGAGGAGATTTTGAAATTTGGTATATAGATTCTTTTTGAAAAATAAAAAGATACGTGTTTCACCATTTTTTGAAAATTCGGTTTCCCGGATCTCAAATGTGGGTTGGAAAATTGGGTTATTTGGTTTTTAAAGTAGCTTCTACTCACAAACTGTTAATGCTACAGGAGTAAAAATTAATATTTAGTTTCTACTCCAAAAATAATGAAATACGTGTTTTAGCATTTTTTGAAAATTTGGTTTCCATGACTTCAAATGTGGGGTGGAAAATAGGGCTAATTGTCTTTTATAGTAACTGCTACTCCAAAACAGTAAATACCACAGATGTAAAAATTATTATTTAGTTTCTTTTCTAAAAATAAAGATATACGTGTTTCACTATTTTTTACAAATTTGGTTTCCCGGACCTCAAATGTGGGTTGGAAAATTGGGTTCTTTGGTTTTTAAAGTAGCTCCTACTCAAAAACTGTTAATGCTACAAAAGTAAAAATTAGTATTTAGTTTCTACTCTAAAACTAATGATATACGGGTTTCACAATTTTTTGAAAATTTGGTTTCCAGGACTTCAAATGTGGGGTGGAAAATAGGGTTATTTGGTTTTTAAAGTAACTGCTACTCAACAATTGTAATTGCCACAGATGTAAAAATTAATACTTAGTATCTACTCAAAAAAAAAGATATACGTGTTTCATCATTTTTTGGGTTATTTGGTTTTTAAAGTAGCTGCTACTCAAAAACTGTTAATGCTACAGAAGTAAAAATTAGCATTTAGTTTCTACTCCAAAAATAATAAAATATGTGTTTTAGCATTTTTTGAAAATTTTAGTGATTTTAGGGTCTTCAGTTTGGCCGGGCCAAACCTGAGGTCAAGGTGGGACGGGCCGAAGTTTTATATCAAGTATATAGAACTTCTCGGCCTGTAAAAATATGCCGGGCCTAATTCAGACGAGCAGTGCCGGGCCAGGAGTTTGGGTTTTTAAAACGGGCTGGGCTAATTTGTCGACGGGCCGAGCCGAGACCTAAAAAAATGATCTCTGCTATGGATGCACGGTTCAAACTCTCTAATTTCATGCGAGCGAAGCCGCTACGGGCACTGCTAGTATATATATATATATATATATATATGTCTCAACTTCAGACTCGAACCCACAGACTGTCGGATCGGCAACACCGCCTCGCATCATGCCAACTACCTTACCATCTGCGCCACTTCCACCGCCAAAAAACGGTGGTTGTTAAGCGCTTTTGTTGGGGTATGTCATGACGTGTTTCATTATGTTAATACTTCTTCGTACCAGCCTACTCCAGACGAGATAAAGTTTCTACAATTAGGTTTAAATTGTCACATCCAGTCAACTTATGATCCATTAATAAAACAAACTGAACTTGAAATACTCTACTGCGACATTATAAATCACACTAAAAATGGCCGGCTACATTTTGACGAAAAGTTACGAGCTCTGATGAACGCCGAAGGTTTTACTCACCGAAACACTTCGTCCAAATATCTAACAAAAAAACTACGTCTACCAGCCAAGTCTCTAAAGAATAACCCGAAGATAGTCATCCGGAAGGCCGATAAGTCTAATACCTACGTGCCGATATCTCAAAGTTTAAAAAATTAACGTCCAACCCAACCGATATGTTGAAAAAGAAAGTTAATGCGATCATAAACCAGTTAAATGCTAAAGGTTACAAGTTTCGAAATGTTGTTGGTGACTATAATCCAGGATATATTTACGGTAACGTGAAAATCTACAAGTTTGGACACCCTCTTCGACCCATCATCTCGCAGTGCCCTACACCTGTTCACCAGCTAGCAAAATCCATCAATTCGATTATTTCTCCTTATTGCCCCACTCAATTTTCTCTTTCATCATCAGTTGACTTCATCAGCCTTCTTCCTGCCGTGCCTGAACACTCTGGTATCATGGCTTCGCTTGATGTCGAAAGCTTGTTCACCAGTCTTCCAGTGCCTGACACCATAAACATTATCTTACAATACGTTTATAACCATCCCACTATGGCTCCTCCAGTTTTTGACAAAAATCTATTAAAGGATATTCTTCAACTTTGCACCACCGAGGTTCCTTTCAGACATCCTAGTGGTCAACTATATATTCAAGTCGACGGTGTGGCGATGGGTTCTCCTCTTGGTCCCACCTTCGCTGCTTTTTACATGGGCCACCTCGAAAACAATATATTCGATAAAATCATCCATAAACCTGTCCTTTATGCAAGATATGTTGATGATATATACGTGCTCTGCAAGGATGCTCATGAATTATCACAACTGAAAGAAGCTTTTAAAAAATCTTCACCCCTTAAGTTCACTTACGAATTACAAAGTGACGAAAATCAACTACCGTTCCTTGACACATTGGTCTCTAACGCCGAGAAAAAATTCTCTATTCAAGTCTACAGCAAGCCAACAAATGGCGATGAGACGCTCAATGGTCAAGGCTTTTGCCCTCAGAAATATAAAATTTGTGTGATTCTGAACTTATTAATAAGAGCACATCGGATCACAGAAAATAAAAAAGATTTCCATATTGAAGTTGGCAGAATTAAGTCTATTCTAATAAACAATAAATTCTCCAATACATTAGTTGATAGTGTTATTGATAAGTTTGTCAGTAAAAAATCTGTACGCTCTACAAATCATGTTAATCTATCTGATAATTCGATTCAGCTCTATTACCGTTCTCAGATGCACGACAACTATCGTATTGATGAAACGGTACTTCGTAATATCGTCTTTAAGAATGTCCGACTAATGGATCAAGGTCAAAAACTAAAATTACATATCTATTACAAGGACCTAAAATCAAGGGACTTAGTCATCACTAATAACCTTGCCCAAGATAAAACACTTATACGGAGAGCTTACGTTGTATACAAGTTTTCCTGTCCTCATCACCATCTGGTGCCACAGTTTTACATCGGACATACTCGCACAACACTTGCTAGACGATTAACTATGCACGCACAAGGGGGTAACATATACTCACATTTCTTGGAACATCATAAAATTAAACTGTTGCAAGATAACACCGAAATACTAAGTTTTGAGTGTGATTCACAAAGACTTAAAATCAAAGAGGCACTACTTATCATCCAATGCAAACCTCCAATGAACATTCAAGATAAAAGATTCGATCACACCCTTCACCTCTACGGGGCTGCTGTAGGTGTCAAAATTACTTGTTGGGCGGATTTGTGATGGTCGTGTACGAACAGCAGGCAACGACAAGAATTTTAAAGCCACCATTGCTCCAGATGACAACGTCGTATCTTCAAATAAAATTACATTTGACGCTCCACACACAAACGTTGACGTCACACTCAAGGATGTTGCCAGTGGCAGAAATGGAGAAGATGGAAGTGTTGAAGGCGTACACAGGCGTGTTGATGACATGCTTAACGACATGGCTAGCAGAGAGAACAGAGGACAGAAATTTTGAAAATGGTGTGCACGAAAATGTTGACGATGAACTTCTTGTTTTGCCTGGCTATAGAACTGAAGAGCCTAATGTTTGTCTCTTTCTCTCCCGTTTCCTTTCCCACCTGCTTTCCCACTCCTGTTAGCTTTTCCGTTTTCGGTCGTTTTCCCACTGCCGGTCGCTTTCCCGCTCCCGGTCGCTTTCCCGCTCCCGGTCGCATGTGCATTTCTGCCCGATAACCAGATTTCTGTTAGTGGACTGATCGAACACACGATTGATCATGTATGTGCATGTCAACCCGACGTCTGTCGTTAGATGCGCAGAGAGAAATACCGGTTGACCATCGGATCTGCCAAACAAGTGATCAAACTCTTGATCGGTCTAATGACCGGACTCTCGATCCACCCAGCGTTCTTCCACATGTTCAACGTCTTGAACCTCCTCTTGTTCAACTCAACGATAGTTTTGTTCAAGATACCACTAACCTATCTGTATGCGGGTCTGACTCGGTAGACTCGTATGTTTTATGCAGCCCTCCCGACCATATGCGTGCTGCCGGCTCCTTGGGTACAGGAGTGGATAGCGAAGAATATGGTACGAACGTAAACAATGAAAGTTTGAATGATTGCGATGATGTCCCCGTACCCGTCGATATGATTTCATTTTCCACCTCGCATTAAATGTTACTGTTAGACGTAGATAACACCACATACGAGCTATAATAACTTTATTTTTATCTTGGAAAATATATCTTACTTTTTAAGCTTCATTAATATAATTATCTATATATATAAAAATGAATGTTTGTATATATGTATTTATGTATGTTAATGACCTTTATGCATTGCTACACCATTCATCCGATCGTAATGAAATTTTCACACAACCTTGAGAGTCAACGAAAATCAAAAATAAAAAAAAAATTTTTGAAATCCGTCACAAAATGAGCGGAGCGGAGCGGGTGAGCGAGCGGGAACTATATATATATGTATGTGCGTATGTATGTGTGTATGTATGTATGTGTATGTGCATGTATGTGTGTCTGTGTGTGTGTTTATGTATGTACTAGCGGAGATACCCGGCGTTGCCCAGGTTTTTTGAGGTTTTTCTAATGTTTGTCTCTTTCTCTCCCGTTTCCTTTCCCACCTGCTTTCCCACTCCTGTTAGCTTTTCCGTTTTCGGTCGTTTTCCCACTGCCGGTCGCTTTCCCGCTCCCGGTCGCTTTCCCGCTCCCGGTCGCTTTCCCGCTCCCGGTCGCTTTCCCGCTCCCGGTCGTTTTCCCGTCCCGGTCGCTGCCCCGTTCCCGCTCACGTTTGCTCTCCCATTCCCGCTCACGCTTGCTTTTCTGTTCCCGCTCGCTGTCCGTTCCGGGTGCTTTCCCGTTTCTATAATAGACAAACTAACCCACAAACATTCATATATATATATATATAGTCTTAGCAAATCTATTTTGCGTTTTATAGGCTAACAGAAGTTATGAAAGAATGTAAAAGAGAAAATGAGCGGGAACGGAAACGGGAACGGGAGAGCTACCGTGACCGGGAATGGGAGAGCAAGCATGACCGGGAACGGGAGAGCAAGCATGACCGGGAACGGGAGAGCAAGCATGACCGGGAACGGGAGAGCAAGCGTGAGCGGGAACGGGAAAGCGACCGGAAACGGGAAAGCGACCGGGAACGGGAAAGCGACCGGGAACGGGAAAGCGACCGAGAACGGGAAAGCGACCGGGAACGGGAAAGCGACCGGGAACGGGAAAGCGACCGGGAACGGGAAAGCGACCGGGAACGCGGAAAGCGACCGGGAACGCGGAAAGCGACCGGGAACGCGGAAAGCGACTGGAATCGGGAGAGCAAGCTTGGAAGGAAACGCGAGCAAGAGAGAAAATCGATAACAGAACTTCTGAGCGGGAAAGCGACCGGGAGCTGGAAAACGACCGAGAGCGGAAAAGCGACCGGGAACGCTACGAAAACGGGAAAGTGGAGAAGGGAACGGGAGCGAGAGAGACAAACATTAGAAAAACCTCTAAAAACCCCGGGCAACGCCGGGTAACCCCGCTAGTGTTTAAATATTTTATACATTATACTTTCTACTTTTTATTTTGAACTTCTAATTTACTTTTTAACTTTTGTACAACTTTGTCTTTTTATATGTTTATCGAGTTTTATCTCTCTCCTTTACCTTTAAAATAAATTAACCTATTAATTTAACATGTACGTAGTTTTATATATTTATTACTTCTCTTTTTCAACCATTTCAATATCCTGTATAAATTGTATCTCATTTTTTAAATTACTAAAATTGAGTCTTTTTTTTTTTACACATCACTATTCATTTTAGTTTGTTTATAATCGCCCTGATGATGACAAAATGTCGAAACTGGCCAGTTGGCGATTTAAATAAAAGATGAACATTAATAGTCGTATTTTGTAACCTCAGGGGTTAGTTCAGTGAAGCTAGGGAAGTAGAATTAGTCGGTTTGTGAGATCTAAATTTAGAGTTTTAGAGAATAGACTCTGTAGTTAAACAAGTTGACAGATGTTATCTAATAGAATCAAAAGAGTTGTCAAAATCCAGAGATTTCTGAAACGTGAGATATAATTAGATTGAGTCAGCACAAAAGAAGTACTAAGTCGGAATTATAATTCGAGAAATATTGTGCTATAAATAACTTCAAGCTTTAACGTTACGAATCGCTAGAAAGCATACTCGTCTACGTTTACATTGGTGACCCTGACATATATACGCATATTTTCTTCGTAAATATATTTTCTTTGATAGTTATTTGATCACACGCGACCGATTTTTGTTCTCCTAAAAAAAATTTTTTTAAATGTCTGACAGAAAAATTTATTGCGAAGGGACAGGCTCTAGGCTGTTCTGGAGAAGAATTGAAGTCATTTGTCAAAGAATTGAAGGAAGAAAAAAGAGTTAGGAGAATGGAGGAGCGGGAAAAAAAGGCTCAGCAGGAGTGGGAAGAAAAAAAGGCTCAGCAGGAACGAGAACGGGAAGAAAAAAAAGCTCAGCAGGAACGAGAACGGGAAGAAAAATGGCTGAACGGGAAGAAAGGGAATGGTAACGACAACATGAATTGAGAAAGCTGAAATTGGAAGCCCAAACAAAAAAAGAGCCAAAGCCGACGGTAGAGGTAAAAAAGATTCCATATCCAAAGTCCTCGGAAGGTGACGACGTGGATGCGTTTCTACTCCGTTTTGAGGCATTGGCCCATATATATAGAATAGATATATCGGAGATGAGCAGGTTTTGAGTGAGATGCCAAGATGGCCTCCGAAAAAACGATTTAGAGTTTTTTGGATCCATGAATATTCATTATTTGTATTAATAAACTCCGGTTTGTATGAAACAGAAACGTCGATTTCTTATAGCTAAAAGTAGTTGATATGAGCTTTATTTTAATTTAACGCGATATCCGACATAAAAAATATACAATTCTAATTTACCGATAACACAGGCGATGTTAAATAGACATAAATAGACCATCAAACTAGAGACTACGCAAATAAAATTCAATGTCAACTAAAATTTTTATAAAAAATTTTTGTTAATTTTTATAAAGTTAAAAATTTATTTTGTACATAAAAAATTCTTTTTTTTTATTAAAAAAAATACTTGATTAAGTTACTATACGGTTGTAACTCTCAGTTCTTCGTTTCGGATCTCCGGTTTACTAGGCTGCCTCGCTAAAAGCCTTCCTAAACAACAGGCGGGCCGATATATCTATTTTATATATATGCATTGGCCACGGCAAATGATCACAAATAAGTTCCAAAACTTTAGATGTTTTTGGACAATTGGATAGCCACCAAATGACAGATTACGAAATGGTAAAAGTTGCGTCGTTTTGGTAAATCAGCAGAAGATTATCGGTTGAAATTCGAGGAAAAAAAACTAAATTCAGAAGAAACATGGAAAAAATACTTGATGAGGCTAAACAGCTATCTCAAGCGGTGGGTAGATCTCGCAGGTGAAGAAGATTTCCAATTTTTGATTCTGAGGGCACAATTTTTAGGAAATGTCCACCTGAGATGGTCGAGTACCTATTAGAGAAGGAGGCCCACGATGTTAACGTTTTGAGTCGTTGGGTTAATAAATACAACCAGGCTCATCCGGGAAAATATTACCCTGCCCAAGAAGAAAAAAAGAAATGGAGTATGGTTTATTCTACGACTAACAGTGACTCGGGAATAGTTGGACCCCGTTGTTGCAATTGTCATCAAGTTGGACATTTGACGAAGGACTTCAGACAAGGCACTCAGGCAAGTCCAGTCATGTGCCAAGCAAGTAGAGAGGCCACCATGACATGCAGAGATTTTGGAATAGTGAATGCATGTGCGGCCATGATCCTCGAAGGTAAAATGGACGAGGTCAAATTTAAGTGTGGCTGTGTTTCACCAGTCATAACGGATGGCTGTTTTCATTCAGGAGGAAGACTTAAGATTAGCAGAAGTTTTGTGAATAAGAAACCTGTAAAGGTTTTGAGGGACACTGGCTGTACAACGATTATGGTAAAGAAATCGTTAGTGCATCCACGTCAGATGACCGGAAGAACAAGACCATGTGTTTTGATCGACGGCGCAGTACGTGTGGCTCCAACAGCAATAGTTAAAATCAAAACAGACTGGTTCAGAAGAACCACAGAAGTAGTTTGTATGAAGAATCTATTTTGTGATCTAGTGCTGCGAAATGTCGAGGAGGTAAGAAGTTCAAATGCGATGGCTGCAGTGAAACTTATTTGTCGGCAGCCACAGCAACCCATTCCTGACTACGACAACAAACAGAGAAATAATCGGGCAAATTATACGAAAAAGTCTGCCAACTCGGATTTGTATCAAACCAAGAAAAAGAACACGTGTGATACTTCAAAGCTGGGAAATAAAGTTGAGACAAAAGTTCAAGCTTTTAATCCGCCAAAGAAAAGACCAAAGCAAAGTCTCCTGTCAAAAAACAAATTGGAGGAAGAAATTCAAAAAAAATAGTTTTAGATCATCAATTTTTGCAGATGCTCGCCTAGTCGACACATCTCACAGAGATCAAGAAATTGAAAGAAGGCTTAAAGAAAATTCAAGTGATCAAGGAAATGCTTGTAAACCGAAATTTATGAGCAGTCTAAAAACACCAAGTGTTTTATTTCGAAGAGGGGGGATATGTAAGATGAAGATGGCTCATCTTACGTATATATGTGTAAATAGCTTATTTTATTATCTCTTATTATGTTAATTTGTGTATATGTATATATGCGTTTGTTTATATATGTATATATATATATATATATATATATTCTTTTAAGCAAATTCGATTGAAAAAAGTGGCACACTTGGCTGAATCGATTTTATTTTTTATTTTTTCCAATAGTCTAAATCGGTTTAAAAATAATTTATTATCAAACACAAACTCCATAATCTTATAGGCTTATAGATCTATTTCGGCAAATTTTGCCATCTTCATAGCCGTTTAACTTTTTTAAAAATAAAATGCAGTGACTAAATGGTAAAAGGTACAACTAATTAAAAGGAATTAAAATACAATTAAAATAAAATTTAAATTCATTAAGTACAAATGTAACAACATAAAAAATATTTAAATTAAAATAATTATAATAATAACAGTAATAACTAAATAATTAAGATCAGTTAGCAAAGCCTTTAACAACGGAATTACAGTCAGTGAAGTTAGGGAAGTAGAATTAGTCGGTTCGTGAGATATAGATTTAGAGTTCTAGAGAATAGACTCTGTAGTTAAACAAGTTGACAAAAGTTATCTAATAGAATCAAAAGAGTTGTCAGAATCCAGAGATTTCTGAAACGTGAGATATAATTAGATTGAGTCAGCGCGAAAGAAGTACTAAGCCGGAATTATAATTCGTGAAATATTGTGCTATAAATACCTTCAAGCTTTAACGTTACGAATCGCTAGAAAGCATACTCGTCTACGTTTACAGTGAAATTCCAGTTGATGATAGTTTGTGTCCTAGGAACACCACAGAGTACTGGGCAAAAGAACATTTATCAATGCTGATGCGGAGATTATGTTCTTCCAGTCGTTGAAAGACAGCTTTAAGGTGTTCTAGATGTTCTTGATCACTTTCAAAAGCAATCAAAATGTCATCAACATATACACATACAAATGGCAAATCCTGAAATATTGTGTTCATGAACCTCTGGAACGTCTGAGTTGCATTTCAAAGACCAAATGGCATACGAATGAACTCAAACAGACCAAAGGAAGTTGTGACGGCCGTCTTCGGGATGTCATCAGGATGAATTGGAATATTATAGTATGCTTTGACTAAGTCGAGCTTACTAAATATTAATTTCCCACTCAGCCGACTGGTTACATCTGAAATATTTGGAAGAGGGTACCTGTCGGGTTTAGTGATGCTGTTGAGCTTGCGGTAGTCCCCACTGGGCCGCCATTGACTGTTTTTCTTGGAGACCATGTGCAACGGACTAGCATATGGACTGTTGAAATGTCGAATGAGCCCAGTTTTTAACAGAGTGGCAAATTCGGATTTAACAGCCTCGTATCTGTCCGGTGAGAGTTGTCGAAATCGCGAGAAGATAGGTTGATTGAATGTCAATTCGATGGTATGATGTGTGGATGGTGAGATCACTGAAGTTTCATCTAGCTGCTAAGGACCAACAAAAGCTTTGTGACGATTAATGAGAGATTTGATGTTGGGAGAGGGATGTTGAGCGGACACTCAAAAACTGGCGCAGCTGTGGCCACCAAAGCTGTAGAGAACGTAGTACTGGGATCCAAAAGTTGGCGGTTGCGGCAGTCAACAAGCAGACGATGATGGCTGAAGAAACTTGCACCCAGTATTGGCTGTGTGGTGGTAGCTACAACAAATGTCCATGTGAAGTCCCTTCGAAAGTCTCGACTGCTCAGGGTGAGTGTTACTTCCAGGGGTTTCCCATTGGCTGTGATCAACTTGATGCTGGTCTTTCGTATGTATACTGAAACGATGAGGAATGATAGAAACAGCAGAACCCGTGTCCACCAAAAATGAAAACTTGTTTATTTTTTTGTAGAAAAGAACGACACAAAATGTAGGGGCACCTTCGATAGTCGCAACCGAAGCGGCCCCATTCAGTTTTCCGACATCTGCTTTCTATATGAAAGGAAAGCATTTCGAGATGGCGTGATTAGAACTCCACGTTTGTCTGGCCAGAAGCTCTTCTGGGGACAAAGTTTTCTGTGCTGCTAAAATGAGGGCAATGTTTGCAGGCAGCGACTTTTGGAACCTGTGTCGAACCAAGTCATCAGACGCTCCAACTTGCTGAGCTAATTTCTTCAAGGTCCGTAAATGCTGCGAAGGCCTGCCTGTCAGAGGATGGTTTTGAAAAAAACTGGTCAAAAAGTTCGGTCTGGTTGGGTGTCGTTTGTTCAAGGACTTCTACTTTCAGTTTGTTGTAGTCCATTGCTTCGACGGTATCATCATTCAGGCACATAACTACAGTGGCTTCTATACTTATACAGCTGGGCGCAGCTTCGCCCGGCAAAAAACACGGGGGGGGGGAAGAGGGTAAGGAAAAAAGTTTAAAAGTCCATCCATTTCGAAATTTCGATTGAACCTAAAGAATATATCTAAACGACGTGAGAGTCGTGAGACGTCGTGTGGCTTCTCAACGTTGACTCGAGATTCGTTAATTAACATTTAATGTCCATTTTATCTTTCATATAGCTCATCTAATACGCTTCACGATGTAGCCGCAACCGAATGGACATGGAACATAATTTATGCTGAAGCCCATGAATGCTGATAAGTTCTACGACTGATGACGGCTATATAAAATAAACTTGACTCTTTTTGACTCCTTCTTGTTCACAATTTGTTTACTTTGTTAAAGAAAAGAGTATGCCACGAAAAAAATCCAAGTTTAAGTTACGTTGTTGCGAGTTAGCCTGCGGGAACCTGGTTCGATCTGATAAATGGATGGAGCATTGTCGAAAGCGTCACGCTTTCAAATGTACTAGGTTAGCTTACCTTATCATTGTAAAAGAAATAATTTTGAAAAATTTAGACGAATTTTTAAACATCAACACATATTTTTGTGGTTTTGCGATTTCTGCGCCAACTTACAGGGTTACGAAAAGTTTTAGCAATTTCACAAACATATATACATACATACATACACAGCCGTATTGAATGTAGGACATTTTCCACCTCGGAAATTCCATTAAAACTATTTTTACTGATAATTATAGTTAATAGTTAAAAATTTAGTCTAGTAGTTCTTATTATAATTTGCACATTTTCACACGGGGAACGTCCGGCTTTCCCCCCTCCTCCAAGTTGTGATGTTTCCATTGTTGTCATTTTGTTGTTGTCGGGTTCACCAATGAAGTATGTGACTTCTTGTATCTGTTGGGTATAAATTAAGTAACACAAATAACAAAACTCTAATTTTGAACTCACGAACGTTTATTCAGCCAGACACGAGACACGACCAGTACGATCACCATCCAGAAAACCAAAAGACCAAGAAAACGAGACTACACTACACTACACTACACTAAACTCGCTTTCGACAATGCTCCATCCATTTATCAGATCGAACCAGGTTCCCGCAGGCTAACTCGCAACAACGTAACTTAAACTTGAATTTTTTTCGTGGCATACTCTTTTCTTTAACAAAGTAAACAAATTGTGAACAAGAAGGAGTCAAAAAGAGTCAAGTTTATTTTATATAGCCGTCATCAGTCGTAGAACTTATCAGCATTCATGGGCTTCAGCATAAATTATGTTCCATGTCCATTCGGTTGCGGCTACATCGTGAAGCGTATTAGATGAGCTATATGAAAGATAAAATGGACATTAAATGTTAATTAACGAATCTCGAGTCAACGTTGAGAAGCCACACGACGTCTCACGACTCTCACGTCGTTTAGATATATTCTTTAGGTTCAATCGAAATTTCGAAATGGATGGATTTTTAAACTTTTTTCCTTACCCCCTTTCCCCCCCCCCGTGTTTTTTGCCGGGCGAAGCTGCTCCCGGCTGTATAAGGATAGAAGCCACTGGCGTCTGGCACCTAAGACAGTTTTTATAAAAATTTTATTTACATATTTAAATTTAGCATATAATTTACAACTAAAATCCAAAAAAAATGGCACTCGGACAAAATTATTTATATTTTTACCAATGCTTTTATTAACTCGTCGTCTCTGTTTCTCTGTCTGTTTCAAATCTTGCAATCAATTTTTGAGTCACTTCCTGATGATAGATTTTTTTCAAATTTTGCATACATGCTCAAAATAGAAGACAATGCAATATTCAATTATTAGTTTTACAATAAGTCAATTAATTTAGTTAATTTTAATTAATTTCGATATTTCGATATAATTAAGATATTTCGACTTTAATATAAAATAAAAGAGTAATATAAGAAAAAATTTATTGCAAAATTTGTGTTTTAATTACATATAAGAGCATTGGTTTTAAAAATTCGTTTTTAATTTACTTGTTTCATATTTATTTCCGGTATTTTGAGGCCAATCGGAAAAATCGATGGGCCTCGGTTATTGCCGTATCACGCCTAAAACATTATTTTTTTAAATATTTTTGTTACATTTGGATTAAGCACATACATTACTATTGGAATCAATAAAATATTTTGATCGGACAAATTTATTTTTGTCTATAATCTACTTTTTGTGTCCAAAATAGTGTTCGATGCCGATGTCGCTGCTAGCTTCATGTAGGTACCTGGTTCTGCAAGGTCTCGAAAATATCTTGTACGTCGAGGCCGGCTGTGTGTAGCAGTAGAGCTTTCTTTTGTTCAGCTAGGGCATGGACTCCTAAGTAAAAGCTATAGCTTTTATTTAGGAGCCCATGGCTAGGGTTACACCCTTCGCCAACAGAAAGTAATCGAACGATCTTTTCCACCGCCGCTATCTTTGGCCCAGCTTGGCATTTTCTGATTTACAATCGAACGGGAAAATCGACGAAAGTTCGTTTGACATCATTATTTCTAATTTATCCTCGTCGCCAATGTAAAATACTGATTTATTAATGTAAAATACTATTTATTTATTATAAACACAACAGTTACTAATCGGAAAGTCAAAACATAGAACCAATACACTACAATCACGAACAGGGACGTTAGTGAAGAGACTCTCGACATCCATTGTTGCAGCAATCCCACTTTGTTTGCAGCCATGAATAAGATCAACAAATTCCAGGGATGATTTCAAACGGTAAGTATGAGGGCAGTAAGGTGTGATAATTTTGTTAACAAACTGCCATGAGATAAGTAGGACTTGGACATTGCGAGATAATTGGACAAGCAGGATTATCAAATTTATGCGTCTTTATCATTCCATACAAATATCCAGTACCAAACTCGCCCATCAACTTAGATAGCTTTGCTTCTGAATCGAAAGAGTTAACTTGAGAAATCACTTTTTTAACTTTCTGTTTCAGACTATTGGTGGGATCTTTTGTAATAAGTCTAAATTTTGTAGAATCAGAAATTATGCTATTCAGCTTTTGTATATAGTCTGAGTAATTCATTACAACATAGCACTGAATTTTATCGGCTCTGAGTATAACTATATCTTTATTATTGCGGAGAGAAAATGTAAATGTATAACATTAGGGCGCTACTTCGTATATCAATTAATACCCCAGCAGCGCCGGGAACTGCTAGTGCATATGGGATCACACAGTGTTACCTACCAACCGCACGTGTCTCCGAAATCGGAACGTGCCGAACCCTATTACATCCCAGTCGTGAAACTGGTACTCATTCATCGACCAGTGAAGGATGAAAGGCTGAGTTGGCCTGAGCAGTGTGAGTGAATTCCTTGCTCAATGGAATTACGCCTCGCCGTGACTGAGATTTGAACCCACGACGGCAGGATGATAGCATAACTTATTTCACCACTGTGCTACGGCGCCTCTAACGATTTTGCTGCGAAAAACGATATAAAACAGAAGGTTTAACATTTGTGCTTCTGTTAATCAATCCCTCGCGTAATATATATATATCGCTTGCTCTCCTGTTCCCGTTTGCTCTCTCGTTTCCCTTTGTTCTCCGTTCCCGGTTACTCTCCCGTTTCTGCTTGTTTTCCCGTTTCTGCTTATTTTGCAGCGCCCGGGGTTTTTAGAGGTTTTTCTATCGTTTTTCTTTTGCTCCTCTTTCTTTCCCCGCTTGCTCTCTCGCTACCGAGTGAGGTCAGTGAGGTCAAAGGCGGAAATTTATGCTGAAAAAACCATTGAGGTGATCCGACAAAAACATTTAAGTCATTCCGATTCGCTGCTGCGGTATTTACTAGCAAGCGGCGAGATGAACAGACGAGATAGATGCGGCCTACCAATTTTAAGTCTCCCATAGGCTCCTGCGGTATTTAGTAATAACAAACGAGGTGGATGATTACAATGATATAAGATTTTTGATTTGTCCTACCTCGACCACTTAAGATATTTCCAATTCAATACTGAATTTGCTTAACCTTAGCACATTACCGATGTGTACAATTGTTACAAACATCGCAACTAACGGCCTTCATAACACAAATAAATTTAAAAAAATTTACGAAAATTTTTTTTTTGGCCGAATTAAATTAAATTATCTTTTGGTCGGATTCGAAAATGATTTTTAGCCAAATTGCACCAAATTTTGGCCGATTTGTAATTTTTTTTTGGCCGAATTATTTTTGGCCGATATAGTATGCCCCCAGATCTCTATGCCCCAGACCTGTCAGTTAAACTAGTACTTGCGGCCATACTTTTTTTGTTTATACT
Organism: Erpobdella octoculata; assembly: GCA_963978895.1. NCBI lineage: Eukaryota > Metazoa > Annelida > Clitellata > Hirudinida > Erpobdellidae > Erpobdella > Erpobdella octoculata. Next base: position 13,027,675 of record OZ022240.1, on the reverse strand, counting down.
CGGATTCTGTGGTTTACTTTTCTCTAGTCTAGTCAGTCTAGTCTTAGAAGTCTTGATTTATTGATCAAGACAAAGTAGAATCCGGCTGCCGATGTGTTGTGGCTTTCTCAGCCATGGAGTCCAACGGGCTTTAGATTTGAGCTCATATGAAGGTGGTGGGAAACCGCATCTGGTTGTAGTGAGGTTTATATTGAGACGGGGACAGACGAATGTCCAAATTGAAATTCGTGAATATGAAGGAGGAGGTAAGAATTTTGGTAAACTATCACTTTTAGTAGGCAGACAGTCGGGTAAAGGTTCACATTAACGAACCCGGTATAGCTAAGTAATCTTTCACTTTAACGGCCGGATGTGCAGGCCCGTCGAGAGGATGAACGGGGCCTGGGTCAATTTTTTTTGGTGGGCATCTTAGTTGTATTATTATTATTAATATTAGTAATATTATTATTAATTATTATTATACTACTAGAGATAGCCCATCAAAAATGAGGGATTTTTTAAAATCCCATTATATATTATTTTGCGATTGCAGCGCCACCTTTTTTGATTTTTAATACTGACATTATAAATTCCGTAATAACTTTTATTTCACATCTGCGCACACTTAATTTTATCAACTGCTGATTGCTGACCAATTCGGCCGCCACATTATGCGGAATTGTTAACATACATACATACATAGATACATACAGACATAGGAAATTATGTATGTAGATATTCTGGAAGCCGGTCATGCAATTTTTTTCAACTTGGTCCATTTACCCCTGACCACCATGCACTAGAAGACAAATGTGATTTTGATACTTGATGTCTCTGTCCAAATAAACGACAAGGAAAACAAAACAGAGGTTGCTTTGACTTGCTCCATGCCAGATAACCACGTGGTCTTTCTTCGCCGTTTAATTAGCTGCTTTACCAACTAAAACATAAAGAGGAAATTTAATATTTTTCTTGTCTTTTGGAAATGGTTTTATTTGTGGTGGGAGTCCAGTGAAAACAGCCTTTTCTATCTTTTTCTCTGAAATATCAAATCGATAGAAGCTTAGTAGTTAAAAAGAATTTAATCGCTAAAATTTTTTAACGATTAATCGATTTATCTTTTTGACCTAAGTTAAAACCTTTCACAAGCTTATTTTGATTATTGGAGCTATGAATAATTCTGGGTTTATTTTTTCACTATTTATGGCCTGCAATAATGACTCGTTTTTGTTTGCTGCTTCACAATGTCGGACTTCAACTTCCAAAAGCTCCACTTGACATTGGTGTTGCTGGTGTCAATAAATGATGTACCTTGTCCGAGTGTTGTTGAGGAAGAACATAGCGAAGCACCTGATAGTAGCGAAAGAAATTCTGTTAGTTTAGGCAACTTAGGTGCTTTGTCTTTAGCCTCAGCTGCTTTTCTTTTCTCAGCACCGTTTCATAATCTGCAAAACATAATGAAAGAGATAAAAAATGACTCAAAGGGTCAGTAGCATTATATATCAACTATTACTATGAACGATCAACCAGCAGATTAATCTATGTTTATGCTACAAACAGTGTGCCCCAAAACCTTCACATTCGCTGTTAAGCCATTAACTCAAATGGCTGCTGACAGTGCGCGTTGAAAACGTTGAAACTTGCTTCTGCAACTAAATTTTTTTGTCTCCTAATTAGCCAGCTTAATAACATTAACTCTATGGTCAAATTTTTTTTAAATACAAATAGTTACGCTATGAACATTTTTTAACTTCCCCTTTCCCCAAAGCGAAGACATGACCGTATTGATATTTTCAATTTCAAGTCCACAAACTGTCAAAAAATTATATGGAAAATAAGGTAACGTTAAAGTAATAAATAAGTTGGGCAAAAACTCCATGTAAATTATTTTCTTTTTCTTCAATTATTTTAGTAAAGGTTCAAACTACGATAGAAAACATCAGATACTGGCCGGAACACAGGTGTCAGAGGTGCCTGTGTCCTCATAGAGCAGAAACTTGAAAAGGAGCTTTTGTCACTGGCCTGCAGACATCATATCACGGAACTGATAACTGGTGAAGTTTCAAAGTTTGTATAAGAGCCTGCACTCCTTACAATGACCTTCTGCTGCTGAAGTCACTACTTAAATATTCATCAATCCATTCAGCCATCTCAAAGTCAACATCAAAAAATTTTTCCAATCACGTGTGGTTCTTGTCCCAGGAACTTGTTAGCTTGGCTTTCTTTGACACTGGGCCAGTTCCTCCATCAAAAGGCTGATGGAAAGTGCTATGCAGAATAAAGAAGTCCAAGATCAGAATCATTCCAAGCAAATCGCTGTTGCTCTTGATTCATTTAAGGATAAGAACTTGGAAGATTTTGTCACAGCAAAGTCAATGACACTGTTTTGCATCATGGAACTTCTAGATGGACTTCTTGCGGTTGATCCGGACTTGTGGGAAAACTACAAGAAGGCTGCATAAATAGTGAAGAACTTAAAAGTTGTTAATGATCATGCTGAGCATGGAATGGCACTCATTCAAGAGTACAGTGGAATTTTAACATATGATGAATCACAGAGCTGCAATTCCTACTGCAAGTTGTGGAGGACCATCACAAGATGTACCCTGATACCAGAAAACAAACTCTTTCAAGGCTGCCATAAGTTTCTAAAATTTAGTCAGAAACCTTTTAAATATAAGCCTAAAAATAGAAAATAAAAAATTCCAAACAAGTACCAGCAATACAACCTTCATTAAAACCACCAACGCTAAGATACTTCGACAGCTAACAAAAATGTTTACGTAGAACTCACATGGAAACAGGTGCACTAAAATTACAGGTACATTATTAATATTTAAACTAGCTAAAAAGACAATACAAAAATTTCGTCAATAGCTCTATATAGCAAAAATAAAGGTTCATAACTTGACCATCAAACGAGAAAATAAAATAAACGAGGAAGAAATTAAACCATACACCGCCCTAGTATGTATGTGTGTGTGTGTCTGTATGTATGTCCTTTATGTATTGCTACACCATTCATCCGATCGTAATGCTTTGTGGTTCGGGCCGATGGAATAGATGGGAACGATGAGGGGAAGAGATGGTGAGGTTGCTGATATGGCAGCAAGACGATGTTTAGATTTTTGTTGTCTTCAGGAGACTGACTGGAAAGGTGAGGGTGCCAGAAAACTTGGTGATTATAAATTTTTCTGGATGGGTTCTGAGAAGGGAATTCATGGTGTGGGAATGCTGGTAGCTGATAGGTGGATTGAGAAAGTGTTAGAGGTCAAGTGTGTGAGTGAGAGATTGTTATTGCTTCATGTAATTGTGGGACAGTCGGTTCTGAACTTGTTGTCTATATATGCTCCGCAAGTAGGTCGGCCGATGGAGGAGAAAGGGGAATTTCTTGCTATGATGGTTAAGGCTGGGTCTGATATAAATGTTGATGAGAATTTGTTCATCTGTGGTGATTTTAATGGGCATGTGGGAACTGGAATTGATGGATTTGAAGGTGTTCATGGGGGTTGTGGGTATCAAGCGAAATCTGGAAGGTGAGATGATATTAGAATTTGCTGATTCATTGAACCTTGCTGTCGCCAACACTTGGTTTAAAAAAGAAGATAATAGGTTGATAACATATGAGTCTGGTGGGTATCAGAATGTTGTTGATTACATTTTGGTCAGAAAGTCTGAGAAAATTTATTAGGGACGTTAAGATTATCCGAAGTGAAGCACGTATCCCACAGCACAAATTGCTTATTTGTGCTATGGAGCTGAATGAGAGAGTGAAGAAATGTAATGTGATATTTGTAGAGAGATGTAAGGTTTGGAAACTGAAAGAGACAGAGACAGAATGCATCTTCAAAGAAAGAGTACAAGCTAAAGCTGCTGTGGTGATGAATAGTCTTGGTGATGTCGAGAAAGTCTGGAATGATTTGAAGCAGTGTTTGCTTGAGGAAGCAGTAGTGGTGTGTGGGGTTACAAAAGGTATTAGTAGGCATAAGGAGACATGGTGGTGGAATGAAGAGGTTGCAGCCCTGGTAAAAGTGAAACGTTGGCTATTTAACTTGTTGAAGTGCCAGCAACCGGGGAAAAATCTGGCAACCAAGGAGAGCAGCAGGACCTTCAGAAGTGGTAGCAGGCATGTTGAAAGCTGCTGGGGCTGTTGGTATAGTGTAGATGACTGAAGTGTGTAATGCAGTAGTGAAGGATGGTAGTGGAATAAGAGCTGGTAGTGGAATAAGAGCTGGATGGTGAATGTTTACAAGGGAAAAGGCGATGCATTAGCATGTGGCTCATACAGGGGCATTAAACTATTAGAACATGCAATGAAAGTTTTAGAGAGGGTGATTGAAAAAAGAGTAAGGAAGATTGTGAAAATTGATTATATGCAGTTTAGTTTCATGATGGGGAAAGGTACTACCGACTAAGGCTGGGCCCGATTAATCGGCGCACGCATAACCGGGCCGATTATTGCCATAATCGGCAGGGGAAAGAATAATCGGTGCCGATTAAACTTTTTCTGAAAAACTACCCACTTACAATTTGTTCGTATATTATCTAGTGAAAGTACGACAACTAATAAAAAAATCTTTCACCATGCAGTGAATGAAAGTTGAAATAATAGAAATAAAAATGACATCAAAGGAAACGTTGGTGTTCTTCAGTCATTCGCGAATTAAAGTAAAGTATTGGTTGAAAGAAAATTAAATTTATAAAAGAATATAAAAATGACATCAAAGAGTTGGGCGGCATGTTTTGAAAATTAACTGGTTTAAAAATTAAATTATCAAAAAGAATTTAAATTTTTAATTCTCTTTGATCTTGCCGATATTTTAGTGTTGGCGGGACAACCACTAACCATTATCACAGCGAGCGAGCGCATGCAAGCAGCAAAACATGCGCTTGTATTATGGCGGTATGTTTCGGAACAAACATTTTCACTTAAGAAATAGTAGTTATAAAATAATCGGCGTCATAATCAGTATCAGCAATTTTAATAATCAGCTATACTCGGTATCTGCATAATCGGCAAAAAGTCTCCAGCGGTCGCAGAACGCAATCGCCGACGGGATTCAACTGAACTGACGGGCAAGCACATTGACGTGATGTATTCAGACGCGAGTCCATGCATGGCCTTGAAAACTAGCAGACACAGTTTAAATTCGACACGCTCTCGAGCCCTTAACCAATGAAGTTTGTCACGCATGATATCTGAGATGTGGTCAAATTTCTTCAGACCAAAAACAAGTCTCGCTGCAGTGTTGAGTACTGACTGAAAGCGACAGAGGACATAGTCAGGTTGATCAGCGAGCAGAGCGTTGCAATAGTCGATTTTTGAGACAACAAAGCTATTAACCAGTGACAACGCAACCGATACTGGCATGCATCGTCTGCATGTCTTGAGTTGTCGCAGCTTGTAATAGCACTCTCCGACCACCTTGCCCACGTGACCAGTCATGGACATGTCTGAGCTGAGCAGTACACCAGGGCCCGCACCATAACAGATGGAGTGATAGTTGAACCACCTAGGTCAATTGGGCAGCAGTCAAGAATGAGCTGTCGACGAGTCGTGGCACACCACATACATTCAGTTTTGCCAACATTCCGTTGAAACCTGTTGGAGGCCATCCACTGTGCCACCTGTTGTACTGACTCAGCAATTTTTCTTTTAAGGGTGGCTGCATCAACCGGTCTGCTGCTACAGTACTGTTGAGTGTCATCGGCGTATAAATGTACAGATAAGCCAAATGACTGAATTATTTTTTCAATGTCAGCATTATATAAAATGAAAAGTAGTGGTCCAAGGACAGAACCTTGTGGTACACCACAATAGGCAGTGTCGACTTGTGACATAGCCCCGCAAAAACTGACAGTGTAAGATCGTTCTGACAAATATGATTTTATCCAGGAAAAAGGCGTTGATTGGACGCCAAAAGATAACTTAAGTCTCTCCAGCAGTATATCATGATCGACTGTGTCGAATGCCGATGAGAGGTCTAACAACGACAGTAACGCAATGTCGCCAGGGTCAATGGCTAGGATAATGTCATTGACAACTTTTATGAGTGCATTTTCGGTTGAGCGATGTTGGCGGTAGGTAGACTGAAGCTCCGGAAATAACTTGTTGAGATTTAGATAAGATGTGAGTTGACCAGCAACTACGCGTTCCAGAAGTTTTCCCAGTGTGGCCAAGTTGGAGATTGGCCGGTAATTTCTTGGGTCAGACTCGTCCAGGCCGGTCTTTTTAAGAATCGGTGTCACAATGGCTGTTTTGAAGGTGGCCGGGACAACACCACTAGACATCGACAGGTTGAACAGGTCCGTGATGAAAGGGGCCACTACGTCAGCACATTCCTTCAACAGCCACATTGGCAGCGGATCGATTGGTGACGACACGGCTGGTGCGGCGCTAATTAGTTTAACCACGGAATTAATATTAGTTTGTTCAAAGCCTGTAAAAGAGCTACCGCAAGAAACAATACTGTAAGTTGGGTCACCACCATCAACGGTAGAAGCACGAATGTCATCGACTTTTTTTTTTTTGAAAAACGTCGCTATTGAATCAGCATCGATCGAATCAAGAATCGGTGCAGACGCTTTCTGACTGCCAAGGAGTCGGTCGATAGATCTCCACATCTCACGTGGGTTGCCTTTTTTTGACTCAATATATCGGCACCAGAACCGACTGCGCTTGGAATCGTTAAGCTTGTGCATCGATCGAAGTGATGAAAGCCATATGGCACGATCAGACTCATTAAGAGTTCGTTTAAAATGGCGCTCAAATCGACGAACGCAACGTTTTTGTTGTCGACATTCATCATCAAACCATGCGTCTGAGGATCGCCGACGACTTGAAATAGTTTTCTCAGGAACATGCTGATCCAGTACAGACCGAGTAATGTTATCGAAAACGCCAATCATTTCGTCAACGGATGTTGGTACCTCTTTCATCGCAGTATTCAATGACTGATGTAGGTCAATACGAAACTGGTTGAGGTCTAGTTTACGCCAGGGTCGTGAGAGAACTTTGATGTAGCAGGCGGCAGGCGATTCTAAATTGATGTTGAACTGTAGCAGCAAGTGATCTGACAGGCCAGTTTCAAAAGTGTTGACTTGGGAGACGACGTCAGCAGAGCGAGTAACGATGATGTCAATCGTCCCACCCATCTTGTGTGTTGGCTGGTGAACGTGCTGAACCAAACCGAACGACGACAGTGTGCTTTGCAGTTGAATCGTGTGTGAGTCGCTTTGACGTTCAATGTGTATGTTGATGTCACCTGTGATCAGTACTGGGTTCTGGAATGATGTCAAGTATTCTAGGAGTAAACCGAACTCTTTATGAAACATCGTGCACACTTCTTTGGAACCAGGACGATAGATCACGACGACGATGTAGGAGTTGCTCATGACTGAAGCACGTGCACAGATATATTCGAATTTAGTGAACACAGTTGCTAGCTGTAGTCTAACCAGTCTGACTCCAGAGCGAGCTATAATCGCTACGCCACCATGGTTGACATAATTTGTATGATTTCGGTCTGACTTTGGGTCAATTTTGCGAGCACATTCAAGGACGGAAAGGCCTTCTGATTTTAAACGACGAATGCATACTGAGTCGGAGTCTTCATGCCACGTTTCGCACAGTGTTAGAATGTCTAAGTCATGATCGGTCAACAGTTGACTGTAGCATCGACCTTGTTAATGGAGCGGATGTTAAGAGATCCAAGATTCAGTTTTTTTATCGAGGGGTTAGAGTGTCTTTGAAAGCGTGGACGAATGAGATTTGTGCTCGAGGGTCTGTCATCAGGAACGATAAGTCGCGGGCAAGTAGTATGTCTCGTTTTTATTATTTTAATTTTTCTCTGTTTATATTTGCCGGCGCGAAAGCCACGATGGCGTCGCAAACCGAGCTCAGATATGTTGAAAGTTGTAGATGGTGAGAACGAACACCAGAGGCTTCTTCTAGCCTGCAGCAGTTGGTCACGTGTATACGAATAACGTGCGGAGATTGGACGTAGCAATGCAGTTGGAACCAAGGAAACCATGGCGCTCTTTCAAAAAAAATAACGCCAACAATTATAACGGCAATAGTTGATACAGAAGTTAGTTTCTAAAAATCAGTAGCTTAAACAGCAATCCATTAGAATCCATTAGTGCAGAAAAGTAAAAAAAAAAGAACAAAATCAGTAATTAGCAGAAAGCAGCGTTTGCACGGCTGATGCATAAATAGCTTCAAGTATGAAGATGAAGATTAAATCAATTTATTATAAGCAAACTAGATATCGATTTAAACGACTTTAGTTAAAAAAAAGTTTAACTGACAAATGAAAGATAATAAAATGTATTATCCGAGGTTAAATTCGATAAAAACGTCCCACATAAACTGACGCGTCCGGCGGCTACAAGAGCGCCAGTTATAATGTTTAACGTGGCGTTAATCGTTAGACTTCTAAGCCACGAATCACTTCATCCAACTCACTCGTCGGCTCATATAGTCAGGATAACCAGAGGCAGCCATTTATAGGCGCCTACCCATACCCCTTGCAGACGCTGGTGACGCCGGCGGGATTCAAACCGCCGACTCTCAGGTCCACAGGCGAATGCCTTACCGCTATACCACCAGCGCAGGAGGAGGTGTAGAAGAGGCGGTGAGAGCTAGAGTGCATTCTGCCTTGGCTAAATTCAAAGAGTTATCTCCTATCTTGACTACCCATGGTGCATCCTTTCATGTGAAAGGAAAGGTTTAAGGGGCCTGTGTTCAAAGTCCTTGTTTGTGGCATTGAAACATGGCTTATGAAGGTGGAGAATCTAAGAAATTTAGAAAGGGCAGAGCGTATGATGATTAGATAGATGTGTGGTGTTTCGTTGAATGATTGTGCACGCAGTGTGGATTTGTATAGCCTTCTGGATGTTCCTTGTGTGTCTGATGTAGTGAGGCGTTGAAGATTAAGGTGGTTTGGACATTTGGAGTGTAACAGTGCAGATGATTGTGTTTCGGCACGTAGATATGTGGATGTTGTAGGAGTGACAAGTAAAGGTAGAAGTAGGAAGACTCGGTGGGAATGTGTGAAGAAAGATATGGATGGGCTCGGCCTGAAGCGGCAGTCTGCTCTGGATCGTGAGTTGTGGAGGAACCTGATATGGAAAAAACGTCCAAAAAGCGTGGAATAGGGACGTTTCAAAAATAAATAATGATGATGTTGTAATGAAATTTTCACACAAGCTTGAGAGGCAATGGGAGGTTTTGTGGAAAAAAATTGAAATCGGTCACAAAATGTGCTGAGCAGGAGCGGGAGAGCGAGAGGAAACGTGAATCAGAAAATTGAGTGGAAACGGCAACGGGAAAGCAAGCGGGAACGGAAAAGTAACTGAGAGCGAAAAAGCGACCGAGAACTGGAAAGCAAGCAGGGAAGGAAACGGGAGTGAGAGAGACAAGCATTAGAAAAACCCACCGGGCAATGCCGGGTACCCTGCTAGTATGTATATATATATATATATATATATATATATATATGTATATATATATATATAAATATCTATATATATAAAAAGCTCGTGACGGTGTTTGTGTCCACACTCCTCCAAAACGGCCTAACCGATTTTCATGAAATTTGTTGTGTACGTTTGGGAGGTCTGAGGATAGGTACACGTAAAATTTCATAAAAATTGGTTCAGCCGTTTTGGAGGAGTTTATATATAATATAGAGATATAGGCCAAAATCAGACAGACAGACTCATATATATATATATATATATATATATATATATATATATATATATATATATATATATATATATATATATATATATATATATATATATATATTTACAGTATTTCGGCACTAAATGTTCATTTAAACATGCTCTGTTGAAATATACACGCCATTTAGAAGACACGGTTTTGTCAATTAAACGCTTAAAATATTTTAAGTGAGAGAAAACACTTTTACTAAATCCAAAATCAAACGTTTTATTAGCAACCAACTTGCAAGTTTCAGCCATTGCGGCCATCGTCAGGGTTGTTTTGATTGTCTTAATGTAACTAAAAGTTAATACATACAGTACATAATAATAATTAAAATCGGGACGATGAACGTTAAATTAAGCAGAAAATAATTAATAAAATAATAATAAAAATAAAATAATAATAATAAAATCAAAATAAAAATACTTTAAAAATTATATTAATTTAAATCGAGAGATAATAATTTAAATTTATAAAATTCATCAAAAGTTTTAAGAAATGTGAAACAGACAAAGAAGCTTATGTATCATATCAAAACAATGTCATCTCCTCCGTCTAATTGTAATATTAATGTTATCAGTTAAGTGAGACAAGCTCAACGGACCAGATATCCCCTCTGAAACACATGTTCCATCAACAGACACTCCAGAAAATCCGTCATCCACCTGAGAAATCTCTGCACAACCCTTTATCCGGTGCATTCGGACGGAATCATGGCAACCGGATAAACAACCATCATAAAACTCAACATCTGTTCGATCAACGAGACTTTGACCAGGCAATCCCGACAAGCAACATGTATCTACAGTTTTAAATCCCTGCAACAAGTCATCTGTAGATGAGGCGCCTTTTTTATCACCATCAATGTTACATATTTCAGAGGCTTGGGAGGAAGAAAAACATATTGTAGAAGGATGCATATCGTCGCACTTTAAATCAAGCAAAATGCTATCTGTAATTGAGGTGCCTTTTAAATCACCATCCTGGTTATTTCCATCAGATGCATATAAGGGAGAAAAACAGTTATCAATATTGACGTCATCAGCGGTCACGACCCTGAATGAACAACATTCTTTTGCATCTTTGTCATTTACGTGTCCGGATTTGTTTTCATCAGAGACAGCATTTTCAATCTGATGTTCTATAGCAAGTTGAATATTTGCAGACTGCAGACTCGGTTGTGCAGCCCCTGCATTGGCTGGATCAGAACAAATCAAAGTATTAATATCAAGTTTGATTCTATTTGATTGAACATCACCAACATCAGATATATTGAACAGAGACAACGTGCCATCTGTAAAATCTCTTTGCATATTAATTTTAGGTTTTTCCTGTGAAATATACAAAGCTTCAGATAATTTAAGGTGAATCGGACAATGCTCTCTACGCAAAATCTCAGTGTTGCTGTCCAATATTTTTCTGTCAAGACGAATATGATGTTGTACCCTCATGTGATCTGCAATACTACCACCTTGAACATGCATCGTCAACCTTCTAGCAAGTGTCGTTCTAGTATGACCTATATAACAATGAGGTATATCTTCATGATACGGGCAAGTAAATTTATAAACAACATTACTTTGCTTCAAACTATTATTAGAGTTGACAGGACTATTTTTGAGAACAAGATTATGTGTTTTCATGTTATTATAGTATATACAGAGTTTCAACTTAGAATCTTTTTTAACTGGTTTAACTTTGCTCAAGATAATTTTTCTAATCATATTTTCTTCCATCTTGTAATTTTTATGCATTTGGCTTCTATAAAACAGTTTAATATCATCACAATACTTGCTTGGAGAATTATTACCATCACTAGAAAACTTGTAATCCAAATACTTTTTCAGACACATATCAAACATGCAATTAGTAAATCCATTATTAATCAGCAGTTGCCGAATCCTATGAACTTCCAAATGAAAATCAATCCAGCTATTCGAGAGTTTATACGCTCTTGTCAAATAGTTATTTATAACACTATGTTTATATCTATCAGGGCAATCACTATTACCTTTCAAACATTCACCTGAATCTGTTGGTTTAACATATACTTGCATCTGCAGCCTGTCACCAACATTACCAACCAACACATCTAAAAAGGGCAAGGAGCCATCTTTTCCACAAGATTCATGTGTAAACTTGAGTACAGATGAGTTTTCCAAAGCCTTCTTTAAATCAAAAACATTCTTATCGGGACGTGACATAATAAAAATATCATCTACATATCTGCAATAAATCAAAGTATTTTCATTAATCATTGAACTTAACTTTCTTTCCACATCAGACATGTAAAACTCAGCAAAAACTGGTCCCAGAGGTGACCCCATTGCCACACCGTCTATCTGGAGATATAATTCACCACCTGGAGCAATAAAAGGAGACTCAGTAGTACACAGTAAAAGAGCTTCTTTCAACAAATTCAAACCAAACAGAGGTGGTTCAAGCTCAGGATGATTATAAACAGATGAACAAATTATCTCAATAGTAATATATATATATATATATATATATATATATATATATATATATATATATATATATATATATAAATCGGGAGAGCCTAATTCATGTCGGAAACATTCAATTCGTGTATTGTCATCCAGAATAAAGCTTTCCTGAAAGTTTTAGAGCTCTAGGTGGTCGAAAAGTGGGTGAATTTTTGTTTCTAAGATGTGATCACCACAGACAAACAAACAGAGAGACGAGCGAAGTTAAATAAAAGCATTTAATAACAAAAAAAATAGATATTAATATTATATTTTGGTGCAAAATTTAGATTAGTCGTTAAAATATTTAACGGCGTTAATTTTTGTAATGCGCGCTAATTTTTTAGCGTTAATTAACGAAATTAATCACGATTAATTCGCAGCTCTAGTTTCAATAAAACTTTAAACTTTAATTCTAATGACAATAAGCTACTTTTACTACAAACTCTAAAATCCAAACTCGCGCTAAGCTATTGAAACAAAAAAAAAGTACATTAAGTAAACATCGACTATTGACTATTGACTAACATCACGTTAATTATTGTCAAATTTTCATTTTATTTCATTATCACAAGGAAGGAAGTGTAGTGTTTATCTCAAAAATTGTAATATAATACTATTTATAATGGGTGATAGCATGACTTGAATTGTTTATTTACAGTGCGTGCCACTGGATTGTTATGTCTCTTAGGAATAGGAGTGGGACTTGGAACTTTTCTCATCTACAAACTTTGTGCTCATCTTCATCTCAAGTACTGCTCGTCATCACCCGTTGACAAAATTTCCTTTTCCTGTGTTCCTTCTTTTTCCTTGAATGTCGAGGTATGCTTCATCATTTTTTTTTTTTGGTTTAATTTGGAGACAATTATATTAGACCGTGGGCTGAAAATTCTCAGAAACGAAGTTTCGTTCCTTACATTAAGGGACAAACCAAGTGGTACCTCGAGATACGAATTTTATTCGTTCTGTAACCTGCCCGTACGTCAAATTGCTCTTATCTCAAAGCAATTTTCCTCATTTACATTAATTGAAATGCCATTAATCCGTTCCAGTCCCCAAAATGCCACCCCAGTTGCTGCTACTTGCTTTTGAATAAGAAAAATGTATTTATACATGACAAATATTGTATAAAAACATAAAAGAGAATGTAATGAAATTAACTTAACTAAACTTCCCTGAACTTAATTGAAATTAAATGCTACTGTACAATGTTTTGCTTAATTTTCATCACTGCTGTTCTCTTCACTGATCTTTGCCTTTTTTGCCACGCTTTCCTCACTTTCACCAGTAGGCCGTTTTTAAAAAAAACATGTCCAAGAAGGTTTGTTTCTTCCTCCCTTTTAGTATGTTATGGAAATGAGTTAGCAAGTGTCATTAAACAGCTCCAATGCACGACCAGTTGGAATTTTTTTGGGTGTTTCTTTTCCACGAACTGTGACACTCTCTCCCACATTCCCAAGATTTCCTTCATCTCAATTGTAGAGATAACCTCCTCCACCTCTAGCTCTTCCTCGAAACCAATTTCTTGCAGAACCTCCATGTACTGCTTCGACTGTAACTCTTCTAACTCCTTGGTTGTCAGTTTCTAAGAGTGCTCCTCAACGAGCTTGTTCATATCTCTCTCATCCACCTCCAGGCCCATGGATTTTTCCAGAGACACAATCTCCTCCACTGGCATTTCTGGTCCGAATCCTTCGAAGTCCTTTCAACAACAGCCTCAGGCCACAGCTTTTTTCATGCAGAAGCCAAGGTCCTCGTTGTAACACAGCCAGGCGTGATTATTCAGTTGCTCATATCTCAAATGTTACTCGTATCTCAAAATAAAACATCGCTTGCTCGGCGGCTCGTATCTCAAAAATCTCGTATGTTAGGGCGCTCGTATGTTGAGGTACCACTGTAAATTTATGTGGTCACTAGCGGGGTACCCGGAGTTGCCCGGGGTTTTAAGAGGTTTTTCTATCGTTTTTCTCTCTTGCCCCATTTCTTCTTCTCTTGCTCTCCCATTCCCGGTCGCTTTCCCGGTCCCTGCCGCTTTCTCGCTCCCGGCCGCTTTCCCGCACCTAGTCGCTTTCCCACTCCCGCTTCCTCCAGTCGCTTTCCCGATCGCTCTTTCGCTTTCGGTCACTTTTCCGTCCCTGCTTGCTTTCCTGTTCCCGCTTGCTTTCCCGTTCCCGCTCATTTTCCAGTCCCTTTTTCGATCGCTCTCCCGCTCTGTTCATTTTGTGACCGGCTTTAATTTTGTCCACAAAAACCTTCCTCTATTGATTCTCAACAGTTGTGTGAAAATTTCATTACGATCGGAGGAATGGTGTAGCAATGCATAAAGGGCATACATACAGACACACACACACATACATACTAGGGCTGTGCCGGTATGGTTTTTTTCCGGACCAAAAACCGGTACTACCGGTACCGGTATAATGTCGAAAGCCTGAAAATAGCTAGAAATAGTGTTTAAAAGTGTGTTAGTGTTACCAGAGATGTAGCACCTGGTACTTGTATTCGTACAACTCCAGTATGTTTTTCAGTACTTGGTAGTCTTACTCGTACTCGTTATTCCACTCAGTACTGAGTAGCAGAGATGTAGTATTTGTAACTTGTACTCGTGTACGACTCGAGTACGTTTTTCAAGTACTTGTATTCGCACCATAAGTACTCGCAATATCTCTGAGTGTTACTGTCCACGGTCGGTTAGTTCTATGCTATTGCTAAGAACCGTTGTCTATATTTGAAGTGTAGCAAACAATGGGTATTCAGGTAAATTGCATTGCCTATCCTGCTGCTGTATGTTTTTCACTCCTTTGTCTTTTATGTGTGATGTGCTGAAAACTGATTGTTCAATACCGTTTCCGGCACCCTTCATACCGGCGGAACCGGCGAAGCGTGTGAGTTTTTACATATTAATAGTAAAGGTAGTCGCACTCAAATCGCACTCTAAGCCCAAAAACATCACCAATGCGCTATTATAGTAATAACTGACTATTTTAGCCAGTAGCTGCTGATTTTTCGCTTGAAAACGTTTTGGAATGGTCTTATATTTGATAGGATGAATTTAGAAAATCTGCCTACAAAAAAAACCTTTAATGGGTGATGTTGGAAAAAGACAGCCTACGAAAAAACCCATTTTTATTGGGTGGTAGTAAAAATGCCGCCTACGAAAAAACCTATATAGGATGTTTTAGGAAATAACAGTCTACGAAAAACACAATATTTATTGAATGGTATCGGAAAACAGCCTACGAAAAAAAACTGTAACGCTAATATAGAAAAAAAACTCCTACGGATAAAAAAACTTTCATTGGGCAATATTGGAAAACATCCTACGAAAAAACCCAACCTTTAATGGCTGATAATGAAAAAAACCGCCTACAAAAAACCCAACCTTCAATGGCTGATATTGGGAAAACCTGCCGGTGATTTATTTATTTTCAACTTGTTTATATTGAGTTATGCTCAAAATATATCCGCAAAGCGTCGAACTTTCCAATAATAGAAATAATATTAGCAATTATTACAATCAGAGGAATAATAATTGCAAAATTGTAAAATGTTATTAATAATATTATTATTTACGAAAATTAATAATTGCAAAATAGTAAAATGTTATTAATAATATTATTATTTACGAAAATTAATAATTGCAAAATAGTAAAATGTTATTAATAATATTGTTATTTACGAAAATTAACTAATTTGCTAATATTATTCTTATTATTGGAAAGTATGACAATTTGCAGATACATTTAATGAAATTATTATTAATTAGCAATTATTATAATAAGAGGAATAATAATTGCAAAATAGTAAAATGTCGTTAATAATAATTTCATTAAATGTATTAAGAGGAATAATAATTGCAAAATAGAAAAATGTCGTTAATAATAATTTCATTAAATATATCTGCAAAGCGTAGAATTTTCCAATAATAGGAATAATATTAGCCAATTAGTTAATTTTCTTTATTAATAATATTATTAATAATTAAAATATTGGAATAATTTATATTTTTATATAATTATAATTGGGGAAAACCCGCCGGCTTTCTACTTCAAAGATTGATTTATTTTCAACTTGTTTATATTGAAAGATGACGTACGATGCGTTATATATATCCGCAAAGCGTAGAACCTTCGCGGCTAATAACTTTTTATTTAAACATTTTTAACATAAAGTGGCTTAACAAACCTTGTTCAGCGTATCATAATCTATCAACATGAGTTTTTTCAGACCTGCAGATGCTAATCGGGTGACATACATATTACATCATTGCGCTTTTATAGTAGGGAATTTTTATTCTGGGAACCGGCAGCAAAAAAGCCACGCTCCTCTTAGGCTGCTAGTCGACCTCTGCATACTACTGATACTACAAGCCCTACAAGGCAATTGTACTCGCTGACATCGATGACTATTATTATTAATGAGAATAATGAGTGATGTAATAGTAATGATCATTCTATGTTTATGTTTTGGTTTAGTCTGTTTCATAAACTTATTTTTTCAAATTTGTTACATAGAATTGGAATGATTATTTTAGTGTTTCGATATCCGTAATTGACCGTAATAGTAGCTCATCTAAGATATATCTTTATAATTTCGATGATATTCTTGGTTGTGTGTGAGTATGTGTGTGCCACCTGTAGTGTGCACGACAGTGCCGTAGCCCGTATCGTCTGCAGCTGGAATTCGAAACTTTCTCAGCTTCTTTCTTGCTATTGCTAACCGCATTCGCCATCGCCTATAAATAAATACGCTGGGTTTTTTTAGTTTCTATTGAAGTATGTTTTAGAGGGCAGGTGAATTTATAAACGACGTTAGTAGATTGCAAACGATCAGGTTGATGTGGTCCGTTTCTTGTAATCATAGTGTGATTTCTTGTTTTTAGTAATGCTTTTATTAACTCGTCGGCTCTGTTTCTCTGTCTGTTTCAAATCTTGCAATCAATTTTTGAGTCACTTCCTGATGATAGATTTTTTTCAAATTTTGCATACATGCTCAAGATAGAAGACAATGCAATATTCAATTATTAGTTTTACAATAAGTCAATTAATTTAGTTAATTTTCTTGAGGATTTTATCGAAGGGTTTCTTGAGGGTTTTCTTGAGGGTTTTCTTGACCACAAAACGCTAACCGACTGGCAGACTATTTTACCAAGTTAACACGAACCACACTCACTGACCGCGATTCTCAAGCGTGTACGAAATTTTCATGAAAATAGTTGAGATATTTAAATTCGATGCTTTTTGATATTTTTATTATTATTACCAATGCTTTTATTAACTCGTCGTCTCTGTTTCTCTGTCTGTCTGTTTGTTTCTCTGTCTGTTTCAAATCTTGCAATCAATTTTTGAGTCACTTCCTGATGATAGATTTTTTCAAATTTTGCATACATGCTCAAAATAGAAGACAATGCAATATTCAATTATTAGTTTTACAATAAGTCAATTAATTTAGATAATTTTAATTAATTTCGATATAATTAAGATATTTCGACTTTAACATAAAATAAAAGAGTAATATAAGAAAAAATTGATTGCAAAATTTGTGTTTTAATTACATATAAGAGCATTGGTTTTAAAAATTCGTTTTTAATTTACTTGTTATAATATATATTTATAGAAAATTGAAGTCGATGTCGGTTTCGGTCATTAACTGTCACGCAATTTCCGATAATCTGACGCAAAATCTTTTCATCAAGATGATAATTGTCGTGCATTTGAGCGCAATACCGAACATCAATAGTCTTTTTATTATTTACAGGAGTTGAGATATTGTTAGTTTTTCAACGAACAAACTTCTCGATGACGGGGTCAATGAAATTGTTATATCTTTATTATTCTAATTGAATGATAGTAATTATAATCTAACTATTGTGGTTGCTAAACACTTATTAGATATTTTGTTGATTATTAATGATTTTATATAAGCTTTGTTTTTTATGAAATGACTTAGTAGGAAATAGAATAAAACTTATATATATATATATATATATATATTAATGTAAAATCGCTGATTTTACGATAAGTTTTCCCATTGATAGACGTTAAAGGACTTGGAATAACTATCATGGACATTATTAATAGAGCAGAAGGTATAACTAGCCTTAACAAAGCTTCATTTATTATTTTCCAATAAAACTGCAAAACCATTCTATTGAGCCCGGTATACGATTTGGTGATATCGTAACATTGGTGATCAGAAGTAGGATACAAGAATGGTTTTGAAATCATTGGATGAGCTTTGGGCGAGTGAAATGAAAGACGAGCTGGAGAAACGTGGCCTGAGCGATACAGGTAAAAAGGACGAACTTAAGGAACGCCTCTTAGCCGCGTTAGTGAATGAGGGCTATGGGCCTGACGACGATGAATATCTATTCGATATTGACGAGGAAGCTGTGGTCAAGCGAAGGAAATTAAAAAACAAATTGCTGGAGGAAGAAAGACAACGAGCTAGAGAAAGCATGGCAGCACAGGGGAAGACAGGAGAAGGAATGATTCTTGGCCACGAAAACAAAGTAGCAGCAGCCGGTACAACTGTTGAGAGTTTGGTCGCAGGGTTGGCTGAGGCAGTGGTGGACACGGTTCTGGACCAGAGGGCTGCTGGTGATGTGGGTTGCTGCGGCAAAACCCAATTTGAACTGGAGTCCACCAGCTGTGTCTCAGAGCATGTGACGGATGACGGCCGTACAGACTGCACAAGTCAGGTGGGTCATGATGATGAGCCTGTCAAAGACGGTCATGATAAGGAACCTTGCAAAGATGCTCAAGATGAACCCTGCAAAGATGGTGACAGTGATACAGTCGGTTTGGACGTCAAAAACAAAACTAAAGAAGATGAGAAGAATGTTGAACACGAAATGCAAAACGATGAGGATGAAAGTGACGATGATTATTATAATAATGGCAATAACAACTATGGCTTTCACCGATACAGCGACGGTTCTGAATAGGAAGACTCCATAACAGACGACGGCACCGAATATTCAGGGTCAGATTTTAGTGACAATCTGACTCGGATGAAGCAACCGAGGATTTAGAAACGGACGAAACTCCAATGGAGAAATACATCAAAGTTAACTTGACAAAAAAAGAAGATACTGATTTGAGAGACGATGGCGATAATTTGAAGAAAGATCCGCTGGACGATACGAAAGTTGACACCGATGAAAGAGCCGAGTTGGAATGTGAAAAGAAAACGTTCGATTGTAGCTTGGAAGAAAACAAACATGACGACGATGAACTTCTCCAAAACAACAATAGCAATGCAGCAAGCAAAAACTCTGGAAAAGATGAGCCAAGAACAGAGAACGGTACCGAGGGTTTTAAATCAGATGAATCCACAGAGGATTCTAGATCAGATAAACTAAGAGTCATTGTAAAATCAAACAACAGTTTGATGAAGGGATTTATTGGATTTATGGAACGACGTGTTTTCGAAAAACCTTTTGAAGAGTTTTTTGAGAAAGATCTAAAAGATGTGAAGGAAGAAGAAAAAGCAGACAATTCCGATAAACCGTGCAAAGATGTTCAGGATGAGGCATGCAAAAAAGGCTGTGATGAACCGTGCAGAAATGGCGACGATGAGCCAAAGAAAGACTCTGGTTATGAGCCAAAGAAGGACTGGAAGAAACTGTGTCAAACGGTCAAGAGACTTGACCATGTTGTTTGCGAATTGCAGTCAAAGCCACGAGTAAAGATCAAGGTATTTTGGTGTTCGTGGCTGAGTCGCATTTCTCAAAAGCGACTATGCTGTTCGGGACGAACAGAATTAAGAAGGGGGTAATAATGTAAAATCGCTGATTTTACGATAAGTTTTCCCATTGATAGACGTTAAAGGACTTGGAATAACTATCATGGACATTATTAATAGACCAGAAGGTATAACTAGCCTTAACAAAGCTTCATTTATTATTTTCCAATAAAACTGCAAAACCATTCTATTGAGCCCGGTATACGATTTGGTGATATCGTAACAATATATATATATATATATATAACACATCCCCCTCTTTATAGAAAATCATATGATTTTCTACTGGGGTCCAGTACTATCAGTTTTGGAGGGTTGCAATAACGTTTAGGTCTTGCCTCAGGTTCTATTCCTGTTGGAATGTGTGTCAACTCCTCCGGATTGGCTTCATTATCCATATGGCTCGGAACATGGTCTCCTTGTCTATTCTCTCCATCCTCATTCTCCGTAACCCGAGGGGTTGCGTTTATGTCTGGTTTCAACATCTCTTCCTCTCCTGGGAACACAATTCTTACTGGGGCTTTCTCTCCATCACTTTTATCTTGAAGGGGTACTGGCATGTCGAATGTCTCAAACATTTCTTTAAGTGCCCAATCTAAATTCCTTGGTCTTAATTGATTTGTATGCCTTTTTGTAATCCTTCTGTCAATCTCTACTTCGTAATCCGTTTTTCCAATTCTTTTTAAAATCTTCCCTGGTATCCATCTGGGATGGTTTGGATTTTTATAATCTCTAGCGTACACCGCATCTTGTTCTTTAAAAACTCTCGGTCTTGCCCCATTCCTTTTGTCAAACTGTCTCTTCATGCAAGATTTTTTTTCTGAATACTTTTCGTCTTTTTTAGTACTTAGTTGTAAGTCTGATAGTGGTGTTCTAATTTGTCTCCCCAAAAAATTTTCTGCAGGAGATTTTTGATGTGGACTAGATGGGCATGGTGTAGATATATTACACAATAAAAACTTTTGCACCAATTCCTCGGTAATTCCTTCACCTTTTAGTTTTTGTATGGTTCTTTTGAAAGTATCAACAAATCTTTCTGCTTGACCATTACTTTGTTGATGAAAAGGAGGTATTCGGATATGACTGATAAATTTTGACTGACAAAATCTTTCAAATTCCATAGAAGTAAATTTTGTTCCGTTATCTGATACCAATGTCTTGGGAAATCCATACCGAGCAAACATTCTGTTCAGCTCGCGAATTGTCGTTGTTGAGGTAGCCGCACTCATTTGTATTATTTCTGGCCATTTTGAATATGCATCCACAACAACCAGAAACATTGAATTCTCCATTGGTCCCGCAAAATCAATGTGAATTCTCTCCCAGGCCTGTGATGGTTCAGGCCATGGTGACAACGTGTTTTTTATAGGCATTTTAGCTGCTTTTTGACATGCATCACAGGTTTTCACCATACTTTCAATATCTCTATCGATTCCATGCCAATACACCGACTGTCTGGCCAGCATTTTCATTCTCGTAATTCCTGGATGACCCTGATGTAGCATCCTCAATATACGCTGTTGCAGTTTTTTTTGGAATTACTGCTCTTACACCCATAAATAGAGTGCCATCATGTAAAGTCAAATCAGTTGCTTTACTTTGGAATGCATTAGAGTTTGATCCAGGTTTAACTTTTGGCCAAAATTCATTTTTAATGATCTCACTTAACTCTCTGAGTTCAGAGTCTTCTTCTGTCATAATTTGAATATCTTTCTTACTAACAGGTAATTTGTCTCATTGTATCCTCTTGTATCATTGTGATGTCTTCGTTTACACCTGCTATTATCAAATCCTCATTTCCTGTTGTTTTTTTGGAATCAATGAGTCTTGATAAGGCATCAGCTTGACCAAAATTTGCTGTTCGTCGATATTCGATCTCAAAATCATAAGCTAAGAGTATCAGTTCCCATCTCTGCAGTATGTTTGCAGCATGTGCAGATATTCCTTTCTTTGAACCAAATACTGACAAGAGAGGCTTGTGATCGGTCAAAAGCGTAAACCGCCTTCCATAAACAAATCCATGGAATTTTCTTACTGCAAAAACTAGGGCTAAAGCTTCTTTTTCTATTTGGTCGTAATTCTTTTCTGCTTGAGTCAGCGCACGGCCTGCATGAGCGACTGTTTTTTCCGTTCCATTAAGAAATCGGTGTGAAATCACTGCTCCAATTCCGTATTCACATGCATCAGCAGCTATTACGATGTCTCTTTTGGGATCATAATGCGTCAGCAATAAATTTGATTGTAACACCTTCTTAAGACTTGTGAAAGATTCCTGGTGTACTCTTAACCATTCAAATTTCTCATTTTTTTCCAAGTCATCTAGTGGGCCTCTCATTTGTCTCATCTTTGGTACAAAAACAGAATAGTAACTAACCATACCCAAAAACGATTTTAACTGTTTTCTGTCTTTTGGTGGGGGCATTTCTACAATTTCTGTTATTTTTTCTGGGTCTGGTTTTCGGCCTTCTTTGCTGATAATATGACCTAGAAATTTAATCTCTTTCTTGGCAAAAAATAAAACAACTTAAAACAGAAATCAGAGCAGAAAATTTTCTGTTCTGATTTCTGTTTTAAGTTGTTTTATTTTTCGGCTCTGATGATGGATTTCTTCCGAAACTGCAGTCAGCCTCTGAAATAAAATGACTGACAAACCCGATAACCCGACTGACAAACCCGATAATAGCTTTTTGGGATTGAAAATTCTAGAAGAGCGCAGACTTATCGCAGACCTTTGTTTCTGCTACAGATCTTTAAATGGAATGGTGGATTATAGCCTGGTTGGACAATTTAAACGAGCAAATTATGAAAAAACAAGGGGCCATAGCTACAAACTGATGCCAGGTCAATATAGAACTGACGATGCCAGGTTTTTCATAACTGGACGCGTGGTCTCAGCATGGAATTCTTTGCCTCAGGATGTTGTTGGATCATCAAACTACAGTCGGTTCAGAAGCTTGATAAATCAGATTGATTTATCTAAGTTTTCAAGACTTTGAATTTTTCATGAAGCATTAGCAGATCTGGATGTCAAATGAACAGATTTTTGGAAGTATTTAGAGGGATTTTGAAGATTGCGGTGGAAGTTTCAACTTCACGGCATTATGTATAAGCGTTAAGAACAACAATTTGTCAGGTTTAACCGTTCCATAAATGCAAAATTTAAATATTTACAAGACTTAATATCTTATTCAATATGTTATACGCGAGCATACCTTGCTATTGTATGTTTCTAACATCTTAACAACTTACGATTTGCAACTGAGTATGTGTACATATTTCGTTTATTGGTTTTTTTTGTTTCGTTTGTACTGTCCGAACGGTATTAGAGGCCGATAGGCCCTTCTGTTTGAGAATAAATAAATAAAAATAAATAAATATTCGTTTTTCTCCTACGTTTCGCAACGTTGAGAATTTGGCAAGAAAATTAATTAACGCCAAATGGGCAGTAATATTTAAAGGAGCGTGCATTAAAGAATATATATATATATATATATATATATATATATATATATATATATATATATATATATATATATATATATATACATACATATATACATACATATAAACGTATATATATAACAGAAATGAAAATGAAATGAATTTATTTATATAGCGCCAGATAAAGTCAGAGGAACATTCGTAAGCGCTGCTGCCTTTATCTGGCGCTATATAAATAATTTCATTCATTCATATATATATATATATATATATATATTAACAGCAAATTTTGGCAATAAATTCTCTTGCAAACAGGCTCGAAAAAAAACTCTTCTGAACTTAAATGAGAAAACTTTCCTCATAATCTGTTCCACTTTTCTAAATTGTGGAATGAGTCCAGCCTCATACAAACTAGTATAATTCATAATAAGAAGTATTTTTATTTCAATTAATGCCGACGCATTTCGGAGAAACTCTCCATTTTCAAGGCAAAGTAGACAAAGGAGAACCAAAAGCATGGAAACTAAAAGAAACGAAAATGTTGCTCAAATATTCGAAAGCGAAAGGAGAAAAATAAATATTTCAAATAAATAAAATATCATCACCATCATTTATTTTTGAAACATCCCTATTCCACGCTATGTTGGTTGGACGTTTTTTCCATATCAGGCCCCTCCACAAGTCACGATCCAGGGCAGACTGTCGCTTCAGGCCGAGCTCATAAATTCTTCTCCAAGCCCATAGCTAACTTTTCACTTCTGTCTAGGCCCAGAAAAGAAAGCGCGGACCTTATTTGACCAGGCGACGTCCGAGCCGGCATGAAATTCTTTGTTTTGTTACCCATATGGAACTTGGAGCAAACTTTTGCCCGGATGCCCTTCCTGCGAACCTTCCTTTAGTCGCTTTTTACGACACGCATAGGAGGATACACGATGGTTCTTTTCTAACGGCCCGAACCACAAAGCTTAAAAAATATAATAACAGATAAATAAATAATAAAATAAAATAAATAACAAGTCAAACATTAGGGGGGGATAAACAAGATACGATCTACTTCTTTCGCTTTCGCTGTGTAATGATGGCTTAGATGATCCATTGTTGTATCCTTCTGGTTGTTGCACATAAACAGATTCATTTAATTCTCTATAAAGAAAAGCAGTTGACACATCAAACTGTTTCAGATACATCCTTTTAATTGCAGCTATACTTAACACTGAGCGAATAGTACTAAGTCTCGCAACTGGACTAAATGTTTGATCGTAGTCCACTCCCCTTCTCTGATTAAATCCTTTTGCAAGCGGTCGTGCTTTATATTTCTCAACACTACCATCTGGGTTCATCTTTAATTTAAAAACCCACTTGCATGGTATTTCTTTGGTATCATCTGGTAAATCGGTCAGTTCCCATGCTTGATTTTTGATTAATGAACTCATCTCATTGTTCATAGCTTTAATCCAATATTTATTATCTTTACGATTTACAGCTTCTTCATATGTATCTGGTTCACTTGAATTTAACTGCATCATGCAAATTTCATCATCAAAACAGGTTGTTTCTTTTGACTGATTTCTGTTATCAAACTGTTTTTGATCGTGTTCATCATTTTCTATTATACAACGATCACTGCAACTAGAATTTTCTAAATGATTTTCATTGTGAAGATAACATTCCTCCTGCTCTTCATCATTACTTTCTGAACTGTAGTCTTTATAAATTGGTTTTTTTAATTTATTGCAGCGCAGACATGTTTAAAAAATTTATTTAACTTAAGAATTCCTTATGAATTTATAAAAAAAAAATACTTCAGCTTCCAGCTTGTCATCACCAAAATTATGCGACATCTGCTAAGAGCAAAGTCAGCTCTGCTGAAAACGTGTTCACAAGGAACAGATGTTGCCGGGACTGAAAATACATCTACAGCTATATTGTATACTTTAGGACAAAAATCATAGGGATCTTATGTAGATTCCTGTTCCATTAGCAGATTACAATAAGATTTTATTTCTACATCTATTGAAGCAACTCCTTTATTTGGTGTTTCTAAGAGTTTTCTTTGCTCGATTTTCGCACGAGCAGCAGCCAAAATATCAAACGTATCTGGCATGTTTTTCTCTCCTTGATTTGAATTGTAGTTTACATTTCAATAGAAGGATCTTCAATCAAAAGATACGGCAAATGCCGAGGCAATAGTGTGGACAGCTTTGTTATATGCATTTGAGCCTTTTTTGTCATACAAAAAGAAAGAACTATCCGTAACTTCAACCAAAGCCATAGAATCAAAACTTTTAACTGCAAACATAAAAATAATATGAAAAATGCTAAAAAAATTATTTTTAAAAAGATTCAGTTATATTCAGTTTTCTCACTAGATTCAGTTTCAGTTACAGTTTTTTTAAAAGATTCAATTTCAGTTAAAGTAACTGAATCTAAAAAGAGGTCGAAGGAAATAAATGAGATTCCTTGTAGTTCTCCATTCAGCAATGCGTTCTTCCACATGGAGACCTGTAAGAAACTCAATGACGATCCACTTTATCGCTGACCAGGATTTTTCGAAAGAAAGAAATTAATAAAAGAATGTTATCTTACTAAAGATACACATGCAAACTAACCACAAAATATCAATAATTTAAGAAACATCTTACCAAAGATTAGACAAACATACAAACTAATAACGGGCACAGCTACATCCAAACTTAATCCACCCTAGACAGGAAATTGGCTACTACATTCTGTTTACCTGACCTATATTTAAATGCTAAATTAAACTCTTGGATAGCCAGTGCCCACCAGCGACGGATCAAGGAGGGGATGGTTGGGATGTATCCCCCCACCAGATTACTAAAAAAAATTTATATGCTAAAAAATGGTTTTTTAAGCCTCACCAGATTGAAAAGTTTCAGTGAAACACGTTTTGTTGAGAGGCAATCCTGCTTCTTTTCCATCAAAACCTTTCTGTGATAGCAAAACTGCTGACACTGCAAGATCATTACTAAGATGCCTTCACGACCCAGTCGTTATTGTAGCAAATTTGAACTACACTATCAGTATTATTTTATATTATTTATTGATTTTGTGTTTCAGATTGACAACCATTAAGACACTGCTTTGGATTTTCTCCACCATTCCCATTACTACATGTACAGCTGAACGGAGCTTCAGTGCGATGAAGATATTGAAAAGCTCATTTTGCAACAGAACCACAGATGAGCGTTTTACTGTCCTGGCATTATTATTTATCCATAACGCATTGCCTTTCGAAACAGATGATGTTATTGATAGATTTGCAGCCAGCAAGAATAGGCGTCTTCATTTTGCACTGTAGATTTTTTATTCTATAAATTTGATTTCTGTTTTGAATGTTGTCTTTGTGCTTACTGTTTGTTTTGTAACTTGTAAAAAAATCTCTTTGTCAAGTTATGGTTAGATCATTCCCCACCGGAAAATCCTAGATCCGTCGCTGGTGCACCCTATTTAGTTTAGCACTTTTAGAAACTGAATCGGTAAGATATGTAAGAGGATTGTGGTCTGAAAATATCACAACCTCCGACAACAATAAGCATGATTTAAATTTATTGAGAGCCCACAAGTCTCTCTTTCTATTGTAAACCACCTTGTCTGAGTAGGAGTCAACTTCAGACTGGTAAGAGCCGTGGGGACTTTTACTCCTTCACCACTCCCCTGTAACAGACAGCAACCAATGGCTACTGCACTAGCATCCATTGCTAGTCCCTTACTATAATCAATTGAAATAGTAAAAGTGGTAAATATGAATTTTAATGATATGAAATCATTTTTGATGCTCCACCATATGTTAATAAATTGAAATCAGTTTTATTCTGCTGGATTATAATTGAGTTATAATGTTATATTTTTTGCCATAATTATTTATTCATTTCTTGATTTAAAGTTTTTTTATTATGCAGTCTGGCATCTCATTTGGAATTCAAAAGATTGAGAACTCTGGCATTTTGCATCGTAGTCAAATTAGAACATCACACGTATTTTCCCAACCATGGAAAAAAAGAATTGTTGATTGGCTTGCAAAATCCCCATTCTCACTTGTTGGTGAAAATATAGATTACTGCAGTGACGACGAGGTTGAAAATGAGAAAATTATTGAAAAGATCAGAAAAAACAAAAAAAGTGGTGCCATGTTGACTTCTATGCAGTCAGGGTGGAGCAGTGGTTTTGTTTCTAATCCTGACAATTTGGATTCAAGCACCTTCAATCTTACCAACATGTATGGATGCCTTTGTCCTGAAAAAAATTCTTTGTCAGAGTGGCAGAAAGAAGATGATGAGGTAATTGATGCAATGGATGAAGACAGTTTTAGCATTATTGAGCCTTCTGCTGTTCCTTTTGGTGTAATTTCTCAGCAAAGGAGGCCCATGTCTTTTGCTCGTCTAACAGCGAGCAATAAGAGACACAGAAGACCAAACTCTGGCAAGTCAAGCTCTTCCATCTCCGGTGACATCTTGGGTGGTGTTTCTGTGATGAGAAGGAACTGCTACAGTTTTGTTTCTCATAGAGTAACTAATTTTTATCTGCTTTTGTTTAGCTTTCTGTATATGTTTGTCCTAAAATCATTGTATTCAACTTTTCACCAACTTTCTGAAAAGCTAAACCTTGGTAGTTTTGGCATCAATGTATTTCACATATTAGATTAATATTTTATTAAATGATTCATTCACTCTTTTGTTTAAAAAGTAAATTTGTTAGAACACTGTTTGATTGGATAATTTAAATGTGAAACCTAACATTTGCAATTTGATTGTCGTTTTTGACAATGTTTAAATTTAAAAGTTAGGTAAATGTAAATGCCATAACGTTAGGGCATCTTTTCATGAATTATGAAGTTCCAGGAACGACTCATGCATATGATATCACACAGTTTTAGGTGCCATCCGCAAGGGTGTCCAAAATCGGAATGTGCCGAACCCTATTATGCCCAGTTGTAAAACTGGTAATGATAATGATAATGAATTTCAAGACCACTCTGTTGACAAGAAGGGAAGCTGATTGAACTTAATAAAGTAGTGATGTGGTGAGGAAGTTTGGTACGTCTGTGCAATAGACAGGTATGGAGGAGCTTGGCCATGCAGGGATTTATATATTGTTGCAATTTTGTACTTAATCCATTATTGAATACGAAACCAGTGAAGAAGTGGGGTACCGTGGTCCTAAGCTTTGTAAATTATTTTGGCAGCTTTGTTAATGAGTATTTGAAGCCATTCAAGATGACAATAAGGGAGGCTTGCCAGAGTTGAGCTTCTGTAATCAATCTTTGGGGGAACCAAGCATTTATGAGGATTCTCCGGGCATCTATTGAAAGTGGAGCGGCGATGCATTGAATCTCTTTGCGCAACAGAAACGAGCAGTATTATTGATGTTACTGACTATAAAGCAATCTGAATACAGCCTAGGATTACGATCACATAAGATTTGAACTTGCTTGGTGGGAAGAGTGAATAAATTTTGGGAGGACGAACACCACATCACTTCAGTTTTGTTAGCGTTCAACAAGAAGCGGCTGCCGAACATGCAGCGATCGACGGCGTCCACGCACACTTTGCAAAAGAGTCAGCAGTGGCCGTGTCTCGTCGGCGTACATGTGGCACAGGAGCCCATGCGCCATAATCACTTTCTCGAGTTTGGCAGTATATAATGTAAAAAGAAGTGGGCCCAGTGCAGACTCCTGATGTACTCTGCATGATAAGGGAGTCACTGAGTAGACTAATGCACCAGAGAATACCGAGAAAGAATGTCCGGTCAGATAAGACTGGAACTGTGCCAGAATAGCTTTATTCAGACCGATGACGCTTCAAGGCATCCAAGTAGTATGCTGTGGTCAATGGTGTCAAAGACCACAGATAGTTCAAGGCGCACAAGCAGCGACAACTTGCTGTTGCTTAGGGCCTGCCAGACGTCACCCGAATCACTACGGTTTTGGTGGAGTGATGATGGCGATAAGTGGACTGGTGTACAGGAAGAAGGTTGCTTTGATCCAGGTGTGCCAAGACTCTGATGAGCACCAGTAGCTCCAATAGTTAGAGAAAATAGAAAGGTTTGAAATGGGCTGATAAGAATTAGCATAGGTAGGGTTCAAAGTGGATTTCTTTATTAATAGAGTGATTAAGTTGATTTGAATGTACCTGAACGAAGGGATTGGTTAAAAAGCTTGACAAGAAGAGATGTAATGGTTGTAAATATTTTCTTCAGGAAGCAGGTTAGTAAAGGGTAGAGCAGAATCATTGAATAATTTTAAGTCACAGCATTTATGCCATTCTTTGCTTTAAAATCATCCAATCATACTTCACATTAAAATCATCCAATCAAACTTCACATTGAAAGCATTCATTCAAACTATTATTTTCAGCATTAGCTTTAACATTAATGTATTCAATATAGATCAATATTAAATTGGTTTTAATCACCATTTCAATTGAAAATTAAAAAATTAAATTTTTATAAAGTGATTTCTTATTTTTTTAAGCCACACTGACCAGTTTTCGCTAGTAGCACTCATTCAGCATCAGAATCTGGAGTGTGTCACGAAAACCGCGTCCAGAAATTATGTTAATTTATGCACATCCAGATTCTGGTGCTAGTTTTTGCTGGCTGATGCATGTTCTATTTCTCTCCAGAACTGGTTGAAAAACTCACGCTCTGATTGGATGATTGGTTTCTTTAACATTTAAAAAATAGAAGTTATGATGAGTGTACTGATGATAAAGTGCATAGATTAAACACAATATTATAGAGTAGCCTAAAATGGTGTTACGAAAAAGTCTATTTAAACGAGTTCACGCAGTTCATTTTGTGGGACGTGCTGGTCTAGTGGTGTAGACACCGGTTTTGAGAGTCGCCGGACCCAGGTTCAATTCCCGGTCCGGGCACGTAATTTCCTTGAGCAAGAAACTAACTCACATGTGCTCATGTCAACTCAGCGTTTCATCCTTTAGTGGTCGATAAATGAGTACCATCTTCGGTTGGGGGTTAAAGTCCTTTGTGCACTTGTGGAGCTAGCGAGTAGTATGCGGGGCTGCCGTGGCGCCGTAAAACACTGCATATGCCGTTAGTCTTATCTGCAAGTTGCCAACATTGTAAAGCACCCTTTAAGCAGCTTCTGCTGCCCACGGCGCTATAAAAATTGTCGTTTAAAAAAATGTTCTTGAAAGTCTATTTAAACAAGTTATATACACAACACATTGTTCTATTACTTTTTACAAGCCTTTTGATGTAAAAAATTACAAGATAGACACAGTAAACCCTTTGATGGGCTATCTAAATCATAGTGCGGAATTTTGTTGCGTACAACTTGCTAGGGGGTCGAGGCGGTCATCTGCAGTGAGTTTCTTACATGCGACTGCCTAGCGTAACTCAGTTGTTTACAAAAACAACCAGCAAATGTGGCATGGTATCAGGCACCAAAATAAATTATCATAATCTATGCAACAGTTCTGGCGAACAGGAGCTGGACGAAAAAACCGGTCAGTGTGTACGAACTTTAAGGAACAATAAATTAATATATTAATATTTCACCATGTTTTAAATCATGTCTTTAAAAACTGTTGCTATTCATTCCAAGTTTTTTAATTGTGAGGTTGTGGATTTTATTATTTAAGTTTGCTGATTGGTTGTTTTTGTGGTTTGGTAATGTGATAAAAATTAGGTGTTTATGTTCTGTGCCATTAAAAATTATTATTTTTTACAGTCTGGTGAATCCTCATTGTATGACTACAGGGAGTCATTGGTAAGCAAAGGTTTCAGTATTGATCTTGGTGAAAATCTTGAAGAAGTCATGTTGCCTCATGAACACGAGTTCACTTCGTGTGAATATCTCAGTAAAGGAGTAAAAGAAAAAGTAGATCACATGGACTTGTTACAGTATGAATTAATGAAGATTCGCTTGGACATTGACTGCATGAATCAAACATTTGATGATCTTCGAGTGCCAAAAGATGAAAAAACTGTTAAAGTGAGTCTCTGTGCTTATTTTATAGTTAGAGTGAGTTTTTGTGTTGATTTTTTTGTTGAAGTGTGTCTCTGTTCATTTAGGCGATCAAAGTTAGCAATAATACTGGCCTTACAAATAAGCAAAAACATTTTAATGCGTTGGGTTGAGCTATACATCGTTGAAAAGGTATTTAATAATACAATACAATGGTATAGTTGGTTTTACTCTAGTTCAATAAGTAAAAAAGTTATAAGCTAAAATGTAAGATTTTCCTCTACAAATTGTATGAAGATAAACTTATGTTCTTGTTTGATCGTCTATTATTTTTTGCAATCTATTACATTAGGAATTTCTGAGGTAATTCTTAGGTATTTTAGATACAAACCCGAGCGAAGGAAATTAATAAAAGAACGTTATCTTATTGAAGGTACACATGCAAACTAACCCTAAATTATCAACAAGTCAAGAAGCATTTAACCAAAGATTAAGCAAACATGGGACAAACAAATCTAATTACAATCACAGCTACATCCAAACTTAATTCAATCTAGACAGGAAATCAGCTACTACATTCTGTTTACCTAACCTATATTGGAATGTTAGATTAAATTCTTGGATAGCCAGTGCCCAATGAGTTAGTTTAGCACTTTTAGAGACTGAATCGGTAAGATATGTGAGAGGATTGTGGTCTGAGAACACCCCAACCTCTGACAACAACATCCAAGAGCCATTTCACTAGCATTCGTTGCTAGAAGAAAGAAGAAGAAATCCAACAATATCACTTTTATTTCTATAAATAAAAAAGTTATAGACTAAAACATACAATCATATAGGATTTTCCTCTGCTAAACAAAATTTAAATAAACACTGTGATCGCCCCGTCAGTGTTTGACCATTGCGCGTGAGTGCATAATGTGTGTCTGTGTGCTTATATTATCTGACGTGCGTGTTACTAGAGTGCATACCGTCTCGCTTCTTCATGACAAAGAGCATGTGTCGTGTGGTCCCGCTTTTGGCTATATATAAAGCGTGCAGCTAGCTAGCGGGAAGGATAGATAGACAGCTGCAAAGGAGAGGTATGCGTTTATGCAAGCAGTCGAAAGAACTGTGGAGAAGAGAGAGAATCGATTGTAGTTAGGTAGCATGTTTCAGACAGTTGACGATTATTCAATATATCTTTATTAATAATATTTAATAATTAAATTTAATATTTGTTTTTGCTATCTTAATAAACTTCCTAACGATCTGTGGTCTACTGTTGCTGAGTTTGAGTCAGTGACCTTGAAGCGTGGTAACTGACAGCCCCCCTTATGGCGTGCCGTTAACAAAATTTGTGGGAGTTCTTTTTATTTTAGTGTACATGTATTTGGTTCCCCAACAGTTATAGAGTTGCAGAGCTAAAATGTGCTGTTTACCTTGTGTAAAATTCAAACGAATGCAAAGACATTTCTTTAATGATGTTTACTAGTTTAATAAAGCCCTTCTTTGTTAATAAAGATTATGGGTTTGGACCGTATCTAGGTCTAAAAAAATAAACAAATTAAGTATAGAGTTGTGTTTAATTGACAAAGAAGGAATCGAAAAGCAGATTTTTTTTGTAAATGGCACAAAAGAAATGAAATAATTACTGGCTCTTCTCGCAGAAAGTGATTTCTACCAATATGTTATTTTCAACTAAATATTGATATGCAGTCACTGCATCAGGGAAACAAGCTGTAGTTATTTATGTTTTTCTGCTTAGAACTAAGCATCTGCGTCCCGAAATCGTTATCTCGAAATCAATCGAGATTTCAAAACGATACGGAAGATCCGTATCGCCATTGAAACGATACTGCCTGCGGAGGAAGTCTCGTATCGAAATAAAATAGCGAGACTTAAATTTGGTTCTCGTATAAAGTCTCGAAAAAAATACCGAGATTTTTAAAAAATATTTTCCAATAAATAACGAATGTCATACATATTTAATTAACGATTGTCACAACTGTGAATATTTGCAATTGATTCATCAACATTGATTAATTAATCTACCTATTGACAGAAGTTTATAACTATTATCATCCCCACTTTAAATTCGGTTTTCCTAACAGCCTGTAGCCCCATTATTTACTATATTTAGTCTGGGAACGGCAGCATATTTCAATATATATATGTGTTTTTTGCGTAACTCGGCAGTAGATTTTCTTTCGTGCATGCTCCATTAAAAATAACTGCCCATTTTTTGTTTATTATTTTTTTAACATAAGATTCCAATCTACGGACAACGACTTTGTTTTTTAAGCAAAATTCTTTATTAATTTTCGTAGCGGGCTTACTGTACAGTTTCGGCTCGAAGGCCATCATCAGAGTCCTTTAAATATAAAATAATGAAAATATTCAAAAATGGACGAATGTGAAAGTCGAACTGAAACTGGAACAATTGCGAAACGTATTTACTTAAAACTAGACGATTAGGAAATAAATATAATTCAAACCGATATAGTTGTGATAAAACCAAGCGGAGATAAAATAATGTGAGGTAAAATTAAACTGAGGTACAAGAACAAAAATACTACTGTAAAAACCGAAAACGTGAAGTGAAATTGAGTTAGATATTGGTAAATGTTTGATATGGAATGAGAATCAGTTTTAGAAAGTATGTAAACTTACTAGAAATCAACTTCGAAAACGGCAGAGCGACCAGCGAAACGACAAACAAGGCAAGCGGAGTTTTTGTGTATGAAAAATTAAAATATTAAATATAAAACCGGAATGAGGGTATAAAAGTATAAAAAATATAAAATTATAAAAGTATAAAAAATATAAAATTATAAAAGTATAAAAAATATAAAATTATAAAACTGAATAAATGCGGCTATTCACTTTCGTCTGCGGAATGTTATGTTGCCGCAGTTAGTTAAATGAGGGAATGCGGGCGAGCAGTCCACACGCACGGATCCGCTGTCATCGCCGGGCGGAACCGCTCGATTAACGCCACCGGATACCGAACTATATATATATATATATATATATATATATATACATGTATGAAACCAGCTCGTCTCTGTTCTATAGCTTTTTTTAGTGCCACATTGTAATAGTGATCAAAGATATCTAAAGCCACACCCCTTTTAGGCTGCTAGTTGACCTCTACATACTACTGATACTACAAGGCAATCGTACTCACTGACATCGATTACTATTATTATTAATGAGAATAATGAGTAATGTAATAGTAATGATCATTCTATGTTTATGTTTTGGTTTAGTCTGTCTGATAAACTTATTTTTTCAAATTTGTTACATAGAATTGGAATGATTATTTTAGTGTTTCGATATCCGTAATTGACTGTAATAGTAGCTCATCTAAGATATATCTTTATAATCTCGATTATATTCTTGGTTGTATGTGAGTATGTGTGTGCCACCTGTAGTGTGCACGTCGTCTGCAGCTGGAATTCGAAACTTTCTCAGCTTCTTTCTTGCTATTGCTAACCGGATTCGCCATTGCCTATAAATAAACCCGCTGGTTTTTTTTCACTTTCTTAATTCTTGCCTAGAGGCACTTTCTCGTGTTTGTCATCATTATCATGCTGCGTCACCGGGGTCAAATCTGGGAGTACTTTGAGGAAGAGACGATCACGCAGAAAGTCAATGACAAGGATGTAGAAGTAAATCTTGCCAGATGCAAAGACTGCAGGAAACAGTATTTTAATCTAATCTTAGTAATCTAGTAATCTCAATCTCAGTAATCTGCAATCTATTTCTATCTCCATTGGTTTTTCCACTTTTACTATTGAATTGCCTGAAAATGTCGTTCTATTGGTGTGCTAGAAGGTTTTCTACTTTTCAATTACTTGAAAAAATAATTTTAATTTTTCTTTTCATCGGCAAGTAAAATCATTTAATTAATTTGATAAACTACCGCATTATGCGAACTAAATAAATACTTACTATCGGCAGTAGCGTTTTATTTAGAGTCTAAATTTAGACAAATAGATGTACCAAAACTAATCAAATGAAACTTATTTCAAGTTTTAAAAAAAAATTAAATTTGGTAAATTTTTATAAATTTTGAAATTTTTTATTATTTATTATATTTATATATTTTTTTCAATGAATTCCTTTAATGTAGTTATTAATATTGTCTGTCGCGTATAGTTCATCATTCTATGTTATCTCGTTTTATTCAAGACAAAATTTCCACTTCAGTCGAGATCCCGATATCATATCGTATCGGAATCGCCTCGTTATTGATCGAGGCGTCTCGTATCGTTTAATTCGAGACAAATTTAAGAAATCGTATCCTATCGTTCCAAAAAAATAACGGGACGCAGAAGCTTACTTAGAACACTTGGTTTTGATAGGTTTTTTAAATAATTTTAATCTGAATTTTCATAAACTGAATTTTAGAGTAAGTCCATACAGAAGTGCCCAAAATTTTCATTCTTGACTTTATGGTATTCATTATTTTAAAAATAGTTTATATTTTTCTTCGTACTGAATCTTTTATTTGCTTGATATGACAGCATCTGCTTCTTGAAGAAGATTTATTTGAGAAGAAGATGACAGATAACAAAATGAGGAGGGGAAACATAGAGTCATTAGTTGCACCCCTGGATTCTTCTGATGAAATTGAAACATTTGACTTCATATGGGACTACCATTCTGATCTGGCTTCTGTTGAAAATCCAGCCTTTATTTCTGCTAGACCTAATGTGGAAAGCATTGCTTTTGAAGATGATATCTTTGTTGCTGGTGATAATACATCTAGTTGTGTGATTTTTGAGGAAGAAAATGATAATGAAGAAAAGGGTGAATACAGTTTTCAAATTAGTGATGAACCAGTACAGCATCAAGAATTAAACAAAAGGAAAGACAGTATTGTATTATTTTACTTTGATGACAACCTTGAAGATAACTTTGTTAGCACTCTTTCACCAGCAAACAAATTGTTCCAATCAGATCAAAACTTAAGAATTTGTTGTCCATCAACTTGTAATCTTGAATTACCTCCAAATAATCACAATTTCTGCATCTCCTCATCAAATGAATTAACACCACCATTACTTGAAAAACGAATCTATGAGAAACTAAGGCATCCCCTATCACCTCGGCTCCTAAAGAAGCCCAAGGTGCCCGGAGTGGAAGCGGATGGTGGAATATTCGAGGTTGAAAAGGTGAAGGTCGTGGGGGAGGAAAAAAAATTATTTGAACATCTTGAAGTTGATCTGCATGTTGATGTTATGAAGATCTCTGACATTAGAAAGGTTTTTGAAACTTGAATGGTTTTTTTGTGTTATGAAAGTCATACATGTTCTACTAATGCAAGTTTTATTATTTGTACTCTAATTGATAAATTGGCTTTCATTATAATAATTAATCTTATAGAAATTATCTTTTTCACATACTTTAATGTGTTTTTAAAGGGCTACAGCAAAATTTTTGAGTTATGGGGTCCTGCAAATGTACGCAGTTTTTGTTCGGATGGTTACTCAATCTTAGGGCCAATTACCTTTCAAGTTCTTCTTCATTCTCTTCCTGTCCTCAATGGTTTGGGGGGAAACTTCCAGAATTCTGTTCAGGTTTTATTGAGATTTTTTGTTATTTTTCAAGATGTAGTGGTAAGTGATACATTGTTTAACCGGCTCGGCTCCCGGCTCCCTATAAAGGGTGTGTCACACGAGATAAACTTGCGCAAACTTTTCACTGAAACATTTTTAACTGTTTATACTTGCACTTTATTAGTTTATCTACTCTACTTATATGACAATTGTTAAATATTAAAACCGACCATTTTGTTTTTAGTCGATTTTAAATGTTTACGAAAGGGTACGTTTTGTTTAAAAAAATTTAATTTTAAATACTTGATAAAATTATTTCACGGAGTTAAAATATTTTTACTAAAAAGTTAACAAAATAATATGCAATTTAAAAATTTGTAATTATTTTATAAGAATATAAACACTCATCAAACGAAAGCAAATCTTGAAGCGCATCTCGAGTGTGTATATGGAACATAATTGTATTAATTTTTAATGCAATTTTAAAAATTTTGAATAAAATAAAAAAAAGTCCAAAAATAACAATGTAACCAAAAACAGAGTTTGGCAGGTAAACAAACTAAAACTAAACGAAAACAATTCATTAAAGATTTCTTGTGGTGATGTGCGCGCACGCTATCATTTGATTGAAGGCTGTTGCTGTTGTGACGTTTGTAAAATATTAAAACATTTCAAATTTGAAGGAGATAAACAATCAAACAATTTTAGAATTTCAAAGCTGAAAACTAATAAAGTGCAAGTATTCATCTTGAAAAAAATTCTGCTCATAAAAAAATTTTGAGAGCCGGAGCCGCCAGATATTTTCGGCTCTGGGTCCGGCTCTGGCTCCCACAAAAATTAGCGGCTCCACGGCTCCGGCTCGGCTCCGCAAGCCTGGACCATACCACCGTATTGAAGTTCTGAACGCAACAGAACAGTGCCCCACCGTTTTGTCGGCCATGTGCCTCGCGACTGCCAATTTTCCAAGTTGTGATCTTGTGACCTGTCCTCCGTCTACCAGTGCAGTGTAAAATACCAATCTCATCAAAGATCTATGTCTGTTCAAACAGTGCTCTACCAATCCGTCAGCCATCTGCCGGCCCTCTTCTGACCCCATGAGTGTTGAAATGCCAAGGACCTCACTATCCACTGTTCTCACACCTCGTCTCTCGTTTTCAGATTTATCTGAACTCCGCACTAGGAGTTTGCCAACCAAGACTACAAATGTATCCTATCACAGTTACGATCATCCTTGTGACCAATATGACAATGGCCCAGTCTGTAGTACTGTTTCCTTTCATCCATCTACCAATGCAATAGACCATACTAACCGTATTGAAGTTTCGGACGCAACTGTATTGATGTTTCGGACGCAACCGAACAGTGCTCCACCGGTTCGTCAACCTTTGTCAACCTCTTCGGGGCTTCGAGACTGCCGATCTGCGTGATGGTGTTGGGACCGGTGGGATGTTTCCGCATTTGATTGATAACTGCAACATTACTATACGTAGATGTTGATCATTTTTATATTTTATTCATATATTTTTGTTACTATTATTATTATTATTATTAAACAGTTGATAACGCAAGATATGTCAATCAAATTACATTAAGTAATAATGACGAAATCGCAGTTGCGGACCGGCCAAGGCGGTCAGTGACAGAAAGCTTTACGATAGAGGTGAGTTTTCAAACGAGATTTGAAGCAATTGATGGAAGACAGATCATTTGTTAACTCAAAGGGTAAATTATTCCAGACGGTAGGCGCGACATGACAAAAGCTCTGTCTGCAAAAGCCGTCCTCGAGCCATCAATGTGATGGTTATTAGTTCTACTGTTTGATCTGAGTTCTTATGCAGACGTGCAGATCTTAAGTAGATCATAAAGATAGCCTGGTTTTCGAGTGGTCAAAACTTTAAAAGTTAGCAGAGCGATTTTATATTCGACACGATTAGTGAGCGGCAGCCAGTGCAATTGTACAAGTACTGGGGTGATGTGTTCGGATCGTCTAGTGCCAGTTACAATTCGTGCCAAAGAGTTCTGAATGCGTTGAAGTACCATAAAGGATTGAGTTGCAGTAGTCGAGACGAGAACCAATCATTGCACTCGAGATAGATAAGAGCGACGTTTTTTTAAATACATTTTATAATATGTCTCCTAGCTTATTACATTCTAATTGAACTTTCTCAATTTTAACGATATACCATTAACTTAAATTTTTAACTTTAAATTCCAATTTTATTATTTTACCTCTCATTGCTTTTATTAGGGATCATCGCAACTGATCCCAGGACAACTGATCCCATGGACAACTGATCCCACGGACAACTGATCCCATAGACAACTGATCCCATATCTGCATCATTTTATATTTCACTGTTTCTGCAATCAATAATATGTATGTATGTATGTATGTATGTATGTATGTATGTATGTATGTATGTATGTATGTATGTATGTATGTATCTATGTATGTATGTATGAGTATGTATGTATGTATGTATGTTTGGACGCTGTAGTGACTGTCTTAGTCTTAGTCATGGACTCCTTAATGAACCGATAAGAATTAATGTTGGAGTGTCTTCATTAATTCATATCTTCGAAAGAAAACAACTTCTGAAATGAGCTAACACCCTATTATATTTGGATTGGCACGGTTCCATTTCTCATTATGAACTTCACGCAGAAAAGAGTGAAATGATGAAAAGTAATACGAACTTGTCACTTTCATTTCGGCTGTGTATCGTGCGCTTATACTAAATATTATTTCTCCGTTTACTAACTGTTGTTTTAATTCTCATGGCTTCATTTAGTGACTCTCAGCGAAACGGACGCAAGTTGCACTACGAAGGATTCATATATGTTAACATCGGGCCAACGAAACAAAAACTACTTGACGATGCGAGCGTTTCAAGACAGATCCACACTGTCATGGTCGACTCATTTGTTCTGAAGACATCTACACTTTAACAAATGAACACAATCATATGCCTTCTCATGCCGCTTCTCAAGCGGCTATTGTCATTTCTAACATCAAACGGGCTGCATTAATCTCACATGATGCGCCTCGAACTATCGTCAACGAATGTCTTGCAAGAGTTTCAGATACTGCTATTGTTGCTATGCCAAAGATTGTCTTCCTT
This sequence comes from Erpobdella octoculata, assembly GCA_963978895.1. Lineage (NCBI taxonomy): Eukaryota > Metazoa > Annelida > Clitellata > Hirudinida > Erpobdellidae > Erpobdella > Erpobdella octoculata. Next base: position 12,987,671 of record OZ022240.1, on the reverse strand, counting down.
GAAAAAAGTGTTAGCAGAAAGCGAAAACTTGCCAACCAGCCAGCTCAGATTCCACACGACCGAGCTTCAATCGTTATACCGGCGGATCTTCACACTACGCGTACAGCCAATCCAGAAGAATTTGTAATTGCTGACACCGGAGCTGATGATCCTCTTCGTATCATCGTACTGGGAAGCCAAACCGACCTACAAAGGCTTTCTCAGTGCAGGACATGGCTGGCCGATGGAACATTCAATGCGGCTCCGGAGATGTTCTTTCAACTATGGATTATTCACGGTCTTTTGTCTATTGCTTGCTTCCGAACAAAACCCAGATCACGTATTCTCGAGCTTTTACTCTTCTTTTGAACTCTGGTGGTATCGACACGCTTCCGACCGATATCATCATCGACTTTGAAAAAGCAGAGGAAAACACTTTCCGAGAATACGTCCCTGGTGTTGCTATCCATGGCTGTATTTTTCATTTCACTGAGTCCGTCCGACACAAACTCCAAGATCTTGGCATGCACACGCGATACGGAATGGATGAAGAATACAACAGTGCGATAAAAAAGTTTGTTGCACTTTCATTCTGCTCTCCAGCTGATGTTCAACTTCGATACAACACTCTTGCCGACGATCTATTAATTAACTTTGGTGATAATGATGCCCATCAAAATTTTCTTCAGTATTTCGAAAACACTTGGGTTGGTAGACCTCGCCGAAATCCTCTATATCATATCGAGATGTGGAATTGTAAGTTAATTACAGAGCGTGATCTTCCGAGGACAAACAACAGCGTCGCAAGTTTTCACCGAATTTTTCAAACTGCTCTCGGCTGTCATCATCCCAATGTGTTTAAATTACTTGATGCGATTTTGAATGAACAAGTCCGAGTTAATGCTGTTTATCAAAAAATAAATGCAGGAGAGGACATTCCACTCTATTCTAGGATACAGTATTTGGAGGCAAATCAACGACTGCTTAGGATTATCGTCAACTATGACCAACGAACAGCGGATAATTACCTTGGAGCATGTGCCCACTACATTTATCGCTGATTAACATTTTTTATCATTTTTTCGTTTAATATTAAAAGATAATAATTTTGTTTTTAAATAAAGGAAACTTTTTGAAGTTGTATTTTTTTAAATTCCTTCCTCTAAGTATTTTTGTTTTGAAATAAATTTTTTTTGAAGTTTCTTTTGTTCATCAATGAATTTGAGTAAAAGTGACAATAAATATTAGACACTGCTTAATTGGTTCCATGTTAAAACAGAACATGATAAAGCAGAACAGTGAAGAAACAAAACATTAACTAATCAAAGCAGTGCTAAAACAAAACATCGCAACATCGTGCTTATTTTTTTCCAACTTTTTTGTGATCAAATTGTTCCAGGTTAAAATGTCCGGAGATATTTTAACTTTTTGTCATATAATTTGTTGTGATGTTTATTTGTTCAGAAATCAGGTATCGATTTACAGAATGTAACTGGATTTAGAATAATAAATAACTAGAAAGTAAAACCTTAACTAATTTATATTTCTTGTAACGGAACGTTACCTTTTGGGAAATAGGTTATTGATATTAATTTATATACATATATATATATATATATATATATATATATATATATACATAAACATATACATATACACATATATATATATAACACCTCCCTCCTAAGCTAGACACCGCTGGTGTATGACTTGCTTTGGTGATTTATTACAAGTCGAGATGGAGCGTGTCGTTGTCTATCAGATCGCCTCAGTTGTAATGATGACGGCGAATGTGGTATTACTGATTCTGAGTTTTCAGTAGAAGGGAATGGCGTTGCTGCAAAGTCTTGTGTAGGCTGTTCTGGCTGGTGTTCGGTGCCTAACTGAAAACGAACAGATTTTTTAAAACGGTCTGAATCCTGACCTTTCAGAATGCCTCTCTTTGTGATAATGTTCTTTTCCACCGTTTGACCAGGTTCGGCAGTTGTGGCATTTTCTCCTTGTCTTGTATTCTGATAAGGTAAGTCAAATGTTTCGAGTAGTGTTGTTGTAAACTTCGATTCTTGACGTGGGCGTAACTGGTTGATGTGGCGCTTCCAGACCATTCCTTTTACGATAGTATCGTACAGAACTCTTCCCCTTCTACGGACAATCTGTCCTGGTATCCACGTCACAGGTCCCGGTCGATAATCGCGAACGAACACCAATTCACCGTTTTGGAACTGTCGAGGTCGTGCCCCATGATGGCGGTTGAACTGTTTCTCCATGTCATTTGATCGAGGTGTTGAATGTTCGATGTTTTTCGGATGTAATTCGCTTAAGACCGAACGTAATTGCCTGCCTAGGAAATTTTCCGCTGGAGAGAGACCGTTCGGCGATGAAGCGCAGGGAGTGGTTCTGTAGCTGAATAAAAATGTTTGAAGAGATTCTTTGTAAGTTCCGTCATTTCTTAATTTAATCAAAGCTCTTTTGAAAGTGTCTACAAATCGTTCGGCCTGGCCATTGGATTGTGGGTGAAATGGTGGTGATCTCACGTGTTTGATCGCGTTTTCTGCACAGTATTCCTGAAAAACAGTTGAAGTGAATTGTGTGCCGTTGTCACTGACAATTGTTTCAGGCAATCCAAATTGTGCAAAGATCCGCTGGAGTGCATTTATCGTGTTGGATGTGGTGCTGTTTGCCATCTCTATTATTTCTGGCCATTTTGAGAATGCATCTACTACTACGAGATACATTTTTCCATGGAGCGGTCCAGCATAATCGATGTGAATTCGACTCCAGGGTTTGGTTTCTTTTGGCCATGAACATAAAGTGTGTTTTATGGGTGATTTAGCTGCTTGTTGGCATGAAGAACAGCTGCGTGTCCAGTTTTCTATGTCTTTATCAATGCCGCTCCAATAAACGTGTTCTCGGGCAATTATCTTCATTCGAGTAATACCCGGGTGGCCTTTGTGAAGCATTTGAAGTACTCGTTTTTGCAAAACCTGAGGGATAATTATTCGAGAACCAAAGAATAAACAGTCTTCATGTATCGTTATTTCTTTTTTTAAGAGTTCCAGTTTGCTGGTTTTCAGTGCTTTGTTTTCGTTCCACCTTCCTGTTTTGACATATTGGAGAAGGGGATTTAACTCATTGTCTGTTTTTGTTGCGTCACAGATTTCTTTATTTGAGACTGGAAGTTGTTTGACGGCATTGATATACAAGGAGTTTATATCTTGATTGATAGTTGCTATCAATGTGTCTTCTTCTGGTGTTTTATGTGGACCTATAAGGCGCGAAAGTGTGTCAGCTTGTCCAAAGGACGTGGTTCTGCAGTATTCAATTTTGAAATCATAAGCAAGCAGTGTTAGAGCCCAGCGTTGGAGTCTGTTTGCTGTATATGATGGTATGCCTTTTTTATTGCCAAAAATAGCAAGCAGAGGTTGATGGTCGGTTAATAGAGTAAAATGGCGTCCATAAATATAACGGTGAAACTTTCTGACCGCGAAAACTAGTGCTAGACCTTCTTTTTCTATTTGCCCATATTTCTTTTCTGCTGGAGTGAGAGCTCTACTAGCGTGTGCAATTGCCTTTTCTGTTCCATCACTATATCTGTGCGATATCACTGCTCCAATGCCGTATTCTGATGCGTCGGCTGCAACTACAATTGGTTGGTTGGGGTTGTAATGGGTTAACAGAAGGTCGGATAATAAAATTTTTTTAGTTTCGTCAAATGCCCATTGACAGCTTTCAGACCACTGGAACACAGTGTCTTTTTTTAAAAGGGCGTCTAGTGGTGCTCTTAGATTTCTCATGCGTGGTACAAATGAGCTGTAATAGCTGATCAGTCCAAGAAAAGTACGGACCTGTCCAACATCTTTGGGTGGAGGCATATGAATTATTGCATCGATTTTTTTGGGGTCGGGACGACGGCCTGCAGCTGATATTACATTTCCCAAGTACGTGATTTCCGTCATTAACAAGTGGCATTTTTCAATTCTAATCCGGAAGCCATAATTTAAAATTCGGTCAAATAAAGCCTCTAAGTTCGTGTTGTGTTCTTCTAATGTCCGTCCCGTGACGATGACATCATCTAAATAGGCGGCAACGCCATCTAGACCAGTAATCATAGTGTCTATGATTTGTTGAAAAATGCCTGGTGCTGATTTCACACCAAATGGTAGACGGTTATAACGAAACAAACCTTTATGAGTGTTGATTGTTAAGAGCTCTTTACATTCTTCCGTCACTTCTACTTGATGGTATGCTTCTGCAAAATCTATTTGGGAGAAAACTGTCCCTCCATTTAATTTTGTGAAAACGTCATCCATGGTAGGTAATGGGTGTCTATGGAGCATCAGTGAGTCATTTAAGCCCGTTGAAAAATCTGCACAAAGTCGGATGGAGCCGTTTGCTTTACGGACAGCAACTATGGGTGCTGCCCACTGAGAGTGATCCACGGGAGAGATTATTCCTTCTTTTAGTAACCGGTTAATTTCGCTATCCAATTGCTCTAAAGCGGCATGAGGAACAGGGCGTTTCTTTCTAAATATGGGTTGTGCGCCAGGTTTAAGCTGTAAGGAAGCTGAAACTTTTGTGCACAGTCCTAGTTCCTGTCGGAACACATCAGCGTATTTGTGTTTTAATTTGTTTGTAATGGCTGTGCGTTCCGCGTCTGTGTTGAAGCTCCGTATTTCCATGACAGAATAGTTTTCTAACAGCTCTTTAAAGTCAGGAAGTTGTTTTATCCATGGCATTCCCATGAGGTCGTTTGAATCTGTGACGTAAACAGTACCCCGACCATGGTACTTTTGACCTGACTTATTTGCAACGGTAAATTTTGTCTCAAACATTCCTTCGGTCTTCACGGGTTGACCATTTGCTGCGCTTAGATTTGCCGTCGCTGTGGTAAGATTGGGGCGACCGATGGCTATCCATGTTGGACGAGAGATGAGAGTCACTTCGGCTCCTGTATCTAACCGAAGTTGAATCGGTCTATCGTTGATGATGACTTCAATGTACTGTTTGATTTCATTTCCGTTGTCTACTCGGTTAATGAATCGGTCTTGTCTAGAAGCACTCTTTTCTCTGTGTGTAAAAGAATTTTGTCTCCAGTTTGGATGATCCCGTGATACAAATTTTCGTGATTTGCGAAAATCTGGAGAACTCGTCGGTCTAACGTTAGGACACTCTCGTTTCCAATGTGGTCCGCCACAAATGGGACATGGTGTTTTTGGCTCTGCTTGATGTCGTGGTGACAATGGCTTTCGGTGAGGTGAGCTGTATCTGTTAATAGCCTGAATTTCTACATCCGGTCTTTCGATTGTTTTAGTATCATCCAGTGTAGTCTTAATTCGTTCAGACTCTGCTATTAATTCAATGACTGTAATAGGTTTTTCGCTATTTTCGCTATCCAACATGCGTAACAGCCTGGAACGTATCTCGACATGTTCTTGTGCCTGAAGTCCTGCTACATATTGGACACACTTATGTGTCTCGTCTGACATTCCTCGAAGCTCTGCTGCCTCCGCAGCAGCAATGATCTTATTTCCATAAATGTTAAAATCACTCCCTGATGTACAAATTATTCGACTAAAGTCGAACCTTCGTCGAAAAAGACTTTTCTTAGAGCCAAATAGTTGTTCAAGGGTTGTGATGGTTTCTTCCCAACCAATGTCGCTGGGAAGCCGTGGAGAAATTCTGGTAGAAAAAACTGCATAAGTGTGGTTGTCCAATAGAGTTCGAAGAAGTTCAGTCCTTGACTCTTCTGGAAGATGTCTTTCGTGACCTTTGACAGTGTCTTCAAAACGTCTGAGCCACAGACTGAAAAATCGTCCTTCCTCTGGTTCGTAGGAAAACTTTTCCACTCTCTGACGTAGTCGATCAAAAAGTGTTTCTTTTGACTCTGTCTTTTTTTCTTTTTGGGACTCTATAAATTCTAACAGTTTCTTTTCTTTTTCTGAATTTTCTTTCATTAGCTTTAGGAATCTTTCTTCGCTCTTTTCCATCTGCATCCTGTGTCTCTCTTCGCTTTTTTCCATCTGCGTCTGAAAAAGTTCAAATATCTTTTGAATATCTGCCATTTCGTGATTTTATTCCTATCCTTCGTCGCCAATTGTTGTGATGTTTATTTGTTCAGAAATCAGGTATCGATTTACAGAATGTAACTGGATTTAGAATAATAAATAACTAGAAAGTAAAACCTTAACTAATTTATATTTCTTGTAACGGAACGTTACCTTTTGGGAAATAGGTTATTGATATTAATTTATATACATATATATATATATATATATATATATATATACATAAACATATACATATACACATATATATATATAACATAATTGAAATTTTATTTGATAATGTAGTTTAGAATATTATTTTTAGATTTTTAAATGTCTTTTCGTCTGGGTATAACTTGCTCAGCAAAGAAACCGTAGAAATAAATAGATATTTTACATGTGCACTTTTTTCTATGAGTGGCCTCGAAATCAATTACATATGGGATCAGTTGTCCATGGGATCAGTTGTCTATGGGATCAGTTGTCTATGGGATCAGTTGTCCATGGGATCAGTTGTCCACGGGATCAGTTGTCCTGGGGTCAGTTGTACTGGGATCAGTTGTCCTGGGATCAGTAGGCACTAACCCCTTTTATTAGTAATTTTTCTTTTACTGTAGTTATATTTTACTACATAATTTTATTAGCAAATTTAACACAGGTAATATTTTATTTATTTATTTATTTACTCCATGGTTGTAGCTCACAAATACAAACTTGGTTTTTTAGCGTTTTTATTATGTTGTTTTTACTCTTCGTCGTACTTTGTCCTCAATAAATATGTAAACATATATGATATGTCTCGCCACAACACGTTATATTTTTTCGTTGTATCTGTACTTTTATGAGATCTGATGATGGCTGATAAAGCAGAAACATGCAGCTCATGACAAAAACATTAATAAAAATATATATTAGTTAGTTCAAAAGCGTATTGGTATTTGCGATTTTCGAAAACTGTCGCGTTTGATAAAAAAAAGTATATAATAAGAAATGGGCAATAGTGTTTAATAAAGTGTGTTTGAAAGAACAACTTGTACAGTAGTTGAAACTCATTGGAGAGTTTGGTCTTAGGAACAAGCGTGATATATATGGAGAGTATAGTACACTTTGACAAAGATTCGTACTAATGCCAGAGAACTTTTTACATTAGAGGATAAAAATTCCAGATGTCTCTTTGAAGGAAACGCTTTGTTGCGTAGACTAGTAAGAATGGGAGTCTTAGATGCTACCAAAATGAAGCTGGATTACGTCTTAGGGTTGAAGCTTGAAGATTTCTTGGAACGTATTCTATCTACTATCTATCTACTCAGAAAATAATGATATACGTGTTTCGGGCCTAAATAACAAGCCAGGCCAGGAATTTTCTGCCTATAAAATAAGCCGGACTGGGTCTAAAAAATTTGTGTAGGGCTCTATAGATTACAGTGCTGCATGGGCCGGGCAGGCTGTGACTTTAGAGTTTTCAGACGAGCCAAACCTGAAGTCAATGTAGGACGAGCCGAGATTTTCCGCCAAGTTCTCGATGGGCCGGCCAAGTTGTCGACGGTCCGGATCGTAAAAAATGGGCCCGTGCAGTACTCTACTATGGATGCACAGTTTAAATTCTCTTTCAAGCGAGCAAAGCCGCGACGGGCACCCCTAGTATATTATATACTAGAGATAGCCATCAAATATATACACACACACACACACACACATATATATATATATATATATATATATATATATATATATATATATATTTCAAATAATTAGGAACAAGATGTTCTTTCAAACACGCTTTATTAAAGACTATGGCCCATTTCTTATTACAAACTTTTTCTATCAAACGTGAAACTTTTCGAAAATCGGAAATACCAAGACACTTTTGAACCAACTGGTATATATTTTTATAAATGTTTTGGTCATGAGCTGACCTGCAGGTTTCGGCTTTATTAGCCATCATCAGAACTCATAAAACTAATTTACAGCTACAACGAAAATATATAAAGTGGTGTGGCGAGACATATCAGATATGTTTACACATCAATCGAGGTGAAAGTACAAAGAAGAGTAAAAGCAAAATATGAAAACCGCTAAGAAACAACCAAATTTTTTGCCTCGGAGTAAATGATTAAACAAAAAATAAACAAAAAATAAGAAAAAATAAAAAATTACATGTGCTAAAATATACAACCAAATTAAGTAGTAAAATATAACTATTAAAAGAAAATTACTAATAAAAGCAAAGAGGTAAAATAATAAAATAAGAATTTAAAGCTACAATTCAAAGATAATAGGATATCGATAAAATTGAGAGTTTAATTAAAAGTTGAAAATGATCAACGTCTACGTATAGTAATATTGCAGTTATCGATCAAATGCGGACACATCGCACCAGTCCCATCACCATCACGCAGGTCAGCAGTCTCGAGGCCTCGAGGAGGTTGGCTCATTGCTGACAAACCAGTGGAGCACTGTTCGACCGCGTCCAACGCTTCAATATGGTTGGTAGATGGAGGAAAGGAAACAGGACCACAAACTGGGCCGTTGTCGTATTGGTCACAAGGATGATCATAACTGTGATAAGATACATTTGTAGTCTTGGTTGGCGAACTCCTAGTACGGAGTTCAGATAAATCAGAAAAGGAGAGGCGAGGTGTGACAAAAGGAGAATGCGGGAGAACAGTGAATAGCGGAGTCCTTGGCATGTCGGCAGGGCACAGTTCGGTTGCATTTGAAACATCGATACAGTTGGTAGGGTCTATTTCGTTGGCAGCGTCTATTGCGTTGGCAGACAAAGGAGATAAAACTCGACGAGAAATGGAACCGTTGTCGTACTGGTCACAAGGATGGTCGTAACTGTAATGGGAAACACCTGTAGTTTTGGTTTCCGAACTCCTAGTACGGAGTACAGATAAATCTGAGAACGAGAGACGAGGTGTGATAAAGGGAGAAAGCGGGAGAACAGTCGAAGGTGAGGCCTGTGGCATATCACCATTCACCGGGTCCGAAGAAGGCCGGCAGATGGCCGACGGATCGATAAAGCACTGTTCGATCAAACGCACAGCCTCGATGCAACTGGTATCATCCATAGAACTGGCAGACGGAGGACCAGTAGGCCGATCGCAGTTTGGCAAACCACAAATTTCAATAAGGTTAGCATGGTCCATTGCGCCGGTGGACGGAGCACAGGAAACCGGATCACGACGTGGGCTCTTGCTATGCCTGTCAAGTGCATGATCGTTCAATATGCAAGTGTTGGGGGCAACAGCGGATGACGAGCCCTGCGGCACACCAACGCTGTGGCACTGCAAGTGGTGCCTATTGTTGAATAGTTTAAGGGTCCTTCCAAAATGGTCATCTTGGACGTTTAGTATTGGTTTATCCCGGACAATGTAGAGGGCCTCGGCAATTTTTAATCGAGAGGGGTCGGCCTCGTGATGGAGAATAACAGTGTTATCGACGAGTGTTTGTCTGTTGAGTTTTGTGTTGTGAGCCAGTTGCGAATGCGTTGTAATACTGCCACCCTGTAAATGCATAGTAACCCGGCGGGAGAGCGTAGTACGTGTCTGGCCAATGTAGGTAGCAATGACATCATGCGGTGCAGGACAAGTAAATTTATAAACTACATTTGTACACTGGAAAATACTGGCGTGACGAGGGCTATTTTTCATGATAAGGCTGTGTGATTTTCTGTCTTTATAATATATGGAGAATGACAGTCTATGTCGGAGTCGATCTTTAACTTTAACGCAACTTGTAATAATTTGACGTAATATTCTCTCATCAAGACGGTAATTGTCATGCATCTGGGAACAGTAACGGATATCAACAGTCCTGACGACATCATTAGGAGTGTTTGCTGGAATGCCAGAAATCTTTTTATTCACAAATCTTTTCAGAACAGAATCAACCATGGTGTTGGTGTAGTTATTGTTGATCAACAGCGTTTTGAGACGTTTGACTTCTGTGTGAAATTTACACCAATCTTCTGACAGCCCATAAGCGCGAGCAAGAAGGTTATGTATAACACTCTCTTTGTATATATCAGAACAGTAGCCGGCACCGTTCATGCAAAGACCCTCGGAGGAAGGCTTGACGTACATTTCATGTGCAAGGCCAGAATCCGTTTGAGAGACCAACACGTCCAGAAAAGGTAACGTATGATTACAGTCGCTATATTCGATTGTAAAATTCAAGACAGAGTATTGCTGAAACTTAGTTCTTAATTCTTCAAAATGTGTAGTATCTCGAGCAATGACAAAGATGTCATCGACATATCTTGCATATAATGTAGGTTTATTGATGGCGTCGAACACACGCTTTTCTAAATGACTCATATAAAAATCGGCAAATAGAGGGCCCAAGGGTGAGCCTATGGCCACACCGTCGATCTGTCTGAACAATCGGCCATCGGGATGTTTAAATGGCAATTCTTTAGTACACAACAACAGCAACTGCAACATGGAGCTCTCTGGAACAGTTGGGGGAGATAGTGTAGCATTGTGATATACGTTTTCAAGAATAATAGCGATGGTAGTATCGACGGGCACATTTGTAAATAAATTTGTAACATCCAAAGAGCCCATAACGCCAGTTATGTGGCGATTACTTCTGATTAGGGCGACGAATTCAAAAGATGATCTCACTGCATGTTGACACGAACAATACGGAGAAAGCAAAGCAACAAGAAATTTTGAGAGAGCAAACGTCGGTGTTGGGCACTGAGATATAATTGGTCTCAGTGGATTTCCAGGTTTGTGTGTTTTGACATTACAATAGATGTATCCTGGTGAAAAATCTCCAATGATCTGCTTTATATACATACATATAGCGTTACGCGAAATTGCTAACATACATACATAAATCTTTAGCAAATTATGTATGTAGATAGTTTATCATTATTTTTTGAGTAGATACTAAATATTAATTTTTTCCTCTGTATCATTTACTGTTTTGAGTAGCTGTTACTTTAAAAACAAATAACCCTATTTTCCACCCCACATTTGAGGTCCTGGAAACCAAATTTTTAAATAATGGTGATACACGTCTATCATTATTTTTTCAGAAGATACTAATTATTAATTTTTACATCTGTAGTATTAAAAAAATTGTGAAACACTTATTTTCTCAATTTTTAAGAAGAATCTAGGTACCAAATTTCAAAAGCCCTTCGTTTTTGGTTTTCGAGATATACGTTGTTTGATGTTGTTATAAATAAACCATAAATCTACTTTCACCTTTGTTATGTAAATTCAATAATAATTATTAACAAACAAAATCAATTCTGGTGTCATTCAAGTGTACAGCTAGTGAAATAATAGAAAATCAAGATTTTATAAAACAGAAATGTGTCTCTTTCCACACACAAAAAATATGCTTGACATATTTACTTGCGTCAAGGACTAGTTGGCTTAGTATGTTTTATGTAAGTTCCAATGAGAATTAACATTATTTACACTGGTTGGCTGAATAAATGCTATGTCAGATTAGATATTCAAAATTGCAGAAAAGTGTTTATCTTCGAATTTCAATGTTGGTGGATAAAGTTTTCAATATATTTAAAATATAAATGATCTTAAAACATAACACTATAACACTAACTTATTTTAAAAACTTCTTAAAACAACTATCAACCACTCGAATCTATCATAAACACTAAATTACGAATGTATAAGTTCGCAATTTCGCAGAGTAACACGACTCAGAACGTGTAAGTCAGCGGAGTAACTATTCACCGCTCTACTCGGCGTCATGCATACCAAGTTCATTCACCCACTACCCCGAGAATAGCTACTCGGAAAGTAGTGCCTACTTTGCGAGTAGCTTACTCGCTCTTCATGCATACAGCCCCAGAAGAGTCATTCACCAAGTGGATGACGTGTTGTCGAGAAGGATAAGGAATGTCTGCAGAATATATATATATATATATATATTTGTGTATATATATATATATATATATATATATATATATATATATATATATATATATATATATATATATATGTATATATATATATATATATATATATATATATATATATATATATATATGTATATATATATATATATATATATATATATATATATACAAATTGAAAGTTTGTGTTCGGTTCGACCATCATCTTTGAGTTCGGTTTCAGTCTCCTTTGGCTTCGGTTTGGGTTTCGGTCACCTTTGAGTTCGAGTTCGACTTATGTTTGGTTCCAGTTCGGTTCGAGTTCTACTTTTATGCGTTTGAGTGTGTCTTGAGTTTAGCTTGAAATGTGATGTGATGGCTGATATTCGAGTTCAGTTCATTTTCTTAATTAATTTCACACAAAAAGTCTACACTAATTTTAAAATACTATTTCAAACAACATTTATTGAAAAGATTCTTCCAGCTGAAAACCTATTACAAATTGATTTTGTATTTTGAAAATAAGTGTTGCTCTAGAGTTTCTGAACTTAAATTAAAATTTAGAGCGACGTTTTTCAAAACATTTAAAGAAATCTCCCACTTAGAGTGCTTGTAGCGGGAATGGCAATGGTTCTTTGGCAATTTGGGCATTATTGGAAATGAGTAATAACTGTACAACTGGTTTTCAACTATTTCAATTACTCAAAAAATTATATCATTCACTTTATTTTTAACATTTTTTCAAATTTGTAATAAATATTGATGCCTACCTTATTTTCTATTATTCTAATACACTTGAAACTATTACAAATTAATTACCTCCGTCTTAGTCCCATCCAGTAATTACGCTTTATTTTAGGATATCATACAGGATTTTATTTACCAATGCTTTTATTAACTTGTCGTCTCTGTTTCTCTGTCTGTCTGTTGGTTTCTCTGTCTGTCTGTTTGTTTCTCTGTCTGTTTCAAATCTTGCAATCAATTTTTGAGTCACTTCCTGATGATATATTTTTTTCAAATTTTGCATACATGCTCAAAATAGAAGACAATGCAATATTCAATTATTAGTTTTACAATAAGTCAATTAATTTAGTTAATTTTAATTAATTTCGATTATTCGATATAATTAAGATATTTCGACTTTAATATAAAATAAAAGAGTAATATAAGAAAAAATTGATTGCAAAATTTGTGTTTTAATTACATATAAGAGCATTGGTTTTAAAAATTCGTTTTTAATTTACTTGTTTTTACTTTCAGATATATCGATTTTTTTGATGGAGAAAAAATGATGATGCTATTTTTAATTATCAGCTATAATATATACCGTTACTTAGGAAAACAATAAAGATGAATTCTTTCTTTCGTCTACAGAGATACAAAAGCTCCCGCTTGGTCTCCTATATATATATATATATATATATATATATATATATATATATATATATATATATATATATATCTTTGAAATGTGATATATATAGTTGACAAAAACATCATAAAAAATATAGTCAAAACTCAAGTGAAAGTTATTGATCCATTAAACTATGAAATTAAACTTAATGTATACCAAAAACAACCAAAAAATGATGATGCTATTTTTAATTATCAGCTATAATATATACCGTTACTTAGGAAAACAATAAAGATGAATTCTTTCTTTCGTCTACAGAGATACAAAAGCTCCCGCTTGGTCTCCTATATATATATATATATATATATATATACATTAGAAAAGAAAATGAACTTATATAGCAAAGATATATATATATATATATATATATATATATATATATATATATATATATATATATATATATATATATATACTAGCGGGGTTACCCGGCGTTGCCCGGGGTTTTTAGAGGTTTTTCTAATGTTTGTCTCTCTCGCTCCCGTTTCCTTCTCCAATTTCCCGTTTTCGTCGCGTTCCCGGTCGCTTTTCCGCTCTCGGTCGTTTTCCAGCTCCCGGTCGCTTTCCCGCTCAGAAGTTTTGTTATCGATTTTCTCTCTTGCTCGCGTTTCCTTCCAAGCTTGCTCTCCCGATTCCAGTCGCTTTCCGCGTTCCCGGTCGCTTTCCGCTGCTTTCCCGGTCGCTTTCCCGTTCCCGGTCGCTTTCCCGTTCCCGGTCGCTTTCCCGTTCCCGGTCGCTTTTCCGTTCCCGGTCGCTTTTCCGTTCCCGGTCGCTTTCCCGTTCCCGGTCGCTTTCCCGTTCCCGGTCGCTTTCCCGTTCCCGCTCACGCTTGCTCTCCCGTTCCCGGTCATGCTTGCTCTCCCATTCCCGGTCACGGTTGCTCTCCCGTTCACGCTCATTTTTTCTTTTCCATTCTTTCATAACTTCTGTTAGCCTATAAAACGTAAAATAGATTTGCTAAGACTATAAATATATATGAATATTTGTGGGTTAGTTTGTCTATTATAGAAACGGGAAAGCGACCCGGAACGGACAGCGAGCGGGAACGGAAAAGCAAGCGTGAGCGGGAATGGAAGAGCAAACGTGAGCGGGAACGGGACAGCGACCAAGAACGGGAAAGCGACCGGGAGCGGGAAAGCGAACAGGAGTGGGAAAGCAGGTGGGAAAGGAAACGGGAGAGAAAAAGACAAACATTAGAAAAACCTCTAAAAAACCCGGGCAACGCCGGGTATCTCCGCTAGTATATATATATATATATATGTATACATAAACACAGACACACATACATGCACATACACATACATACATACACACATACATACGCACATACATATATATATAGATCCCGCTCGCTCACCCGCTCCGCTCCGCTCATTTTGTGACGGATTTCAAATTTTTTTTTTATTTGACTTTCCTTTTGACTCTCAAGGTTGTGTGAAAATTTCATTACGATCGGATGAATGGTGTAGCAATGCCTAAAGGACATTAATATATATACAAACATTCATTTTTATATATATAGATATATATATATATCTTTGAAATGTGATATATATATATATAGTTGACAAAAACATCATAAAAAATATAGTCAAAACTCAAGTGAAAGTTATTGATCCATTAAACTATGAAATTAAACTTAATGTATACCAAAAACAACCCACTCCATGGTTATGCGTAACAATATTTCTAACTGTAAAAAGCATTTGCAACGGAAAAATGTTATCTACAGGTTTACATGTCCCTGTGATCATGCAACATATATTGGCTCTATCCGAACGTCTTTATCACGAAGGTTGACTATGCATTTGCAAGGTGGAGGTATCATGAGGCATTTCTGTGAAAAACACCATAAGCAGTTATCTAGACAAATCCTTGTGAATAACACTGAAATAATAGAAACTTTTAACAATCCGAGACGATTAAGGGTGGCAGAGGCTTTGTTGATCCAGGAACAAAAACCGGCAATTAACATTCAAGATAACAATTTCACTCACATTTTGAAGTTGTTTGATGGCCCAATTGTTCCAAAATTTGGAATTGCATCAAACGTCAATAAAGGAATGAATATGAATAGATTGATGGAAGGAGATAAACATAAAACAGAGATGATGAACAGGGATCCAAAAAAGAAACTTCTTGAAACAAAGGTAAATAACTGTCGGCATTCATCTGACGTTTCAGTTGGAGAGGCTAGTATTAATTGTGACTCTAAAATCCTAGAGCCCAAACCACTCCTCTACGATAATCTGAACAAGAATTAAACGAGCGTGAAATTTGAAAATGATTTGTCCGAAAGAAGAGAACAAAGTGATTGCTGCGAGAAAGAAATTGATATGGTGACTGATGAAGATATACTCAACGTCAAAGACATAGAGGATGCCGTCATGGAAAATCTCACTAACCAGAAGGAAACTACACCTGTCAAGAATTATGAAAGGTTTGTGGATACTGAGGGAGATCTAAATAGAGAAACGCCTGTTTGTTTTAAAAGCTGTGGCTCTAAAAATACGGAGTCAGAATCACTCTCTCTTGATAGTTTCCACACAGATGAAATGATTGAAGGAAAAGAAAATGACTTGGAAGAAAAACATAAAAGTAGTAATAATGTCGACGATGAAGATGTTTTCTGTAACTGTGAAGGTAGTGAAGTCGAGGTTGATGGCGATGCGGCTAAAAATTGTGGAACTACACTAATCGGAGAAATTGAGAATGTTTTGATTAATAGTGCAGGTGATGCTGAGACACCTGCGGTGTTTGAACATTTACTTTGCAATCCAAATATTAATATAAAAAGAAGAAAGTAGAAAACAAAAACTACGGAAAAAGTGAGCGTGAAATCAGCTGTGTGGCTGGCTGGTTGTGTACTTAATTTGTATTTTAGTGAGACTTTGGCTGAACGCGTCGACACTTGTTTACTCACTGAAAGCGTGTTTATTAATACTCGGCTACTTTTATTGATTTTACGTCTAATTCTTCATGTATTGAAAACAAACTAACTGCTGTTTAATTAACTTTATTATTATAAGTTTGAGAAAGTGTTTTTTCGATTTTAATATATACCGTTTTATTATTATAAATGAAGCTCTGAAGATGGTTAAATTAATCGAAACTGGCCAGTCAGCTGGAAAAAATAAAGATTTTAAAAAGTTGCTTGGTGTAGTTTCAGAAAGGAAAGATATTGTTGTTTTGCAAGGTTTATACAAGAAACTGTTGAATGCAAAATGGGCGACAAAGTTCAATGAAACTTGCTTGCGGGAAAATATTGTCCCCAATTATGTATGGAATATATATATATATATATATATATATATATATATATATATATATATATGATTATTTGTGAGTCTGTCTGTTTGTAAGTTTGTCCTATATATTATATATAAACTCCTCCGAAACAGCTGAACCGATTTTCGTGAAATTTTTTGTGTACCTATCCTCAGACATACCAAACGTACACAAAAAGTTTCATAAAAATCGGTTCAGCCGTTTCGGAGGAGTTTATATATATATACTGTCAAGTCGGCAACACCGCCTCACATCATGCAAACGACCTTACCATCTGAGCTCTCAAACCATTGCCTAAAAATGATGGCTAGTAGGCCATTATTTCTGTGGTGGATTGTATGCCATCCGAATCTTTAAATAAAAGGAATTTGTGAAAAAACCTCGTTTTTTATGGCTTTCTTTTTTAATAATATTTCTTGGCGCTTCTATACATTGTAGAAGTCAACCGACTAACGCCACGTAAAAAATGTCAAATTATTTTAATAGATTTGGGCAAAGGGTTAAAGGCTAAATGCAAAATATTAAGCATCTGCGTCCCGATATCGTTATCTCGAATTCAATCGAGATTTCAAAACGATACGGGAGATCCCGTATCGCTATTGAATTGATACAGCCTGCGGAAGAAGTCTCGTATCGATATAATTGGCGATACTTAAAATTTCATTCCCGATAAAAATATCGGGATTTTTTAAAAATATTTTCCAATAAATAACGAAAGTCGTACATATTTAATTAACGATTGTCACAACTGTGAATATTTGCAATTGATTCATCAACATTGATTAATTAATCTACCTATTGACAGAAGTTTATAACTATTATCATCCCCACTTTAAATTCGGTTTTCCAGACAGCCTGTAGCCTATTTACTATTTTTAGTCTGGGAACCGGCAACATAAAAGCCATGCTCGTCTTAGGCTGCTAGTCGAGCTCTGCATACTTCTGATACTACAAGCCCTACAAGGCAATCGTACTCGTTGACATCGATGACTATTATTATTAATGAGAATAATGAGTAATGTAATAGTAATGATCATTCTATGTTTATGTTTTGGTTTAGTCTGTTTCATAAACTTATTTTTTCAAATTTGTTACATAGAATTAGAATGATTATTTTAGTGTTTCGATATCCGTAATTGACCGTAATAGTAGCTCATCTAAGATATATCTTTATAATCTCGATGATATTCTTGGTTGTGTGTGCCACCTGTATTGTGCACGACAGTGCCGTAGCCCGTATCGTCTGCAGCTGGAATTCGAAACTTTCTCAGCTTCTTTCTTGCTATTGCTAACCGCATTCGCCATCGCCTATAAATAAACATGCTGGGTTTTTTTCACTTTCTTAATTCTTGCATAGAGGCACTTTCTCGTGTTTGTCATCATTATCATGCTGCGTCACCGGGGTCAAATCTGGGAGTACTTTGAGGAAGAGACGATCACGCAGAAAGTCAATGACAAGGATGTAGAAGTAAATCTTGCCAGATGCAAAGACTGCGGGAAACAATATCATTTTAATTTAATCTTAGTAATCTCAATCTCAGTAATCTGCAATCTATTTCTATCTCCATTAGTTTTTCCACTTTCACTATTGAATTGCCTAAAAATGTCGTTCTTTTCTTTTGGTGTGCTAGAAGGTTTTTTACTTTTCAATTACTTGAAAAAATAATTTTAATTTTTTTTTCATCGGCAAGTATTAAGTTAAATTGATAAACTACCGCATAATGCGTACTAAATAAAGTAAATAAATACTTACTATCGGCGGTAGCGTTTTATTTAGAATCTAAATTTAGAAAAATAGATGTACCGAAACTAAACAAATGAAACTTATTTCAAGTTGTAAAAAAAAATTAAATTTGGTAAATTTTTATAAATTTTGAAATTTTTTAATATTTATATATTTTTTTTCAATGAATTTCTTTAATGTAGTTATTAATATTGTCTGTCGCGTATAGTTCATCATTCTATGTTATCTCTAGGCAAAATTTCCACTTCAGTCGAGATCCCGAAATCGTATCGATATCGTATCGTTATTGTTCGAGGCATCTTGTATCGTATCGTTTAATTCGAGGCAAATTTCAGAAATCGTATTGTATTGTATCGTTCCAAAAAAATAACGGGACGCAGAAGCTTACAAAATATATCTCAAATATCTTTTTAAAGAGTCATTGTGGGTTTTTATTTTAATTATGTCAGTTTTATAATTTAATTGACTAAGAATACCGATATTTTAAATTTGTTATTATTTGTGTTAAACAAGTTTCCAAAAATGCGTTAAAAACGATTGCACATGTTTATTTTATTTTCCAAGAAGATTTAAATACCAAATTTTCACATTTTTGGTTTTTGGGTTTTTAAGCAAATAGTTCTCTTTTTCGCCCCACATTTGTGGTCCCAGAAGCTATACTATCAAAAAATGCTTAAACATGTTATCTTTATTTCTGAAGTAGTAATTTAACCCATATATGCTGAAGTTTGAATTTGCATGTTATATTGATATGAGGGGTTCTTCATATTGGTCTTATTGATAAATAATTTTTTTTTTTTTTTATTTTAAAGTTTAGTATTTTTTTTCTCTTATGAAGATTGATCCTTTATAAAGGATTGTCGGCACACAGCAAAACATTTAATATTTTTTTATTATTTTTATTTTTTTTTAAAGATAATCTGTATCAATAAAACTACATAAAAAACATTGCTATGGTTCAAGATAACTGTTTCTACAGTTATTTCGTGTGATAGTTCAAAAAACAGTCTTTTGGGTGCAGGCCAACCGGGGTACCGCCACTGGTACATTTCTGGCAAACAAAATTCGTTTTCTTTTTGCAAACATCACATTTCTTTTGTTTGTCGATGTAAAATGGCAGATGATCCAGACGATCTAAACGTACATCACTTGAGACCCTGCAATTGCCAAATTGAGTAGTCCAGCCTTTCGACTGCTGATCGTTTAGCCTTAGGGCAAACCTCTGGCTGTAAACCTCGACGATCTCACGTCTGAATCCGAGAAGGTCCAAACGGTGTTGGCTGTAGGAAGGGCTTCTCTTGTACAAATAAAATTCATTTTGGATCGACACGTCCAGCATGTAGTTGAAAAGTGGCCACCGCCACTTTTTCGACCGAATGCTGGTACGGTAACAGCTGATATTTTGATCCATCCGATCGGTGCCGCCCATACAGACGTTATATTTTTTGATTGCAGAAGGCTGAGTCACCAAGATTTCTTTCTTGGCAGTGCTGGACCACCGCTTGGCTTTGTTAACTGGCTGCACGCCATATACATTAGATGCAATGGTTACTGGACTGTTGTCATGCCTGGTCGTAGCGATGATCAATATTCCCCCGATCTTTTTTCTTCATTTCTGCTGGCGTTATCAATGGACACTTGTCAGTACGGTTCGCTCTCAGAGTTCCAGTAGCTCCAAAACCATGCTCAGTCAGGTGGTCCAGCAGGTGAAGCGACGTAAAGAAGTTGTCGAAAAACAACTTGTAAATCGGTCCTTTAGGTAGACTGTTGATCAGGTCAACGACAACAGAACCTCCTAATCCTAGTCCCTGGTTTGTCACCGAACCCTTTCCCTGATAGGCTTTGAACTGTACAAGGTAACCTAGGGTACTATTTAGACACCACATCTTGTAACCAAATCTAATTGGTTTGCCACGGATAAACTGCTTACACCCGTGGTGACCGAAGTACGGTACCATCGACTCGTCAATCGATAGGTGAGTCTCATGACGAAACATTTTCAAGAAAGACTTATTGAGAATGTCAAAAAGCGGCCTCAATTTGGCGAACTTGTCATCTTTGTCCAAATGGTTGTTGTCTGCTAGGTGAAAATATCTCATTATCTCATCGAACCGGTCACGGGTCATCAAGCCTGCTGCCACATGGTTACGACAATCCTCAGCTTGTTCCCAATACATACGGCGCCTAGGAAGCGCAACATACCCAGATAACATCAGCACAGCCAGGAACGCCCGGATGTCATTTCCTTCGACTGTGAACTGGTGATTACCTCGGAATTTGGCATACGAAATACTTTCGTTTACCATCAGCTGTATCACATCCTCTGAAAAGAATTGTTCAAACCAAATGGTAGGAGTCCATTCTTCATCCACGAGCCGCAACCTTTGACTTGCATCACTTGAATCGAACGCTTCTGCTGCAGAATCCGGTAGATCGTTCTTAGTCCACTTCCTTGTCCCTGACTTCGGCTTAGAATTCACTGAAGTTTTTCGCTTCTTTGTCGAAGGCGATCCCGAAAGTCTGTCGTTAGATGACTCTTCGACATCTTCTTCATCACTATCATTGTTCAGTCGCATCCGATAGTAACGGTTGGTTTTGACGACAATTTCCGCCTCGGCCTGTCCATTCAGGTTTTCCATCAGTCCACCCTGGTCCTCGTCTGCGCTATCCTCGTCCGTCAGGACGCCATCTGGCGGCGTGATGTAAATATCTGTAATTTCAAACGAACCAGACTCCACCATGGAAATGACTTCATTCAATGTGTACCTAAAATACAAGACCAATAGAAGTGATTTCCGTAGTATGTTTGTTGAGAAATTACACATGTTATACATATGTTGCGTATATGCCAGGCAGTCGCACGGCTAAGACGCGCAGGCAGTCGCATGGCTGAGACGCGCAGGCGAATCTCGCCAACCTATCTCAAGCCAATAAATTGGCGACGTAGAAAAACGGGCCGTTAAAAGTGGGCTTACAAACACATGTATATCTCCAGATTCACTGGGTCAATTTTAAAAATGGTTACATCATTGAACTTGTAAAAAACCCTTGCTTTCAATGAAATTTTTAAATAGCCTTATTTTCGAACCATATTCTTTGAACATTCATTCAAAGTTAAGGGTTCTTTGAGATCATGTATCTTTAAACGATGGCGTTTTGAGTGTATTTTTTTAAGGCTACTATACTTAGAAACTATGTAGCTACAACATTCTAAAATTTCAATTTTCTAGGACCATGCAAAGTATAAAAATCAATCAAACCGCACACACATACTGCATGAGATTGCGTATAACTGCTATACGTGATACATGCAGTAATGTGCTATCGCGCATGAGAAGCGACCTGCGTAGGAACCACTTTTTAGCTCATTCAGGCTTAGAGGTACGATCTCGATGCGTGAACTTCAAATCGATATAACTTCATTAATATAACTCGTAGAACAAAACTTTTGGTAAATTTCGTTTTCTGATATTATTTTCTTTTAAAAAAATATAAATTTTAATAATTTATTTTTTTTTAAAGATTTTCCGTGCGACTGCTTAGAGTATACGGTGTGCCTACGATCCTTTATAAAGTATCGACAAAAAATGCATTTTTTTTATACAACCAAATATTCCCCGTGCACGAGCATTAGACAAGCTGACTAAGAACACTTTTAAGTAACATACAAATTAAAAAAATACTGGTTTTCAAGAAAAAGAAAAATTTTATGCACCAACCTTTTTCTTGATTCCATAATAAAAAATTAAACTTAAAAACGTATCTAAATTCCAACCAAAATGAAAAATAAAAATAAAACAAAAAATACTATGGTTTTCAGTAGATATCCTTTAATTGATTTTTATTGAAACATTGATATTAAGTTGAAAATTTAAAAAATTACAATTAGTTTTCCATAGATCCTTTATAAAGGACTGTCGGCTTATATGGGTTAATACTTATTTTCACATCTGTAGCGTTTTTGGTTTGAATTGGCAGTTACTCTAAAAAACAACTAACCCTTCTTTCCTCCCCACATTTGAGGTCCTGGAAAACAAATTTTCAAAATATCTTTTTCTTAGGAAGATTTTAGATACCGATTTTCAAAACGTTCACATTTCTAGTTTTTTAGATATGCTCTTTTTGAGGAAAAAGTTTATTTTCCTGTTTTATCTTTTCAGGGGCAAAATTTTTAGAAATGCTTTTTTAGTGGGTGCTTTGCTTATGCTATAGAAGTAATATAACTTCCAAATTTCATGTTCCTACGATGAGGGTTTTAGCTCAGTCAGGACATGTTCTTTTATAGATACAGATTTTGAAAGAATACTGTATTCCATGTTTATCTGTTTTAATAGATCTTCGTAGAAAAATATTTGCATTAAATTAATATCTGCCAATTTCAAATGTATAAAGGATTTTTTAATAAACTAAGTTTTTTATTGTTCTTTTGTTTCACTTTAAAGTCAGTTAAACTTGGTAATGGCATTAATCTAATTGTGACCAATATTGTAATTTTTTTTCATTTCAAAGTACATTGGCAGTAAGGAAATTGAAGATCTGCTTCAATGACATATAAATTATTTTTTCACAGTACCTTGTTGCAGCTATAGATAATGGACACTCCTACTTGATGGAGTGGAAGTACAAAACTTCGACTTTCATGCCAAGAAATGAAGTTTTGTTTAAGCTCATAAATAGTCTCAAAATTTTTTGTGAACAGGTTAATAATTTGTTAAAACTATTTTGATTTTTGACAACTATTTCTTCAACGCTTTTGTGTATTGACAAAGCATATACTTTGAAGGATGGTTTATTGTGGAATTAGTGATCAAAGTCTATTGTTATTGCTTCTAATAATAACTTTTAATAACAGCTTTAATTTTATTGATTTATGCTAAAGGTCTGCACTCTGAATGGTATGTTTCGAATGAAATGCAAGGAACAATATTTAGCATCTCTTCTCAACCACAGTCCTGATATGGAGGTTCATCTTGTTGAGGCTCTCAAGATCATCGTTATGCTGAGGCTCATTTCACTTTCTAAGATATCTAAAGGATCTGATGAAAATGCAAACATAATGATGGATTATTTTGGTTATACTTTTTCATCTCCTGAGCTTGTATTCAAAAACTTCATCAATTATATGGATGAGGAAACTGTTCTCGATGATGTATGTGATCAAATTATTTATTTATTTAAAAATATTGAATTAAGTAACATTTTTATATGACCACATGATGTACAAGCAGTGCTTCCTAACCATTTTCACGTCACGACAACCTTGACCATTATATTTGTTATGAGGTTGCTCCAACATTTAAACTTCTGTAAGCTGCAAGTTTAAATAAATAAAATAAAACACATTTGAAAGATGTTATTTACTATTAAGTATTAACCCATGTATGCCAAAGTTTGAATTTGCATGTTATATTGATATGAGCTGTTCTTCATATTGGTCTTATTGATAATTACATTTTTTTTGAAAATTGTTTTAACATTTAGTATTTTTATTTCTCTTATGAAGAATGATCCTTTATAAAGGATTGTCGGCACACAGCAGAACATTTAATTTTTTTTAATTTTTTTTCAAAAGACATTTTGCATCTACAAAACAACACAAAAAACATTGTTATGGTTCTAGTGCACTGTTTCTACAGTTACCTCGTGCGATAGTGCACAAAGCAGGGGCACCTCCACTAGTACACTTCTGGCAGACAAAATTCGTTTTTTTTTCTTGCAAACATCACATTGCTTTTGTTTGTCGACGTAAAGTGGCAGATGATCCAGACGATCTAGACGGATATCGATTGAGACCCTGCAATCCCCAAATTGAGTGGTCCTGCCCTTCGACTGCTGAATGTTTAGCCTTAGGGCAAACCTCTGGCTATAAAGGTATATCGACGATCTCACGCCTGAAGCCGAGAAGGTTCAAACGGTGTTTGGTGTAGGCGGGGCTTCTTGTTTTAAAACAAAATTTTTTCCAATTAACCGAAAATGTATCATTGTTTATGTTTTTAATCTTTGCAACGCGCCGTTGTTTTATCGCTGATATTGAGTTACCGATGGTTTTATTTGCATTATTTATGATTATTTGTTAAATTTCCTAAGTCGTAGTTCGAATTTTTATTTAAATATGGAAAAGGCTGAAATTCAAAAATTAACTGCAACTGTCAGTACTTTGTTGTTGCGCCTTTAGATTTCACTCTATTTGATCCTGGGTTAAAAGTTAAAAGATAATCCCGGTGTACTTCCAAAGTAATGCAAGAAACTGCAATTAATTAAAGGTTTGATTAATTTGCATTCACATTTAAGGTTTCACATATAATTGAATTTTTTTTAATTTGTTAGAGATCTACTTAAGCTCGTTGATGTAACACTACATTCTGAACCCCAAAAGATGACTTCATAGAACATCAACTAGTCAAAAAAAGAAAACTTTTGTGCAAACTTGTACTCTACAAATTCAAAAAGCTCAGTTTCGAATGAGGTTTTGTTATTAAACCTTCTTTATATTAAAAGCATGAAAAAATTCTTAGACCTTGGTAATAACTTATAATTCATCTTGTTGATTGTTATTAATTAATTATGCTTATATGAGCAACTAGTTTCACAATGTTAATAATTTTTTTTATAAGGTTGCTGACTATTTGGCATTGAACGAAGAAGGTGCACAAGGCGGTTTACTGAGTTTTTTGGAAAATAACTCTAAGAAATGATCAAAACTGTCTCAAGTTGCAAGGATTATTTTGAGTTTCCAGCAGCAAGCACCTCCTCTGAGAGAGCAATCTCTATTGGTGGATTAACCATTAAAGATCAAAGAACTCAGCTAAGTGAAAAAACATTGATGGACTTTTATTTAGTCATGGACTTAAAGAAATAAACTTTATTGAGTCCTATTACGGTGTTATTGCAATTCTATATATCAACACTTGAGTTACAGTTGCGTTGAAATGATGTACGAAAAAATAATGACTAGTACAGGATTGATTAAAAATGGAGATGAACAGTGCGGGGATTGATGGGGATGAAAGATTGAAAGACTGCGGGGATGGTTGGGGATAGGGATGAAACACTGCGGGGATGGTTGGGGATAGGGATGCCACTCACGGAGATGGTTGGGGATGGGGACGAAAAGTCGTCCCCGCGCACACCTCTAAACTGTAGCGGCTCTAATCTCTTCTACTCCTTCCTTAGTGGTCATACGCTTGGCTGACATTTGGTGATTACGTCTTGCCAACTACAGCAGTTTATAAAATGAGAAATATAATCATATATTCTTTTGAACTTCAATGTCAGAAGTACTAATTAATATGCTAATTATAATATTTAATCATTGCGTACCTAACCTAAAATGTCGAAAATTTATATTTCAACAAATTACAGGAATCTAAATTAAATTGATTGTAGTTTCATTGGTTTTATAACTGCCCCAGCAACCAGCACTCCACCCAAGCAACTTTTCAATTAGTTAACCAATGTTCCGGCAAAAGAAATATTCGGGGGAAAATGTCTTATTTTTGGGTGAAAAGTCCTTCAGGTGAAACGTCTTATCTTCGGGTGAAATGTCTTTCCGGTGAAACGTCTTTCATTTGGGTGAAATGTCTTTCGGGTGAAACGTCATAGATTCACTGGGGAAGCGATAGAACGGTACCTATTTTCATTATTATAAAAGAAGATGGTAGTTGTATAGATAATTTGGCAGGGATTTACATCAAATATAAAATTATATGACAGAACAGACTCTTTATTTAATTATCATTACCTAGACTAAATATAAAATTAACACCAACTGTTGATTTTAAAAATACTATAAATGCGAAAAATTTATTTGTACTACATGGCAATCTGAACTATCAGAAATTGGTGCAATTAGTAAAAAATGGTGGAATTTATAGTGCCACCTATCAGGAAAGAGCAAATTTCTAACCTACATGTACAGTACATCCAGACATTAGAAATTATGTATTTTAATATATGATAAATCATTTTAATTTTTGTATACATATGCATTTATTGGAAATACCCTCTTCCCTCTGCATACGCACGAGGGTTATTGTAAGGTTTATCGACAGTTGACAGTTAATCGACCCTAATTGGAAAGTCGACTAACCTGCGAAGAAGTCGATAATCATGCGAAGGAGTCGATTATCCTGCGAAGGAGTCGATTATCCTGCAAGTCGAATAACCAGCGCACGCTTTGCTGTGCATGACAACAAAAAGAATCCACATGGGTCGATATAGGTATATTAACCTATGTGACCATTGGCTCATATTCTTTTTTTTTCTTTTTTTTATAATAGTTTATAGTCCTTTACACCAAGTGTTTTAAGACTGAAACGGCTGTGTCAGAAGCACCTAAGTACTTCCAGTCGTGGATCATAATTTGATCTTTTAACTTTTCTTTTCTCCAGGCTTGGGACTGGCTTGCAAAAGCAAGGCGGAGTTGGCTCATATTCAACTCTCTGGTCTATTTAAGGATAGCTGCTTATTCACTTGGTAGTGTTTTTACATAGACTATATGCTAAACACTTCTATATCAGCACTGTACTGCAGTATCAATATTTAAAACATATTAGAAATTTTTCTGAATTATTTAAAAATATATTTGAAAATTTTCAAAAAAACATTCTCAGGCTTTACATTTGGTTAGCATAAATACTAAAAGCTACCATTATAATTTAAAACGTTGGTCCTGATTGTTTCACATTCTCTGATGCGGCCCACGTTTTCAGTTATAGAATTGTACTATCGTACTGATAGTTTTTATTATGTATACTAGCTGGCAACCCGGCATCGCCGGGTACTTTTTTGGTTTTTTTTTTATACATTTATGCAAATAGCCTGGTCAGTTTATAATTAAAATTAAAAACACACATGTTGCCTGGCCATTTTAGAATCAGTTGAAATGAGGCAATTGAGATTATTTTTTAAATATTTATTGACATCAAATTGAATGTTATTGTTGAGCCTAATGGATGGTCAACCTTATAAATTAAATGAATAAAAAGTTACCGTTCACTAAACCTCTGTGTAATAAAAACCAGTGGGATGAAGATTCATAGATTTAAGTCGTCCGTTTAGAAGAATTCGATTTAACCGAAGTCTAGATAGAAAGATTTCTTTTTTTTCTGGGAGTGTCAAAGAACGGAGAAATAAGACTTGGAAGAGGTACTAGTTTTCTGTATAACTCATTAATTTTAACAGTTTTCCAAGTGTTTTGCCATACATTTAGAAATCTTTGATTTGATTATTTTCTTTTATTCTGGAGTTTCAATGGTAACATCTATTTCGGTGTAAGTGGTTGCCGTTTTGGCAAGAACGTCGGCAATTTCATTACCCTGCACGCCAATGTGGCTTAGAATCCATACAACGTTCCTATTTCGGAAAAGATTAGTTGTAGTTTGTACGATAGATTGTTGGTAGTGAGATTTTGCAAAATTGTGACAAATGTCTAATGCTTTGACGGCACTTAAAGAATCTGTAAAAATTACAAGATTTTGTAGTGGATCAGATTCTAATGCATTTGATGAAAGTAAATGATTTTCATATAGATTAAGAGCTATTTTGATTGCTTCTATTTCTGCAGCAAAAATTGAAATGTTGTCCGATGTTCTTCTGGACATTCTGAGACCGGTCGATGGAGCATACACACCAATGCCTATCAGCTAGTAAAAGTTACAGCATAAAACAAACAAAGAAAAGTACTACAGTTAATAGTAGCCTATGCACTATGAATATTCAGTTGTTAATCGATTGAATAATTATAAAGCGCCTCCGGTCATTTCCTTTGTGTGCCTTGTGGGCATCTGCAGAAACTTGCCTATGGTCATCTAGCATGTAACTCTAGCGACAGAATTATTAAATAATAAAAAATTACCAACTTTGAATTAAAATACAGAAATTGTTTAAATTAATTTAAGATAATAATACTGCAATTATGCTGATATAGTAGTACTTAGCATACAGTCTATATGAAAACACCACCAAGTGAATAAGCAGCCATCTTTAAATAAACCAGAGACAATGGTAACTTAGGTTAATATACCTATATCGACCCATGCGGATGCGTTTTGTTGTCATGCACAGCAAAGCGTGCGCTGGTTATTCGACTTGCAGGATAATCGACTCCTTCGCAGGATAATCGACTTCTTCGCAGGATAATCGACTCCTTCGCAGGATAATCGACTCCTTCGCAGGATGATCGACTCCTTCGCAGGTTAATCGACTTTCCAATTTAAGTCGATTAACTGTCAACTGTCGATAAAAACACAGTTCTCCACGCACGAGTACACAAATCATGCGCTCAGGACACACCCCCCCCCTATGTAATATATGGATGTCCTCTAAGTCATATCCAGCGTATGTCATAGTGGGATTATACTGTATATAGAATAAAGTGAATTTGCTCTAATAGATTAAATAAATTTACTGTAGGTTCAGTTGTCTATTCTCTGTGCTGCTCTATCAACACGTGTTGAACTCTTCCGACCTTCAAAATGGAAAAGCGAGGAGTTTGTGAGGGTTTACCCTTCATTATCATTGATGAAGGGTGCTCATTCTGTGTGGAAAAAGGTCAGCATAATTGAAGATGATCCAGCTTATCGTTACTGCTTGCCGGCCATTAAAATTGACGAGTAATTAATGATTTCAGTTTTTTGCAGATGAAATTTAATGTTTTTTTATTAGGTTGGCAACTAAGTGCCCACCATTTTTTACATGTTAAAATTTTAAAAAGGCGGGAACTTAGTCGCCAACCTAATGGTTTAAGCTTTAAAGCTGTTTTAAAATTTTGTTCCTTCTTTTTAGTTTAAATTTGTGTCTTTTCATGCCACAAGAATTTTCACTTTCAAATAATTATATTTCTTAGCATGATGCCAGTTATTTTGCAATAATCTTGTCGTTTGCTTTGTCCATTTAGGTTGTCACTTTGTTTTATCAAAACCAAACTAGTTAGTTCTGGAGTGATATAATCAAATAATCTTTACTTTCTTGTATGAACTATTTACAGCTTTAAGTTGGCTGGCTGTTTTAATTTTTTATGGTTCTAGCAATAATTAATCTCTATTAATTTCAGTTTTTTCAACTTTATTGAAGTACTTATTATTTTTATTTTTTTTATTTAAGGTTTCGATAAAGCTTAAAGAATGATTATTGAAGTATGATTTCAAAGGTTTTGTGTTAATTATGATTTAATAAAGATCTTGGGCTGATTGGAAAGTATAAAGCTCAGTGTAAAAATGGATTTCAAACCTTCGAATTTTCTTCTCTCTATTGAAATTCGTTTTTCTGTTTGAGCTTCTGTTAAGGGTTTTTGTTAAATTGATGCGTTGTGTTTTTAGTGTTGAATTGACTTTATTTTGTCCATAAGTGCTTGGCATATATTATTATTTTCTACAGAATATTGTAATAATATTGACACCTTGTGCAAATAGTTAGCATTAACATTATAAAGTGCCTGAATTTTGCAAAGAAATGAATGTGTGTGAGTATATATGAGAGTTTGAGGGTTTCTTGGGTCTGAATTTATGAAAAGGCGCTATATAAGTTCATTTCTATTGATTGATTGGTGGTTAAAAATTATTCTTCATCTATTTTAATTAGTCTTAAATTTTCTTCATTTATTTATTTAACATTTATTTATAAGTTATTTTCTGGTTTGGCTTGTGAACCAAATGTTTTCTTTGGATTTTTATATTTTTTAGAGTTTCTATGAAAATTATGTTATCAAAAATTGACATGGATTTTTATGATTTTTCAACGGTTTCATGTTAAAATTAGTTTGACAACTGCTTGTATTAGACTTACTAACATGAATCACAGTATTATATATTATGGTAGATTTTTGCAAATCATATTTAACATGAGGTAGATTACCACAAGATTTTACAGCTGAAATTTTTGGTTGCATAAGGTTACTTTGGT
This sequence comes from Erpobdella octoculata, assembly GCA_963978895.1. Lineage (NCBI taxonomy): Eukaryota > Metazoa > Annelida > Clitellata > Hirudinida > Erpobdellidae > Erpobdella > Erpobdella octoculata. The sequence goes on along the minus strand of OZ022240.1, from coordinate 12,957,420 downwards.
AATATAATAATCTTCATCAATGTAATTAGGACAAAGTTTGCAACTGACATATAATGTCACTTAGGTTTTGTGGTTTTTTTTTATTCTAGCTTAACTGGTTTCAAATTATAGTTTTAGTTGCTGGGTTACCCAGTGTCGCACAGGTTTTTGTATTAGTTTCGGTGTAAGAAATAACGCGAAAATTCAAATCCATTTATCTTTGTTGATAAAGAACCATTTGTAATTTGGAAAAACCATATCATTCCCAGAAACCTCACTTTTCTGTTGGAACTTTCACTCTGCTTTAAAATTTCTCCAGGCATAAAGCTCATAATATATAAATTTAGTAAAAACTTAAAAATAATATTTAAGTGGACTGAATAAAAATGTTGCAAGCCAAACTTTTTGCTTTGTTCGGAAGACAAAAGCGTTGGTCGTTATGATCCAGGACCTGCCCCACAGACCTGTATACAGGTATACATTCGGTATAGACAGGGCCGTAACCAGGAATTTTAAAGTGGGGACCCTGGAATTTTTATGAGGGGCATGTCAAATTTTCTGTCCACAGTGAATTATCGTTCCAGCGAATCGTGACAAATCAGGCATGAACATTGGAACAATTTCAATCTAGAATCAGCTTGAGAACTCTGCCAAGCATGTAAATAAAACATAACACAGTATTTTAAAACAATTAAAATTTACACCGAAATCACATCACCATAAAAAAATACATTTCATAGGGATGCATGTGAAGTTAGCCTCGAGGCTAGCAATGCTAATTAAAAAAAATTGCGTGCACTGGAATCAGAACCCATAGGGTTTTAAAATTGAATAAGTTGTTCTCTGGAGTTGATAATTATGAGAGTGAAGTGGTTATGTTAGTGAAGTGGTTATGTTCAAGTACAGAGAAAATTGTAATATCCTTGCTCTCAGGGTCGTATTAACGCGGAGGCTATGGAAGCTGTAGCCTCAGGCCCACCACTGAAAAAAATTAAAATACTAGCTTAAAGAACTTTGAAAACGTGAAAACCTTTTATAGTAATTTTTTAAAATTATCTATGGATTTTTTGTATATATTGATTTTAGCAGCCTATGTATTATAATAATTTCCTCTTACTCGTTCTTTGTTTATTTTTAATTTCCGATTCTTGTCATATCAAACTTCTTGTTAATTAATATTATTAGAATAATTCCGAATTTGTCAATCATGAAAAAATATAAGAGCGGATGGGAAAAACAAAAATTAAAAAAAGATGGAGCGAAACATCTGAAAAAGTTCTGGCGACGACGAAAAAAATTACGGAATTTTGTCAACCTCAACAAATCATCACAAAAGCTGACGGTGATAATGAAGTTGGTACTAGAAGTAGCGTTTATGAGGACCATGAAATGGATGATTGTGCAATAAATAGAAATGATGAACAAGAAGTAATTGCAGACATAATAGAAGAGATCCGTGTAGAAGTTGATTCAGAATTTCCAGATGATGTAGGAATGTGGAAAGTTACTGATGGTTTGCGAGATTTCATCTGTTTAAAAAGAATCACAAGTTATCAAAACATTGAAAGCGATTTTAGCGCATCTGAAAATGTATTTCCTGGTGAGACATTTACACGTCGATGTTCAAAATCATTGTTTTTTCGAGACCAAATGAATGGTGAGAAAATTCAACGAGATTGGCTTTGTTATTCTCCAAAAACTAGTAAATTATTTTGTGGTAACTGCAAACTATTTGCAAAAAATGACGAATCATCACTGTTAGCCACTAGTGGTTATTCTAATTGAAAAAATGCAGCTAGAGATTTATGTTGACATGAAGTTAGTGTTTTGCACAGAAGTTGTATAGAAAAAATTGTTTCTATAAAAACTACTGCAAAACGAATAGATAAAAGTCTTGTAGAGCAGCATTTCATTTATCTGAGAAAAACTATTGGCGTCAGCTACTGAAAAGGATTTTAAGTGTAATTAAATTATTATCATCGAGAGGTCTAGCTTTTCGTGGAAATGATGAGATCGTTGGATCTGTAAACAATGGTAATTATTTAGGATGTTTGGAGTTACTGGCAGAGTATGACCCATTTCTCGCAGAACACCTCCAGCAGCACGCTAACAAAGGAAGAAGACACATATCATATTTATCATCAACAATTTGTGATGAATTTGTTTTAATTATAAGTGATGAATTAATGAAACAAATCATAAAAGAAATTAAAGATGCTAAATATTATTCAGTGTCAGTTGACTCAACACCTGATGTTTCACATTTAGATCAACTAACACTGATAATACGATATGTTATAGTAAGCGGACCAGTTGAACGTTTCATAAAATTTGTTCCAATATAGGAGCATACTGGCGAGAGCCTGGCAAAGGTATTACTTACATTTCTAGAAGAGAATGGCATTAGCATTGCTAACTGCAGAGGACAATCGTACGATAATGCCTCCAATATGAGTGGAAAGTACAATGGTATGCAAGCCTGGATTCGTAAATCAAATAATTTGGCAGAATACATTCCATGCTGTGGACATTCCTTGAATCTTATTGGACAGAATGCAGTTGACAGTTGCAGTTTCGTTTTTTCAATTTGTTCAAAGCCTTTTTACATTTTTCTTTGCTTCAACACATCGCTGGAATCTACTTATGTCTGGATTTACTCCTTTAGGCATACCAACGTTGGAACGACTGTCAGGTACACGTTGGTCTGCTCATCATGATGCAGTTGATGCACTAAGAAAAGGTTACAAAATAATTTAGCAGATTTTTGCCGATATATTTGAATCAAAAACGGAAAAAGCTGACACACGATTGGAAGCAAAGGGACTTATTGAAATAATGAACAAATTAGAAACTGGACTTATGGTTCATATTTGGTCAACAATATTAGAAAGATTTAACAAAACAAACAAATATCTTCAGAGTTCTAAATTGGATGTTAGTACAGCTACCAAAATGTTGAAATCCTTAAAAACTTTTATTCAACAGCTTCGTTCTCAATTTAATAAAATAGAAGAGAAATGCAAAATTATATACAAAAATGAGACTTATCATGAAGAACATAAAAGACAAATCAAGAGAAACAGGAAATTGGACTATCATGATGCAGATGCAGAGGATGTAGATGCCGGATTGTCACCTTCAAACAAATTTAAAATACACACATTTCTTCCTATTATTGACAAGTTATTATCTGCAATGAGTCAGAGAATCTCTGCGTACTGACTTATAGACGACAGATTTGGTTTTTTGTCTCATACGGTCATACCTTAACATCTAATGATTTGCGAGCCAAAGCTGCACATTTAGTAGAAATATACCATGAAGACCTTGAGCCTCAGTTCTCAGATGAAATTGTTCAGTTTGTTGCATTGTTTAAACAGTTTAGCGATGAAAGTAAATCTATTGAAGAAAATTGTTTAAATGAAAGTAGAGAACTACAAATGTTTTTATTTATAAATAAACATGGACTTGTTGCTGCTTTTCCAAATGTTTCAATTGCACTGCGAATGTATCTATGTTTAATTGTGAGCAACTGCAGTGGCGAACGTTCATTCTCTCAACTTAAGCTCATTAAAAATGATTTAAGATCAACTATGGGCCAAGAACGTTTAAATGCCTTATCTCTGCTGTGCATAGAAAATAGGTTACTTCAACAACTTGATTTTGATTCTGCTATTGACAAATTTGCCAGTCAAAAATCCCGGAAAGTTAATGTATAATAACAAGTGTTTAACGCAAATATTCACTGAAAGACTCTTATACATTTTATTTTTCAGATTCATAGAAATTATTCACGTTAAGTTTTTTTTTATATATTTTTCCATTGTAAATTTTTTTTACTGAAAGATTGTTGCATGAATATTATATATAAAAAGTATTCAACTTTTTTGAGTTGGTCAATGAAAACTTGTATATCGCTTTTTATGAGACTACTCTAGAGCATTCAGATGTCAACTTTCTAATTAAGTACGACCTAGCTGTAATCAGAAATGATGGTGGGCTAGAGGTTACCACTAAAGAAATGAAATTAAGAAAACAAATCCATTGAATTTTTCAATCGTAAAAATGAATTTTTGTTAAAACAGGCCCACTCCAAATTTGTAGCCTCAGGCCCACTCGTCCCTTAATCCGGCCCTGCTTGCTCTCTCTCTCTCTCTCTCTCTCTCTCTCTCTCTCTCTCTCTCTCTATATATATATATATATATATATATATATATATATATATATATATATATATATATATATATATATATATATATATATATATATATATATATATATATATATATATATATATATATATATATATATATATATATATGAAAATGTAGTTATTTATTTAATAACTGCTATTCAAAAACCGTAAGTGCTACAGATATAAAAATTAGTGTCTAGTATTCTCTTGTTAACGTAGACGAGTATGCTTTCTAGCGATTCGTAACGTTAAAGCTTGAAGTTATTTATAGCACAATATTTCTCGAATTATAATTCCGGCTTAATACTTCTTTCGCGCTGACTCAATCTAATTATATTTCACGTTTCAGAAATTTCTTGATTCTGACAACTCTTTTGATTCTATTAGATAACTTTTGTCAACTTGTTTAAAGCAAATCAAACAATATATTGCCAAATGTTGCAGTAAAAACTTTAAGCTAGCTAAGAACCGTAAATTGAGAAGAAACAATTTCAAAATCGACCGATTTTTTAATTATTAATATTGTCAAATGCTGTTTTAAATTAAAAATCTGACAATTTCTTTATATCGGTAAAGTTGCCATTTAATATAAATAACGAATATTCATTGCAAAACAAGCTGCTGTTATCTGATTGGCCGCTGCCACGTATCTCAGTCTGGACCTGGTCAGCAGGTGTTTGTTTCGATTGTGAAAATTAAAAATATAGGCTACTTTCGAATCAATATGGAACAAGTAAAGATAAAAAATAAACTTTTTAAGAAATGCTTTTAAGTTGAGCCGTTTATATCTCGATAATTCAGGCGCTTGCTCTCCCGTTCTCGCTCACGCTTGCTCTCCCATTCCCGTTCTCACTCGGCTCATTTTCTTTTGTAATTCTTTCCTAACTTCTTTTAGCCCATAAAACGTAAAATAGATTTGCTAAAACGTTGTTACGTAAACTAAATTTGAATTTTATTATGCAAATACATGAAAAAAACTCGTCACCTTAGCAACCGAAACTATTTAACTATTAAAAAAACTAACCAAGATTCAGTAAATAACGTATTCGGTTGAATTTTAGTTGTGAATATGTATGTATTTATAATAAATTGTTAATAAATAAAATATAAAATTTTATAAAAAATTTTTTAACATTTAATTCATATATTGACAAAAAATCGTAACCTTAGCAACCGAAACTATTCGGCTTAATAATTAACCAAGATTCAGTAAATAACGTATTTGGTTGAATTTTAGTTGTAATTATTATTAATAAATAAAATTTTAAAAAGATATAAATTTTTCGTTAACATTTATTTAAATATAAGTCTGCGGTCTGCATTTTACCCACCCACGACGCGTTTCAAATAAGTTTCGTTACGCTCTTTATATTCTTCGAAATAAGGCGATCCAGGCCGAATTTTTCAAAACCCTTTCTTAATGAGCACCTAAAACTAAAAGATACCTAAAAAGACACCTAAAACATATGTCCCAAATTTCATTACAATCCGTTCAGTGGTTTTTGCGATTTCGTGATGAGTCAGCCAATCAGTCAGTGGTATTTGAGTTATATATATATATATATAGATTATTCACTCTCTCTCCTTTCTCTCCCCTCTTTTTTTCTAAGCTCTCTAACATTTGATCCCCACAGACAAACTAACTAACAAACAACAAAACAGAGAGACGAGTGAAGTCAGTGGTATTTGAGTTATATATATATATATATATATATATATATATATATATATATATATATATATATATATATATATATATATATATATATATATATATATATAGATTATTCACTCTCCTCCCTCTCCCCTCTTTTTTCTACGTTCTCTAACATTTGATCCACACAGACAAACTAACTAACAAACAACAAACAGAGAGATGAGTGAAGTTAAATAAAAGCATATTTATATGAACAAATATTTTTTAAAACTTTTTAAAATTTAATATTAAATTTCTTTTTTATAAAGAAACCAGAAAATGATGGTTTGTTTTTTTAATAATTTTTAAAAATGTTTTAAAGCTTTTATTAATTTTATTTTATAATTCACCTATATATTTTGCCCAATCTATCTGAAATTTTAACAGAATGTAAGGTCCGCCGCGACAAATAAATTCATTGCGTTTTAACTTGATTGGATAACGGAAAGTTGGTTTTTTCAGTTAACATAAAGGATTTAACAAGAAAACCGTAAAAGTCATTTTTAAAAAATCTTTTTTAATTTTTTAATTCGGCGATTAAAATATTTTTCAATGATAATAAGTCTTTAAAATATGAAAACATTGACCACAGTCTTCCAATTACCTAATATATGAAGTATGTAAGGATTGAAATATATGAAGTATGTAAGGATTGAAAATTCAAGAAACTTGAATAAATATGGAATAAACATATTTTTTAGAAAAACTAGCGGGGTTACCCGGCGTTGCTCGGGCTTTAAGGTTTTTTATCGTTTTCTCTCTTGCTCCCGTTTCCTACACCGCTTGCTTTCCCTCTTCCGGCCGCTTTCCCGTTCCCGGTCGCTTTCCGGATTCCCCTACGTGTCGTCTGCCTAATATTCGTCCCCTACGTTTCGTCTCCGTACGGTTTGTCTGCCTAATATTCCTCTCCTACGTTTCGTCTCCACGTACCATTCGCCTCCTTACTGTTTGTCTCGCTATGTTTCGTCTCCATCGATTTATTTGCCCTGCTTACTATCCGTCTCATTACTGTTCGTCTCCCTACGTTTCGTCTCCAGCGTTGTTGAACTATGCATGTTTGCATGCTACCTCATTATATAAAGGTGTGAGATTGTGAGTGTTTGCATTATTTGTAAACATGACGGATTGCGTAGTAGAGTATGGAATTTCTAAGCAAAAATGGTCTTTTAACTCATTTTCTGTTTCATACTGTCTCAAACTTTGTATTACTTGATATTGTGTTTTTTAATGTTTTCATTTTATTTGATATTATCTTGATATTATTTTATTTAATGTTTTCTTTTTTTACTTGATTTTATGTTCCATAGTGTTTTAAAGATTTTCTCAAAATTGATTTTATGTCACATATTTTTAAACTGTGATTTAACCCGTTTGAGACCATAGTACGTTTTACGAACACACTTATTTTTGGCGTTGCATAAAATTAAGTTGTAATATTTTTTCTGTTAAAAGTTTTTTTTTATGTTAAGAAAGCTTCAATACACTGTATAAAATTTTTTAAATAATTTTTTTATTCGTATTAAGTAGTTTAATCTGGATTAGAATATGAGCATTTTCAAGGTTTTCGACCGATATTACTTTAAAAATTTATTATGCTAATTTCATGAGAGTTATCATAACAAAAGTTTGAAATATCGAAAGAGGATGTACTCAAAAGTAAACAGCAACGTTAATTAAATTTTATTGTGTTTACACTAACCCACAATCTGAACATGTATGAGTCATGCTCGTTCAACGATCGTTGGGCGTATAGAGTACTTTATGCGAACGAGTCGAAACTAGTTTATTCAGCTTATAGTTGTGCAGTGGTTGAATTGGTGATAGTGTTTTTTGCAAATTTCATTCTTCGAATGAAATGTTTGTAAAGTTTAAAAATGAAAGGCGTCAAACAGAACGTTTTTTCACGTTGAAAGAAGCTATGTAACTAATTCTTGATGATGATGATAGCATTGAGGTTGACATACTTGTCATTCTTCCGCCCGGCGCATCATAACACGTGACTGATGAATAAGCAAATGAAGAAGAAATGTTATTCTTTGTAATATCCGGGAAGGTAGAAGTTGATTATACTAATGATGGGATGGGATTAGACTGTGTCTGTTCTTTGGGTGAAGAAATGTAGGTTGCAAATACGGTCAGTTCAATGCCGCGGCAACCAAAACGCCAAAAACGATTGAAATGCACTTGGACCAAAAAGAGTCATTTGAATAGCCACTTTTAAAACAGTCTATATATAACGAGTTTGAAACACCACAATGGTGCTTTGCTTGAAAAACCCCATATAGGCTGTTTAGGTTGTTTTATACCGCTGAAATGAATTCATGCACGGTTGAAGAAACAAAACGATAGGGAAGATACAGCAACTGGCCATGGTCACGATCTTGAAAATGTGAAAACAGTAGGTCGCTACAAGCTGGAAAATTATGGCAAAACACTGTACATGTGGGCCAAGTGCGACAAACGACTTCATCGGAATTGTTTTGGTGCTTTCCGCACACTCCGGTTCTGGAACGACTATCATGAACTGCTTGACTGATTTATTGAATGTTAAATTTTTGGATTTTATTGAACTGTGTTACTGATAAAGTCAGAAATGTGTTTTTAGCTTTTCTGTTTATAGCCTAAAATTTATATTATAATTGTTTGCGTTGAGAACAAAAAAAATTGACTTTTAAACATTTTGTCGTTTTCAGTAGTCTATACGACCAGCGTTCGAAAAACGAGCATAGTGAATTTTCAAAGTTTTCTTTCAAATAAAAAATAATTAAAAATAAATCTGTTAAAACATAAGCAAGTAACTTAGAAATAACAAAAAAAAATAATAGAAATCTAATTAATAAAGTTTTGGACCTAAACGGGTTAACTATTATGTTTCTGATGCGCTGTTTCCCATGATTTTATGTTGCATAATTTTAAAACTGTAAATTTTATTTGGTTTCATGTCACATAATAACTTAAATTTAGTTTTCTTAAAATGATTTGATGGTGCATAGTGTCCTTGAGCTAAAATAAAATGATTGTTCCAACAAATTTTTCTTACAATTTTTAAGAGTTGATAATGACAGCTTATCATCTTGAAAATCTTGTTCTGATTGCAAATATTTTTCAATCAAATTATCGCTTTCAGGACATTGTTATCTTGAATTTTCTGTCGAATTATAACAAAGCTTCATTAAGTAATTAACAAAAATATTAAATGATATAAGATGAAGCAGTTGCTAGTAACAATAATTTAGTAAACCTTTTTCAGAAATAATTTTTTCAAAAACTTTAATACGCCGTTTTAAATCTTGATTTTCCTTAGCCAAATCTCGATTTTCGTGTTTTAAAATTCCAAGTTCCTGCTTCAGCTGCTTCAATTCTTTTTTGAAGTGTTGTATTCTAAGCGCATCAAAACTAGACTCAAACTTTAAAACATTTTATAAAAAATATCATTTGTAATATAACGATTTTATTAAAACAACATTAACGAAATTATCACCATACAATATCAGACGTCTTGCAGCTGTTTAATGCGTTGGAAGAAGAACGCGTTTCTTTGAATGTTTCATTTTGACTTTCAGATTCACAAGTTTTTATTTCTTTTTCGTCATCTCCGTCAAATGTTTTTGATAAATTTGCCTTATATTCTCTATTGAATTTTTCTCCATCCGTAAAATCTTAAAACCACACAAGCAATTACTTAACGTATTTTTATGCATTTGGCAGTGATTTATTTAACAATCAAGAAAATGTTCTTCTTTATTAAAACAACTCATTTTTAAGTTGATATTTCAATTTTGTGCATTTAAACAAAACGTTAACAATGGCGCTCCTAGTACAGGTCACAAAATGTCTCATCTGAAGCAAAATATTGAATAAGTTGATGTAACTTTTATAAACTTTTATAACTTTATAAACCTGTTAACTGTTACACAAGCTGGATAAAGCAGCGAATTTCGCCCCAAATTTTAGAATTTTTCAGAGGGAGGGTACTTTTTCCAACTTTATAAACCGGTTAACCATTTTACAAGTTCATAGCTGAACAAGACAGCAGATTTTGCCATCCCTCCCTTTGAAAAATTCTAAAACGTGTTGTTTTTTGAACTTTATAAACCTGTCAAACTTTAAAAAGTTTAAGTAAAAGTAGATTGATTTTTGAGTGCCACTTACTGAACATACCAGCGGCCAATGTTGGCAACTTGCTGATAAGACTAACGGCGTATGCGGTGTAAACCTGGCGCCACTGGCAGCCCCGCATACTACTCGCTAACTCCACAAGCGCACAAAGGACTCTAACCCCCAACCAATGTTTTTACTCATTTATCGACCACTAAATGATCAAACGCTGAGTTGACGTGAGCACATGCTCAAGGAAATTATATGCCCGGACTAGGATTTGAATCTGGGTCCTCCGACTATCAAAACCGGCGTTTAAACCACTAGACCAACACGTCCTTAGCTGAAAAAAGCAGCGTAATTCGCCTCCCCCTTCTAAAAAATTCTAAAAAATTATAGTTAAGTTTAAAAAGAATCAAATTTAAGAAACAATAATAATTAAAAACTAGCGGGGTTACCCGGCGTTGCTCGGGGGTTTTCATACATACATACATACATACATACATACATACATACATACATACATACATACATACATACATACATACATACATACATACATACATACATACATACATACATACATACATACATACATACATACATACATACATACATACATACATACATACATACATACATACATACATACTTCCGTACAACAGTGTTAGCTCCTCCTTTGTTTACAAGTTCAGGGACGAAGTCGCGTTATGGCTGCCGGCGAAAGTTTCGGTTGTTTCCAATAGAAGGAAAGTTGCTGGCGTTTAGAAAATAATCGAAACAATGATTCCTGCCATTATGGTTTGTGGTGTTTCTCGTTTGGTGAAAGTGATGGCATGGCTCGAAGTTCCGGAGGTGAATGTTTCTTTCGGTATCGGAATCTGGCGGTTTGGTGGATGCTACAGTTACTACATGCTCAAGTTCCGGCGTTTGAAAGACAGTTTCTCATCTTGTTACAGTTGCTTGACGGTTTCAAAATGACTTCTTGGTTCTGGTACTTTGAAGATTTGCCGGTTATCTGGTTCTGGTCGGAAACGGCATGTGATACACAAATTTCGTCAGGGGGCGGCCGTCTGATCAACGGTCGTGGCCCGCCCTCCCGTGGTAGCGTCAGGAAAAGGGCCGAAACGCTGGGAGGGTCTTCCTCTGAAGACCTCTGACGAACTTGCTCGAAGAAGAGTTTTCACATTCACACACATACATACATACATACATACATACATACATACATACATACATACATACATACATACATACATACATACATACATACATACATACACACATACACACATATACATACACACACATACACCTACTCATACACACATACATACATACATACATACATATATACACAAACATATATTTATACATACATATATTTATACATACATACAAACATAAATGTATAAATGTTTGTTTGTATGTATGTATGTATGTATGTATGTATGTATGTATGTATGTCATACATATATACATACATACATACATACATACATACATACATACATACATACATACATACATACATACATACATACATACATACATACATACTGTAAACGTAGAGGAATATGCTTCTAGCGATTCGTAACGTTAAAGTCGAAGTTATTTTTAACACAATATTTCTCGAATTTATTTTAACTTAATTATTCTTCCTTGAATATAATCTTTTTCTTGACTCTAAACTGAATTATATCACTTTGCAGAAGTTAGCCCGGTTCTGACAAATCTTTTTATAATTCCAATTTCTCTGCTCAAAAACCTTACTTTTTCTACTGAGGACCACAAAAAGGAAAAGGACCAATACCAATTATATATATACATACACATATATATATATATATACACATATATATACATATATACATATACATATACATACATCCATCCATGTATATATACACTCAAACACACATATACATACATATACATTATATATACATATATATACACACATATACACACAGATACACACAGATACATTCATACATAAATGACTATTGTTTCAACACAACCAAAATATGCACACATAATAAAATAAAATAAACAAATACTATGAAAATACGTAAGATGAATCATCTTCATCTTACATATCCCCCCTCTTCGAAAAAAGAAACGCGTCAGTGTTTCTTGATTACATCGTCACTCTCTTTACGACTAAGAAAGTCAGCACCGATGTTCTCCTTGCCTTTGAAATAGTTTACTTTCAACTTATTCTCAATCTCTATCTCTCTGCGTGCTGTGTCAACAGGGCGGGCATCTCCGAAGATTGCCGAATTCAACTTTCCATCTTTCCCCACCCCTCCATTTTGTCCTCTAGGCAGAAGATTGAGCCTTGGTCTTTCTTTTGGCGGATTCAAAGCTTGATCTTTCGCCTTAACTTTATTTCCTACCTTTGAAATGGCAGACGTGTTTCTTTCCTTGCTTTGATACAGCTCCGAGTTAGCCGACGATTTTCTAAAATTTACCCGATCATTCCTCTGAGTGCTGTCGTAGTTGGAAGCGGATTTCTGTGGTTTCCGACCAAAGCGTTTTCCTGCCGCCATTGCATCAAAACCCCTTACCCCTTCAACATTTCCCAGCACGAGATCGCAAAGTAAGTTTTTCATGCACACAACCTCTCTAGTTCCTCTGAACCAGCCTGTTTTGATTTTTACCACTGCTGTTGGAGCTACCCGAACTGTGCCGTCGATCAAAACACAAGGTCTTGTTCTTCCGGTCATCTGACGCGGGTGCACTAATGATTCCTTTACTATTATGGAAGTACAGCCAGTGTCCCTCAAAACTTTTACCGGTTTTCTGTTCACAAACCCTCTGGTTAAATTAAACTTTTCCCCTGAGTGCAAACAACCATCCGCAATGACAGGCAAAACGCATCCACACTTCAATTCCACCTCATCCATTTTTCCTTCCATCACCATGGCAGCGCATGCATTCACAACGCCGGAATCCTTGCATGGTGCTGACGTAGTCGTCTCTTTCCGTGTTTGGCAAAATACAGGATTACTAGGGCTACTCTGCCGACACTCTCTTGCCATGTGCCCCGTTTGATGACAGTTGTAGCAGCGAGGTTCAATCATTTTGGCGTCACTGACCGACTGACCCCGGTTCCAACCCATCCTGCTATTGCTGTCCAATTTTGCCAACCTCTTCTCTGGGTGGGCTTGGCTGTACTTGTTGACCCAAAGGCACAGCTCATTGACATCTTTGCTCTCTTTCTCCAACAAGTACTCGACCATTCCCACCGGGCACTTTCCGAAAAACTGCTCTTTCAGAAACAAAAACAACAGATTTTGTTTGCCCGCGAGATCTACCCAGCGCCTGAGGTGGCTATCTAGCCGCACTAGATAATGTTCCCAGGTCTCCTCCGGTTCAGGCTTTGACTCTCGAAACATTATGCGATAGTCTTCCGCTGACTTTCCAAAACGACGAAGGAGTGCCTCCTTTGCCGTTCTGTAGTCCTGCATCTGACTATCGCTAAGTTGCCCAAACACTTCCAAAGTCTTCGCACTAAGCAACGACCCTAGAAGCATTCCCCAATCCTTCTGAGGGTGACCATTGGCTTTTGCCAATGACTCAAATCTCAGCAAAAATGCGTCGATGTCATCACCTTCAGAAAACTTTGGATAAAGAATCTTAGTAGCCTCCGCCGACGGTTTTGGCTCTATTTTTTTTTGGCCCTCCAATTCCAACTTTTTCAGTTCTAACTCGTGCTGCCTCTGTCTCTCCCGCTCTTCATGTTCCCGTTCCCGTTCTCGCTCTTCCCGTTCTTGCTGAGCCTTTCTTTCCTCCCGCTCTTTTTGTCGCTCGGCCCGCTCTCGACAGTCTTCGACATACTTCAGCAGCGCCCCACCAGAAAAGCCAAGCTTCTCTCCGTTTGCTATATATTCAGCATCAGTGGACATCTTTACCAAATCAAAAAAATTCGGTCACTTGTGATCAAATAACTTCAGACAAAATATATTTACGGATGAAAATGCGTAAATACGTCGGGGTCACCAATGTAAACGTAGAGGAATATGCTTCTAGCGATTCGTAACGTTAAAGTCGAAGTTATTTTTAACACAATATTTCTCGAATTTATTTTAACTTAATTATTCTTCCTTGAATATAATCTTTTTCTTGACTCTAAACTGAATTATATCACTTTGCAGAAGTTAGCCCGGTTCTGACAAATCTTTTTATAATTCCAATTTCTCTGCTCAAAAACCTTACTTTTTCTACTGAGGACCACAAAAAGGAAAAGGACCAATACCAATTATATATATACATACACATATATATATATATATATACACATATATATACATATATACATATACATACATCCATCCATGTATATATACACTCAAACACACATATACATACATATACATTATATATACATATATATACACACATATACACACATATACACACAGATACATTCATACATAAATGACTATTGTTTCAACACAACCAAAATATGCACACATAATAAAATAAAATAAACAAATACTATGAAAATACGTAAGATGAATCATCTTCATCTTACACATACATACATACATACATACATACATACATACAAACATTTATACTATTATGTTAACGGACATACGGTAAATATATAAATATATAAAGGATAGCGTCTTTTTATAGTACTTACGTAGTTACGTTGTTTTCAAGTAAATACTACAGAAAACATTGCGACAGCAAATTTCCCAAATATCTTGAATTTATTTATACCGTTCCGTAATGCCGTGCCTAATGCTGACTCACACTGGCCAGACCTAATTGATGCGGATGTAGTTGTAGCACAGTATGACTTAGTCCGTAAAACATCAGCATGGCTAACTGCCACCTCTTTGCAGGATCGTGCTAAAGCTTGTCCGCCATGCATGGAAGAACTTCGACGTTTGTATTCCATTTTGATCGCAGTTCCTGTAACAAGTGCTGGATGCGAACGTGTTTTTAGTAAGCTGGCTTTAATCAAAAATAAACTGCGTTCAACCATGGCGCAAGATCGTCTTCAGTATTTAGTATTGTGCAGTGTAGAACGGGATGTTCTGAAACAGGCATCACTGGACAATATCGTTGACAGATTCGCGCACGCTGAAAATCGACGTATTCGTTTGATTTAATTTTCAATGTTTTGTTTTCATTGACATTGTTCAAGTTAGTACAACAGTGTGTCAGTGTCAGTGAACAGTTCAAAAATCAACAGACTAGTAGCGGGCTAGTAACGTTATATCAATATCACCAATCATCATATTCATAGTAATATCAACAATCAATAATCAATCAATATGTGCTGTATAATTATTTGATTATTAAATAGAAATTCAAATTTGTCTGAAATAAATTCAATATTCATTAATTCAAAACACTGTGAACACTTCAAAACATATATTCTACTGTATCACTGTGTAAATCAATTAATCACAGAAATTCTAAATAATTTTGTAACCGATTACACGGGTATTGTCTAAAATTTTCCCGAAATCTGGTACATTGATTGCTTATTTTTAATTTGCTACATTGCTGCTCCCCCTGGATTAAAAAGCTGGCGACGCCACTGTATGTATGTATGTATGTATGTGTTTGTGTGCACTGTGGAGGTCATCAGAAGAAAACCCCCCTCGAGCAAACGTTTCGGCTCTTTAATTTCTTGACGTTCTAAGGGGGGCGAGCCACGTTCGACAGACGAACGTCCTCCGGCAGAAAATGTTTTTGTTCTTTTCCGACATCGAATTTCTATCATTCCTTGCATCGTGGCAGATATTTGTCATGCAAATAAACTCGCGACTTTAGAGAAATTCAGACTATTCAAGTGAGAAAACCTTCGACGAAATAACGGCTTCGCTTTAGTAGCGGTACTTAATATCGCCACGTAAACAAAGACGAAGCAATTCTATTCTTGCGGAGCGGAGAGAGCGGCTTCTAAATTTGGAAAATCTTCTTTTTTCTCTCTTTGAGACCAAATCCAGAATGAAGCCGATTCTGCTGCTTCAGAAATCTGTTTAATTGCACGGGTGCGCTCTCTGTTAGACATTCCCAGGGCCCGCAGCAACTTTAGCAAAGATTTACCAACTAAACCGCGTGCTCCGACTTCAACAGCAAAAAGCTCAGCTCTTGAGCCATTTGCTTCCAAATCCAACATCAATTCTCTGTATCTTTCTAATTTCATTATGTTACTGGCCTCCATGTTGCTTTCCCAAGGCACTGTCAACTCGATGAGAAGAAATGTCTTGGCCAGACTCGAAAAAACAACTATGTCTGGCCTTTTTCCACTTTCCTTTATTAAAACTGGGAAGCACTTTTCCGTTTTCAGATCGGCAGAGACCCTCCAGTCGTTCGCCGCATGGAAAACATTCTCTCCTTCCGTGAGGGTTTTTTTTGGGCGATTTAGCTGCGGCAATCCCTCTCTCAAAAAATAAATCCTCCTCCTAGGTTTCACCTCCATTGAGTTGGCTTTTCGGCAGGCCTCTTTTACAAATCCCAGCAGCTTTTGGAGAACAAGGTTGTGGCGCCATGTGTATCTACCATGAGAAAGGGAATAGGAGCAGGAGGAAAGAATATGAATCAATGACTGCGACTGACCGCAGAGCTGACACTCATCGTTCTCAATTAATTTCCATTTCTTTAAATTGCTGGCTGTTGGCAGCTGATCATACATCGATCTAATGAGGAACGATAGCCGCACTGGAGCATAGCGCCATATATCTTCCCATGACAGAGACCGCTGAACTGTCTCCTCCCATCTGGTCCAGTCGCCTTGCTGTGACAATTGTGCGCTCTTCACAACTCTCTCGCTTTCTATCGCTTGCTTTCTGTCCTGAACAATCAAGTCTGATCTTTCCTGAGCGTTTGCCTTGGACCACCAGAGATTGTGGTTCCATCCAACACCATGCCGCCCCAACTGAACTGCTCCGGTCCTTTCAGTCCACTGGAGAGAAACCGTGGCATTCTCTATTTCAACTCTAGCATTCCATTTGGTTCCTGAGATTAGAGTTGGTTTTACCTCAGCGACCCTCTGATCCGTTGAATTATCGAGCATCATCTGAGTTCTCAGTTTGCTGATCTTGAAATCTTCAACAAAAGACCGCAATGGAAGTCTCAGCTTGGCTGTTTTGCCGTAGAGAGCCACAGACGTCAGTCCCGGAGGCAGACCCAACCATTGACGTGTAAAACGAGCTATCTTTCTTTCTAGTTTCTCCACAACTTGCAGACCAATTTCATAGACTGTCAGAGGCCAAAGCAGTCTTGGCACTAAAACAAATTGCAAAATCCACACTTTGAACCGGCTCTGAAGCGGAGCAGCATTAATGCTTTCCATGGAGACAGTTGCCATACGGAGAATAGAAGCACCCTGATCAACGTCATTCAGGGATTTCAGGGATTTACAATACCATCTCCCGAGACTTTTCACTGGTTCGTCGCTCACTGTTGGAATCTTGTTACCATCAACAGAGAAAACGGTGTATTCGTCAATTTTACCGCGACGCAGGGAGAGACTTCTCGATTTAGATGCTTTAAAACTCATTCCTCACCATTTGAGTAGATCGCTGAAGACATCAAGTGTCCGTCTCATTGAAATACACTTATTCAAACTAATTGTCGTGTCGTCCATGAAAGCTCTCAGAGGTGGCATGAAAATACCTCGGCCGACATAAACATCTTCTACCCTTGCACCAACTGAATTCAGAAGTAGTTGCATTGCTAGCACGAATAATATGGGAGAAATAGAGCACCCCATGGCGATACCGACCTCAAGACGAAACCAATCGGTTGAAAACGTCTTTGTCGATAATCTCAGGTGAAAATCTTGAAAATACTGTCGTAGAATATCCATAACGAACTTTGGAACATGGTGCATCGTCAAAGCTCTCCAAATCAGCTGGTGACGAACCGCTCCATAAGCATTTGCAAGATCAAGCCTAACGACGTGCAAACTGAGTCGATTCTGTTTTGCTCTTTTTATAGACTCCCAGATCATGGTAGAATATTCGATGCAGCCAGGAACACCAGGGATTCCTCCTTTCTGAATTGACTTGTCTATGTAGTCGTTTTGTGTTAGATAGCTCGTCAACCTCTTGGCAAGCACAGCAAAAAATATTTTTCCTTCAACATTGAAAAGAGAAATTGGTCTGAACTGATTGATGTCGACTGAAACTTTCTCCTTTGGTATAAAAATGCCTTCAGCTTTTTGCCACTCTTTATCAACAGACCCGGAAGTCCAAGCAGACTTGAGCAATGAGTGTAAAACTTTCAACACACCCGGACATTTTTTATACACCAGGTATGGTACACCATTTGGACCTGGAGCAGATCTATTTCTTGTTTTTCGGAGGAATTGGGATATGTCACAAATTGAAATTACTCCCTCGTTGAAAGCAACCTTTGGAAGAGGAATCTCGGGAAGATCTGATCTTTCAGCTAATTCTTTGTCGCCCAAGGGGTCAATGAAAGCAGCTCGGAAGTGATGATCAAGCTGCTCTTTACTGACTTGCAGAGTACCTGACTTTGGTGGATCGAGCAAGCTTTTACCATAACGGAATGGATCTCTGACAAACTGGAATCTTGCCTTCCTTTGTTCTCTTTTCTTTACCCGCAAACGTTCTGCTCGCAAGAGTGCACTCAATCGTTGCCTCAAGTCATGTCGTAATGCTGAGAGCCCTGGTTTCTCGTTGTTTGGAGCTCTCCTCCATTGTTGACGAAGTCGTTTTTTTCTTTTTTGAGTCTAGCAATCTCTCGTTGTCGCCTTGAAATATGAGTTTTTTCGCCTCTGTCCATGAGAACTTTTTCCTTGGAACCGAACATCTCTAAACACTTGTTGTAAATGGTGTCAGTTAGATTGTTCACTTGAAACATTGGAAGTTCTTTCATCTGCACTTTGAGAAGCTTGGAAAGTATCTCGTCGAGCTTCGACCAATCCGCTTTGTGAGCAGCAGCGGGGAAGTGAATTCTAGCCCGAGGTTGCCTATTCTCGTCACTATCAGGATCGTGGAACCTGTCGGGGCTGTGGTTGGCATCCGGCCCGACTTGGCCCGGCGTTTTACCTGAAGCAATGCTTGCTTCAGTACGATGATCCTGTACAGCTTTAAGCAGGCAACCCATTTTCGTACGGTGAACCTTCATACCGCGGCTTGTTGCGAAACCTCTACCGCACACACACTCATGAAGTGTTCCCCCATTAGGGTCCGTTGGAAGAGCAAGGTCGATGGCCGTAGGTCCGATTGTGAGCTCATCATACTCCCCCTCCTTTCGGTTGGAGCTCTGGGGGCATAAATTCGATTTCGTTGTCGCAGCTAGATGAACGGTGTTTTTTGTATCCCGGCTAAGCTGGGCCAGGATACAAAAAACATACAGGATATGTATGTATGTATGTATGTATGTATGTATGTATGTATGTATGTATGTATGTATGTATGTATGTATGTATGTATGTATGTATGTATGTATGTATGTATGTATGTATGTATGTATGTATGTATGTATGTATGTATGTATGTATGTATGTATGTATGTATGTATGTATGTATGTATGTATGTATGTATGTATGTATGTATGTATGTATGTATGTATGTATGTATGTATGTATGTATGTATGTATGTATGTATGTATGTATGTATGTATGTATGTATGTATGTATGTATGTATGTATGTATGTATGTATGTATGTATGTATGTATGTATGTATGTATGTATGTATGTATGTATGTATGTATGTATGTATGTATGTATGTATGTATGTATGTATGTATGTATGTATGTATGTGTGTGTTATAACTCTTTGCGAGCTTTCGTCGCCGAAGGTCTTCTTCTGAATGTATGTATTACATACATACACACATAATTATAGACATTGTTAATAGATCAGAAGGTATAAGTAGCATTAACCATGCTTTACTTATTATTTTCCAATAAACCGCGAAACCATTCTATTGAGCCGGTATACGATTTGGTGATATCGTAACATTGGTGTCAGAATTGGGATACAAGAATGGTTTTGAAATCATTTGATGAGCTTTGGGCGAGTGAATTGAAAGACGACCTGGAGAAACGTGGCCTGAGCGATACAGGTAAAAAGGACGAACTTATGGAACGCCTCTTAGCCGCGTTAGTGAATGGAGGATATGGGCTTGACGACGATGAATATTTATTCGATATTGACAAGGAAGCTGTGGTTAAGCAAAGAAAATTAAAAAACAAATTGCTGGAGGAAGAAAGACAACAAGCGAGAGAAAACATGGCAGCACAGGGGAAGGCAGGAGAAGGAATGATTCTTGGCCACAAAAACAAAGTAGCAGCAGCCGGTACAACTGTTGAGAGTTTGGTCGCAGGGTTGGCTGAGGCAGTAGTGGACACGGTTCTGGACCAGCAGGTTGCTGGTGATGTGGGTTGCTGCGGCGAAACCCAATTTGAACTGGAGTCCACCAGCTGTGTCTCAGAGAATGTGACGGATGACGGCCGTACAGACTGCACAGGTCAGGTGGGTCATGATGATGAGCCTGTCAAAGACGGTCATGTCAAGGAACCTTGCAAAGATGTTCAAGATGAACAATGCAAAGATGGTGATGACGAGCCTGGCAAAAATGGTGACAATGATACAGTCTGTTTGGACGTCAGCAACAAATCTAAAGAAGATGAAAAGAATGTTGAAAACGAAATGCAAAACGATGATGATGAAAATGGTGATGATGATTATAATAATGGCAATAACAGCGATGGGTTTTACCCATACAGCGACGGTTCTGAAACGGAAACCTCCATAACAGACGACGGCACCGAATATTCATGGTCAGATTTTAGTGACAAATCTGACTCGGATGAAGCAACCGAGGATTTAAAAACGGACGAAACGCCAATGGAGAAATACGTAGAAGCTAACTTGACAAAAAAAGAAGACACTGATTTGAGAGACGATGGCGATGATTTGAAGAAAGATCCGCTGGACGATACGAAAGTTGACACCGATGAAAGAGCCGAGTTGGAATGTGAAAAGAAAACGTTCGATTGTAGCTTGGAAGAAAACAAAGATGACGGCGATGAACTTCTCCAAAACAACAATAGCAATGCAGCCAGCAAAACTCTGAAAAAAATGAGCCAAGAACAGAGAACGGTACCGAGGATTCTAAATCAGATGAATCCACAGACGATTCTAGATCTGATATATATATATATATATATATATATATATATATATATATATATATATATATATATATATATATGTATATATATATATATATATATATATATATATATATATATATATATATATATATATATATATATATATATATATATATATATATATATATATATATATATGTATATATATATATATCAGGATGGTCGGTGGCTCAGTTGGTAAGAGCGCTTGCATTTAGGCGAGGCGGTGTTGCCGTAGACACGTGGGTTCGATTCCTATTAGAGTCTTATAAATATTTGCGTTTCTTGTGGTGACAGTTAGTCATCCTATTTGTAGGCTCTTGAAACATTTCAACGCAATGTTTCACTTCATAAATTATCTATCTGGCAGCAGAATAAGCTGTCGAGCCGAAGTAAGGAGTTCTGAACCTATCATAGTCGTAGTCTAATGTTAAGTAGCTCCGAAAGACTGAGACTTCTAGCCATCCTTTTTTTGGTGATGGTCGGTGGCTCAGTTGGTAAGAGCGCTTGCATTTAGGCGAGGCGGTGTTGCCGTAGACACGTGGGTTCGATTCCTATTAGAGTCTTATATATATATATATATATATATATATACATGCATATACCCATTCATTTATATATATATCCATTCAAACATACATATATATATATATATATATGTGTATATATATATATATATATATATATATATATATATATATATATATATATATATATATATATATATATATATATATATATTGTTTTATTTTTTGCTCTTAATTTTATTTATTTATTTTCTTTCTATCTATGTATACTTCGACATTTAAGGCTTTCAATTTTTATGTACAATTCTTATCGGTGAAAAACTAACACCTGTATCGACGGAAAACTAACACCAACAATTCTTATGTTAAATTTAATTTATATTTGCTTCTTTGATTTTAGCCTTAATTAATACCTTTCCTCGCATTTTATTTTGGTCATATTTTATTTTTATCTACGTACTTCCACATTCCATTATTTGTTTTTAATCGTCTTTGTTTATGTTCGGTTCCTGTACCGCCCGGCCTTTTGCTTTTTCTGAAGATGGCTGAAAAAAATAGCCGAAACTTGCAAGTTAAAAAGTAATAAAGATTTGTATAATCTGGCGTTCTTTGAGCAACTTCGTGGGCGAGTTAAATTACGCGAACTATTTCATATAATAGAAAAAGTTTGCAACAAAACTTGGTCAATAAAATAATAAAATTTAACCGAGCCTGTATCGACGAAAAATTAACACCTAATTATTTGAATAATATATATATATATATATATATATATATATATATATATATATATTTTAATATATAACTGTTTTTTGGCGGTGGAAGTGGCGCAGATGGTAAGGTAGTTGGCATGATGCGAGGCGGTGTCGTGGGTTCGAGTCTGAAGTTATATATATGACTCTACTATATATATATATATATATATATATATATATATATATATATATATATATATATATATATATATATATATATATATATATATATATATATATATATATATATATATATATATATGACTCTACTAGGAGTCGAACCCATCATTTTTGGTGATGGTCGGTGGCTCAGTTGGTAAGAGCGCTTGCATTTAGGCGAGGCGGTGTTGCCGTAGACACGTGGGTTCGACTCCTAGTAGAGTCTTATAAATATTTGCGTATACAAAACACAGATATATATATATAACGTATACATACATATACATATACACAAATTAACATAATAAGAGATAATAAAATAACCTATTTATACAAATATACGTAAGATGAGCCATCTTCATCTTATATCTCTCAAAAAATAAAGTTAAAGTTGTTTTAACATTTTTGAAAATTTGGCTTACTGGACCTCAAATATGAAATGGAAAATAGGGTTATTTGTTTTTTAGAATAACAGCTACTAAAAAACTGTATTTGCTACACATGTAAAAATTAGTATTTAGTATTTACTGAAAAAATAAAGATATATGTATTTTATCAATTTTTAATAATTTGGTTTCCAGGTCATCAAATGTGGGGTAAAAAAAGAATTTTATTAAAATCTCTAAAAAACTAAAAATATTTAAGTTTTGCAATTTGGAACCGAGATTATTTTTACAAAATAACAAAATACATGTTTTATTAATTTTTGAAAATTTGGTTTTCAGGACTTCAAATGTGGGGGGAAATAGGGTTATATTTTTTGTAGAATAACTGCGACTCTGAAATTAAAAATATTAAAAATATACAAATTAGTAACTAGATACTACTTAAAAGATAGAGTTACAAATGTTTTTCAATTTTTTTTTATGTTTTGGCTTCCAGGACTACAAATGTAAGGCGGAGAAAAGGATTATATTTGCTTGAAAACTCAATAACTGAAAATGTAAAAACATTAAAATTCAATATTAAGGTTTTTTATAATTATAAGATACGTGTTCCATTAATTTTGCAAAAAAATAGTCTCCAAGCTTTCAAAGCTTTGAGGTTTTGTACCGTTAAAATTGGTTGAGTCCAGGCCTCGACTTTTTTGCTTATGAAACGGGGCAGTTCGAGTCTAAATAACAAGCCAGGCCTGAAATTTACTGTCTATTAGGGATGTCACGGGTACCCGAACCCGAGTTCGGTGCTATCCGGTCTTTTTCTGATACCCGAACCCGAAAATGTGAAAACTTGATACCCGAAAATGAAAAAACTTGATACCCGAACTCGAACCCGAAAATGTGAAAACTTGAAAATTTATAAGCCTAATATAAACTTGGAGTTGTGAACAAATAAATCTTTATAAAGGCTGTGTCTTAGAGGTTAATAAATTACAAGTTTTGTTGACGTAACATATTATACTAATCGCGAGCGTAGAAGTTTGGTATTATCACCTTTGCGTAACAAATAACACAAATACGTCATTTTATTAGTGATTGTGTAAACTAGACCACTAATCCGTTTGATTATCAAGCCGGACCGAGCCGCGAACGAACTAAAATAATTAAACCTCCTTCGGTCGAAGAAATCGCGGATAGCCATGACTCTAAACTTTTTACTTCAGTTATATAACCTTATATTTATTCATTCATATACTCAAAGTTTTTCTGATATAACAAAGACCCTTTGTTATAAAGATAATCTTGCATAATCCTAAACTTTAACTGGCAAAGTCTATAAATGATCTATGCGTCACAGTCATTTTATTGGCAAATGTGTAAGCTAGGACACTAATCCGCCTGATTACCCGACCGGACCGAGCCGCGAAAAAAGTATTAAATTACAATAATTTAAGAGGTAACGTATTATACTAATCGCAAGCCATGCAAGTTTTGTATTATCACCTTTGCGTAACAAATAACACAAATAGGTCATTTTATTGGTGAGTGTGTAAGCTAGACCACTAATCCGCCTGATTATCTGGCCGGACCGAGCCACGAACAAACTAAAATAATTAAGCCTCCTTCGGCCAAAGAAATCACAATATTTGGAAAGCTAAAAAAATAACTTGTTAGAGTTTATTCAATACGTGTAATGTCCAATGGACTTGGATTATTATTATTATTTTATTTTATCTAAAACAAAACAAGAGTCTTGCACTAAGAATGCCATTAACAATATGTCAAATTAAAAAAGTGTTTTTTCAACAATGCTCTGAAGTCTTCATTTAGAACAGCACTTCGGATAGATTTAGGTAGTTGGTTCCATGCACCGGGCCCGGAAACGGCGAATGCTCGTTTACCGAAACTTCGACGAGTTCTTGGGATGACAGCGTCACCATGAGAGGACGAACGTAGATGTTGACGACCAGAATGAGATGAGCACAGGCTTATCATCCGTGTCATGTAGGCAGGGGCACGATTTGTTAAGATATTGTAAACCAGTAAGCAGAGTTTTAAGGTCACTCTTTCCGGTAGGGGGAGCCAGTGTATTGGCGGAGAAGAGGCGTGATGTGGTCCCGTCGAGAGATGCCACCGATAAGACGTGCAGCAGCATGAAGAACCGCAGTGAGCGGGCGAAGAGCAGTCATCGGCAGGCCTGCAAGGACCACGTTACAATAATCTAATCTAGAAACAACAAGAGCCTGGACCAAAATCCGCACGCAGTGTTTGTTTAGGGCACCCTTGATCTGTCGGATGCGGCGTAGGTGGAAGAAGCAAGATCGTGCCACGGCCGATATATGTAGATTCATTAGCAAGGAGCTATCCAGTATCACCCCAAGATTTCTAATAGACTTCACGGGGGTGATGACGCAGTCAGTACTGATTTGAAGACTACAGTCATCCAGGTGTCGCGTTGAGATGTTCCCTCGATGGAACCAGATAAGTTCTGTTTTAGAGGGGTTTAGGCTCAATCTCATAGACGAGGACCAAACGCGAATCTCGCTGACACAGGCGACAAGACGCTCTCTAACGGACTGCAGGTCGGTTACGTCAAAATGAATGTACAGCTGAGTATCATCAGCGTAAAGATGAGTCTGCACGTCGTGAGAAGAAGCAATTCGAGTAATATGGCTTGTGTAAAGGATGAAGAGAAGTGGACCTAAGATTGAACCTGAGGCACACCACAGTCAACGGTCGATACTCTCGACGTCGCCCGGCCCAATCGGACAAGATGTGTTCGATTTGATAGAAAAGACCCAATCCAGTCAAGTGCGGTTGAAGTCACGCCAAAGCTAGTGTGAAGGAGATCAGTAAGGAGAACATGATCGACACAGTCGAAAGCCGCACTGAAGTCAAGGAGCACGAGCGCAGTCGGTTGGCCCCTGTCAAGTGAAAGAATAATGTCGTTGTAAACTTTCGCGACTGCTGTCTCTGTACTGTGGTACTTGCGAAAACCAGACTGAACCTGCGGAAGCAGATTCATCGATTCGATATGTGAAGAAAGCTGACGGTGGACGACACGTTCAATAAATTTTGAGATGAACGATAGGTTTGATATGGGGCGGTAGCTTTTGGGATCAACGGGATCCATCCCCGTTTTCTTGAGTCGAGGTCGGACGATAGCCCTTTTGTGACTGGCTGGTAGTGACGCATCTTGAAATGAAGTGTTTACGAGGTGGGAAATAATAGGAGCAAACACGCTTTTGAGTTTTTTTATGAGCCAGACAGGTGCAGTGTCAAGCTCACACTGTCTAGTCCCAAAGCGATTGAGTAGGCACTCGACCTCCTCGGAAGTGATATCGTCGAAAGCAGCCAGAACCGGAACATCGGCCGGGCAAGAACTGAAAAGCGGAGGTAGGGCGTCTTTTGTGGTTCGACGAATGTCCTCAATCCTCAGCGTGAAGTAGTCAAGCAATGCATCAGGAGCAAGACCACTAGCAGAAATATCAGTGACTGGATTAAGAAGAGAGTTTAAAGATCTCCAAGTCGCCCGGCCATCGCCAGTCACTTCTTCAATTTTATGTCGAAAGTAGCTTGAGCACTTTTTCTGGAACAGTCGACGTTTGAGTATGGACTGGTTGTGCCAAGCTATTTTATCCGACGACAGTTTGGTGCACAAATAACGCCGTTCGAGTCGACGATTTAGTCTTTTGGACCGACTACAGTCGGCATCAAACCAGGGGCTTTCTGGCTTTATCCTGAAGGTAATCAACTTCCGTGGAGCATGACGATCAAGGAGCTCGTTCATTGTTGCATCGTAGAGATCGAACAGCTGTTCAGCAGATTTGTCCGATTTCAAGGCCGAGACTTCAAAGAGCCTGGTATTTTGAAGATCGATACTGAATGATGCTAAGTCGAATGACCTGAAGGAACGGCGTTCCACTTTTTCGGTGATAATGGGGGGTGGTTTATGACAAGTTGAAAAGGTAATGATTGAATGGTCGGATAGAGAAGGAGGGATGATTAGTAAATTTGTTATGAGCGAAGATGAGCGCGTGATAACCACATCAAGGGTATGACCATGGTCATGAGTCGGTCCTGTTACTAGTTGAGTGAGGCCATGACTCAGGAGCAAATTTTGAAACTTTCTGGTTGTAGTGATATCCTGATCCAGGTGAATATTGATATCCCCAAGTAAGATCAGATCGCAGGAGTAGTCGGCAGTTTTTCCCAAAAGCTCTGAAAATTCGGAGAAAAACGCTTCTGTAACAGATTCAGAACCTGGTCGATTTAGGACCAAAATTAATTGGTGAGAATCACGGAATGTGACGTAAGCAGATAGTAACTCAAAAGCGCTGAAGCTTCCAAAATCCTTGATGGAGGACCTGAAGTTGTTTTTGTGGATAATACATATGCCTCCTCCACGAGGCCCGCGGAGGCTAGCGAGGTCAGCATCGAGAGGTGATGGGCGAGGTCTGTCCAAAGCCTGGTAGCCAAGAGCGGTTGAGGCGATTAGAGAGGGCGAAAAGGAAGACTCATGACATGATTCGACGATACACATGATGTCTATTTTGGAAGAGATTAGGAATTCGCTTATTGTGGCGGATTTATTTCCAATTGAGCGAGCGTTCCAGACAGCGAGATTGCATCTTGTAGAAGGGCGACTTCCATGGTCTTTAGAAGACGAGCCTTTAGAATCACTAGAGATGATGTCGGCTACATATGGCATAGAAGGTTTGGAAGACAAGTGTCGAAACCGACCTGCTCTATTTCCTCTGTAATGGCGTTTTTGTATGCCATAACGAATTAATGCGTGTTTTCTCAAGACCAGAAGAAGTTCGCGAGACAGCGTGGATGAATTGATCGCTCTCGTTTGTATATGTATATACACTAGGTAAATTTAAAATCAATCCAGGAATTTGAAATCATAAGCCAGTACCCGAACCCGGTGTTTGAAAAACTACGAACCCGAACCCGAAAACCTGAGTTTCACAAACCCGAACCCGAAAACCTGAGTTTCACAAACCCGAACCCGAAAACTCGAGTTTTACAAACCCGAAAACTCTAGTTTCACAAAACCGAACCCGAAAACTCCAAAAAGTACCCGTGACATCCCTACTGTCTATGAAATAAGCCGGACCGGGTCTAAAAAATACGTGTAAGGTACCTACGCTTGTTACGGTAAAAATGTTTTATTTGAAACAAGTATGGAAAATAAATGAAAATAAAAAAATGCAAGAACAGGAAAATGATCGGGAAAAACAGTTAAAATTAGTGTTTATGGATGAAAAAAAATTATTGCCCAAAAATTAAAACAGAAAATGGAAATAAAAGTCAATTGCTTTTCTTTGCTTCTCTGGCCTTCCTCCCACCATCTCGATCACCTGCCAACTGAAACCATCTTTTAACGTAAGTTTCAATCTCAGCCTCCAAGCACGATCTTGTGAATGGATTCTTCTTTATTGCATCTGCAGAAGAATTATTTCAGCGATTATATTATTTCTGAAAAACAACAAAAAAGAGCACAAGAGAGTGTTCGATTTGAACAAACGAAGCCACAAAAAGAATTAAAAATTAAATAATAAATATGTTTAGATAATTTACAATGGCCACTTACCAAATAAGACAATCTTTATATTTGACTTTCCAAATGCTATTTTGTTGTTCGTCCCTGACCAATTGACCAACAGGGCACAAGATATGTTGAAAATGTATCCCAGTAATCTCCACACAGTATCTTTGACATTATTCGCCCCTTTCGCCGACAAATGTCTTATCTATAATGTAAAAAAAAATTTATGGATTGTTTTACTATTCTTACAGAAACTCTATTCTAACAGAAACTCACCAGATCTACTTTAATAGAGTCATCTTCTGTAATCTTTTCTAATGACACAAAATCTTCAGCGCATTTTAGTGGCAAATGAACTGCAGCTGGTAGAGCAGTTGATGCCACATTTTGACAGCCACTTTGTTGCAAAATGTTATTATACATATCATGGAGTTGCTGCATTTGCTGTTTCAGAACATCCAACCGTATTAAAATTTCACGTTCAACAACTGAAATTAAAGAATATATTATTTTAAAACAAAATTAATTTTATTTTAAATATTAATAAACTGAAAAATCAAAAAATCTTAATATTAATTCAACGTGGAAAAATACACATATTAACAAACAATATTTATCAAACCTGAAAACGGTAGGGAGCCAATGCCACAGCTTGAATATGTTACAGGCACATGATATATATATATATATATATATATATATATATATATATATATATATATATATATATATATATATATATATATATATATATATATATATATATATATATATATATATATATATATATATATATATATATATATATATATATATATACTCGAAAAATAAATGGCTTGAAAACTAGCAGCTTATAAAACGAGACCAGGCAACTGTAAAATGAGATATATAATAGTCATAAGCTTGACCGACATTTTGTGATTACGAGATGCCAACTATAGTAGTTTATAAATTTTTGACCGACGAAAATAGCACAGAGACCATCGAATCTTGTTTCACATATTTGTTCGGTATAACCTGGCCCTGTAAAATAAATTTGTTACTTTATTGTTTTGTTTCACTTTAATTATAAATTAATTTTTTTGTTATGATTTTATGTTATGTTTATTTTGTTATGATTTTATGTTATGTTTATTTTGTAGTTCTATTAAAATGCTATGTTAATTTTTCTCCCCCTTTCTCTTTTATTTTTTGCCCCTGCTCCGATCAATTTTTGAGCGAAGACGAGGTGGTGCAACCGTACGCTACGCCACGAGATTAAAGTTCTAAAATTATGTTTATTTTTTCCAATTTCTGGAGTGTGTTGACACGGAACACGAAAAAACTTGTAGCAAGAATAGAAACATTTATTGGGCCAAAAACATGTGTTAGTAATAAGAACATGTGCTAGTAATAATATTTATTTACAAAAACTATACAGGATAATAAGTTCTAAGGCTTTACACCCATCGGCAGTAGCACTCCTTTTCGCCAGTTTCATTTGTGTCTGACCTGACACAACTAACCGAATTTTATCTTCGCTGAGGCCGTGCGTTATAGCCCATCCCACAGCGTCATCTTCCACATCTTTATTTTATTTAGTAGATAATATCCCGGTAACGTCAGGATAATTTTCGGCCATGATAAAACAATTTGAGAAAATGAGAACCATAGAATAACATTATTCGTGTTCACTTTTAAATTTATAGCTCCACCCACAAATTATTATTAGTAGTTGGCGGCCTGTCAATCATGGACATCACGTGCCTGCCAATCATTGCTTGTTTATCTCATTAACTCCGGTAACGGCAGGATCTTCGGTATTGCCGAGAAAACTATGCACTATGCTAATTATGCTACAACTATATTTTACAACGGTTACATACAACGTCCTGATTGTAAAAAAATCGCTGCTAAAAATCCAAAATCGTTCTAATCAAAATCTACTGTTGATATATTTAAGAGAAATCGAATTCAAACGTAAAACGTGATAAAATTCAGTGCAGAGTGAATACAAAGACAAAGCAAATATAGCATAGAAATCAAGACTTTATTGAATTCTTATTGGCTTGAGCGAGTAATATATTATTGCGCATAGCGCGACATCGTCTTACGTAATGAGACAAAAGAGTACGTACAAAATCATTAATAACTAGAGTACCGTAGGTGCTCATTAGTGGTATCTTCATACAGATATTGTACAACATAATCTCTATTGAACGGTTTAAAAATTGGCTTGTCTATTAAAATTTCCCATATTGCCTCGAAAAACTGCTAGATCTACCAGTCTACTAAAATAAAATAAATCTCTTCTATAAGAAACTCGAACTTTTTTAAACTGCTGCACTGGGAATATCCGAGACGCTTGTTTTTAGATAATTTAATATCAAATCCAACGATGTAACTTTCGCTTCTAAAAGTTAATAAATAAAAAAGTTATCGAATAAAACGTCGGACCGTATACCAATTTCTCGAGCAAACCGAAACGTAAACAAACGCTGTGATTGGACAATCGAGTCTAGCTCACTGTGGCTAATTATGCAAAATGCTATTCCTGCCGTAGTCCATGGAATTCTAGATATACTGTATAATGACTGGAAAGTTAGCCTAGGCAACTTGAGGCCATTCAAAACATCATTAATGATAAGAGAGCATATAGTATATGCATGGACTCCTAAATAAAAGCTATCTGGACACAAATCTGCCACCGCGTTATCTACCACATGGGGCGATTGTCTCGCCTTACGCTTGAGAGAGCTACATGTTATAAAAACTTTGACAACTTTTATTATTTTACACTTGAACTGAAAGACATAAATAAAACATTTATTATCTGACAATTAACATTCAAATAGTTTATTTTAAAACACAAAATAATCTAAATTAAAATGTTTTCAAGTGCAATTTATTAGTTCATCTATTTTTCTTCTTTAGCTCTATTATTCTTGTTTGCTTCTCTTGTTATTTCCTTCACTTATATTTTTATTAAAATGTGGAAAGGCTTGCAAACGATTTGTTTTATATGCTCTGCTCGTTCTTTTTTGCGAAGTCTTTCTTGTTCAGCGTGTTCTTTATCACGCAATTTTTCTTGTTCTGAGCGATATCTCTCTTTTTCAGCGAACAATTTAATTAATTTATCAACTTCAGACATGTCGACTGCGCCAACTGTTGTGTCTTTCAGAAAATTTTATTCTTTCAAAAGACAATATAAATAACAAGAAACATGTAATGTAAATACCGCGCAACTCGCTAAACACTAAACAGAAATTTCTCGCAACAACTCGGTAGCTAGCTTGGAAGGCGCACCTGACTACACCTGGAGTGTCTCGTCACAACAATCATCATTGACCAAGAATGATTTTACTGCTCGATCGTTCTCTCTCACTTGTTGCTCATATCTACTTGATGAAGTTGCAAGAGATGTTGATCTACTACGGCTAGTTGGAGCAAAAAGATATTCAGGACAGTTGAAATTAAAGGCACTGCATTAGCTTTCAGATGTTTATTAATCAAATGTAAGGATCTTTTTGTATTTTTAGCAATATTACCATCTCGTTTCTCAACAAAGCCGCTGGGAATAAAATGCAAGGAAGAAAGTCTGGAATGCTTAGATGGAATGAAATCACTTCTTGGATTGGCTCTAATCCATTTAGCACAGAGGTTTGTTGTTAATTGGAAATGAATGAAAAGTCCAAGCGTGGCCCATCACTTTCAGTCTCTTTGTTACTTTTGTAACCACTTTTATAACCAAATCCAGAGCATTTGCTGA
The DNA here is from genome assembly GCA_963978895.1 of Erpobdella octoculata. Taxonomy (NCBI): domain Eukaryota; kingdom Metazoa; phylum Annelida; class Clitellata; order Hirudinida; family Erpobdellidae; genus Erpobdella; species Erpobdella octoculata. The sequence goes on along the minus strand of OZ022240.1, from coordinate 12,925,164 downwards.
CCATTTTAAATATATGCAACTGATTTGTATCAATAATTAAGTTATCCAGAAAATATTTGTTCACAGCTGTAAAAAATTAGATAAACATTAAAACAAAATTTCAAATACTTCTGATTTTAATATGCAATAGCTAATCAAACACCAATACAAATATCAACCTAGTTAGTAGTAAATGCTAGAACCATTAAAAACCAGATCATATATAGAAAGACTCTTATTAGGAATTATTATTACTCTATTGAGTCTAATCACTCTAATCAGAACTTCTGAAGTGAAGTGAAGAAGCGAGCGAGTGTAACTGCGATAGCTAATCAAACAACATAATATAATATAAAATAACATATTTTACCAAACAATATATAAACATAGCGTTGGTATGTTTTTACGAGCCACATATATCAGAAGCATGGATGGCTTACAATCCACCACGAAATAACGCAAATATAAATATCTCAACTTCAGACTCGAACCCACGACTGTTGGATCGGCAACACCGCATCATGCCAACTTAATTACCAATTGCGCCACTTCCACCGCCAAAAGACAGTGGTTGTTAAGCGCTTTTGTTGGGGTATGTTGAACACAACACTCGACTATGAATGGGTACGAATCAATGCTTGATAGTATATATAAGTTGTGCGGCTTACAATCCGTCACTAGCTAATTTAATAGCTATCGAAGATATATGTTTTGTAATATATATTATAAGGAAACATAGCGTTGATATGTTTTTACGAGCCACATATATCAGGAACTTATGGCGGTGGAAGTGGCGCAGATGGTAAGGTAGTTGGCATGATGCGAGGCGGTGTTGCCGATCCAACAGTCGTGGGTTCGAGTCTGAAGTTGAGACATTTATATTTGCGTTATTTCGTGGTGGATTGTAAGCCATCTATATATATATATATATATATATATATATGCTAACAACTGCGTGCACACTGTGCACACTAATACACAGCATAGGCCTCAACTTACCGATTCCGAATTTATTTGAGGCCTGCTTAACCTTCCAGTCAGTATATCTAGAATTCCATGCGTAGTCTAACGAACTTTAGGGAAAATTGAAAAATCTATTGAATTTTACAAAAAAAAAATTTATTAATAAAAAGTTTTGTTAAAAAAGAAACTAGTTAATAAAATTTAATCACTGAAATGTTTTGTTTGAAACTCTTCCTACTTCTTAAAGGCGGGCACACACGAACAACTAAGTTGTGCAATTAAGTTGTGCAACTCGAGTTGTGCAGCCTTTTAGTCACCCGTCTTTCTGTAATTAGTTAAATAGTTCTTTATATAAGAAAAATATAAAAATAGAATGAACCAGCAATTCAGTTATGAATTTGATAAATTTTAATGAAAAATTTTAGTAATTTGCACAAAGTTTTATGACTTGATTATCGAATAAAATAAAAAACTTGCAAGAAAAAATTGTGATGGAATTTGATTTAATGTAAAAAATTAATTTATTAGGGAATTTCAACGAAAAATACCAAATGTTATTCTAAGCGTGTGCGCGCAAAGGTGGCTCAAGAAATTTAGTTGTGCAACTAAATTTTGTTGTTCGTGCGCCTTAAGGATGACAGTCAGGACAGTACAAATTTCGGTGCAAGATGCCGACTTTGTCCTAATTTTGTCTGTGGCAACGTTTGGTGATTATCTTTAAAAATAAACGTTTAATATGCAGTTTTGTTGAAAATAAAATTTTAAACATTGAGTCAATATACTCTTTGATTATGTTATTAATGATTAAGGAACACAATTTCAAACAGTGAGTCATTATATTCTTTGGTCATGTTATTAGTTAATTGAAAGAACCGAAAGTGCCAAAATCAGTATACCTAAACAAAAAGTTAAGAAATAGTTGGAAAAAGTTTAGCTATTTTTTTTAGTTTAGTTATCAACTATTTTAAACTAAAAGTTGAACTAATGTTTTTTAATTAAAGGTCAGTTAAAGTTTAACTTCTAAAAAATAGTTTGTGCCATCTCTGTACATTTGTTTGCACTCCATCTGCACCCTTTCCACCGTACCCGCAATACAAACAATAGTTCGTCATGTTGTCGGATGATAGCAGGAATTCTTTTAACCACTCTTCCCTTTCCCTGTCCGGATTAAAATAAACACTTAAACACACCACGATCCAGTCTTCTAATAAAAACTCCTACAAATAATACCACAACTGTGGGCATCATTTTGAGTTTGAGTCACGGGTGCGTTTTTACTGTTTGTATTGCGGGTCCGGTGAAGAGGGTGCAGATGGGGACTGGGTGGAGTGCGAAAAATGTAGAAGGTGGATTCACCAAAAATGCACACTCTTAAGGTGGGCGCACACGAACAACAAAATTGAACAACTAAGTTGTGCAACTCGAGTTGCGCAGCCAAAATGCTCGTGTGCGCGTCATGAGTTGGACAACTTTTTAAGTTGCCAAATCGGTTGCCCAACTAGTTTACGGCGGGCGCACACGAGCAACTAAGTTGAGCAATTTAGTTGCACAACTAAATTTCTTTAGCAACTTTTGCGCGCACACGCTTAGAGTAACAGTTGGTATTTTTCGTTGAAATTCTCTAATAAATAAATTTATTACATTAAATAAAATTCCGTCACAATTTTTTCTTGCAGGTTTTCTATTATTCGATAATCAGGTTATAAAACCTTTTGCAAATTATTCAATTATTTTATTAAAATTTATCAAATTCATAATAGAATAGCTAGTCCATTTTATTGTTATATTTTTTTTTTATAAAAATAACTATTTAACTAATAACAGAAAGACGGGTGACTTAAAGTTGTCCAAAGTTTTCAAACGAAAGGCAGGCGCGCACGAACAACAAATTTGAGCAATTTAGTTGCACAACTAAATTGCTTGAGCAACCTTTGCGCGCACACGCTTAGAGTAACAGTTGGTATTTTTCGTTGAAATTCTCTAATAAATTAATTTATTACATTAAATCAAATTCCATCACAATTTTTTCTTGCAAGTTTTCTATTTTATTCGATAATCAAGTCATAAAACTTTGTGCAAATTACTAAAATTTTTCATTAAAATTTATCAAATTCATAACAGAATCGCTGGTTCATTCTATTTCAATATTTTTCTTATAAAAAGAACTATTTAACTAATTACAGAAAGACGGGTGACTAAAGGCGGGCGCACACGAACAACAAATTTGAGCTATTTAGTTGCACAACTAAATTTCTTGAGCAACCTTTGCGCGCACACGCTTAGAGTAACAGTTGGTATTTTTCGTTAAAATTCTCTAATAAATTAATTTATTACATTAAATCAAATTCCGTCACAATTTTTTTCGCAAGTTTTTATATTTTATTCCTTAATCAAGTCAAAAAACTTTGTGCAAATTACTAAAAATTTTTATTAAAATTTATCAAATTCATAACAGAATCGCTGGTTCATTCTATTTTTTAAATTTTTCTTATAAAAATAACTATTTTACTAATTACAGAAAGACGTGTGACTAAAAGTTGTCTAAAGTTTTCAAACGAATTTGAAAACTAAACTAGTTGGGCAACTGAGTTGACAACTTAAAAAGTTGCTCAACTCATGACGCGCACACGAGCAATTTGGCTGCGCAACTCGAGTTGCACAACTTAGTTGTTCAATTTTGTTGTTCGTGTGCGCCCGCCTTAAAAGTTGTCCAAAGTTTTCAAACGAATTTGAAAACTAAACTAGTTGGGCAACTGAGTTGACAACTTAAAAAGTTGCTCAACTCATGGCGCGCACACGAGCAATTTGGCTGCACAACTCGAGTTGACAACTTAATTGCACAACTTAGTTGTTCGTGTGCGCCCGCCTGAATTTGAAAACTAAACTAGTTGGGCAACTGAGTTGACAACTTAAAAAGTTGACAATTTAAAAATATATATATATATATATATATATATATATATATATATATATATATATATATATATATATATATATATATATATATATATATATATATATATATATATATATATATATATATATATATATATATATATATATATATATATATGGCGGTGGTGGCTAAGCGGTACAGCGTTCGCCTGTCATCTTGTAGGTCGGCGGTTCGAATCTCACTGGCGTCACCATCGTAGCTCCCTTAAGCAAGGAGTTTACACGCATTGCTCAGGTTGAGTGTCTCGCGGGGTTAACAACTCCTTTCACTAACCTTAAAAAAAAAAAAAAAAAAAAAAAAAAAAAAAAAAAATATATATATATATATATATATATATATATATATATATATATATATATATATATATATATATATATATATATATATATATATATATATATATATATATATATATATATATATATATATATATATATATATATATATATATATATATATATATATATATATATATATATATATATATATATATATATATATATATATATATATATATATATATATATATATATATATATATATATATATATTCCTTAAAAATAAGTCTCCATTTAGCCGCTATGAGTTTTATAGATACTTTCTCAATATTTCGGAACAACGTTTTTTGTTTACTGCAACACGTATTAAGAAAAGTATTAACATTTAAAACTTTCTTTATTTCAGACTTACGGGCTGTTTCGGCTTTCGCCATCTTGAGAGTCTGTAAATACGATCGCGTAAAAGGAGGCAAAAGATAAGAAAACATGTAATAACTAAGTATACAAATAAACTAATATCCTCAAGAAATTATCTCAATAGAAGGATATTAATAAAAATAATCAAATTTAGACAATGTAATTAAATTAACGAAAGAAAATAAACTGGAGTTATGAGGATAAAATAAGCATAATTAAAAACGTTTAATTAAAGGATAAAATAATATTAGCCCGTAAGTCTGAAATAAAGAAAGTTTTAAATGTTAATACTTTTCTTAATACGTGTTGCAGTAAACAAAAAACGTTGTTCCGAAATATTGAGAAAGTATCTATAAAACTCATAGCGGCTAAACGGAGACTTATTTTTAATCGAGCTTGTCTTAAAGAAAATCTTATGCCATCTTACATTACCTATATATATATATATTATATATATATATATATATATATATATATATATATATATATATATATATATATATATATATATATATATATACACGCGGAAAAGCGACCGGGAACGCGACGGGAACGGGAAAGCGGAGAAGGAAACGGGAGCGAGAGAGACAAACATTAGAAAAACCTCTAAAATCTCTGGGCAACGCCGGGTGCCCCCGCTAGTATAACAATAGTTAGTATAACTAACAAAAATTACGGATAGATTCAACGAGCATATGACAAGAGTGATGGATAATATGAATAAGAACTTTGAATTGCTCCTGAACAACGTTGTCCAGGTGCTAAAAGAATCCTCAAAGGAGACTTCTTCTAGAGTCGAACTACTCACCTCTAGAGTAGATATCATTGAAACAAGACTGGAAAAGCTAACAAACCAGCTCCAAGGGGGGACAGGCCCAGAGATGAACAACTCGACTCTACTGGAAACGGTTTCTCGAACGTTTTGGTTGCAGGAGCAAGAAAAGGAAGAAAGACAGAAAAGAGCCAGCAATGTAATTATTTCAGGATTAGAAGTTGATGCCGCAGTTCCGGACACCACTTTTGTTGCCGATTTTTTTGAAAAAAATTTGATAGTGAAACCAAGGATCTTGAAAACCCGGCGATTGAGTAAAGACCCAAGCAGACCAAATCCACTAATCTGCGTTACTCTTTCGAGCGCGGAGGCTGTGGAGGACTTGTTACAGTCTTCGATGCTTCTTCGGTCGTCTAAAGATGAAAGGACAAAACGCGTTTTCATTAATCGCGATCTCACGAAACAACAGGCTTATCAAAACTACCTCAGAAGATGCGAAAGACGTGAACGTATGAAAAATACCGGTCAGAGCCAGATTTCGTCACCAACTGATGATCGGATGAGTCAGCCCTTTCGAAACTAAACCGGGATGCCGCATAGCTTTGAACAATTTAAGAAGTCTCAGAAATAAAATTGAAGAAGTTACTTTGTTTTTAGAAGATTACAAGCCTGAACTATTTTGTGTTACCGAAACGTGGCTTACAAAAGAAGATCCTAACAGCTTATTTATTCTTAGAGGTTTTTCAGCATGTCGCTATGATAGAGAAACTAGAGGTGGCGGCTTAGCTTTCATAATTAGAAATGATGTAACCTTTAAGTTTGTGGAAATTCCAGTTCATTTTCGGCATATTGAGGTTGTATGTGTAGACATACGTCTACATACCACACACTGCAGATTTATAGCCTATTATCGTAGCGGGGGGGGGGGGGTTTGGCACAGAGGCTCTCAAGTATGCTATTGACAGTATAGTGCTTAAAAAATATCTGTTCAACCAAACACACATTGTGTTTGATGGGCGATTTTAATCTGCCCGGCATAAATTGGCTACAACACTCTCATCCCAATGGAGAAATCTACACATTATTCATGAACTTTTTTAACGATCTTGGGCTTCATCAATTTGTGCAGCAACCTACTCGTGGCAGTAATATTCTGGATTTGATTTTCTCAAATGACCCAGGGCTTCTTGCAAAGATAGATATCTCATGCCCAATTGCTACTAGCGACCACAATCTGATTACATTTGAAATAAATGACTCAATCCTAACTTTTGATGAGAAAAAACAACATAGTTTCTACTGTTTCAAGAGAGCAAATTTTGAGGAAATAAACGTTTTTCTACTCAATATTAAATGGGATAATCTCTTTCAGTACTGCTTTGACGTGGAGAGCTGCTGGAATGTTTTCAATCATTATCTAAATATTGCTATACAAACTTTTGTCCCAGTCCACTATGCGGCACACAACTTTCCGAAATTACTATGCAGAACATCAAAGGTGCTTCGCCAACTGTATAAGGCTAAACTACATTTTTGGAAGAAATACCGATTTACCCAAGAACAGACAGACAAAGACAGATACAAAAAATTCACAAAATTATGTGCGACAGCTGTAAAAAGGACCCAGTCTTACACAGAACAAAATTTGATCTCTACAAAAAATCTTGGAAATTTCTACAGATACGTAAACAAAAAACTATCTTCACACTCGTCCATAAATAGCATTGCAACCAGCAAAAATAATCTTACGTCGAATCCATCAGAAATAGCCAACATTTTCAACGATTACTTTGCTAGTGTGTTTACAGTAGATGATGGTAAAGATCCTAATTTTAAAGACCGAACCTCTGAACTACTGGAAAAGATCTCTTTTACTCCCGATGTTGTCCTTTCAGTCCTAAAAGGTCTCAAAAGTTCATGCTCCTCTGGTCCTGATGGAATACCAAACATCATCCTAAAACGTTGCCCCCACGGTTTAGTAGCCCCACTCTGTCATATTTTCGATATGTCTCTCAAGATGCGCAGGTTGCCAACAAATTGGAAGATTGCTTGCATTTCTCCAATAAAAAGGGCCCGACAAACTGCCCTTCTAACTATAGGCCAATCTCACTTACAAGTACCTGTTGTCGCGTCATGGAGAAGGTAATCACCAAGAACATTTTGACTTACTTGTCCACGCACAACCTCATCTCCCATCACCAACATGGATTTCTAAGGCACAAATCTACCTGTACAAACCTGCTTGAATGCGTGTATGATTGGTCATCGTCTCTAGAGAATTGTGAACGTACTGACATCATTTATTTTGATTTTCAGAAAGCATTTGATTCTGTTTCACACACAAAGCTGATGACAAAACTGAAAGGATATGGAATATCTGGCGATTTGTTGGCGTGGATTTTCGATTTTCTGAGTGCCCGCACACAGTTTGTTCGCGTTAATGGTCATCACTCTGGCCCAAGAGAAGTTACTAGCGGTGTTCCACAGGGTAGCGTCCTGGGACCAATACTTTTTTTGATATACATTAACGATATTACAGACAACCCAGCCTTCGAACAAGTTTCAGTCAAACTCTTTGCGGATGACATCAAAATTTACAAAACATTCCAACCTGGAAATTTGGCTATGCAGGATGCGGTTGACGAATTGGTGTCCTGGAGTGGGATATGGCAGTTAAATTTGGCCCTAACAAAGTGCTTCGTATGCTCCATCTATGGTCTAGCAAGTAAAGAGCTTGATGTACCCGACTACCATATTGACTCTCATCAACTGGAGATTGTTGGTCACGCAAGGGACCTTGGCGTTGTAATGGAAAATGACCTCAAATTTAAAAAACACATCGACAGTATTGTACATGCGGCATCTGTTAGATTACGGCTGATCAATTTATGTTTCACTACTAAAGATCCAGATCTCTTGACGAGAGCATTTTCCGTGTATGTACGACCACTACTTGAATATTGTTCTTCAGTGTGGAATCCGCACCACAGGCATTTGATCGACAGGCTCGAGAGAGTCCAAAGACGATTCACAAGAACAATTCCTTCTGTCAGTCGTCTCCCTTATTTAACTCGCCTCAACATCCTCGGTCTCAAATCTTTGGAGCATCGCAGACTCATTGCTGACCTATGTCTATGCTACAAAATTCTAAATGGTCTTATTGACTCAACTTTGGTCACCAGTTTTGGAATGCCCTACCTCACGATGTGGTCAACTCAACATCCTACAGCCGTTTCAGTTGTCTGATAAATGAAACTGACCTTTCAAAATTTCTAACACCTAATGGTCAGATTTAAATACCCGACGACTTATATGCTTATTTTGCGTATTAGTTTGAGTTACTATTCTTCTTATATTTTTGCCGATTTAAATACCCGATGACATATATGTTTATTTTGCGTATTTGTTTGAGTTACTATTCTTCCTATATTTTTGTTTTGAATTCTGTTCGAACGTACGCTTTATGTTGTCCGAATGGTGTTAGTGGCCTACGGGTCCTTCTGTTGGCGAAATAAATAAATAAATAAAATGGAATAGCGATTCTGTTATGAATTTGATAAATTTTAATAAAATAATTTAATAATTTGCAAAATGTTTTATAACCTGATTATCGAATAAAATAGAAAACTTGCGAGAAAAAATTGTGATGGAATTTGATTTAATGTAATAAATTAATTTATTAGAGAATTTCAACGAAAAATACCAACTGTTACTCGAAGCGTGAGCGCGCAAAAGCTGCTAAGGAAATTTAATTGTGCAACTTAGTTGCTCGTGTGCGCCCGCCTTTATTAAATGCTTTCTTAAGGCGGGCGCACACGAACAACAAATTTGAGCAATTTAGTTGCACAACTAAATTTCTTGAGCAACCTTTGCGCGCACACGCTTAGAATAACATTTGGTATTTTTCGTTGAAATTCCCTAATAAATTAATTTTTTACATTAAATCAAATTCCATCACAATATTTTCTTGCAAGTTTTCTATTTTATTCAATAATCAAGTCATAAAACTTTGTGCAAATTACTAAAATTTTTCATTAAAATTTATCAAATTCATAACTGAATCGCTGGTTCATTCTATTTTTATATTTTTCTTATAAAAAGAACTATTTAACTAATTACAGAAAGACGGGTGACTAAAAGTTGTCCAAAGTTTTCAAACCAATTTGAAAACTAAACTAGTTGGGCAACTGAGTTGACAACTTAAAAAGTTGCTCAACTCATGGCGCGCACACGGGCAATTTGGCTGCACAACTCGAGTTGCACAACTTAATTGCACAACTTAGTTGTTCGTGTGCGCCCGCTTTTAAGCTTGATTTCTTCAAATGTTTTTACTATAAATTCATCGCGATAGTGAATTCTGGTGTTAATCCCAGCTCCTGCTCTAAGTAGGAGTCAAGCGTAAAGGTGCATACTAGAGGTGTGCGCGGGGACGATTTTTCGTCCCCATCCCCAACCATCCCCGCGAGTGTCATCCCCATCCCCATCCATCCCCACCAGCATCATCCCCATCCCCAACCATCCCCGCAGTTTCATCCCCATCCCCACCTCTACTCTACATCGATATCCGTTAAGTAATAGTGAACTTTTGAATAAATAGATTAAAGCTAATCCAAGAGAAAATCATACTCCATCAGCTAACTCTTGTCTTTGTTCTCTATATTTTAAAGAAAATGATTTCATCATAGAAAGACAAGATGCAAATACAACTCGTGTTAAGAAAAATCATGAAAAATGTTTTGTTGAAACGAAGATTAAAACCCGATGCTGTTCCTTCTCTTTTTCAAGATGTTCCATTTTATTTAACGAATACAAAAGCAAGCAAAACGAGGAGTGGAAATGCTAGTCTGCAGAAAAGGTTGGTTGGCTCTTGTTAGGTGGTGTAGCTGAAAAAAAAAAACAGCTGTTATATGGATCCTGTCACATCACCATTGGATTGGAAATTAAATTTCTTGGAAGAATTTTTAGTGTTTATTGAGCACTGGGAGTTTAAAAAAAACAGGTTTTACTAAGGAGACATTCATGGCTATCAAGCAAACTTGTAAAGCTCTGACAGAATGTAGCAAGCATTTATTGAACAACAAAAAGTTTAATTGTGTGCTTTTGGGAAGGCTACAATCTGATGATATAGAGTCTCGGTTTGGTTGGTTGAGACAACTATCAGGTGGTAATTATTATTTGTCTATGAGACCAGTTATTGAGAAACATAGAAAAATGTTTGCCATTTCGTTTTTGAAATATTCACATTTATCGCTTGAGGATTTTCGCTCTATTGAACAACCGCTAAATCCATTAGATGAAGATAAAGTGGCTGATGAAATCATTGTTGATTTAGACATGGATTTGATTCCATCGAAAGATGATGAAACCATTATTTATTTTGTCAGTGGAGCAATTGCTCGATCCATAATTAACATTCACAAGTGTTTAGAATGTAAATATGACACTTCGCTTCTGCCAATAAACGAAGGTCCTTCGTCTTATCTGGATTTTGTAAACAGAGGTGGTTTGCAAAGCCAATAACAGCATGTTTCTTGTACAGTATACACTGATGGAAAATATTTGAAGGTATCAGATCAAGGCAGTGTGTATTAGAAAAATGTGTGAAATAAAACAACCAACGGATTCTGTTTGTAAAAATTGTTAACAGAGCTGTCTGTGGTAACTTGTGTGAAATGATAGATAATTTTTCAAGTTATTGCACTAATAATCATGACATTAATGAAATGATTGCTAAACATTTTTTAATTGTTTAATGAAGAATTTAGCAAAAACGTTCAATGACAATGTAAATAATTCAAAAAGAAGAAAAATTGATAAATTTAATGTTTAAATTATTAATTACAAAAATGTGTTTTATTGTGTTATTTATTCAATTTAAAAATAAAACATAATAACTGAAATTGGAATGCTACACAGACTGTAAAATGACACCAAAGCAAGCACACCTAGCACTAGAAAACGTAAGCCTCCACGCGAAAGGCCAATAGTTTCAGTTAACAGTCCAGTAGTTACTATGTAGGATTCCATGGTTTAGATAGCGCTTTAAAGGGTTTTACAAGAGATTGTGTAACTCGAAAGGTTCTGTCTATCTTTTAATTTTTACATCAAAAGGCTTGTAAAAAGTAATAAAATGTGTGGTGGTGTATATAACTCGTTTAAATAGACTTTCAAAGAAAATGAACTGTCTGAACTCGTTTAAATAGACTTTCTTGGCTCAGAGCGCGAGTTTCTCAACCAGTTCTGGAGAAATATAGAACATGCATCGGCCGGCAAAATCTGACACCAGAATCTGGACGTGCATATATTAGCATAATTTCTGGACGCGGTTTTCGTGACATACACTCCAGATTCTGGTGCCAAACGACTGGTACCAGCGAAAACTGGTCAGTGTGTACGAAAAATTTCACTTGCGTGCATTGCTTAAATTTTATTAACTAGTTACCTTTTTAACAAAACTTTTTATTAATAAATTTTTTTTTCTTAGGAAAATTCAATAGATTTTTCCTAAAAATAAAATTTTCCCTAAAGTTCGTTAGATTACGGCAGGAGGTGTTATCGAGTAGCCACTTTGCATATTTTGCATAATTATACACAGTGAGCTTGACTCGATTGTCCAATCGCAGCGCTTGTTTACGTTTCGGGTTGCTCGGAGAAATTGGTATACGGTCCGACGTTTTATTCGACAACTTTTTTATTTATTAACTTTTAGAAGCAAAATTGGGTAATCCTGCAGTATAGCGTCCTGAACCGATTTCGATGAAAAATGGCCGGTTTTTTAACGTAAATGATATTTAAAACATCAATAAGGGAAATAAAGACTAATTACAACATAAATAACTGAAAAAAAAAACAAAAATTATAGCACTTTAGAACATTTATAAATTACTCCCGAAGTTAACGTAGTTCCCGATGAAGATCTATTTGTCAATAGCGATAGAAGTGAACAGTAGGAATAAAGGTAATAAAAATTAAACACATTTAAAATAGAAATAGACAATTTAGGAAAAAAAATATAAAAAATTTTGGAAGTAAAAAATTGAAAAATATTAATTTGCTTTAGAAGTAAGAGTTGCGTAACCCGCTCCATGTCTAAATCCGTTTCTTTAAATGCGGCGCTTTATGTCAAATTGACTTAAGAAAAATTAAAAAAACATTGAAAACAATAAATTAACAACAGAACACCAAGAAAAATTAAAATAATATCAAAGTATAAGTACTTGGCGACTTGGCTGTCTTTGCGTCTTTGGTACGGTTTCTATCATATTTCTTGGAACAGAAATTTTGCGTTTTAGAGGTCATGTGGCTAGCAGAATCGTTTGGAGAGCGAAAGAGCGAGCGAAAAAGCGACCAGGAAGAGAAGATCAATCGGGAGCGGGAATGCGGCCGGGAAGCATTTTCGCCAATGTCCGACGGTATAAGACAGGAAGATAAATGATGCCTCCTGATTGGATAATTTTGAATTAAAAAAGTCACATAAATTAAGCAAATATATAGACGCGCTTTGTTTTCCGATGTTGTTTATTTTATAGTCGTTGGCCGTTATGGGTTTTTCCGGTGGATAAAGATTGACAAAGTTGTCGACTAAGTTATTCGACACTCCATGCTAGTAACTAAATAGTTAAATAGCCTAGAAAATTCAACTTGTCATTCTGTCAATCAGAGATCACCAATATTTGGAATGAAGCTTTTCCAATCATATAAGCCAAGCCTAGTCAATAAACTGAAACACAAACAAACTATTTTAATTATTAATTGACTGATAAATAATAACTTTTGACAAAGGTTTATCAAATGAAATTTGATTATTAATAATACAAAAGGCTTCTATTCTAAAAAAAATATATCATTACAAACAGTTATTCTAATCTAAAAACTTATGAAACTCTGCAATTTACCTCATTAGTTGTTTATTTAATGCAGAAATGGCTTAACTAAGTTTAAATAATATGGCAAATACTAATAAGTTAGCAAACGGTTCTAAATGGAGCAAGCAAGAGCTGGAAAGTTTGTTACAGAAGGAAAGGCACGCTTATTATTATTATTATTATTATTATTATTATTATTATTATTATTATTATTATTATTATTATTATTATTATTATTATTATTATTATTATTATTATTATTATTATTATTATTATTATTATTATTATTATTATTATTATTATTATTATTATTATTATTATTATTATTATTATTATTATTATTATTATTATTATTATTATTATTATTATTATTATTATTATTATTATTATTATTATTATTATTATTATTATTATTATTATTATTATTATTATTATTATTATTATTATTATTATTATTATTATTATTATTATTATTATTAAACTGTTTAATTTAAACAGTTGATAACGCAACATATGTCAACAACATGACATTGAGTGAGCAAAGAGCTCAAATGAGTACAGAAACATTAAAAATGTAAATTTTTTTATAAATACAATATGGAACCTTAATTTTTTTTAATGTCTTGAATTAATAAACTTTGACTATATTTTAATGCAATTATCATCGAATCTAGATCGAGCCATAGCTATCCCGAACCGAACTTTAACAACTAGCGAACCGAACTCAAACTGTAAGCACTACCGAACCGAACCGAACCCGAACTGTAACCACTAGCGAACCGAACCGAACCCGAACTGTAACCACTAGCGAACCGAACCCGAACTCTTAAAACTCTTAAATTAGGGTTCGATTCCCATCTCTAATATATATATACTAGCAGTGCCCGTAGCGGCTTCGCTCGCATGAAATTAGAGAGTTTGAACCGTGCATCCATAGTAGAGATCAATTTTTTAGGTCTCGGCTCGGCCCGTCGACAACTTAGCCCAGCCCGTTTTAAAAACCCAAACTCCTGGCCCGGCACAGCCCGTCTGAATTAGGCCCGGCCCATTCTTACAGGCTTAGAAGTTCTATATACTTGATGAAAAACTTCGGCCCGTCCCACCTTGACTTCAGGTTTGGCCCGGCCCAACTGAAGACCCTAAAATCACTAAAATATCTATATACTTGGTGAAAAACCTCGGCCCGTCCCACTTTGATTTAAGGTTTGGCCTAGCCCGTGTGAAGACTCTAAAATAACGGCTTGGCCCGGCCGGTGATAAACTGAACTTAGCTACTTTTAACCGGCACAAAACTTCAAAATACAAATTTTTACATTTGTAGCACTTACAGTTTGTGAGTAGCAGTTATTTTGAAATCAAATAACCCTTTTTTCCACCCCACATTTGATGTCCTGGAAACCAAATATTAAAAAAAATGTTGAAACACTTATATCATAATTTTTTGAGTAAATGCTAAATACTAATTTTGACATCTGTAGCATTCACAGTTTTTGAGTAGCAGTTACTTTAAAAACCAAAGAAACCTTTTTTCCACCCCACATTTGAGGTCCTGAAAACCAAAATTTCAAAAAATGGTGAAACACATATATCCTTATTTTTAGAGTAGAAACTAAATACTAATTTTTACTTTTGTAGCATTAACAGTTTTTGAGTAGAAGCTACTTTAAAAACCAAATAACCCAATTTTCCAACCCACATTTGAGGTCCGGGAAACCAAATTTGTAAAAAATGGTGAAACACGTATATCTTTATTTTTAGAAAAGAAACTAAATAATAATTTTTACATCTGTGGCATTTACTGTTTTTGAGTAGCAGTTACTATAAAAGACAATTTGCCCAATTTTCCACCCCACATTTGAAGTCCTGGAAACCAAATTTTCAAAAAATGCTAAAACACGTATTTCATTATTGTTGGAGTAGAAACTAAATACTAATTTTTACTCCTGTAGCATTAACAGTTTTTGAGTAGAAGCTACTTTAAAAACCAAATAACTCAATTTTCCAACCCACATTTGAGGTCCGGGAAACCGAATTTTAAAAAAAATGGTGAAATACGTATCTTTTTATTTTTCAAAAAGAATCTATATACCAAATTTCAGAAAAAAACTTTAGAAAAAATTTTAGAAAAAAGTTTGTTTTCCAGTTTTTTCCCCTCAGGAGCAAAATTTTCAAAAATCCTTTCTTAGCGGATGTTTACGCTATAAAAGTAATATAAGTTCCAAATTTCACGTTCCTAGGATGAGGCGTTTGAGCTCGGCGTTGATTATCAGTCAGTCAGTCAGTCAGTCAGTCAGTCAGTCAGTCAGTCAGTCAGTCAGTCAGTCAGGACATGTTCTTTTATATATATAGATATATATATATATATACATATATATATATATATATATATATATATATATATATATATATATATATATATATATATATATATATATATATATATATATATATATATATATATATATATATATATATATATATATATATATATATATAGCGAACCGAACCCGAACTCTTAAAACTCTTAAATTAGGGTTCGATTCCCATCTCTAATATATATATATATATATATATATATATATATATATATATATATATATATATATATATATATATATATATATATATATATATATATAATAATTGATTAAGGATGAATTAATAATACATTTTGATAGAAATAAGCTTCTAGATTATAGGCAATACGGTTTCACGAGAGGAAAGTCAACTACAATTCAGTGATTAAAATTGATGGATATGTGGAGCAGTGCAATAGATAAAGGGGAAACAATAGACGTGGTATATACGGATTTTGAAAAAGCGTTTGATCGTGTATCTTATGCAAAGTTAATTGATAAACTAAAAAATTAGGGCGTCAATGGAGGCTTAATTAATTGGATTAAAGATTATTTAACAAATAGAACAAGTAGTGTTAGGGTTAATAATAAATGAAATGAAATGAAAATGAACTTATCTAGGAAAGATATATATATATATATATATATATATATATATATATATATATATATATATATATATATATATATATATATATATATATATATATATATATATATATATATATATATATATATATATATATATATATATATATATATATATATATATATATATATATATATATATATATATTAAAGCTGTGAATCGATTAAAATTTTTAATCGCTTAATCGCATGCGATTATTCCATTGTTCGCAAAAATTAATTACGATTAATCGCAAAAAAAATTTCAAATCATATTGTAAATTTAAAAATTGATTTGAAATAATAAGTGCATTTATTCAATAACAATTTGAAATAATAAGTGCATTTATTCAATAACAATTTGAAATAACAAGTGCATTTATTCAATAACAATTTGAAATAACAAGTGCATTTATTCAAAATCATTCATATTGTCATCATTTCTTAGCCAGCTACTCAGTGAGACAAGTTTGTTAATATTGTCAGCAGAGAGTGAAGCAAGTTTTTTAGTCACAATGTTCCCTGATAATTAAAATAATCGTTCACACGGGACAGTTGTAGCTGGAGAAGCTAAGAATGTTCGTGCCAATTTTGCTAAATTAGCATATGCACTTTCATGCTTTCTCCACCATTCCAAAGGACATTCAGACAGATCAATCTGCGGCTCATTTTTATATTGTTTAAAAGGAGCAAACGACGATCGCGGCCGAAGAAGCTCATCGCCAGAATCCGAATCATCCATTTCCAACATTTTCCGTTTCTTTGTTGGTGGTTCTAGATAAAAAATATTTACGAGATTAAATAATAACTTCTAAAAATTAAAAAATTAAATTAAATTTTGCTCTTTATATTTAGATTCTAGTCTAAAATAAATGATAACACTTTGATAAAAAAAATAAAATAGTAACCAGAAGTTGAATCGTTTGGTGTCAACTGATTATTCACACGTGCATGAAGTCTTTGTAGATCTTTCCATACTTTCTAGTAGAACTAAAATTTTGTTCTTTTCCTGTTGGAATAATTCATCTATTCTTGAATTAATTGTTCGGTGTGTCGGTAGCACATAGGAGTTATCATCAGATGCAACACGTATGACATCCTGGAGCCCTTCGTCTGATATAATATTTATCGGCCTACCATTTCTAGCGATCCAGCTTGCAAGAGCTTTTGTAATTTTTTCCGATTTGTCTTTATCCATTTTTTTCCAATTTCATCGATCCTAAGCTGGCGCAACACTGGGACTTGCTGGACATTTGAAGCTTGGATAAGCTCAGCATCGGAAAAATGTGTGCTTGATTGTCGAATAGTTTTATTTGCCATGTTAACAAATGGATGCTTATTCCGAAGATGATACTTGAGAGTTGAATAACTTCGATGAAATTTAAATTCCTTACCGCAAATTGAACAGACAACAACATCTTCCGATTTAAAAACAAACTTTCCTTGCAAAATTGATTTTTCTGAATTCATTTTAATAACGATATTTCTCCGCGTTTAGACCACTGATCTCTATAATATAACCGGACCTGCCTGGGAGCATTTTCGCCAATGTCTGACGGTATAAGACAGGAAGATAAATGAGCCTCCTGATTGGATAATTTTGAATTAAAAAAGTCACATAAATTAAGCAAATATATAGACGCGCTTTGTTTTCCGATGTTGTTTATTTTATAGTCGTTGGCCGTTATGGGTTTTTCCGGTGGATAAAGATTGACAAAGTTGCCGACTAAGTTATTCGACACTCCATGTTAGTAACTAAATAGTTAAATAGCCTAGAAAATTCAACTTGTCATTCTGTCAATCAGAGATCACCAATATTTGGAATGAAGCTTTTCCAATCATATAAGCCAAGCCTAGTCAATAAACTGAAACACAAACAAACTATTTTAATTATTAATTGACTGATAAATAATAACTTTTGACAAAGGTTTATCAAATGAAATTTAATTATTAATAATACAAAAGGCTTCTATTCTAAAAAAATATATCATTACAAACAGTTATTCTAATCTAAAAACTTATGAAACTCTGCAATTTATCTCATTAGTTGTTTATTTAATGCAGAAATGGCTTAACTAAGTTGTTCGTGGAGATAAATAGGACTAGTTGGAACATATCTGAAACTTTCCCAGGAGACTGATAATATATTTTCAACCAAATTCTACTCTGTCAGCATGCTAAGGAAAAGCGTTTGATAAGAGTGCATAGTAACACTGATTTCTATAAGACCTAAACAAACAGACACATAAGCAAAACAGCGTGACAAAATTGTGCTTCATTGCTTTGATCCAAAAAATGTTTTTTCAAAGCTCAAACTCTAGCATTATTTGTTTTAATAAATTCATGAATTGTCTGGAGTTGACAATATTTCAGTATTCAGTGTTGTTTAATTATTTGACTTCCCAGTTATTAGGGCAGAAATAATTGGGTTTTAATTTTGTATATTGGCCTCATAATCAAGAACTGAGATAATTTTGGTATATAATAAAGCTGAATAGTTATTCTACTGTTGTTCTCAATTAAAATCAAAGAAATCAATAAAACTAATAATTTTTTAATGATTTTTAATCATCTAAATCTAAAATGTCATGTTACTCATAATACATTTGAAGCATAAAAATGTTGAATTAGTTTAAAAATATCTAAATTTTTGTTAGTAACTAAAATTTTTTAGTTTTTTCATATGCATGTCAGATTAGCTGAGTTATTTATTTATCAGCAACAGAAACATGACAAAAGGTCTTGAATACTTTAATGTTACAGGTCCAGCAAACTTTTATTTGGTGTATATGGCAATGGCAGTTGTAAAAGAATAATTGTGGAGACAAGCTATATCAAAGTAGATACAAAAATGTGTATGGCCTTTTTTGTCTAAATGGCTCAATATAGAAGCCACATAAAAATATTAGAATGATTGTAAGAACTATTATAAGTATCAATAAAAATAGTATTAAAACAATAGTAATAAAATAGTATTAAAACAATAGTATTAAATAGTATTAAAACAATAGTATTAAAATAGTATTAAAACAATAGTATTAAAATAGTATTAAAACAATAGTATTAAAATAGTATTAAAACAATAGTATTAAAATAGTAATAAAACAATAGTATTAAAATAGTATTAAAACAATAGTATTAAAATAGTATTAAAACAATAGTATTAAAATAGTATAAAACAATAATTTTCAGCTGTAAATAACTTATGGCCTACAGTCCATAGATACTACAATCATGTTAATTTTAATTAAAAATTATTATTAATCACAAAATTATGTATAGTTGTTTCTAAATAAAAGTGTAAAAGTTAATTTGACCAAAATAAAAAAAACTTCAAACAAAAATATTAGCAAGCTTCAAGAGCATAATGTATGCAAATATGGATAGATATCTATGGTTGTATGTGACATAGTCATTTAAAACTATCCAATCAGATGATAGTATTTGTCTCCTTGTCTTATACCATCGGACATTGGCGAAAATGCGGCCGCGGGAACGGGAAGGCGATCGGGAGCGGGAAAACGATCGGGAGCGAGAAAACTAGCTAGTCATAGATAAATTTCCACTCAGCGCTCTGATTTTTTAAAATTTAAATAATTAAAAATTCATTTGTAACTTTTTAAAATGTATTTATTATGTTATTTTATTTGAATATTAACTCTTCCTTGCTTTTCATTCCTTGAATTGTATTATTCCGCGTGTCAACATTGCCTTTGGATATTTTTGCTTAAAGTCGGTTTTTAGTAAGTTTTTCTGTAAAATACTTGTTCGTAATATGTTTTGATAATGTTCTATGGCTATTCTATTAAACAGTTTTTTAAACCGTTTTTTCATCGAAATCGGTTCAGGACGCTATACTGCAGGATTACCGCTAAATTGTTGGATTTGGTATTGAATTATCTAAAAACAAGCGTCTTGGATATTCCCAGTGCAGCAGTTAAAAAAAGTTCGAATTTCTCAAAAAAGAGCCAAGGCTGATTTTAAGCAATTTTCGTCGGAAAATCGTCGTTTTTGGCTTATAACTTTCTTATTTGTTGAACCGAAGCAAACCCAAATCTACCATTCGATTCCATTTCTTAAACTCCATTCAACAATGTATAACACAGCCCCAGTGCACGCAGTTATATTTTTAAAATTAGCTTCGAGGCTAACTTCACACACGTTTCATAGGGTCATATCAGAGCAAACTTTTTTGCTAGGGTGTTCAGATCGACGTTAAGCGTTATAAAATCTTTCTCGAAGCTTGTGACCCACTTATCGATGATAAGGTCACAGAATCCGCGTGAGAGTGGAAAAACTGATCTTGCACGTTGCAGTGGACACACTGGTGGTGCACGCTTCAGCAGACTGTTGGTAAACATTTGGAAGTGCGTCACGGTACTACAGCATTACATTTGTTGCATCTTCCATCGAAAAATTTGGTCGGAGTTTGCTACGGCACAGCCACATTACATATGTTAATTTGCCAGCTGACGCTTCCTGGTTCGAAGGGTCTGAGTAGTTTGAAGCATTTCTTAACAACAGTGGCTGCGCTAGGCATGAGCAAGGATGGGCATTGCCCGTCCTCACAATGGTCTTGCCCAAAGTTTGCCCGTTCGCACAAAAAAATTATTTAACTATAATATGCATCATGATACGCCATCCATTTAACTTTTGGTGTTATTATTCAGACACTGTTCCATTTCAGCGAAGACAAAAATGCAGATAGACAAGTAAATGCCAAGTCTCCACTAACACTGATCATGACCTCCAATTTCGTCGTAATGGTAATTTTAATGGAGCAATGACTGTCACAAAACTTCTTCTGTCTGTTAATTTTGATTTATTAGCTGCTACAAATTTGATAACTGAAATCTTCAATGACTTCTTAAAAGAACGTGGTAATCCCGAATTAGATAAATCAATGTGGAAAATCATTATTAATGATGCATCGGATTTAATAGATATATATAATCTTGAATGGGATAAATCCAAAAGAAGGAGGAACAAAACTAAAGAAGATGAAAACAATGTTGAAAACAAAATGCAAAACGATGAGGATGAAAGTGACGATGATGATTATAATAATGGTAATAACAACTATGCCTTTTACCCATACAGCGACGGTTATGAAACGGAAGCCTCCATAACAGATGACGGCACCGAATATTCAGGGTCAGATTTTAGTGACGAATCTGACTCGGATGAAGCAACCAAAGATACGAAAGTTGACACCGATGAAAGAGCCGAGTTGGAATGTGAAAAAAAAACGTTCGATTGTAGCTTGGAAGAAAAGAAACATGACGGCGATGAACTTCTCCAAAACAACCATAGCAATGCAGCAAGCAAAAACTCTGAAAAAGATGAGCCAAGAACAGAGAACGGTACCGAGGGTTCTAAGTCAGATGAATCCACAGAGGATTGTAGATCAGATAGACTAAGAGTCATTGTAAAATCAAATAACAGTTTGATGAAGGGATTTATTGGATTTGTTGAACGTGTTTTCGAAAAACCTTTTGAAGAGTTTCTTGGGAAAGATCTAAAAGATGTGAAGGAAGAAGAAAAAGCAGACAATTCCGATAAACCATGCAAAAATGTTCAGGACGAGGCATGCAAAAAAGGCTGTGATGAACCGTGCAGATATGGCGACGATGAGCCAAAAAAGACTCTGTTAATAAGTCAAAGAAGGACTGGAAGAAACTGCGTCAAACGGTCAAGAGACTTGACCATGTTGTTTGCGAATTGCGGTCAAAGCCACGAGTAAAGATCAAGTTATTTTGTGTTTGTAGCCGAGTCGCATTTCTCAAAAGCGACTATGCTCTTCGGGACGAACAGAATTAAGAAGGGGGTAATCATGTAAAATCGATGATTTTACGATCAATTTCCCATTGATATATATATATATATATATATATATATATATATATATATATATATATATATATATATATATATATATATATATATATATATATATATATATATATATATATATATATATATATATATATATATATATATATATATATATATATATATACACTCACGACCATAATCTTGGTTCTTCTCCTTCATCATCCATTTCACACCCTAGAATTGTTGCTAATAACTACCACAGCGAACGTTCTTCACCACGACGCCCCATGCCAACTAATGAAACTCAGTACAGTCCTGGTTCTCTCTTTCATCTACCTACCTGTGCTTCTTCATCCTCCATCGACCACGAAGCAGCGTGTCCCAGAAAATCTATTGCACCTGACCTCTACACTGCGAGCATGTCACCAAAAACCATGAAAGTTTCCCGCCAAAGACCTCGTTCTCACGACTGTGATCCCCGTTGCTCAATTTCACCATCTTTCTTACTTTCTCGAATTGGTGTTTACAACTACCATAGTGAACGTCCTTCTCGTTTACGTCCGACCGTCAGCACGATTCCAGGCCAGCATACTCCATACAGTCTTCGTTTGCCTTTTCACCCAACTAATGTTGCCCCTGTGCCCCCTGTGGAGCACAAACCTGAATGTCCCTTACAATGTATTAGATCTGCACTCTGTACTAAGAGTTCGTCACCAGGAAATACAAAGGTATCCCGCCAAAGACATCATTCCCAGAATTGTGGTCATGGTTTCTCCCCTTCGCCATCCTACTTACTTCCTAGAACCTGCCATAGTGAACGTGCTTCTTCTCGGAGACGGCCCCTCACCATGATTCCTACCAGTCGAACTTTGTACATTCCTCGTTTGTTTGCTTTGACTAGTAATGGTGACCATAACACCCTCTTTTCTAATTTAATTATTAACCCAAACATTACATTACGTAGACGTTAATTTTAGATATTTCTCGCTCTTGGTATTCTAGTTTATGTATTATTTTCGGTCATATTTATTTTATATTTGCTCTTATGATTTCAATGGTAATTAATACATCCCTTTGTTTTATTTTTGCTCTTAATTTTATTGATTTATTTTCTTTCTATCTATGTATACTTCGACATTTAAGGCCTTCAATTCTTATCGGTGAAAAACTAACACCTGTATCGACGGAAAACTAACACCAACAATTATTATGTTAAATTTAATTTATATTTGCTTCTTTGATTTTAGTCTTAATTAATACCTTCCCTCGCATTTTATTTTGGTCATATTTTATTTTTATCTACGTACTTCCACATTTCATTATTTGTTTTTAATCGTCTTTGTTTATGTTCGGTTCCTGTACCGCAGGCCTTTTGCTTTTTCTGAAGATGGCTGAAAAAATAGCCGAAACTTGCAAGTTAAAAAGTAATAAAGATTTGTATAATCGGGCGTTCTTTGAACAACTTCGTGGGCGAGTTAAATTACGTGAACTATCTCATATAATAGAAAAAGTTTGCAACAAAACTTGGTCAATAAAATTTAACCGAGCCTGTATCGACGAAAAATTAACACCTAATTATTTGAATAATATATATATATATATATATATATATATATATATATATATATATATAATATATATATATATATATATATATATATATATATATATATATATATATATATATATATATATATATATATATATATATATATATATATATATATATATATATATATATATATATATATATATATATATAAAAGAACATGTCCTGACTGACTGACTGACTGACTGACTGACTGATGACTGACTGATAATCAACGCCGAGCTCAAACGCCTCATCCTAGGAACGTGAAATTTGGAACTTATATTACTTTTATAGCGAAAACATCCGCTAAGAAAGGATTTTTGAAAATTTTAATCCTGAGGGGAAAAATCTGGAAAACAAACTTTTTTCTAAAACAATGTATATCTCGAAAACCAAAAATGAGGAGATTTTGAAATTTGGTATATAGATTCTTTTTGAAAAATAAAAAGATACGTGTTTCACCATTTTTTGAAAATTCGGTTTCCCGGACCTCAAATGTGGGTTGGGAAATTGGGTTATTTGGTTTTTAAAGTAGCTTCTACTCAAAAACTGTTAATGCTACAGGAGTAAAAATTAGTATTTAGTTTCTACTCCAAAAATAATGAAATACGTGTTTTAGCATTTTTTGAAAATTTGGTTTCCAGGACTTCAAATGTGGGGTGGAAAATAGGGCTAATTGTCTTTTATAGTAACTGCTACTCAAAAACAGTAAATACCACAGATGTAAAAATTATTATTTAGTTTCTTTTCTAAAAATAAAGATATACGTGTTTCACCATTTTTTACAAATTTGGTTTCCCGGACCTCAAATGTGGGTTGGAAAATTGGGTTATTTGGTTTTTAAAGTAGCTTCTACTCAAAAACTGTTAATGTTACAAAAGTAAAAATTAGTATTTAGTTTCTACTCTAAAAATAATGATATACGGGTTTCACAGTTTTTTGAAAATTTGGTTTCCAGGACTTCAAATGTGGGGTGGAAAATAGGGTTATTTGGTTTTTAAAGTAACTGCTACTCAACAACTGTAATTGCCACAGATGTAAAAATTAATACTTAGTATCTACTCAAAAAAAAAGATATACGTGTTTCATCATTTTTTGGGTTATTTGGTTTTTAAAGTAGCTGCTACTCAAAAACTGTTAATGCTACAGAAGTAAAAATTAGTATTTAGTTTCTACTCCAAAAATAATGAAATACGTGTTTTAGCATTTTTTGAAAATTTGGTTTCCAGGACCTCAAATGTGGGGTGGAAATAAGGGTTATTTGATTTCAAAATAACTGCTACTCAAAAACTGTAAGTGCTACAAATGTAAAAATTAGTATTTTGAAGTTTTGTGCCGGTTAAAAGTAGCTAAGTCCAGTTTATCATCGGCCGGGCCAAGCCCTTATTTTAGAGTCTTCACACAGGCCAGGCCAAACCTTAAATCAAAGTGGGACGGGCCGAGGTTTTTCACCAAGTATATAGATATTTTAGTGATTTTAGGGTCTTCAGTTTGGCCGGGCCAAACCTGAAGTCAAGGTGGGACGGGCCGAAGTTTTTCATCAAATATATAGAACTTCTAGGCCTGTAAAAATGGGCCGGGCCTAATTCAGACGGGCTGTGCCGGGCCAGGAGTTTGGGTTTTTAAAACGGGATGGGCTAATTTGTCGACGGGCCGAGCCGAGACTTAAAAAAATGATCTCTATTATGGATGCACGGTTCAAACTCTCTAATTTCATGCGAGCGAAGCCGCTACGGGCACTGCTAGTATATATATATATATATATATATATATATATTTTTTTTCCAATACTCTAAATCGGTTTAAAAATAATTTATTCTCAAACACAAACTCCATAATCTTATAGGCTAATAGATCTATTTCGGCAATTTTTTGCCATCATCAGAGCCGTTTAACTTTTTAAAAATAAAATGCAGTGACTAAATGGTAAAAGATACAACTAATTGAAAGGAATTAAAATACAATTAAAATAAAATTTAAATTCATTATATACAAATGTAACAACATAAAAAATATTTAAATTAAAATAATTATAATAATAACAGTAATAACTAAATAATTAAGATCAGTTAGTAAAGCCTTTAACAACGGAATTACAGTCAACTTCAAGGACGTGACTGGAAGAAGAATCACAAACATTATCTATAACCTTTGAAACACAAACGTCTGGTACAAAACATTCATTTAACGAAGAAATACCTGAAGAAACATTGGCACTATTAACATGCATATTTTTAACAGAAGTTGTAGATGAGTTAAAACATTTATTATTATTATTATTAGTTTTAATACTATTTAGAGAACCAAAAAGTTTAAGAGTTAAATCAAAAGAATACCATTGTTTATTAATTAAAGGCTTACATTTATTAATAGCTAAAGCTTCTTTTAATTTTAACTTAATGGGTTGATTTTCTTTCATTAGTATACTGGTGTTATCAATTAGAAATTTATGTGATGGTTTGATTCAATGTTGTGTTGACATATGTTGGTATATGGCACCACTTTGACAATGCATAGTCAATCTACGAGACAGAGTAGTTCTAGTATGACCAATGTAATTTTCCACCTGACCATGTGGAAACGGACACGAAAATTGGTACACTAGGTTGGTTTGTGCTACAGGGCTAGAAACATTATTTACACTATTTTTAATTAAAAGATTATGAGTTTTTCCATTGTTATAATAGATGTGTAACCTGAGTGTATTATCTTTATTTACAATCTTAATATTATCATACACAATGTTTTTCAACATTTTTTCATCTATTTTATAATTATTAGACATCTGATTAGCATAATATAATGGAATTATACAAGAATTTGATGAGTTATTGGTATAAGTTTTGAAACATGTTTTTTATCAGTAATACGTGACATAAATTTATTTATAGTTGAATCAACAATAGAATTAGAATAATTATTATTTATCAAAAGTTGTTTCACTTGTAGAATTTCATGGTGAAAATCAGACCATGTTTCGGAAAATTTATAGGCCCTATTAATATAATTATTGATTACATTTAGCTTTTATCTTTCAGGACAATCGCTATTATAATTAATTGTCCTGAAAGATATAAGCTAAATGTAATCAATAATTATATTAATAGGGCCTATAAATTTTCCGAAACATGGTCTGATTTTCACCATGAAATTCTACAAGTGAAACAACTTTTGATAAATAATAATTATTCTAATTCTATTGTTGATTCAACTATAAATAAATTTATGTCACGTATTACTGATAAAAAACATGCTCGGGGTTTTCAGAGGTTTTTTTATAATTTTTCTCTCTTGCTCCCGTTTTCTTCCCTGCTTGCTCTCCCGTTTCCGTTCCCGCTTGCTCTCCCGTTTCCGTTTCCGCTCATTTTTTCTTTTCCACTCTTTCATAACTTATTTTAGCCCATAAAACGTAAAATAGATTTGCTAAAAGTTGCTTGAAGCCTTCAAACGTTGTTGCGTAAACAAAATTTGAATTTTATTACGCAATTACCTTCGATGGTCGCAGAGGCGTGGATTCAGCAAAATGTTGAGGGGGGCGAAGATTTTTTAACTAAAACCCAGAGAATCTTCAAACAAAAAATGACCATCCCAATATATATTTGTATGTTGTATGTTCATGTAAATCATCCTATTAGTTAAAAAAACAGTTTAAAAAGTTAACTTTTATTTGATATTGAATGCAGACAAAAAGCGTTTAAATTATGAGTGTAACAAAGGGTATCGACGTTCTTCCATTTTTACAAAATTCTCCACTGAATCAATGGATATTAATCAACAAGTATGATAAATATTGCTTTCATCAACACTAATCTAAATACTCAATCGTGTGTGAGCTAATAAAAATAATTTAAATGAATTAGAAAAATCTTGGTGAGAGGGCTCAAGCAACCGGGTAGAATAAAAATATGGTAATAGTTCTTCAAGCTAGAACAGATACACAAGTCTAAATTTTATACGATTTCGATCGGATGGACCGAAAGCAATCAATCCATTAAATTTCTATAGTGCTATTTCCATGGCGTTCAATAGCGCTCGGACACGAACTTATTAAACAGATAAGTTTTAAGCCCGACGGAAAACAGTGAGAAAAGTAGATTTAGTAATTGAAGTATGAAGAGAGTTTCAGAGAAAGGGACCAGAGTAGGAAACAGAGCTTTTAGCCAAAAGAATGCTTAACAGAAAAGAAGAGTGGAGAAAAGCAATTTTTTATTTTAAACATTAGTAAGCCAATTTTAAAAATCATCCTATATCTAAGTGGAAGCCAGAGAAGAAAAAAAAGAGATGGAAAGACATGAGAAAAGTAAGAGGTGCGAGAAACTAAGCATTAATAGATTGAAAAATATTAGCAGTAGATTATAAGTAATATAATTAAAAAAGTATGATAAATACTGTTTTTTCAACTAATCTAAATACTCATTCATGGATTAGCTAGAAATGATATTTTTTCTATTTAGTGGAAAAATCCACGCCTCTGGATGGTCGTACATAGGAACTTTTGGCCTGGAAAGTTAAGAAGGGGAAATAGTTAAGAAGGTTTGGACTCCTTCTCCAATCCCCGGCTCAGGGGGCCAAAAAACCTTCCGGGCCAAAAGTGCCTACACATGATCATTGCATAAGTTTTCGAAGCACTGTTTACAATTGCGTAACAGGCATTACTTGATAATGAACTTCTTAATATTAAGAAGTCCATGACTTGCTTCCCAGTCTTCCATAATGTGACCGATTGCGCGTTATTACAAATTATTAAGAGATAGATGGGGCGGGAAAACGACCGGAATCGGGAAAGTGACCGGGAGCGGGAAAGCGACCGGGAGTGGGAGAGCAAGCGGGAACAGGAAAGCGACCGGGAGCGGGAGAGAAAACGGGGAATTAAACGGGAGATAGAGAAAAACGAAAAAAATTTTTATAAACCCCCGAGCAACGCCGGGTAACCCCGCTGCCTTTATCTGGCGCTATATAAATAATTTCATTCATTCATATATATATATATATATATATATATATATATATATATATATATATATATATATATAGTTCCCGCTCATTTTGTGACGGATTTCAAATTTTTTTTAGTTTCTAGTCTGCAAGAAAACGTTGTTTTTTAAACAATGTTTTTTATGATGTAAAATTATTTTAGTTTAATTGAAACTTTTTTTTAGTTAATTGCAACTAAATAGTTTAACTTAAATTATTCAGTCAAAAATTAGTAAAAGTTTAACTAAAAAATTTTTGTGCTATCTCTGGTTGTGCATCTTCGAGCAGTTGAGCACCTGTCATAGTCATTCAACAGAGCTTCGAAAAGTGGCGATACTTTTCCCAAGCGCTTAAAATTGGAAGTCTATGCCAAGCGACTAGATGACCTGTTCTGATTTGAAATACTGAATTTAACAAACATTAACATAAATTCACTTTATTTGCAGTTAAAAAATAGTTAGAGCCAAACTAAGCATAATAAGTTAGAAACATCAGGTGATGATAAATATGTTATTTTCTTCATGGACAAATGCTAAATCTACCTAAAAAAAAGTCTAAAAGAGAGTCTTTTTGGTAGATTTTATATTTTTCCATGAAAAAAATAACATATTCACAATTAAAAAAAAAAGATTGTAAAATATTTGTATGCTCTGTTTATAAGACTGTTTCAAGTTTAAAGTCAGCCAATAAGAACACAAAATTTCATCAGTATTATCAAGATCCTAAACCAGCTAATAATTGAATAAGTCAGTCATCTCTTTCATTTTGAAAAAAAAATAAAGGTAATTATTAAAATGTATAGATGGCAAAAGACTCCACACCACTAACAGAAACAGGAACACTACCAACAGTTTATAATGCAACTGGAATAACAAACAGTTAACAACACAATGATCAAAACCTGCACACAACATATACATTATGCTTAAGGGATCGTATATACAGGGTGGAACAAAATTACCTCATTTATTTGTATTTTTTATAAAAGCACCAAATTAAAACAAGTACTGAAAAAGTGGTTTTATTTTCTAAATATACATATGATGCCATTTTGTTTTATTTCATCTTAAGACACTAATATGGATTGGACAGGCAGAAACGTTTATCAAAACGAGTTTCTAACTGCATTTGATCTCAATGCAGTGATATTAAGACACTCATAGCCTTCAATCTATTGAACAATTAAAAAATCATAGCAATGATATTGTTGTCAGTCCACATGAAATCTTTAGCAAACGTCACAGAGAGTAAGTATGGGACAATTTTTAAAACACTTGGAAAATAGAAAAAATTTGTTCCTTGTTTATTGTATTTTTCTTTTACTGAAATACAAATGTGTCAGATCAATTTGCCCCACCCTGTATAATATACATAAAGTAGCTTCATTTCTCACAACTGATAAAAGACAAAGGCACATCATAAAAGAAAAAACAATCTCACGATTTAATCAAATTATAGAAAAATATATCAGTAAACAAATTAATAAGACAAGAGGCACACTGCGGCAATGCACATCATGATTGGTAACACTTTCAAGATATTATTACAAACTAATCAATAAAATGAAAACTAAGGCATGGTCTACAAAACAGGTAGCTCAATCAGCATACATTTGAGAGATTTCTTTAGCATAAAACTTCTCTATGAACTTCCTCTTCAATTTAAATGAATCTGTTAGAAATCCAGAATCTGGACTCCACTGTTCCTTGACTAACAATACTTTCACTGGGACTTCAAATTTCTCTAGCTTAGCTTTATCAAATAAATTTAATTGTTTTCAATAACTAAAATGCACAATTTTAAATTAATTAAATTTATACAAACTCTTCACCATGAAGGTTGAAAAGTTATCATCATAGAGTGTATTGTACATATTGATATAAAACAGAGTTTTTAGCAGATTAGGTCAACAGAAAATTATTATGTATAAACTAGAAGTAGCCCATCAAAAATGACGATTTTTTTGTTTTTATCAAACTGTCAGACATTAAATAAAGAACGTTTTCCTTCTCTACCATTATTAAACTAGTGGTTTTGCCCGTCCCAAGGATGGATGTTTTAAAATTACGATGAACTTTGGATACATTTTTTGGATTAATATAAGTTTATTAATTATTTTGTTATTTATTTATGTACTTATTTATTAATTAATTAATTTGTTTATTTATTTGTTTGTTCGTTCCTTCACTCATTCATTTATTTATAACATTACCATGAAAGAAATGTTTTATCGTTCGTATGCATTCCAAAGAGTGCAGGCCAATTCGTCGCAAAGCCGTTTCGTCGCGACATTGCGACGAAAATTCCCAGCTTGCGACGAAACGGCCCAGAACGCGACGAAACGGCCGACCTTTGCGACGAAAAGTCTAACAATTCCGCTGCATGGCGAAACAGATGGCCACCCTATTGACAAAGACCACTAGACCGCCGAATGCAATGGGAATTCCGCAATCTGCACGAGCGATGTCAGCACAACAGGAAATCAAATAAATTTTTTAAATTTTTTTAATATTTAAATATTTTTTTTCAATGAATTCCTTTAATGTAGTTATTAATATTGCCTGTCGCGTATAGTTCATCATTCTATGTTATCTCGTTTTATTCGAGACAAAATTTCCACTTCAGTCGAGATCCCGATATCGTATCGTTCCAAAAAAAATAACGGGACGCAGAAGCTTAATACATACATACCAACATAGGAAATTATGTATGTGGATGTATAAATAATTTTATTTGTTTCTTGCATATTGTAGTAAAATATTTTTTACATAAACTTTTTTAAATATAATTGACCATTTTGCATTTGTCAATTTCTTCGCCAATGACTCAAAATGTTGTTTTCAAAACCTACTGTTGAAGCAATTTTTTTTTATTCCAATAAGACTCTCATTCATAAAAATTCATATTAATTATAAAGCACCATATAGTAGTAGTAGTAAAGCGTACTGAAGCGTTGTGGAACCTCGAGTAGAAGTGTGCGCCGGCCGATCTGCACTGCCGCCGACATTTTCTTCGCGCCGCCTCCACTGAAATTCCTGGATCGGCGTGTCCCCGACGGTTTTTAAATTGATGTTTTTTTGCCTAATTATTGTTGCAAATAATCATATAAGTATCCCTATGTCTTATTAAAAAAAAACGATCTGAAGTTTTAGTGACGTTTTAATTTGCTATTCTTCTATAGCATATTGTTGAGACAAAACCAGCTTTATCTATATATATATATATATATATATAAATTTCAGTCTGTTTGTTTGTCCATTTCTCCTGTATGCATTGCTACACCATTCATCCGATCATAATGAAATTTTCACACAACCATGAGAGTCAATAGAGAAAGGTTTTTGTGAGAAAAATTAAGATCGGTCACAAAATGAGCGGGAGCGGGTGAGCGAGCGGAAACGAGAACTGGAGAATGAGCGGGAGCGGGAACGGACCAGCGACCAGGAGCAAAAGAGCAAACGGGAGCGGGAGAGCAAGTGGGGAAGGAAAGGGGAGCGAGAATGTATATATATATATATATATATTCTTTTAGGCAAACTCGATTGAAAAAAGTGGCGCACTTGGCACTTGGCATCATGGCCATATATATATATATATATAATTAAATATCAGCAACTTATTGAAAGGTGTCTCAGTCGTTTACGTTTTTTGATAAAATGCTGAACAATGAGGAAGGGAAAACGATTTCAAACGGCTACTGAAGTACAAAGTGGTTCCAAATATTTGACAATTAGCCTTGTTTTATTGTTCAAGGCTCAGATTGCAGAGGTCCTGACAGATTTAGCAACAGACAGCAACATCGTGATGTCTATGAAGCACAACATGCGCATGACTCTAGACCAGGGGTGGGCAACTTCTTAAGTCGGCGGGCCGGATATGGGAAAATGAAGTCCTTGGCGGGCCGGATTACTGAATCGATACCTTAATCGCGTATTTATCCACCTATGAAAGGAATAAATAGTACTTAATGTAAACTTTTAAACTTTAAGTTTAAAGCATAGAGACCAAAAACAGTATTTAATGACATTAACGTAATGTACTTCAATAGCTGCTGAAGTCAATGAGACATCTATGGTCGATCAAAGTTGTCAACAAGTTGTTTGAACTCTGGCTGCATGTCGGACGTAGAAATCCTCAGTTAAGACTGCACGTTAACATCAGTTAGATTGGAACGCAGCTTTGTCTTGTTAATGTTCATGGTCGTAAATGCTTGCTCGCAAATGTATGTAGACCCGAACAGAACAAGTAGTTCATGGCCATCTTTCTCAGGTTGGCAAACTTAGACTCATTCAGTGACGCATAAAAGTTGTCAATGCTTTCAGATTGGAATTTCTATTTCAGGGTAGAGTCACACTGAAGATCAATCAATTCCAGCTGTAGAGCATCCGGCACCTATTCAAAATCAGTTGTAAACGGTGATGACAAGATATTAAACTCGGCAGCAAGTTTCTGGAAGTCCGCAAAACGACGAGTAAATTCATTGTCTAGTGCAGATATTATAATTGTGTACTTCTCAGTTGACATCATCTGAGGTGCCATGGTTTCGAGTGTTGGAAAGTGTGTTGTGATATTCTGACTGAGCTGGCGAGAAAACAGTTTTAGCTTCACCCTGAATGCCTTCACTGTTGAGTACATTTCATGAGCAAAAGTGCTTTTCCCTTAAAGTCTGCTGTTCAATTCACTCATATGTTCAAAGAGATCAACTGCAAACGCCAGATCTGACAGCCATTCGGATTTTCTGAGTTGAGGATATTCTATATCTTTCCCTTTCATCTCCAAAAACAGTAAGATTTCCGTTTTCAGGCCTCAGACACGTCTCAGAATTTCTTCAAACTCAACCAACATACAGCGGTATTTTTTTTTTATTGAGATTTAGCATACGCCTCATCAAGACAAGTCTTGCTAGGCGAGAGAGGGAGGGTACTTGCAAAGGCAGCCTTTTATAGGCGCCTACCCCTTTAGCAAATGCGAGTGAACTCCTTGCTAAAGGGAGTTACGCTGGTGACGCCGGCGAGGTTTGAACTGCCGACCTAACGATCGACAGGCGAACGCTCTACCGCTCTGCCACCAGCGCCTCAAAACATCACTATGATCCGAGCCGCAATCTTCCAGAAGTGTGATAATCTGTCTGTGATTTAGACCTCTCGCCCTGATGAAATTAACCATTTTCGCAACTGGATCCACAACATGCTTCATGTCAAGCACTTCCTGGTGTATTATGTAATGTAGAAATATCAGCTCTCTGGTGCAATCGACCTCTGCAACACGGTCGCCCGTCTCTTCAGTAGCAGTCACTATTACTGCGACGTAGTAAGCAAGTAGTGGGAGATTGCGGCAGAATGTGGCCGCGGGCCACATTATCATGTACGACCGGAAACAGTCTGCAGGCCAGTCAAAATCCCGTCGCGGGCCGTATGTTGTCCGCCCCTGCTCTAGATCATAGACTTCCAGTAAAAGATTGACATGTAATCGCATCAATGTTTGACCCATCTCAACGTGCTTTGACCACTGTCCAAAAATATCTTAAAGACTAAAACAAGATGGCTGTAGAATTTCTTAAGCAAGCAGTACAAAAGTAAGCTGGTGATTTGACAACAGCCAAGATAATCAAACTAGTCGCGATGAAATAGCTGAAAAAAATCCCAAGGAAACAAGCAAAATATGATATGCTAATGAAGCTTGCAAATTCAGTGACATTGTCATTAGAACGCAACATTCAGCAGTATAGATTTTTAACAGTATCTCCGAATGACCTGCTGGCTTGGTGGAATACGCAGAATAAAACTTATCTAGAACTTTCGGAGCTTGCCAAAATTATTTTAGCTATTCCAGCTACAAGTGTGCCGTCGGAGCGCATTTTTTCCACTGCGGGTTTAACGGTTAATTCCAAGTGCAGTGCCATGGCCAGTGTTGGGTAGGATTTGCAATCAAATGATTTCAAATCACGATTTAAAATCAACATATCGATCTTTGATTTGAAATAATTTTGTCATGTGTGATTTTGATTTGAAATCATTTTTTGATGATTTTCAATTTTATTTTATCCTAAAATCAAAATCATAAAATATTTTGTCTATGCTGCTATTTCATTGCCAAGCTATGGAATCCTACATAGTAACTATGTAGTAACTAGTTACTATGTATAGTATATGATTGTTTTGTTCTGCAGGTCTAATTGAAACTCCAAGACGAAACAGATTAACTAATTCAATGTTTGAAAAATTGTTATAATGTGTATGATAGCAATTTCGCATAACGTGTCGGCTGCAGAGGTCAGCCTTAAGCAGTTGCTAAAATTAGTGCCCGCAGGCATGTAATAAAGTCCAAAAGATCCAAAACGTTTTCCTTAAGTTTATTATGCAAGAGGTTATCTGATTGCAGGTAATAAAAATTATTATGCAATTGTACACTGTCAGTCCTAAAGATCCAAAAAGTTTTTCTTAAGCTTATTATGCAAGAGGTTATCCAATTGCAACAAACATAATGTTGGATTTATTTTTCAAAAGATATTGAAGCTGTCTTACAAACTAAAACATATTTTTAGAAGATTTAACATTTATTGTTTATATTTAATCGAATATTATTAATTGAATAGAGTGTTTGGCGTGCAGCCGTAAGAGAAACAAGTAAAGGAAAAAACGAGTTTTTTAACACAAACTTTAATTTCAAATACACTCGATTTAGAAATACGAAAGATGTTCAAATTACGTTTTTTTTTTTAATTGATTCATGTATTGTCATCCAATATAAACCTATGCTGAAAGTTTCAGCTTCCTAGCTAGTTAAAAAGCTGGTTAAATTTTACTTGCAAATTTGTGTACAGAGAAGGCCACACACACACACAAACAGAGATTATAACCTAAATAAAAGTTTGTAAAAAAGGTTAGGGTTAGTATTCCACTAGTTACTTCGTTAGGGTCAGGGCTAGGGTTAGGGTTAGAGTTAGCATCACACTAGTTACTTCGTAAGGGTTAGGGTTAGCATCCCGCAAGTTACTTCGATAGGGTTATCATCCCACTAGCTACTTCGTTCACCGGCAGTTAAGCAAGGGCATCCAACATTCGGAAAAATGCTTTACGCGATTTTTCTTTTTATAAGCTTTTGACAGGCCCAGCTCCTGCACCTTAACATGAAAGAAATTCTTGCAAAACCACAAATTCATTATTTTATTTATTTTCATCTGTCAGAGAAAACGTCATATCGTGGAAAAAAAAAATCTTACAACAGGGGGGAAAATGTCCTACCCTGGAAGTGGGAAATGTCCGGGGGGATGTCCTAGGGTCTGTAGGGGGGGAATGTCCGGGACGGAAAACGTCCGGGGGGGGGGAAATGTCCTACATTCTCGCGAAACAGGTATTAATTTATAAGTTCATTTTGTTTTCTATTTTATTTGTGTTGCATTAATACAAAAATTCTCTAATAATATTTTGCCTTAGGCTTTTTCTAAAGATGGCTGAAAGAAAAGGCAAAACTTGCTATCATCCAAAGATTTTCCAAAAAAGTTTTAATTTAAAAAAAATAGCCATGACATTTTTGGAGAAGTGTTCTCAGACAGTTACTATTCCTCATCTTTATAAACGATATAATGAATAGCATGACTATGCCAAGTCTCTCTACGAAATTGTCTGCCATTGTTGTGAATCGGGCATCCACCCCCAGGATGCAATTAATGAACTTGCTCATTGGAGTGACAGATTGTCAAGATAGACATGTTGTGTATGTGATTATTGGTGGATGGGATGTGTTGTGTGTACGCTCGCTATTTGTTGTAGTATGAATGTTCACCTGTAGTTGGAGGAGTTGTTGTATATTAGTGGCTAGCGTGCTGTTTAGGGAGAAAACTATGCGCAGAGTTTTTTAGTTTAGGGAGAGTCGAGCTCGAGAGTGGTTGTCACGTAGTTAGGAGCGAATTGTGGTGAATTGTTGAATTGGCGAAATTTCGTATTGAAGTTACATTTTCCGTTTTGTTAATTTTTTATTTAATAATAAAGACCTCTTAAGTTGAAGTTGGAGTTTTGTTGTTGAGCGGTTTGCCCAAGTTGACATTTTTGGTGACCCCGACGTGATTGGAAAAATAATTTGTCGACGTGGGCAAATAAAGAAGCTGTAACGTTTGTTTTGAAGTTGTTTTGCGGAGTTTTCTGTTAGAAGTTTTGTCATGACCAGTATTCAAAAACTGAAAGAACTTGGAGAAAGTCTGGGGTATAAAGATACCGAACTGCAGTTGTTTGTTAAAGAGCAACATGCAGAAGAGAGGACACAAAGAAATTTAGACAGAGAGGCACAATTGCAGGCACAGCTGCAGGCAGATAAGATGAAAATGGAGGCAGATAGAACCAGAATCGAACTGGAAAGAATGGCAAATGAGCAAAAAGACAAAGACCGTGAAATAACCAGGCTCGAGTTGGAAATCAAGAAAAACAGCCTCAACCAGACATGTTCCGTCGGTCTAACTCATGTGGCATCAGGACCCAAGTTACCATGTTTTGAGGATGAGAAAGATGACATGGACCCGTATTTGTCTCGGTTTGAAAGAGTGGCTGAAATTCAATCCTGGAGAAAATCAGAATGGGCTATATTTTTGTCATCCCTGCTGAAAGGAAAGGCTTTGGAAGTTTATTCCAGGTTGCCGTCTGACCAGGCTGGAAATTACGACGTTTTGAAAAAAGCTCTGTTACGACGCTATGAATTAACAGAAGATGGATTCATAAAAAAATTTAGAACTGCTAGACCTGAAAAGAACGAGGCTCCCGACTCTTTTTTAGTTCGTTTGCAGAGCTACTTGCAGCGGTGGGTTGAGCTGTCAGAAGCCGAAGAAAGCTACGAGGGTTTGTCAATGCTTCTGGTGATGGAGCAATATGTGAATGGCTACTCCAAAGAAATGGCCTTGTTTCTGAAAGAACGCGCTCCACGAAATCTTCAGGAACTGAGTGATTTTGCAAGGCAGTATTTGGATGCGCACGGAGAAGAAAGTCTTTCTGAAGTCAGCGAACAAAGTTACAAGAAATCAAAAAACTGTTTCAACTGTGGGCGGGTCGGACATTTTGCGGCAGAGTGCAGAGGCAGTGGCGGTTCTTCGAAGTTGACGACAATTTCAAATAGAGTCCACGACAAGACAAGTAGAAGCGGATGCTGGAACTGCGGCAAATTTGGTCACGTGTCAAGAAACTGCTTCCAGATAACAAAAACTGCTGCTTTGGTTACTGGTGGTAGGATGGGAAAAAACGGTTTCATGGTGGGTACAAAACGACAATTTCGTAACGACGCCAGTTCAACACCTGCTATTCAAGGATGCAATGGAGAACACGGAGCCGAATGTAAGATGTCATGCGGATGTCAATTTCCCGTTATCGTGGACGCATTTCGCTCGTCAACAAATTGTCAAGTAGAAATGCCTGTCGTTCAAGGATATATCAATAAAAGAAAAGTATCTGTCCTGAGAGACACAGGCTGTTCCACTGTGGTTGTCCGCCGTTCGCTTGTCCAGAGCCATCAAATGATTGGCTCGGATCAACGCTGCGTATTGATTGACGGTACCGTTCGAATTTTTCCGGTAGCTGAAATCGACATCGAGACTCCATTTTACACGGGATCGGTAAAAGCCCTATGCATGAAAAGACCTTTGTATGATCTCGTCGTAGGAAATGTTGACGGCGCAAAAAGTGCAAAAAGTGTCAGTGACTTAGGTGAAGAAGCAGCAGCAATAACTAGAACTCAACAGCAAAGGTCTACAATCAGGCCGTTAACCGTGGTAAAGTCTACAATCAACGACATTAGTGTTGAAGACTTGAAGAAAATGCAGCAAGATGACGAAAGCTTGCAAAGATTCTTAAAGAAACAGCCACAAACAACTGATGAAAACAAGTTGATGTTTGTCAAGGAAAGAAATATATGGTACAGAAATACGATGATTAAGAATCGTGATGTCAAGCAACTCCTGGTACCACAAGAGCTGAGAAATGATGTTTTGAAAATAGCCCATGAAGGTATGATGAGTGGACATCAGGCAGTCAAACGAACGGTTGAAAGAATTCTCTCCGCATTTTGGTGGCCAGGAATTCATGCGGACGCAACAAGGTATTGTCGTTCCTGTGATATATGCCAACGTACAACACCAAAAGGAAGAATAAGTAAAGTTCCGTTAGGAGAGGTTCCAATTATTCAGACTCCTTTCCAAAGAATCGCTGTTGATCTTGTGGGACCAATGTCTCCAGTAACGGACAGAGGTTATCGTTACGTTTTAACGGTAATTGATTATGCCACCAGGTATCTATCATTTGAGTAGTTTCTGCATCTAACTTGAAGATGGCTCAACTCAGGGCATGTAGTATACTACTTGAAATACCGATTAAAAATTCCAGCACGATTATAATTTCATGAAATTTAAATATGTTATAGCCAAACAAAAATGAAATACTAAATAATAATAATAATAATAATGTAACAAGTCAGCATAAAAAAATTAACAAAAGTTTGATGCGACTTACTTTGATTTGAAAATCAAGGAAATGAACTGTTTTGAGCTCTTTATAAAGGTTGTGTTTCACAGATGCATATTTCAAGAGCATTTTAATGTATTAACTTATTATATGGACCCATTAAACCACAAGCTAAAAAAAAATTAGTGACCACTTTTGTGTAAATCTATAACTTTGTTTTTGGAGTGATTCCGCATGGACTTCTCAGTTATGCAAATGGATATTTTAGAAGATTGGGCAGGACTGCCTGTTTAATGCTTAACAGTGGAACTGCTGACAACTCTGTTTGAAAAATGTTACATTGTTTCAAAAGATGCAAATGTGCTTGTGTTAATAGAGGAAAGACACCTTAAATCTTTTATAAAAAAATTTAAATAAAATATAATCATAAAATATTCAACCTTTTAATCCAAACTCTTGCAGATGCTTCAAAACAGCAATATTAAGCTTTTTGTCATCAAAAAGTTTGTTACAGTCTGATTCCTTAATTTCCAACATTTCTGCCAACTGCACAACATGTTTTCGGTTGGGAAGAATGAAAGCAATGGCATAATCTTTACTTGAGTCAGCCCACATGCAAATGTTATCTATATATGGGCTAAGACAAAGAGCAGTCTCAACTTTCCCAAATGAGATGTACTCTCCAGCCTGCAACTTAACCAGATCTTTTTTCCTGTCTTTTAAAATAAAATAAAAACATGACAGAATAAAATGAAATGCCAAATTTTATATAATACCCCATAAAAAGTTTGGTATCACCAGTGGCGTCACAGCCTATTAACGAGGGTGGACAAAGTCCTGTGGCCCCTAAGAGATGCTACTAAAAATTTGTGTGGTCTCGATAAAAGGTTACTTTTAATGTTTAATAAGTTAAATCTAATGTGTATAAGAAGATTTAGCGTTGTATGGCTTTTCTTGTAATTTTAACAGAATTAAATATATAAAGTGTTTGAAATGCCTTATGACTTATTTATAAACGGTTGGAATTTAAAAAAAAACCCAGATTCTATAAATAGAATATTTTTTTCTAGTTAAATTGAATAAAATGAATTATGTCAGCTAATGGGAGAAAATTAGTTCAACCAATCATTAGCTTCTTTGGTGATCGAGAGAACGACACAGTGAGATGAAGGAGTTAAACTGATAAATTTCCTAGGGCTCCGCTGGCGATTAGGTATATCTTTTAAAATAAATCTTTTAAATTTGAACAATTGTCTTTCCGAAAATGCATCGTATTTGCCCTCAAAAGTCTTAGCCCATTTTTTTGTTGTGACCTATTAAATATATTAAATTTCTCCTATTATGTAGTTAGGGTTACTGAGTTAGTATAGGTATAATAATTACTAGGTTACTGATACTAATATAGGAATACGTTTGTTTTATTGCAGAAAGCAATGAAACGTGTATATCCTTCGGAGAGTAAAAAATGAGCAGAGAAAACTAGGAAAATTCAGACTGCTATTGCGGGCACCCCTACCATCAACACTTTTCTCTGTATATCCACCACAGGTGCCGATAAGTCTGCGACTGCAGCTTGGGAAGACAGGGTGCCAGAAGAAGCCGGTGTTGATGATGAAGATAGTAGTATGAGAACTGCACAGATTGATATTACTTCAGCTCCATCTTTCATCCCCACTGCCTCTCCTCAGTCTCCTGACTCTGAGAGTGACTTCTTTAAGCTGGACCGAGCTTATCCTAGTGATAGGGCTCATTTTCCTTCAACTATCAAACTTGCTTCACTTAAGAGCATGATTTTGTCTCATGGCCCATGTCAGCCTACACTGGTCCATATGAAGAAGATGAAACTGGGCGGCCTGTATTCACTAACAAACACTACCACTACTTTTCCACTGGAAATCTTAAGGTGAATAGAAACTGGTTGTGTTTCTCGCTGTCTTTGAAGAAGCCATACTGTCACACTTGCTGGCTTTTTTCTGACAGAGGTAATCCTAATTTGCACTGGCAGTGGATTGATGGCGTTCCTGGATCATCTCGACATTATGGTACTAAAATCAAGAACCATGAAGGTAGTCAGATCCACAACGCATCTACCGCAGTGTGTCAGCGCTGGCAAGCGACTTGATGAAGAAGAGGAAAGAGTTATAAGAAATGAGGCCAACTTCTGGAGGCAGGTTCTGGCACAACTGGTCAACGTTATCCTGACTATGGCTGTACTGTCTCTGTCTTTTGGAGGTCATCGTGAGCACGTCGGTACTGGAGAATGTAAAGGTGGAACTTCCTTGGACTTGTTGCCGTGCAAGCAGAGTTCGATCTAGTATTGCAGACTGTACTGAACTTTCCTGCTCGTGCAACAAGGCTCCTGAGTGCCTCAATCCAAAATGAAATCATTCTTCTAATGGTAAATAATCTACGCATGTCACTGGTGGGTGCAATTCAGAGGTCACCATTCTACTCTGTCATTGTTGATAGCACAAGTGATATCACAAGAACTGACCAAGTATCTGTGGTAGTACGCTGTGTTGAGGTCGGAGATGAATTAGCTACCGTGAAAGAGACGTTCTTGGGGATTGTTGCCATCATGGATTCTACTGCAGCTGGAATAACGAAAACTGTGAGTGAATATTTATGTGCTGTTGGTTTGTGGAACTGAAGAAAATCAGGGGACTTGGATTTGATGGTGCAGCTGTAATGAGTGGTTCCAAAGGTGGTACACAGAAGCTATTCAGAGATGTCGTGCATGGCAGTGGGACCACTTCTCCTGTTCAATTTCTCCATTGTGCATCCCATAATTTAAATCTTGCGATCAATGACTCAGTCAAAGCGACAGTAGGTGGTGTAACATTCTTTGGAACTCGATCTGAAATATTCAATTTCTTCAGCCAGAGTTTGAACAGGTGGGCTGAATTAGCTTTGACAGCAGAAAATGTAGAGAAACTGAAACTAAAAAAACTCTGTACAACAAGATGGAAATCAAGAATAAACGCAGTAAGAGCTGTGAAAAACCGATACATTGACATTCTAAAAGTTCTTGCACGAATCGGATGCGAAGGAAAGAAGTGATGCCAGAGCCTTACAGCATAACATGGAGAAATATGAATTCATTGTGTTCATTATCATTTGGGAGCGACTGCTACTTGCAATTAATAGTGCATCAAATGCACTTCAAGCTGTTGAAGTGGACCTGTCTTCTGCTACCCTTTGTTGTCCATGGCACTAGGCGAACTGAGATACAATCGTGCTTCATGGGAAAGCATCATCACCACGGCTTCAGCTATAGCAACAGTTTGGAAGATCTCATCACAATTTACTGTTACCAGAAAGATACGCACAAAGAAATTGTTTGATGAACTTAGTAATGATGAAGGTCTGTGTAAGATGAAGATGATTCATCTTACGTATTTTCGTGATATTTGTTTATTTTTATTTTATTATGTGTGCATTTTATAATGATTGGATATGTTGAAACAATAAGTCATTTATGTATGTATGTATGTATGTGTATATGTATGTATGTATATATATATATATATATATATATATATATATATATATATATATATATATATATATATATATATATATATATATATGTATATTTGTGCTCTTGTGACATTGTGTGTGCGTATAATTTTTTTTATCTTCAATATATATATATATATATACCGTATTTTTTCGCATATAACGCGCGCGTTATATGCGTTTTTACATACCGCGCTCTCCTAAGGCGCGTTATATGCGGTTTTACATAGCATGGACCCTTTAGCGCGTTATATGCGTGTGCGTTATACCAGAATTTACATACATATGCGCGTTATATTCGTGTGCGCGGTATACCAAACTTTTATACAAACGCGCGTTATCTGCGGGGGCGCGTTATCTGCGTACGCGCGCTATATGCGAAAAAATACGGTATATATATATAATTGTTATTTAGCTTTTTCCTTTGACAGGATGTCAGATGGTAATATTTGAGAAAATAAACGTGAATTTTGGTAAGAGAAATTTTAATTATCAAAAGATTTGTTAGAACTGTGCTAAATTCTACAAAGTGAGATAATTCAGATTTGAGTCAAGTAAAAGATTATATTCAACGAAGAATATTAAAGTTAAAGATAATTCGAGAAATATTGTGTTATTAATAACTTCGACTTTAACGTTACGAATCGCAAGAAAGCATATTCCTCTACGTTTACATTGGTGACCTCGACGTATTTACGCATTTTCATCCGTAAATAATGCCATCAGTCCCAGAACTGGCTACTACCTGTATGCTGTTTGCTACAATCCCTGTCACAGTGGCCAGCGCCGAACGTTCCTTCTCTAAGTTGAAGTTAATAGAGACTTATCTTAGATCAACTATTTTGCAGGAGAGACTTGATGGACTTTCTATTCTTGCTATTAAAGTTTGAGAGTGTTTAACGTGGTGTTAATCACTAGACTTCTAAGCCACGAATCACTTTATCAAACTTTTACTCACTCGTGGGCCCATTTAGACAGAACCAGAGGCAGCCATTTATAGGCGTCTACCAACACCCCTTGCAGACGCTGGTGACGCCGGCGGGATTTGAACCGCCGACTCTTAGGTCCACAGGCGAATGCCTTACCGCTATACCACCAGCGCCTGCTGAGAATGAGGGTGCCAAACAACTGGACATTGATGAATTGCTGGAGAAATTTGCGAACACCAAAGCTCGAGCAGCTGAATTGATGTATGGACTTCTTCATGTTAATTACACAATGTGTTGTGTTTGCAATTTATCTTTAATAAAAACATCGACTTACGGAATTGGTGGCATATCTTCCTAGAGTCGAGTGAAAGTGGATATATATATATATATATTGATTTTAATAAATATTTACCCACCTATGATTCTCAAACAACCATCAGGTTCCCATATGCCTATATCTCCGGTAGCAAACCACCTCTGCCCATCAATCATTTTGTAATCTTCTTTTGTTTTTTCTGGGTTTTTATAGTAACCTATGGTAACATTATCTCCACTAATCCAAACTTCTCCTCTAGGAC
The DNA here is from genome assembly GCA_963978895.1 of Erpobdella octoculata. Lineage (NCBI taxonomy): Eukaryota > Metazoa > Annelida > Clitellata > Hirudinida > Erpobdellidae > Erpobdella > Erpobdella octoculata. Next base: position 12,881,085 of record OZ022240.1, on the reverse strand, counting down.
ATGGTTGATCTGTTGCACGATAACCTCCTGTAACATTTGAATAAATTAACAATTTTTCAAGAAGTAAATTTGATCTAAATTAATTATATATATATACACACATACATCTATATAATTGAAAACTTCGTCCGTCTGTAACCACCATAGATATCCATGGTAACCACTTATGATTTTTATAGAACCACACCAAATTCATTGAAATTTGACTTTATAAAACACAAATAAAAATTAATTTATTGTAAAAAAAATTATTTAAAATACATATATTTCATTAACTTTTATAACTCTTTGTTTATTTGTTTATGTCCATCCTTCTATCGACCTCACGCCTCCGTTCAAACTTTAATTTGCGCGTATTTCGAAAAAATGTTAGTAGCTAAAGATATTGTTGATTGTAATTTTTCTTTCTCAATTCTATTTTTTTTCAGTTTGAAATAAAACTCCCATGTATAACTTTCTGTTATTGTTAAAGTAATTTTTTTGTTCTTTAAGGACCATATATCTATGTTCATTTTGATTGATTGATTGATTGAACAGTTGAATCATTTCAATAAGCGTTGCACTAAATTTTATTTTTTTATCCATTTTATGTTTTAACATTTTAAGGTGTAGGAACCTTCAAATGGATAATTAAATCATCATTTTATTGCATGGTGATTCATGATGCATATATATATATATATATATATATATATATATATATATATATATATATATATATATATATATATATATTATAGGCTAATAGATCTATTTCGGCAATTTTTTGCCATTCAACCTCCTCAAATCAGCCCTGAAGTCTTGAAAGAATTACTTTATATATGTACAACGCAATCTCCTTTTTTATCACCTAATGGAGACTTATATGTACAAATTGACGGTGTAGCTATGGGGTCCCCGTTGGGCCCGACTTTCGCTAATTTTTATATGGGTGATCTTGAAGCACGTGTATTTGAAAATCACACCAAACCTTTTCTGTATTGCCGTTATGTTGACGATATATTTGTTTCAGTTGATAACTTAGAAGAACTATTTAAACTGAGAGATGCATTTGTAAAAAATTCTAAACTACAATTTACTTATGAACTTGCTAATAATAAACATCAAATTCCTTTTTTGGATACTTTAGTTACTCGAAATGTATCAAAACTATCTTGCCAGGTCTATACTAAACCCACAAACACAGGCAATTGTCTTAATTATAATAGCGATTGCCCTGAAAGATATAAACTAAATGTTATTAATAATTATATAAATAGGGCCTATAAATTTTCAGAAACATGGTCTGAATTTCACAATGAAATTCTACAAGTGAAACAACTTTTGATAAATAATAATTATTCTAATTCTTTTGTTGATGCAACTATAAATAAATTTATGTCACGTATTACTGATAAAAAACATGTTTCAAAACCTAATACCAATAACTCATCAAATTCTTGTATAATTCCATTATATTATGCTAATCAGATGTCTAATAATTATAAAATAGATGAAAAAGTGTTGAAAAACATTGTGTATGATAATATTAAGGTTGTAAATAAAGATAATACACTCAAGTTACACATCTATTATAATAATGGAAAAACTCATAATCTTTTAATTAAAAATAGTATAAATAATGTTTCTAGCCCTGTAGCACAAACCAACCTAGTGTACCAATTTTCGTGTCCGTTTCCACATGGTCAGGTGGAAAATTACATTGGTCATACTAGAACTACTCTGTCTCGTAGATTGACTATGCATTGTCAAAGTGGTGCCATATACCAACATATGTCAACACAACATTCAATCAAACCATCACATAAATTTCTAATTGATAACACCAGTATACTAATGAAAGAAAATCAACCCATTAAGTTAAAATTAAAAGAAGGTTTAGCTATTAATAAATGTAAGCCTTTAATTAATAAACAATGGTATTCTTTTGATTTAACTCTTAAACTTTTTGGTTCTCTAAATAGTAATAAAACTAATAATAATAATAATAATAATAATAATAATAATAATAAATGTTTTAACTCATTTACAACTTCTGTTAGAAATATGCATGTTAATAGTGCCAATGTTTCTTCAGGTATTTCTTCGTTGAATGAATGTTTTGTACCAGACGTTTGTGTTTCAAAGGTTATAGATAATGTATGTGATTCTTCTTCCAGTCACGTCCTTGAAGTTGACTGTAATTCCGTTGTTAAAGGCTTTACTAACTGATCTTAATTATTTAGTTATTACTGTTATTATTATAATAATTTTAATTTAAATATTTTTTATGTTGTTACATTTGTATATAATGAATTTAAATTTTATTTAAATTGTATTTTAATTCCTTTCAATTAGTTGTATCTTTTACCATTTAGTCACTGCATTTTATTTTAAAAAGTTAAACGGCTCTGATGATGGCAAAAAATTGCCGAAATAGATCTATTAGCCTATAAGATTATGGAGTTTGTGTTTGGGAATAAATTATTTTTAAACCGATTTAGAGTATTGGAAAAAATTAAAAATAAAATCGATTCAGCCAAGTGCGCCACTTTTTTCAATCGAGTTTGCCTAAAAGAACATATAGCGCCGAAGTATTCAAAAAATATATATATATATATATATATATATATATATATAAAGGCAATATTACTTTGGGACAAGTTTTTCATTTAAGCAAGCTCGATTAAATATTACGGCCCATTTTCTATTAATTAACTTTTGAGCCAAATCTTCCAAACGTCTATTATTGGGGTTGACCGGCCGGTTTCGGCATCTGCCATCGTCAGAACCCCTAAAATCAATTGTATAAAATAAACATATAAGAACGAGCAATACAATTAGAATTCTAAAATGTGAGGTATATACACTTTAAATAAAATAAGTACCAGTAGATATATACATAAATACTTACTAATGGTTTGAGATTTCGGCAAGCGGCTCGAAACTTGTTAAAATGTAAATATTATAAAAGCGGATGTTTACAAATCGGTAATGACACAGGTAGACAGAAGGGATTAGCTACATTAGTTGAAATACTTTGTAAAATGTAATTCAAATTATACAATTAGTCATTAAAGTCAAAGCATAAAATCAAATCCGCAGCAAATTATCGCTCTTTTCGGCGTATTGTAATGTGACCAACATTATCTAAGTGCACAAGCAATTCTGTACGGTCATCATCAGTATCACCATGATCACAATTACCGCCATCCATCTCAAAATCAACGCCTTTATCAGTCAGTCCACCCTCCACATACGCATCATACGTAATGATATACGATTGTATATCATTAGCAATAATAGTCGCATCATCTAAGGACCAAACAGATTCAAGAGAATCGTGAAGGCAATTTTGATGCACATGAAAAGGACTTGAAGTCGGCAGACCACATGAAGTTTTACAACAGGGATTACATCATATACAATCAATTAAGTTTGTAATTGTAAATTGCATGACTCAGCAAGGATAACTACAAACAGTATATGTAACTTAGTTATGATAACATATAAGATAAATCTACAAGATTTATATAAAAGGTATGTATAATTTAACATAAGTACTGTCACTTCCGTACAACTACTTACGACAAACGGTTACACTCTGAGTGAGGTGGGAAAAGGTTGTCATATCAACAGAAACCGTCAGTCATACCAATCCTCCACACGAATCCAGAGATGACAGAGGCCCACCGGACTCAGCACCAATCACCAATGAGCTCGTCCCAACTCAAGCACCTTCAACCAAAACACCAGTTTTCCAGGAACTCCGTGCACCACCCAACTTCGGAAAATGTGTATCCTCAACCATCGAACCGTGCTGGTCAGAAGACAAAGTATTTATCACCAACGACTTTCTCTCACCCCCGGTTTCTTCAATCAAAATACCAGTTTCACAGGAACCCTGTGAACCACCCGACTTCAGAGAACGTGTGTCATCAAAATATTAAATTTTCAAGTTTATTGGTTGGCAGATCGGTCTGAAACACGGAGGTCGATGAATGAACAATTGGCTCTTCAGTTCTATAGCCAGCTACATCATTACGTTCATTATTGACGATCGTGTTTTTATTATTAACATCTGCATTTGGAATGTTTTTGACTTTCACTTTGGTGACGCGACAACAAGCCTTAGGAGGGAGCATATAACAGGCAGCGGGCCTGGTAGAACTAGCTATTGACGGGTTAACGGCCCCTGAGACATGCGCCGACACAGCAGGTCCGAAGAGACGAAGTGTGTGGTCAAATCTATCATCTTGGATGTTTATAGATGGCCTGTGTTGAATAATGAGTAAAACCTCTTTAATCCTGAGTCTTTGTGGATCAGATTCAAATGTAACAATCTCTGTATTTTCTTTCAACAATATATATATATATATATATATATATATATATATATATATATATATATATATAACAAGAAATGTTCATCCAGCTGTTAAACAACAAAAAGCTATAAATCTAACATAATAATAATAATAATAATAATGTTTGACTATATTTAGAGTGGCGTAAATCCTAAAGGACTTCAAGGCCACTGAAGGGTTCTTTGCAGAGGCAGCCATTTATAGGCGCCTACCCTTTTAGCAATGCGAGTGAACTCCTTGCTTAAGGGAATTACGCTGGTGACGCCGGTGAGGCTTGAACTGCCGACCTAATGATCAACAGGCGAACGCTCTACCGCTCTGCCACCAGCGCCTCATAACAGCAGGATTAAATATTTAACAAAGAGCTGCTTTGCAAAATGAAGATATTTCTGAAAATTGTTTTTTTCTTGAAGGACTTGGTGGTAGTGGGAAAACATATGTCTAAGAAATCTTATTGAGTTCAGTGCACAGTGTTGAGGATATCGCATTACCATTTGCATCTACGGGAATTGCTGCAAATTTACTACCAGGATTTGGTGGTAGTGTGAAAATATATGTCAACATTACCTTATTGAGTTCAGTGCACAGTATTGAGGAAATCGCATTACCAGTTGCAACTACAGGAATTGCTGCAAATTTACCACCAGGTGGAAGAATTTATTCTCAGTTCAAGCTACCTGTACAATTGTTAGATACTTCAACATCTTCAATGCGATTAAATACTTTAGATGCGGAAGTTATAAGAAATTATAATCTAGGATGAGTTTTCGATAGCACCCAGCACAGCATTGAAAACTACAGTTAAGCTTACAGATAAGCTATTTAAAAATACTAAAAAGTTTGAAATTATTTGATGGAAAAACATTTCTCATTGGTGGAGATTATTGTCAAACACTACCTGTAGTACCTCATGGCACCAGAGCTGCAATTGTCGAAGCAGGCCTAAAGTTTAATGAACAGTGGAACAGGTTCAAAGTTTTTAAACTTAAAAATTATGTCCGTTCTATAGATCCTGACTTTAGTCAATGGTTAGCTAAATAAGTAATGGCACCTTAAATAACAATTATGAGTTTCCTGATGATATAATAGAAATTCCTCAAAATATGATATGCAAAAATTCTTTAATTTGATGCAAATGAAGACATGCCAAACTACCCAATTGAGTTTCTCAATGAACAAGCACTGTCTGAAATGCCGCTACATAAAGTTCAATTAAAAATTGCTTACCTAATAATGTTATTAATTTTTGACACTATACGAAGACTCTGCAATGGAACTCAATTAATAAATATTGCAGAAATTTGAAATGGGGCAGGTAAGAAAGAAATTGTGTTTTTTCTTAATATAGGTTTAGCTCAACAAATCCAGAACTTCCCTTCGTTCTTAGAAGAAGCAGTTTCCAGTTAAGCTACATTTGCAATGACAATAAATAAATCTCCAGAACAAACATTAGATATGGTAGCCATTTATTCACCAGAGCCTGTGTTTAGTCATGGACAGTTATATGTTGCCATGTCTCGAGTACGTCCCGATTGCGATGTTAAAATAAAAAATTCTGAAGGGATGGATCTAGGACATCTAATTAAAGGATCTGATGCTATTTCTACAAAAATATTGTTTATAAAGAGATATTCACTTTGTAATTAATAAAAAATTATTTTTAGATTATTTTTATATGGATTGTTATTTTGTGGTTGATAATAAAACTAATTTTTGAGTTAAATATTTTTTTGTTTATCTTTTTAGGCCTGTCGTCCGACAGGCTTTGAAGCTAATATATATATATTCATGTAAAATCGCTGATTTTACGATCAGTTTCCCATTGATAGACGTTAACGGATTTAGAACAATTATTATAGACATTATTATTATATTAGAAGGTATAAATAGGATTTATTAATTGGTAATAATAAAAATAATTTTTGAGTTAAATATTTTTGTGTTTTTCTTTTCAGGCCTGTCGTTCGACAGGCTTTGAAGCTAGTATATATATATTCATGTAAAATCGCTGATTTTACGATCAGTTTCCCATTGATAGACGTTAAAGGATTTAGAACAATTATTATAGACATTATTATTATATTAGAAGGTATAAATAAGATTTATTAAGCTGCATTTATTATCATCCAATAAACTACAAAACCATTCTATTGAGCCCGGTATACGATTTGGTTATATCGTAACATTGGTGTCAGAAGTGGGATACAAGAATGGTTTTGAAAGCATTGGATGAGCTCTTGATACTCGAGTTGAGGCGTGAACTTAGAAAAGGAGAGCTCAGTGATAAAGGAAAAAAAGTCTGAACTCGTGGACCGCCTCCGGATATCATTGGAGGACAATGGGTTTGACCCAGAAGAGCACGAGTTCGAAACAGAAAATGAATTGTTGAAGGCTCTGAACAAGATGTCGGAGGAGAGTAGAGCAGCACGGGAGGAAAACAGAGCAGCACAGAAAGAATTTAGAGCAGCCATGAACATGATGAGAAAGGAAAACCAAGCAACATAGCAGGAAATGAAGAAATTGATTCTCAGTGGTCAGGTCGATCCTGAGAACAGGGTAGCAGAGACCGGTGTGGCGTTGCTGTCGGAAGACAACAGCAAAGAGGAAGAAAATGGGAATGTTTCTGACAGTGGTTTGCCTGGGTGTAGTCTGGATGGTACGACTGTTGAGAGTTTGGTCGCAGGGATGGCTTAGGCAGTGGTGGACACGGTTCTGTACCAGCGGATTGTTGGTGAAGAAAATGACGTGGGTTGCTGCAGCAAAACCCAGTTTGAACTGGAGTCCACCAGCTGTGTCTCAGATCATGTGACAGATGATGGCCATACCGACTTCAGAGGTCAGGTGAGTCACGAGGAAGACACTGAAAAGACAAGTGGTCCGTTTTGTGTCGGAGCGCCTTTGTGAGTGATACTACCCCGGATGAATCAGCTGAAAAAGTTGCTGCCCTGGATGTTGCGGAACAACCTGAAAGTGCTTCTACGGATGCTAGTGCCTCAGCTCAGAACAGTTTGGTTAATGATTTTGTGTTTTGGTGGTGGCTCGCGCAGGAGTGGAGCTAGAGCTTAGGACGGTCAAACAGTTTTGCATCGACGACAACCTTGTGTTTGGAGGCTGGAGGAGCAGTGGAAGGTCGAAAACTGACCGTGGCGTGCAGTTGCGGCTTCGGTTGCGTGGAGCCGTCAGTGGCCTGGTAAGGGCTCGCTGTGGTCGACAGTCGTGTGCGAGGAGATTGGAATGTAGTGATTTGAAGAGGTATTCAAGCCCGTAACGCCAAATCGGAAGATCACACAGGCTCCAGCGAGACTGGAAGAAACTGTGTCAAGCAGTCGAAAGACTTGACCATGTTGTTTACGTATTGCGGTCAAGGCCATGAATGAAGATATTTTGGTGTTCGTGGCCGAGTAACTTTCCACCTGACCATGTGGAAACAAACACGAAAATTGGTACACTAGGTTGGTTTGTGCTACAGGACTAAAAGCATTATTTATACTATCGTTAATTAAAAGATTATGGTTTTTTTATTGTTATAATAGATGTGTAACTTGAGTGTATTATCTTAATTAACAACCTTAATATTATCATACACAATGTTTTTCAACACTTTTTCAGCTATTTTATAATTATTAGACATCTGATTAGCATAATATAATGGAATTATTCAAGAATTTGATGAGTTATTGGTATTAGGTTTTGAAGCATGTTTTTTTATCAGTAATATGTGACAAAAATTTATTTATAGTTGCATCAACAATAGAATAAGAATAATTATCAGTTATTAAAAGTTGTTTAACCCGCAGAATTTCGTTATGAAAATCGGATCAAGTTAAAATCAAATAAAATTGATTCAGCGAAGTATGCAATTTTATTTAATCGAGTATGCTTAAAAGAGTATATATATATATATATATATATATATATATATATATATATATATATATATATTATTTTGAACGCAATTTGGCGTAATTTGTTCTTTTAGACGATTCTAGGACTGTTCATCAAAGGACGATTCATCAAGGGACTGTTCATCAAGGGACTATTCGTCAAAGGACTATTCATCAAAGGACTATTCCACATTGAGAATAGTGATCAAAGATATCTAAAGCCACGCCCCTCTTAAGCTGCTAGTCGACCTCTGTATACTACTGATATTACAAGGCAAGCGTACTCGCTGACATCGATGACTATTATTATTAATGAGAATAATGAGTAATGTAATAGTAATGATCATTTTATGTTTTTGGTTTAGTCTGTTTTATAAACTTATTTTTCAAATTTGTTACATAGAATTGGAATGATTATTTTAGTGTTTCGATATCCGTAATTGACCGTAATAGTAGCTCATCTAAGATATATCTTTATAATCTCGATTATAATCTTGGTTGTATGTAAGTATGTGTGTACAACCTGTAGTGTGCACGTTGTCTGCAGCTGGAATTCAAAACTTTCTCAGCTTCTTTCTTGCTATTGCTAACCGGATTCGCCATCGCCTATAAATAAACCCGCTGGGGTTTTTTCACTTTCTTAATTCTCGTGTTTGTCATCATGCCGCGTCACCGGGGCCAAATCTGGAAGTACTTTGAGAAAGAGACGGTCACGCAGAAAGTCAATGACAAGGATGTAAAAGTAAATCTTGCCAGATGCAAAGACTGCAGGAAACAGTATCATTTTAACTATGGTAACACCACAGGCATGCGAGGACATCTCAAACGCAATCATCCTCTTGCCTTTGCGACGCTGGAGAAGGACAAGACTGACAAGAGTGCCAAAAAAAAAGACCCCGGCACCGCGCTTGACAACTTGGAGTTGTATGATGAGGAGTATGAGCGTCGCCGCTAAATTAACCCGTTGTTTGGCTGGGCCAAGTTCCGACAACAAGATACAAAACAACTTTGTTGACAAGCTGCTGTTTGTTCAGCAGAATCAGGATCGGGTCACCATCAAGAATTGGATCCTTTTCAACAAAGATATTGGTGTTGGTGATGACGAGGTCGAAGATGAAGGTAGAGATGTGATTATTTTGGACACTCCCAGCAGTGTCGGGAGTCAGGATAGTCTGCCAGGACCATCACAGTCGACTAGCAAACATCAACGTCCCAGCCAAATTAAAAATTAAAAATATTGACAGTTAATATTGACTATCAGTGGACAGTGATTTTTTTTATAATATCGTCAATAATTACAATTTTTGTGAAATAAAAAAATGACTAGATTTGATTTATCATATATATAGAATAGGTATATAGGAGATAAACGAACTATCACTCTGTATACGAAGACACGATTTAGAGTCTTTTGTAACATTTAATGGATTTAAGAAATCAGCAGAGGAGTCAATCTCATGTAATCTCAGTAATCTGCAATCTATTTCTATCTCCATTAGTTTTTTCACTTTCACTATTGAATTGCCTAAAAATGTCGTTCTATTGGTGTGCTAGAAGGTTTTCTACTTTTCAATTACTTGAAAAAATAATTTAAATTTTTCTTTTCATTAGCAAGTAAAATCATTTAATTAATTTGATAAACTACCACATAATGGGAACTAAATAAATACTTACTATCGGCGGTAGCGTTTTATTTAGAGTCTAAATTTAGACCAATAGATGTACCGAAACTAAACAAATGAAACTTATTTCAAGTTTAAAAAAAAATTTGGTAAATTTTTATAAATTAAAAAATTTTTTAATATTTAAATATTTTTTTCAATGAATTCCTTTAATGTAGTTATTAATATTGTCTGTCGCGTATAGTTCATCTCTCTATGTTATCTCGTTTTATTCGAGACAAAATTTCCACTTCAGTCAAGATCCCGATATCGTATCGTATCGGAATCGCCTCGTTATTGTTCGAGGTGTCTCGTATCGTTCCAGAAAAATAACGGGACGCAGAATCCTAGTTTTTATTATGTTGCTTCTACTCTTCGTTGTACTTTGTCTTCGATAAATATGTAAACATATCTGATATGTCTCGCCGAAACAAGTTATATTTTGTCGTTGTAGCTGTAATTTTATGAGTTTTGATGATGGCTGATAAAGCCAAAACCTGCACGTCAGCTCATGACAAAAAAAATTTCAGTACTTTATTTCGAGAATATTTTGTATACTGCATATAGCATTACAAGCCAACTACCACAAATCATTTCAATATATTATCCTTATCATCACAACTACTGCAATCATCACAAGTAACATAACAACCTTCATCCCAGTTAACAAGTTTAACTTCACAGCAGGTGATGGGCACTCCAACTCTCCCTGTACTCAGATCATCAGCTGAAATTAAATTTAGTCCTTGACTTTTTTTTGAAAAGAATTTAAAACAGAATATCAAAAAATTATATAAGCATTGAGAAACCATTTTTCTGCAATGAATGCAATATGAAATATTGAATTCATGCATATTTCCAAGTAATGTTTATAAAGCTGAACAATGTAAACAAGTGAAAATAAAAAATAAATCTTTCAAAAACGCTATTATATCATTTACAAACTAATAAAATTCTTGAAAGCATAAAAAATAATAATAAATTAGTCTAAACAAAAGTTTGGACCAAAGATGAAACGCTCACAGAATCAGGCCAAGCGTCATACTGCCTGAGCTGCAATGCCTCAGAGCAATTTTCCGATATTGCCAAATACCAACCGATATACCGGCATAACGCTATATCGGCACAGCCCTAATATATCTATATATATAAAAATGAATGTTTGTATATATGTATATATGTCCTTTATGCATTGCTACACCATTCATCCGATCGTAATGAAATTTTCACACAACCTTGAGAGTCAAGGGGAATCAAATATAGAGAAATAATTTTGAAATCCGTCACAAAATGAGCGGAGTGAAGCGGGTGAGCGAGCGGGAACTATATATATATATGTATGTGTGTATGTATGTATGTGTATGTGCATGTATGTGTGTCTGTGTTTATGTATGTATGTATGTATGTATGTATGTATGTATGTATGTATGTATGTATGTATGTATGTGTTTTTTACAATATTTCGGCACTAAATGCTCATTCAAAGTATGTATGTGTGTGTATGTATCTTTGTAGGTATATATGTATGTATGCATGTATGTATGTATGTATGTATGTATGTAGAATCGGATCTAGGGGGGGCAACTGAGAGCGAAAGAATGAGCGGGAAAGTGACAGCGAACGGATAACGACCGGGAGCGGGAGTGTGTATGTATCTATGTATGTATGTATGTATGTAGGTGTGTATGTATGTATGTATGTATGTATGTATGTATGTGTGTATGTATCTATGTATCTATGTATGTGTGTATGTATCTATGTATCTATGTATCTATGTATCTATGTATGTATGTATGTATGTATGTATGTATGTATGTATGTATGTATGTATGTAGAATCGGATCTAGGGGGGGGAACTGAGAGCGAAAAAATGAAATGAAATGAGTTTATTTATATAGCGCCAGATAAGTCAGAGGTGCTTACGAAGGTTCCTTAGAATAGGAAACTTCGAAGAACACGCTATTTTCATAGACATGAGAAGTTAACCCTAGATAACGCTGAGTTTACGTGAGCACATGTGAGTTAGTTTCTTGCTCAAGGAAATTACGTGCCTGGACCGGGAATCGAACCCGGGTCCTACGACTCTCAAAGTCGGTATCTATACCACTAGACCAACACGTCCCACAGACCAACACGTCCCACAAATGAGCGGGAAAGCGACAGGGTACGGATAACGACCTGGAGCGGGAGCGCAAGCGGGAAGGAAACGGGAGCGAAAAAGAAACGCATTAGGTAAACCTCTAAAAACCCTGGGCAATATGTATGTATGTATGTATGTCCTTTATGCATTGCTACACCATTCATCCGATCATAATGAAATTTTCACACAACCTTGAGAGTCAAAGGGAATCAAATATAGAGAAAAAAATTTGAAATCCGTCTCAAAATGAGCGGAGTGGAGCGGGTGAGCGAGCGGGGCTATATATATATATATACATACATACATAAATGAGCGGAAACGGGAAGCCAACTGAGAGCGAAAGATCGAGCGGGAAAGGGAACGCGACCGAGAACGCGACCGGGAACGGGAAAGCAACCGGGAGCGGAAAAGCGACCGAGAGAGGAAAAGTGACCGGGAGCGGGAAAGCAGACCGGAACGGGAAATCGACCGGGAGCGGGGAAAAAACGGAAACGGGAAAGCGTCTGGGAGCTGAAAAACGGCCTGGAGCAAAAAACCGACCGGGAACGGGAGAGCAAGGTCTCATTGATAAGATATAAAGAGCCTCTTTAATTTTCAGCCGGAAAGAGTTGGTTTCACTTGCTAAAATCGAAACACCTTCTTCAAGTTCTTTGCGTGTAAGCTTTTTCAAATGAATACATTCATATATATATATATATATATATCTTTGTAAACAACTCGGTACTTGCTCTCGCTATTAACTTGTTGTTTCGCGTCTAAAACTTTGAGGTTTTGTCGATTTTGTGTTTCAACATTGATTAATTAATAGTCTAAACAAGATATGTCGAAAGCTATAACTCTCGAAAGTCTAGAAGTAGTTCTCAGCCGTATCGTCGACAGAATGAGCGACAATATGACGCGCTTACTGGAGACCATGAATAAAAACTATGAGGCTCTTCTTGATAGAATAGCCAAAACAACAACTGACTCGTTAAAAGAAATGTCGACCAAACTCGAGGACATTTCTATAAGATTGGGTACTTTGGAGTCTGGGACTGAGTCTTCTAAATTAGCGACGGATGAGCGAAATCTATTAGGCAATCCATCTAGTATTGCCGAAGTACTGACTACCACTCTCTGGAGGTTGGAACAAGAAAAAGATGACAAAAAGTGAAGAGCAAATAACATTGTCATTTCTGGTTTGAAATATGATGAGAAAAAATCAGATGCAGATTGTGTGGTAGACCTCTGTAAAAACAACCTTGCTGTGGTGCCCAGGATTGTCGCGACAAGGCGGTTAGGAAAAGAACTTAGAAATCCCAGAGCAAAAATATGTGTTACTCTAGAAAACCCTGCGGCAGCTGAAGAACTGCTGATGTCGTCTCGGATCTTGCGCTCGTCCAAGAATGAGGATGTACGAAAAATCTTCATGAACAGAGACCTGACAAAACAACAGGCTGAACTCAACTACAAAAAGAGATGCGAAAGAAGAAAAGTTACTGATGGTCATCCTCCTGCCCTGGCTGGGTTAAGTGGCGAGGGTCAACTTTTTCGGAAGTAATGGTAGCACCCTAGCTTTCACAAACCTCAGAAGTATATCTAACAAGACTGAAGATTTTCGTTTTTTTCTAGAAGACTGCAGACCAGATGTTTTGTATTACTGAAACTTGGCTATTAGAAGAGATTCCAAGTAGTTTATTTCTGACTAAAGATTATGATTCAGTTCGATACGATAGAAAAACTCGTGGAGGGGGTGTAGCGATGGTAGTAAAAACAAGTATTCCTCACAGAACCGTATTAGTACCTGATAACTTCCGGCATATTGAACTTGTTTGTGTAGATATTGAATTAAACCATAAATCATACAGAATTGTCACATACTATCGTCCTGGAGGTTTTGGTGCTGAGGCGGAGATCTATATGGTGGACAGTATTAATTGTTTTAAAGCGTTATATTCTCCGATACGTACAATGTGCCTGGTTGGAGAATTTAATTTGCCGGAGGTGGATTGGACCTGTTACTCATATCCAAACAACAGAGTCTACGGAGTGTTCATGGAATTTGTAAATGAATTTTGGACTTCAACAGTTTATTCAAGAGCCGACTCGAGGAAACAACATTCTAGATTTGGTGCTCTCTGGGGACTCAATGTTGATCTCAAATGTGGAGTTCAGATGCCAGATCGCTACCAGTGACCACAATGTAATGATTCTCCATTTAAATGATACAGATCCAAGAGACAAAAGCGATGTTCGAAACTCATATATGTTTGATAAAGCAAACTTTGCAGCAATAAACAACTTTCTGAAACTTGTGAAATGGGACGACATCTTCCAATATTGTTTCGACGTAGAAAACTGCTGGAATGCCCTTCAGCAGTGTGAGTTATGTGACACAAACCTTCGTTCCAGTTCGTACTGTATTGAGCTCACGAGGACGACCAAGGAAAATCTCCAATAAAATAAAACGTCTATATAAATCCAAATTATTCTTCTGGAAAATCTGGAAGCATACTAAAGAGAATAAAGATAAAATCAAATACATGGAGTTTTCAAAATTATGTACTAAAGCAGTAAAAAGAGAACAATATGACATTGAGAAGGGTCTTGTTTTATCTGGTAACGTTGGTGCTTTCTACAAATATATTCACAACAAACTCTCCTTGAATTCTAAAATTACTGGGATAGAAACAAGTGATGGCCCGATTGTTACAGATCCGGCTAAAATGTCAAATGTCTTCAACGACTATTTTGCAACCGTTTTTACGAAAGACGATGGAAGTAATCCACCTCTGGTGCAGAGGTCTCCCAATCTCCTGGAAAAAGTTACGTTCACTCCTGATGTTGTTTTTTCAACCCTCAGAAGTCTTCGAATGACAAAATCTTGTGGCCCAGATGGTATACCGAATATATTGCTTAAACGCTACGCCCAAAACTTGACTATTCCACTCTGTCATATTTTTGAAATGTCTCTCAAAACACGAAGATTGCCTGAAATATGGAGAACTGCATACATCACACCAATTCACAAAAAAGGGCCTACAAGTGTTGTCTCAAACTACAGACCAATCTCTCTCACGTGTACATGCTGCCGCGTTATGGAAAAGATTGTTAGCAAAAGCATCTTGGCCCACCTCTCTACTCATGGTCTTATTTCTCCACATCAGCACGGTTTCCTGAGACAGAGATCAACTTGTACGAACCTTCTGGAGTGTGTACATGACTGGATTATGGGGTTACTGGATGGTAGTCGAGTGGACATTGTTTATTTTGATTTTCAAAAGGCTTTCGACTCGGTCTCCCATCCAAAGTTGAAGACTAAACTCATTAGCTACGGAATATCAGGTGATTTGTTGGCATGGATCTTGGATTTTTTGAGTGCTCGAAAACAGCTTGTTCGAATTGGTGAGTGCTTATCTGCTCCGAGAGATGTTACCAGTGGTGTCCCTCAAGGAAGTGTCCTGGGTCCCATACTCTTTCTAATTTTTATTAACGATATTACGGATGGTGATGCTTCTGGACCGGTCTCTGTCAAGATGTTTGCAGACGACATAAAAATTTACTCAGCAACTAAGCCCACATCTTCTTCGGCTCCAGAAAGACAGAGAGCAATTGATGAACTAGTTCTCTGGAGTGAAACATGGCAACTGAATCTGGCACTATCAAAGTGTTTTGTATGTCCCATTCACAGGCGAAGAAACGACAAAGGCTTCGAAATACCTAGATATCGAATTGGGACATACGAGCTTAAACCGACCGAGCAAGCAAGGGATCTGGGTGTACTAATTGATAAAAACCTTGATTTCAAAAAACACATTGAGAACATTATCCACTCTGCGTCGGTGAAACTTAGATTAATAAAACTATGCCTCCTGTCTAAAGATGAAAAAAGCATTCACTACATACGTGCGACCATTGCTCGAATACTGCTCTCCAGTTTGGAGCCCTCTGCACAAGTACCTAATCGACGGGCTGGAGAAGGTTCAGAAAAGATTCACCCATATGGTTCCAAATATCAGCCATCTACCATACTCGACCCGTCTCAGCTTTTTGGGATTGAAAACTCTAGAAGAGCGCAGACTTATCGCAGACCTTTGTTTCTGCTACAGATCTTTAAATGGAATGGTGGATTATAGCCTGGTTGGACAATTTAAACGAGCAAATTATGAAAAAACAAGGGGCCATAGCTACAAACTGATGCCAGGTCAATATAGAACTGACGATGCCAGGTTTTTCATAACTGGACGCGTGGTCTCAGCATGGAATTCTTTGCTTCAGGATGTTGTTGGATCATCAAACTACAGTCGGTTCAGAAGCTTGATAAATCAGATGGATTTATCTAAGTTTTCAAGACTTTGAATTTTTCATGAAGCATTAGCAGATCTGGATGTCAAATGAACAGATTTTTGGAAGTATTTGGAGGGATTTTGAAGATTGCGGAGGAAGTTTCAACTTCACGGCATTATGTATAAGCGTTAAGATCAACAATTTGTCAGGTTTAACCGTTCCATAAATGCAAAATTTAAATATTTACAAGATTTAATATCTTATTCAATATGTTATACGCGAGCATACCTTGCTATTGTATGTTTCTAACATCTTAACAATTTACGATTTGCAACTGAGAATGTGTACATATTTCATTTATTGGTTTTTTTTTGTTTCGTTTGTACTGTCCGAACGGTATTAGAGGCCGATAGGCCCTTCTGTTTGAGAATAAATAAATAAATAAAATAAATAAATAAATAATGATTAAGAATACTCCCGAACTGGAGATACATCGTGAGTCTCTTTGCCAACGTAGCGGTAGTGTGACCAATGTATGTATCCACCTTCCAATGTGGAATTGAACATTTGAAATGGTACACCACGTGACTTTGTTGCAACGGGTCAGTGATACTTGTTCTATCAATCTTGATGACCAAATTGAAAAGTTTAAAAGAAAACAAAATAAAAAAACGTTCACTTTAATAGTTTATTAGAAAAACATTGGTTGATCTCGGGTCGATTCTCTTTAATCCAGCACTTTATGATACACGATGTTTTTTGTTTTATTATCGGGCGAAAAAACAAATAAATCTGATGGTGTGCCGACACGTGAACACGCCACATACAATTGACCATGAGAAAACCATGCATTATCCAAGTTCAGACCACAAACACTCAAAGATTGGCCTTGTGATTTGCTAATCGTCATAGCAAATGCTAGGCGAATCGGAAATTGAATTCTTTTAAAACCGCACTGCCTTGCTTCCGACGTTGAAAATTTCTTTGATGAAGCGTTCCAAGTGTAATAACGTGGCATCTCCGAGTAAAGCAACGTTTGTGCAAATGGATCGTTCTGGCAAATCGCAAAACAACTCGTTAATGTTGTTGCTGGAGGTGTTTCAGCACGTTGAATAATATTCGACGCGTTAAAATAAACTCGTTGACCATTCTCCAGATGCACAGCCAAATGGACAACAGTGGGATGACGTTCGTGAAAATAGAATGAGAATATACGCCAAATTGCCTCATTGCAGTTCACATATTTACCAATTTGATAGCGTCTAATCTCGTCATTATCTGAGCTTTGAATGCCAAAAACTGCCATATCGCTGCCTTTTGTTACATATTTTCAGATGTACTTAATTGACTTTACCGAGTTGCAATACTCAACATTGCAATGTGTCTTGAATGTTTTGGAAAGAAGTGGCGAATATGGAACAATCCAACTGTTGTCAACCACGAAATCGTTTCCTTTCACTTTCTTTGTGACAGTTCGACCGTTATCATTGGGTGATCGAAGTCGATATAATGGATAGCCATCAGTGCCAGTGATGGTCTCTGTCGTAAATTTTCGTGGATAACGTTTGCAAGACTTGCCGTCGACCATGCACGGTGATTGGCGGTTGATGGCGACACACGGTCCATGAATCATATTCATAACTACAACCTCATGTAGGTCTGGATCGATTTCGGGATCAGCAATCTCGGCATTTATGATACCATCTATTTCGTCAGGTCTAATTTTTTCAACTAACCAAATGAGAATGTGTGCATGAGGCAAGCCTCGTATTTGCCATTCGATTGATTGAATACATCCAGCATCGAGTATCCCCAAAAACGTGTTGCTTTACAATGTAGTTCATCAGCGACCGAATTTTTTGTTTGAAGTGATCGGCACGACATCACCGCACATGTTTTCAAACAATTTCAATCCACTTTGGATTACAGGTGAAGGTAATGAATAGATCTGGCCGACCGTAATGACGAACATATGTCATTGCATCCTGCGCATATCATGCATATGATGCGGACTACCTATATAAGTAGCCGGTAGAATAGTTAATCGACCAATGTTAGCTGCATCTCCTTCGGTGCTCTTGTCTTCGAGAATCACAAAGCCGGGCCATACTAACGCGGCGCCTTTCTCGCGCTAATTCCAGTTCTTCCGCGGTGAATTGGTTAACATTGTTCCGATGCCTAATTGCCTGACGGCTATTTTGGGAAAGATTAGATCATCTGGGTCGCGCATTGTTATTTATAACGTTTTTGTTAAAAGTAATAAAACTTTAAAACTCGCAAATTAATTCCAACGAACGAAAATATAATATTGACAGAACAGCATTGACACTTTGTCAATGCCAAATGGAAAACGGAAAATGCGAAACTAAAAATCATATATCTATGCTAAAAATATCTTTTATATTTTTATGGCCCATAAACAATAATTTTATTTTATATTTTAATTGAAAAAGATATTTACTTAATTTTTTCTGTGAGATTTTCAATTGTAAACAATGAAATAGTCAGAAAATTTAATAACATGCACTCTACCCCATTTGCGCATAAATGTCATGTTGCGGAAAATTAAACATCTGTATATCTCGATAACTCAAACACCAAATTGAAAATGTATTTTGTCCGTAAGACCAAATAGAGGGTGCTCTACAACTTTGCCATTTGAAGTTTTTTTCTAGGACGCACTGTTAAGGCTGTATAGCTACCGGGGTACATACTGCGGTCCCCATGGGCCACTCCATGATTCAATGTCAATTTTTTTAGTTATTCTGTTAATAGGAGCTGAGAGAAATCCAATAAATCAAAAATCTCTAAAATCGGTTCAGCCGTTCTTGAGTTATAAGTGTCGTAACACAAACCCGACTTCCTTATATATATATATATATATATATATATATACTCACAGATGTTCTCATTTTGAGTGATAGTTGTGACATAGATACTATTTACTCAATCAATCTATTTACTTTTTATATTTATTCACTTTTTAATCAGTTGTGCAATCATAGTACTCTTTGGTTCATTCAATTTTTTCAGAGTCTTGTTTAGTGTTTATATATGTTGGTTAAATTTTTGCTGTCACGAATATTTGACTTCTGCCAAAATTATTCAAAAATATTCTAACTTTGGCGAAAAATGCACTTCGTTTAGTCCCTAGTAATAAATGAAAAAAGCTGAACAACAAATGCCTAGTTACTGAACCACTAAATGATTACGGTTTCCTTACAAAATATAAATGCATTAATTATTGCTTAATTGATGCCAGGAAAAGTTATATCATTAATTGGTAATTGGAATAAGCCAATAAAGTAATAAATTAAAATACTGTTTCGCTTGGATTCAAACCCAGATCCTCAAACTTGAAAGCAGACAGGCAAACTGAAAGCGCCAGTTTACATTTGACTTGATCGATTTGATCATTTAATTGAAGCCACTTGAAGGTTATCACTGGTTGATAAGTGTTTCTATGAGATTTTTTAACCTTTGTGATATTAAAAGAGCACTTCAGGGTATAACTACCTCAATATGCAAGTACAAAATGTTATGAACAGCTTCGAACAAATAGGATGCACATATAAAGTAAGAAACAGTAACAAAAAACTGCTTTTAAAACACATTGAGACTCACGTAACTGTATTGTTCCACCACCACATGTTTCAGTTAACCCATAACCCTGACTTATAGGGCAACAGAAACAAATGTTCATAAAAATGTGTGTGTCCGTAGAAAGTGGAGCTCCTCCAGCAACCATCATCCTCAGATTTCCTCCCATCATTTTTTTCAAGCTCTTGAACACAAACCTAATTATAATAAAAATAAATAACATAATTTTTGAATATATTACAGTTTGTATTTCTAAATACTGAATCATTTATAGAATTTTTTTATATTTTACAAGCTGGGTTACCCAGTGTTGCCAAAGCTTTTTAGAGGCTTTTCTCTTTTCTATCTCATGATAGTTTTTTTCTCTCGTTAATATGCTTTTTCTCTATCTCTCTCTTTCTCTCCTTTCATTTTTAAAAACCCTCTCAAACACTTGTTTTTCCAAAAACGCTACAAGCAAAAACTATTTGAAAAAAAAAATCAATGAAAAACTTTTTTTCCTTCTCTCATTGGTTAAAGTTAGAGATGTCACGGGTACGACTTTTTGACTTTTTTGGGTTCGGGTTCTTGAATTTTGAACTTTCGGGTTCAGGTTTGAGACTTTCCAAAAACCCGGTTCGGGTTTTCAATTTTTCAAAGATCGGGTTCGGGTTTCAAAATTAAAAACTTTCGGGTTCGGGTCGGTTTTGTAAGTATGGTTTACATATTTTTATAAATACGTCTGGGAGTGAATTTTGGACTATATATTATTAAGAATTGGTTTAATGGAGCGAAATAGTTGGGACTTCCCAACTATTACAATAATAAACAACATATGAACTACAGTACATATTTATTACCATGTTTTTCTTAACTTGCTTTCTTATCTGTTTGTCCACGATTTATATTTTATATATCTATATATATATATATATATATATATATCAATTATATTTTATATATCAATTATATTTTATATATATATTATAATAAATAAACCGGGATCAGGAAAGCGACTGGGAACAGAAAAGGGACTGGGATCAGGAAAGCGACCGGGAGCGGAAAAGCGACCGGGAGCGGGAAAGTGACCGTGAGCGGCAAAGCGACCGGGAGCGTGAAAGCAACGAGAACGGGAGTGCAAGTGGGGAAGGAAACGGGAGCAAAAGAGATGCATTATAAAAACCTCTAAAAACCTTGCTCAACGCCGGGTACCCCAATAGTATATATATATATATATATATATATATATATATATATATATATATATTCATTTTCTTCTTTCAAGCCGTGCAAGGAGCAGTATGGTGATCCTGTCGAAGTTAACTTAGATATCGGCCCCTGGTCCATGTCGACATCTGCTATGGATCATGTCGTGGACCCTGAAAGTGGCGGCGGTAAGAGCGGTGATGGCTCTCGACACGAAAGCTTTGGCCAGCCAGTCCGTTACAACTCGTCATGTACGTGTGATCGGGTTTTGGTAGATGCGACATTGTGTGACGACTGTGCTGTTTCAGCTGTGCCTAATGAGATTGTTTCGATAAATGAAGCAGTTAATGATGAAAATGTTCTTTTGGCAAGAATGGTGGCAGTTCTGCATTGTGACAATATAACATTGCGACGTCGACGATAACGTTTTGTGTAAAATAACGTGGCATTTTAATTAATTAATTTAATTTTGGCAATTCTTCAGAGATGGTTTTCGACTTTCAAAATTTTGGGTTCGGGTTTCAAAATTAAAAACTTTCGGGTTCGGGTCGGTTTTGTAAGTATGGTTTACATATTTTTATAAATACGTCTGGGAGTGAATTTTGGACTATATATTATTAAGAATTGGTTTAATGGAGCGAAATAGTTGGGACTTCCCAACTATTACAATAATAAACAACATATGAACTACAGTACATATTTATTACCATGTTTTTCTTAACTTGCTTTCTTATCTGTTTGTCCACGATTTATATTTTATATATCTATATATATATATATATATATATATATATATATATATATATATATCAATTATATTTTATATATCAATTATATTTTATATATCAATTATATTTTATATATATATTATAATAAATAAACCGGGATCAGGAAAGCGACTGGGAACAGAAAAGGGACTGGGATCAGGAAAGCGACCGGGAGCGGAAAAGCGACCGGGAGCGGGAAAGTGACCGAGAGCGGCAAAGCGACCGGGAGCGTGAAAGCAACGAGAACGGGAGTGCAAGTGGGGAAGGAAACGGGAGCAAAAGAGATGCATTATAAAAACCTCTAAAAACCTTGCTCAACGCCGGGTACCCCAATAGTATATATATATATATATATATATATATATATATATATATATATATATATTCATTTTCTTCTTTCGAGCCGTGCAAGGAGCAGTATGGTGATCCTGTCGAAGTTAACTTAGATATCGGCCCCTGGTCCATGTCGACATCTGCTATGGATCATGTCGTGGACCCTGAAAGTGGCGGCGGTAAGAGCGGTGATGGCTCTCGACACGAAAGCTTTGGCCAGCCAGTCCGTTACAACTCGTCATGTACGTGTGATCGGGTTTTGGTAGATGCGACATTGTGTGACGACTGTGCTGTTTCAGCTGTGCCTAATGAGATTGTTTCGATAAATGAAGCAGTTAATGATGAAAATGTTCTTTTGGCAAGAATGGTGGCAGTTCTGCATTGTGACAATATAACTATGCGACGTCGACGATAACGTTTTGTGTAAAATAACGTGGCATTTTAATTAATTAATTTAATTTTGGCAATTCTTCAGAGATGGTTTCTTTTTGAACAATATCATGGTTGTGCGAGATGTGATGTAGATCTGTCGTTTGACTATTAATAGATTTTGCTTTTCGACCGTATTTTTAAATGTATAACAGTTTTATTATATAATTTATTTTCTTAATATCTCCCTACAGTAAAATAAATTAACATGTCATTCTCGAAAAATAAATATTATTATTTTGTTTCATTATCGGTTTTAACTAATTTCACTTTTCATTATTCTATCCATGTTTTGTTTTTTCTTTTCGGATCTTATGATGACAAACAAACTGTCGAAACGTGTTAGCTCTGTTTATTACTTTAAACTTATAAGTTAGACCTTTTAGTTTATTTCATAACATAATTGTTTTAAAAAAAAAAATTTTTACAAATAAACGTAAATACGGCTGCAAACAAGGAATTCGTTAATAGTCTATCTTCCCAACAACGGGCTTCCCTTCGACGTTTGAGTCTTTGGCGAAAAAATTAACTGATACAAAATGGGCAATTATCTTCAATGCAGTTTGCGTGCAAGAATATATATATATATATAAAAACCGAAAAAACATGTTTTTCTAATGCACTAAAAAGAAGAAAATAAAATATTACAAAAACTTTTCAAAATAATTTTTCTCTTGGCTGTGTGAGAAATGTCTTGATGGAGGCATTCATTCTCGAAAAATTATTGTGGACATTCTTTCAACAAACAAGCCAGTTAATCAGAAAATAATTAAAACTACGTGATTTATCGTGTTTCCATCTGAGCGCATCAAAATCTGAAAAAAGTCCAACATCATAGAAAACCCCTACTAATATTATACACAATATTAAATTAAAAGTTTCATCTTCGTTTGTCTTTCCGTCTAACAGTTATATATTGATTATCATCCAGATGAATAAACACATTTGGGATCTGAATGTCTTCCGAAAAAACTGAAGAGCTTTCACCAATCACCACCACATTCTGCAATGATCCCTCCTTTATGATTTCCGATGAAACGCCAGTCGCTGTCACATTTTGCACCTAACCATCCTTCACAAACCCTGAAGAACCATCAGTCACCAACAAGCCCTCCTCCACAGTTTCTGACAAACCTTCCGTCACCGCCACATTCTGCATTAAATTTTCCTTCAAAATATCTGAGAAAAAATCTGTCACCATCACATCAAGTATCATTTCTTCTTTTGCAGTTATCATTGATCTACCAGTTTGTGTAGATGTTTTCACCATGCATTCTTTCACATTCTTTATGGAAACATCAGCCATCAAATCCTCTTTCACAATGTCCAAAGTACCATCAGTGACCGCCATCTTTTTTAGTAATTTCTCTTCAAAAACCTTTATAAAACTACCAGTTTTCACCACAAATTTTACTAAATCTTCTTCTTCGATCTTTGAAGAACAAACATTTACCATATCATCACAAGCTTTCATGTCTGATAACACATAGTCATTATTATAGGTGCCTTTGCTATCACCATCAGAAAAACATTGGACAGATGTAATGTCAGAAGAAAGTTGCACAACCAGAGAATCAACCGCAGGTGGACCAACACCAAAAAACCCACCATTTTTTCCATCAGTTACATTTTTATTTTTCTCAACATCCGTGCAAGCAGCATTGAATAGAGACAGTGTACCATCCGAAAAAATCTTTTTGCATGTTAATCTTTGGTTTGTCTCTGGATATATACAATGCCTCATATAATTTAAGCCTTGCAGGACATCGCTCTCTACGAATGATTTCTATAATATCATCCAAAAGTGCTCTACTGATATGGATTTGCTGATGAGTTTTCAGGTGCTCTTTGAGTGTGCATCGTTAATCTTCTCACTAAAGTTGTTCTGGTGTGCCCTATGTAGCAGTAGGGTATATCATGATGATATGGACAAGTAAATCGATAGACATTACTACTTTCTTTTAATTTATTGTTGGAAGAAACCGGACTGTTTTTTAGAATAAAGATGGCTGAAAAAATAGCCGAAACTTGCAAGTTAAAAAGTAATAAAGATTTGTATAATCGGGCGTTCTTTGAACAACTTCGTGGGCGAGTTAAATTACGTGAACTATCTCATATAATAGAAAACGTTTGCAACAAAACTTGGTCAATAAAATTTAACCGAGCCTGTATCGACGAAAAATTAACACCTAATTATTTGAATAATAAATATATATATATATATATATATATATATATATATATGGTGGCAGATCAGTAGAGCGTTCGCCTGTCGATCGTTAGGTCGGCAGTTCGAACCTCACCGGCGTCACCAGCGTAACTCCCTTAAGCAAGGAGTTCGCTCGCATTGCTAAAAGGGTAGGCACCTATAAATGGCTGCCTCTGCAAGTACACTTTCTCGCCTTCGAGCAAGACTTGTCTTGGAAAAGGCGTGTGAAAAAAGAGAATATATATATATATATATATATGCCTTCCGTCTGCCGACGTTCTTGGCAGCATCGACCAAGATCTGGCCGTATGCAGCGAAGACAATTTCGCTTCTTGTAGTGACCAAGAAGTGGACACTCCAATTACCGTTAGCCATCAGACTACAGATGTTCTTAATGAAGTTAAAGAAGTTCAGATGGCCACCGGCGAAAACAATTCCGTTTCTTTTGGCGACCCAGAAGAAGACACTCTAATCGCCATTTGTCCTCTGACTCCGACAACCGATGTTCTTAACAATGTTGATCTGGTTTCATCGGCGAGCGGTGAGGACAACTTTATTTCTCGTGGCAACCAAGGAGTCGGCCCTCTTACTCCTGCTCACCTTCCGATCGCTGACGTCGTCGGCAATGATGGCCAGGGCCTGTGTCCAGTCCATGGATCCCCATCACGTGATAACTCCAGTCTGGAAAGTGTGCGTAGCCGCGGCGTTGGTGACTTGTCGGATGACCGTCTTCCCGTGGAGTCCGTGTCTTCTTTCCAGCTATTTGCTCGACTCGTCAACAACGTTAATATAACAATACGACGCGGTAGACGTACCTAGCCTGATTGCGCGCACCTGACAACAATTACCTAGCGCATAGTTGTGTAAATACCTGCGCTGCGGCCACTATCGCCATGTTTTCGTTTTGTTTACAATTATTTTCCGCTTCGGTTTTTACTAATCTTGTACGTTAGTTACCTACCTTTTATATCTTGCTTTCCACTTTCCATACGTTGTTTTTCTATTTCAGTTTTCATTAATGTTTATTCTCGTCGTTTTATAGTTTCATTCTATTTTCGCATTATAGTAAATACATTTTAACTTCGTAATTTAAAGGGCTCCGAAGATGCTTTTCTGCGAAACCGATCGGTCAGCCCTCGTTTTTAATAAATCTATTTAAAAAGCGGAGTTATCATGAATTCAAGAGATTTTGAAAGCTTGGCGAAAAAACGTATCAACGCAAAGTGGTCTATCATTTTTAACAGAGCATGCCTAAAAGTAAACATTACGCCGAAATACGTTCAAAAATATATATATATATATATATATGTTCTTACACGACCGTTGTTGATGACTTGGATCAACCTGTTAGTCCTGATGATACCGCGCTCACCTGTGTCGAAGAAGAATGTCCGATTGATGACAATTGTTCGTACTCATCCAGTTCCTTCCTCCATTTACTTTCAAACGAGAACATCACTGTTCGACGAAAGCGGAGATATTCTTGATTTTATTTATTTAAATATATATATATATATATATATATATATATATATATATATATATATATATATATATATATATATATATATATATATATATTTTTCAAATAATTAGGAACAAGATGTTCTTTCAGACACGCTTTATTAAAGACTATGGCCCACTTCTTATTACAAACTTTTTCTATCAGACGTGAAACTTTTCGAAAATCAGAAATACCAAGACACTTTTGAACGAACTGGTATATATTTTTATTAATGTTTTGGTCATGAGCTGACCTGCAGGTTTCGGCTTTATTAGCCATCATCAGAACTCATAAAACCAATTTACAGCTACAACGAAAATATATAAAGTGGTGTGGCGAGACATATCAGATATGTTTACACATCAATCGAGGTCAAAGTACAAAGAAGAGTAAAAGTAAAATATGAAAACCGCTAAGAAACAACCAAATTTTTTGCCTCGGAGTAAATAAATAAACAAAAAATAAACAAAAATATAAGAAAAAATAAAAAATTACATGTGCTAAAATATACAACCAAATTAAGTAGTAAAATATAACTATTAAAAGAAAATTACTAATAAAAGCAAAGAGGTAAAATAATAAAATAAGAATTTAAAGCTACAATTCAAAGATAATAGGATATCGATAAAATTGAGAGTTTAATTAAAAGTTGAAAATGATCAACGTCTACGTATAGTAATATTGCAGTTATCAATCAAATGCGGACACATCGGACCAGTCCCATCACCATCATGCAGGTCAGCAGTCTCGAGGCCTCGAGGAGGTTGGCTCATGGCTGACAAGCCAGTGGAGCACTGTTCGACCGCGTCCAACACTTCAATATGGTTGGTAGATGGAGAAAAGGAAACAGGACCACAAACTGGGCCGTTGTCGTATTGGTCGCAAGGATGATCATAACTGTGATAAGATACATTTGTAGTCTTGGTTGGCGAACTCCTAGTACGGAGTTCAGATCAGAAAAGGAGAGGCAAGGTGTGACAAAAGGAGAATGCGGGAGAACAGTGAATAGCGGAGTCCTTGGCATGTCGGCAGGGCACAGTTCGGTTGCATTTGAAACATCGATACAGTTGGTAGGGTCTATTTCGTTGGCAGCGTCTATTGCGTTGGCAGACAAAGGAGATAAAACTCGACGAGAAATGGAACCGTTGTCGTACTGGTCACAAGGATGGTCGTAACTGTAATGGGGAACACCTGTAGTTTTGGTTGCCGAACTCCTAGTACGGAGTACAGATAAATCTGAGAGACAAAAAAGTGAAACACATACAGCAGCAGGATGGGCAGTGTAATTTACCTGTATATCCATTGTTTGCTACACTTCAATTACGAACAACGGTTCTTAGCAATAGCATAGCACTAACGTAGGTAGTCGCACAAAAATTTCAAAATTAAAACATCTACCACGCTAAGCGCTGAACACGTAAAACTTGTGCCTAACGTAACACGGTTCATGAAGCTGCATGGGCTAGTAATAATAATAAAATAACAATGTTTGACAATATTTAGAGTGGCGTAAATCCTAAAGGACTTCAAGGCCACTGAAGAAAGGGCTCTTTGCAGAGGCAGTCATTTAAAGGTGCCTACCTCTTTTAGCAATGCGAGTGAACTCCTTGCTAAAGGGAGTTACGCTGC
This sequence comes from Erpobdella octoculata, assembly GCA_963978895.1. Lineage (NCBI taxonomy): Eukaryota > Metazoa > Annelida > Clitellata > Hirudinida > Erpobdellidae > Erpobdella > Erpobdella octoculata. The sequence goes on along the minus strand of OZ022240.1, from coordinate 12,853,132 downwards.
TGACGCCGGTGAGGCTTGAACTGCCGACCTAACGATCGACAAGCGAACGCTCGTAGAAATAACATGGTGATAAAAGTTTACGATGGTCCCAGTGCTAATTATGAAAAAATTAGGTTTCCAGGAACCTGTATAATGTTAAACAAACAAAAAATACATAACAAACTTTCCCAGGGAAAATCATTTTCAATTTCAAAGGACCCACAGAATGTTAAACAAACAAAGAAATTACACTAGGCTTATCAGATCGAAATTTTGACATATATTATATGAAGATTAAAAACAGTTAAATTAATTAATTAAAATGTTGAAATTCCTGCTTCCTGGTACTATACATTGACACACACACACACACTGAAATGCAGTTTCACATACGAACGTTTTTAATCTTTTTTTACAGGACCATCTTCGTCTGAAAATTAATAAGTAAGAAACAAGCATTCATTTAAGCTGACCGACCGCGGACGTAACACTAAAACACTTTCAAACACTATTTTTAGCCGTTTTCAGGATTTCGACATTATACCGGTAGTACCGGTTTTTGGTCCGGAAATACCGGTACCGGTACCGGCAAAAAAAAACATACCGGCACAGCCCTAATTAATATTAACAATAGCACAATGGTGTTTGTGCATTACTCTCACATGACTTATTCTTCGTTGTGTAAAATGCATGACAGTTTTGCAGGATAATTCTATGGGTATAGTTTAGAATTATTTCAAAAGGAAAAACAAAAATTTTTGTTTATTATTTTTTAGATAACAACGAAAGTAAACTCTTGGGTTGAATTTTATGCTTACTTTAGTGCAAGTTTCACATTCTTTTGATGACATCGTATGAAGCTTGTTTAAGTTGACTACTAATGGCGTATTTTTCCTATCGGTGCATATCAGTAAACTAATTTCAAATATCAAAAGCATAATTTTATCATTTTCATAATTATTGTAAGGCTGTTATTAAAAATGGACTCCGAAACCCCAGATGAACATAAAAATCGACTAATCCGTGAGAAACAGAAACGTTATTGAGAACCCCAAAATGAAAACCAAAACATTGAGGAACAGCAAGCAAAAAGACAAATGAAATTGTCCGCATCTAACTAAAGAAAGATAGATTAAAAACTCAAGGGTTGACTTTTAGATCACAGGGCGGCTTGCCACCCCGAAAATAGCTAGTGCAAGGTAAGAAAAAAAGTAACAGCCTTTTAACAACCTGTCCATAAGAGGTGTTGAATAGCCAGCAAGATACCACTTCTTTTTGTAATCATATGCAAATTTAAACACTGCTTTCTTCCATTCTCCACTCTTATTCACTTTATCCCAAACCGATTTATACATGCGGTCCATTATGACCTGTCGAAATTAAAACAATCGTTATTTCAAAATAATGAAAAAACAACAAATTACTAACTCACAGGAACTAGAGCCATAAGGGTGGGACGAAGAATGGATACATCTCCTTTGCTTCCTCTCTTGATTTTGGTTGACTGAGATAAAAATAGAACAAATTAAATCAAATTGCTCAAATGCCAATTTTCAGACCAAAAAACATTCCAGTGAATTATTTAAATTATTTTAAATGAATGACATGCTGCAGACTCAAAAATGTCACAAAGTAAGAACACAAACAAAAGTTTGTGAACTCATATGAGAAGATCATTCGAGGCCAAAGTCCAAACACTTTCACACAGAGCCCACAAGCTGCCAATTTTCAGGCTAATTATTTTCTAGCAAAAACAACTTTTTTTAAAAAGGTCTTCAGTCTAAAAATTAGATCTTCAAAACAATTAGCTGCAAAATGTTCCATATAAAGCTAGAACACATTTATTACTCAAGCTGTTTCCCTCCTTTTTAACTTTTACTCAACATAGCACCAGATATAGACATAAACACCTTTTTTGTCAAACAAATACAAATAAGAAACCATTTGTAAATTTTAAGCATAATCACAATATTTTGTTGCACTAATTAATGACACATTTCACTGTTTTTATTTTTCGAATAACTTAAACAAACATGACCGACTGTATGATGTTGAGAGAATGTCTCATTGATCCCAATCTGATGCAGTATTCAGTTATTATGCTGGTTGAAGCTCGCTTAATCATTTTTATTCAGCATTTAATTCCACCTCAGATCTTAAATTTTGAACAACTAACTTTGCAACTCCTAAAATCTGCTAGAACAATTTATCTTTTGCACCTACGGAGTTTTTATGAATAAAAATGTATATAATAGATTTTTAACACCTCATACATTTCACCTGATCAGCTAGAGTATTTGGAGATGAGAAACCAATCTTTGCTCCATGACTAAAACAGCCAATTTCAGCTGCCAGTTCAAAAATGTGGGCCAGAGGAAGATATGCGACATAGGTGTCTGAAGAGCTTAAAATGTTTAACAAAATATTTCAAATATTTTTTTACACTTGAAGAGTAATAAATTAAAATGTTAATAAATAATGGATAAGAACTGATACTGAACATTTCAATTACTCTACCCAGTTATCCATTATGTTAGAGTTTAATTTTTATTGAAAATGATTAATTTACCTAACACCTGTGCAGAACTGCATAATGCCAGAGAGAGAGGCACATATATTCTTATGTGACATCATTACACCTGTCAACAAAAACACAGAAAGATCTTAATTTGAAGATTTTCACAAAATTAAAAGTGTTTTTGCAATATGAACTTTTTTAGGTCATTAACATATACAACAACAGTTGGATTACAAACGCAGACTCCCAACATCAGAAAGTTACTAAATGTTAACACTTACTAGTGTTTTCTAAAGAAAATTTTGAAATAACTTTTAATGCAACATAAATGCAACAATTTTATAGAATATTCAATGAAAGATCATATTTAAAAATTTATTCTTTTAATTTAAAGATAAGAGGCAAAGTTCACTGTATTTACTAGATCGGGAGAAACACACATACCAAGAAAGAAAAAAAAGAGAAAGAAACACGAAGAGAGCCGAGTGGAGAGAGAGAGAGAGAGAGAGAGAGAGAGAGAGAGAGAGAGAGCAACAGCATGGAATAATAAGAGAAAGAGCACTTAACTGAACACACCAATTCAATAAAAAACAGAGTTCAATATGTGACACCAGCTTAGTTAAATAGCATCAAATATATACTGAATGTACTTGTTAAGCTTTAAAGCCAATCCCACTGATAAAGAGTTTTATGACATCTAAGAAAAAATTCAAATCTATTATAAACAGAAAAAAAATCTGTTTTTATTTAGGTGATACGAAATAAACTAGAGTTTGATCAGCACAAGCACCTGTCTTTTTATAAAAATCTAAGCTACATAATTCGGTAGTGGCTATAGTTCGGGTTTGGTTCGGTTCGCTAGTGGCTACAGTTCGGGTTCGGTTCGGTAGTGCTTACAGTTCGAGATCGGTTCGCTAGTTGTTAAAGTTCGGGTTTGGTTTGGGATAGCTATGGCTCAAGATAGATTCGATGATAATTGCATTAAAAAATAGTCAGTTTATTAATTCAAGACATTTAAAAAATTAAGGTTCCATATTATATTTAAAAAAAATTACATGTTTAATGTTTCGGTACTCATTCGAGCACTTCGCTCACTCATAGTCATGTTGCTGACACTAAGCGTGCCTTTCCTTCTGTAACAAACGTTTCCAGCTCTTGCTTGCTCCATTTAGAACTGTTTGCTAACTTATTAGTATTTGCCATATTATTTAAGTTGTTCTATATAATAAATACAACAAACAACAAAATAGGTAATTCAAGCAACACGACCACACGGTGTAATAAGCTACGCGAAAAAGAAAGTAAACATAACAACAAAGATGCATAAGCTTCTATAAGACAAGCAATAACAGCGATATTAAATACAGAAAACAAAATAACGATTTTTATTTCAAGAATATTTCATAGTCATAATTTAAATTTAAAAAAATAGGTTCTTTTTTTTTAACATTTGAACATTTATTGAGCACGAAACAAAAACAATTAAGTACAACAGTGAAGTTATAAATAAGGGAAAAAAATCAAGTGCTCAAAAGGTTCATCCAAAGGGAATTACTTCCCGCTAACTGGACGACCTATAAATGAAAATTCAGATTTAAATACGAACCGAGAAATAAAAGTTAACATAAGTGTATAGGAGTAAACATAAGTATATATAAGTTAACATATTTGTATCGAAGTTAACATAAGTATATAGATATTGAAATTATGAATCTAGCTGTAATATGTAAGATTTCAACAATTTTTTAAATAGCGAAATGCTTTTCAATGAGGAAATTGTTATCGGAATACTTGAATACAACCGCGGACCAAAACACTTTATGGAGAATGTTTTGAGAGTTGTTCGAGCAAAATCAGACCGAAAGCAATGCAAAGAACGCACATCATGAGAACGTACATGAGACGATTTTGTGAAAAGGTTATCAAATGACGATGGTAACATATGGTTGTCATATTTGTACATGAAAATACTAACAAGAAAAGAATTAATTTGATATACATTCAGTAGGTTATTCTCGATCATTTTCATTTTACAAGATGATGTAAAGGGCAAGTTAAATAATATTCGGATGATTCTTTTCTGTAAGATGTGGAGAGACTTTAGACGTGTAGGATAATTTGAAGCCCAAACAATATTACAATAGGACAAGTAAGGGTAAACGAGAGCGTAATACAACATCATAGAAATATTTTTATCCACAAATCGACTCACGCGAGATAGAATTCCACAATTTTTTGCAACTTTAGAGGTGACGTAATTAATATGGTTAATCAGTGAGAGGTGCTCATCAAGCAACATTCCAAGAAATTTACACGAGGAAACTCGCCCAATAGGTTTATCGTCAATAAGAAGTTGATAATCAGAACAAATTAATTTATTTCTATGGTGGAATAGAATATAGTTGGTTTTACTTATATTTAAAGAAAGTTTATTAGCACAAAACCATTTATAAACGGAAAGTAGTTCATGATTAGTAACATCATAAAAATCTTTTAGGTTTTCACCAGAAGCAAAAAGGTTGGTATCATCGGCGAACAAGACAAATTCGAGACGACGCGAAACAGTGCACAAATCATTAATGTAGATAAGAAATAAGAGAGGGCCTAGCACCGACCCCTGAGGCACGCCACAAGTTACCCGCCGCGTTGATGAAGTAACTTCGTTGTAGTGGACCTGTTGAGTTCTACCGCTCAAATAATCTCCAAACCACATTAATGGAATCCCTCGGACCCCATAGTGTTCAAGTTTTTTTAGCAAGACTTTGTGATTCACTGTATCAAAAGCCTTGGCCAGATCCAGAAACACGCCGATGATGTAGTCTCCTCAATCCATAGCCTCCGCAACCCTCGAGTGCAACAGAACGAGCGGCATGCAGGTAGAGTGATTTTTTCTAAAGCCGAACTGACTCCTGTTAATGATGGAGAATCTGGCAAGAAATCCATAGAGCCTGGAGTGCATAGCTTTTTCAAAAAACTTTGAGAAGATTTGTGAAGGGGAACTACTTTTGCCGACTTTAACTGATCAGGAAAAACCCCTGAAGAAAAAGAGCAGTTTATTATGCAGGAAATAATATTGGCTATCCGTGGAACAGAGCATCTTGCAATACACGGGTCAATTCCGTCGATTCCACTGCTGTGTGAGATTTTTAATCGTGTCGATATTTCAATGATCTCGCCCAGTGTTGTAGGTACAGCATCGAAAGAATGGACCACGGGATTACCAAGATATTCATCAAATGTTGCATTAGGAATTAATATATTTTTTGCGAGATCTGTGCCAATGCTGGAGAAATGGTTATTAAGGAGAGGTCAAATAACTCCCGTCACCCGCATCAAAAGTCCTGCACTGCTCCACAGAAGATCGCTTGCCCATTAGGCTCCTAATGATTTTTCATGTTTCTTTAGCATTGTTTTGACATAAATTGAATTTTTTTGAATAGAATTCTTTGATTGTCGCAATTTTCATTGATTTGAAGCGATTACGGTACACAGTGAATTTCTCTTTATTGGCCACTGTCGGGCTCTTGAGGTATTTTTTATATAAGGCATTTTTCTTTTTGCAGCATTTCATGAGATTGGGCGTCATCCAATCCTTATCAAATCTAGCAGGACCACGAGTGTATTTAACCAGTGGAAAACACTTGTTGTATATTTCGAGATACTTATTAATGAATAATGAGTAAGCAGAGGACGCATCACCACCATCGGCCACCCCAATCACCCCAGACCAGTCCATCTCACCCAACATCTGTTCAAACATCTCTTTCTGTCTCAGGCTGGTCAGCCTTCTAAATGAAACCTGATCTCTTTCAGTATTGGTGCGAGGTGCGAGAACAGTTGACAGAAAAATCGGAAGATGATCAGAGATATCATCAATCACAATCCTAGCAATAGAATGTTGTAAGGGGTAGTTTGTAAATATGTTGTCAATTGCAGAGGCAGTTTTAGAACTTATCCTGGTAGGTGCCGTAAATGCCGGAAGAAGACTGTAAGAAGCCAGTAAATTGAAAAAATCAGCCATAGACGAGCTCTGTTCTCTACTGAGAAAATCAATATTGAAGTCGCCCATTAAAAGAATATTCATATTTCTTTTGACAAGACAATTTAACAAAGTAGAATAGGCAATTCAACGGGTTTGTCATCTCCCGGCGGGAATTCACATTGGTTCCCTTCAGGATTTCCACTGAGGTCGCTGTTGATGCCATGGGCGCCATCAGTCGCACAATAAACTCCAAGGCACTCTTAGCCACATTCGGTGGCTAAGAGTGCCTTGGAGTTGAATAGTACTTTAAATGATGACGTTTCTGGTTTTTCTTCTTGGAGTGAAGATCTCATCTCGGTTTGTCTTGCAAGTGATAACACACGGGATAATGACACGACCTCTAACGAAACATTGATGAACAGTGTCCATGAGGATTTGTCGTGTCGGGACAAGTCTCCTGTTTCCACCTGTTGTGGGACTCATTGTGCCCAGGATGTCAGTGATACATCTAGTAAAACCTCAACAGAAGAACCTAATAAATTCGCATTGTCTGATGTTGCAACACGATGCATTCCTGATTCTCCTTTGAATACTAACTCTCTCATCTCGGGTCAACATGGGACGGATTGCACACAAAGTACTGACATGATCGCGGATCAAACATTATCGGACGAGGACGAATTTGTGATGTGTAGCAATGAACCTGTTGATCCACTCCCTTCTGTTTATTGTGCGACTGATGGCGCCCATGGCATCAACAGTGACCTCAGTGGAAATCCTGAAGGGGACCAATGTGAATTCCCGCCGGGAGATGACAAACCCGTTGAATTGCCTATTCTACTTTATAGTGGTAATATAACAATAAGAAGAAAAAAATAAAATAACATGTTCATGTTTGTAATTTTACATTGTATTCTTCTATAAGCAAATTACGACCATAGCCATATTCTTGTACATACTATTTTATTTTATTTTAAATTATTTGAACTTTCTTAATACATATTTCTATTATTTTTATCTCAGTTCCTTTTACGATATTCTAATATCTAGGGTAGGTACGCTCTACCTGGTTTTATTGTTTATTTCATTGTATCGTTTCTTGCGTCGACGTTTGGTTTAAATTTTAAATGAGCTCTGAGGATGACAATGTTAGTCGAAACGGTCCGTTAGCCCGAGTTGAATCAAAGAATGTATGTAGTTTGAAAAATTTAGAATGTCTGTCTAAAAAAATAATAAACGCAAAATGGTCTATTGTCTTTAATAGCGCGTGCCTGAAAGAATATATATATATATATATATATATATATATATATATATATATATATATATATATATATATATATATACATACATACATACATACATACATACATACATACATACATACATACATACATACATACATACATACATACATACATACATACATACATACATACATACATACATACATACATACATACATACATACATACATACATACATACATACATACATACATACATACATACATACATACATACATACATACATACATACATACATACATACATACATACATACATATATATATATATATATGAGAGAATAGTCTTCAAAGTCGCTCTACTCGTGTTCAGGTGTCTGCATGATAAAAGCCCACTCTACTCCAGCCTGGATCTTCAATCGACCAGCTCCATCGCCAGCCTCAGACTACTCCAATCTTCGTTTTCCGGATATCTTTGCGTGCCAGCTTCACGTCAAGCATCACACAATGACAGATGCTTCAAACTTATTGGCCCCAAGATATGAAATGATCTTCCATTGGCAATAAAACTTGCTACATCTGAAACAGAGCTCTGCAGCCTGCTCAAAAGATTTTTTTACCGTCTTTTACAATCTTCCACCGATAGTCAGTGGCTCCGAAGCTTGTTCGACCATGGGTCACTTTAAAAAATGCCCTAAATGTTACCCGACACAACAACAAAATCAAACAATTTGAAAAATTAGAAGAAAATTTCATTGAAAGTGATTTGATTGTGGCTATGAGCTTGGAAGATGTAAAATTGAAACAGGAAATTTAATTATGTTTTACTTGTAAAACTTCAGTCTGATAGCATCGAATCTTGTTTTGGATGTTTTCGACAATTATCTGGACAATTATTTTGGATAGCCACTATGAAATATGTGCTCTTTCATTGTTCGAATATGACGATTTCAATTTTGATAAAGTTAAGGATATTTTATGTACACAAATCAGTCACATTCATTTTCAAAAGAAACTGATGATATTGCTGGGAGATTTCAATATGTCTTTCAGCCTGATAAAGAAAATTTAAATTCGGGTTGAAAAAACCTACGACAAATAATGACTTACTGTTATTTGTTGGAAAACATATGAAGAACTAATGTTTTTTTATTATTGTAGCCACTAATTTAATTAAAACACTTACAGATAACATGAAAAATGTAAATTTCTCAATTCTAAAAAACGAAATTGAAGAAAATACAACATGGCTAAATAGTTTATATTTTATTTATGAATAATGATTTCTATAATAAAAGCTTTAAAAAGTATGTTTCCTGTTCTTCTTAGCCAAATTAATACATAATTAAACGTTATAATGAAGAAACTGAAAGAGCCTGTCTCATGCGTCATGCTTACAAGCTTAACGCGTATAGCCTCCGCTTGTACAGGCCACGCATTTTAAATTCTTGTCCAGGTGCTATTATATAGGAGTCCATGTGTCAGGTCAGCAGCATTCCAGACCCAGCCAGTTAGTGAGTGGGGCTGGTACACTATATAACTAGGTTATGGTCGGCACAAGCACTTGTGTTAATTAACATCACCTCACATTGTTTAGTTATTATAGAAGAACAAATTAAAAAAATCACTGAGATACCTATGTTTCAAGGCGGAAGTCTGGACGCGAGCACATACATAAACGATATACACAAAATATGCATAAAAATTTGCCTTTGATCACAACATGCCGTGCATCCTCAATGGCGAATGCAATTCGTGAAAGACATTTTTTAAGCCAGAAACACAATTAACCAAAACGTGCCAAGTGTCAATTTGGATAGACTGCTTGGCAAGACTAAATGCCAAGCTTTAACGATTTTAACCTTGTTACATACAAAATAACTCAACTCTAAAGAATAAACAAAGTAACTTACGAACTAACAACAACTCAATTTCAGAAAAAAATGTGACTACACTATGAAAACATATACAACGCTAACTATCTTCAATTTATTCCATAAAAAATAACTCAACTCTAAGCAATAAACAAAGTAATTCATGAGCTATTAACAACTCCGAAAACATTATATAAGTAGACAAGCACTTAGAAACAACTCAGAAAACATTATATAAGTAGAAAACCATTGCTAGACAGATTGTTTAGTTATGTATATGTGCAACATCTGGTTATCATTGTATAAGGATTAGCACTTTGATGAGTTAGCGTTACAAGCCCAGTGAATGAGTGTGAGTAAATGAATAAGTGAGGCTGGGACATTATATGAGTAGATATCAAGATTTATAAAAAAAAAAATCACAACGAAATCTACCCTTTGGTTGACCAGTTGATCCACTAGTATACATAATTACAGCCAGATCATTTGGAGATGGCTTCTGAGTAATAGGACCTTAAAAAAATTAGCATATAATAACTTAGAGATTTTAGGCCAAAGATCATTGAGTCAAGCATACATCAAATGGTGTTACAGTTAAGCTTACCAAAAATGTTTAGTGCTTTTGTTCCAATATTCTCCAGCTCAGAAAAGGATAATACTTTAATTCTAGCATCTTTAAAATCATCGACATCAGGTTGTTTTGCCCCTTCAAAGTAGACTATACACTTCAGTTGTTTCAGATGATCAATGATTTTCTGTTTCGTAATTAATATAAATTATTAAAGACAACATACATAGAGCTAAATAGTTAATAATTGAAATATTATATGCATGAAATAACAGTGATAAACAACCTTGAGCTTGTTCAAATTTTCAGCTGAAGTGACTATGATATTCACATCTGTTTCAGCCAGACCATACTTAATGGCCTCCTCACCAAGTGTTGCATATAATGTTATAACTAAAAGATTTTAAACAATTTGAACATACTAGCTTAGAAAAAAAATGCAAATTTTAGCAACAACTCACTTGGAGCATTGAGCTTAAAGCAAGCAAAAGCAGTGATGATCCACTTGGCACATGTCTCAGCATATATACAAACAGTTGGACTACTAGAATCAATCTCTAAAAGACCTCTTCCGATTTTAACTACCTTGTCTTTAACTTCCGCAAAAGTTAGCCAAGTATAATTACCATACAGTGCCTGAAAAATTAAAGTGATTAGATATGACAACAAAAAACTCATTTGAAAAGAAGATAATCATTTAAAACAAAACAAAAATCTAACTTTTTTGAAAATCTTTCCATTTGATTGTATTTCTTCTTCTTCATGGAGAAGTTCCCTTGTGCCCAAAGAAGGTAGGTCACTGTATGAGCTTACAGCATGTTCAAATAGCCCATCAATCGTGTAACAATCGTCAACAGGAGTGACCGTCAAACCATTGTGCAAGTCAAGAGATCTATAAGGACTTGACGAATCACCATCTATAACAGGTTTTGCCTAGAAATGAAAATATAATTTAAAAAACAACATCAAATGTCTACCTATCCTTGTTAACACAAAATAATAAAAATTGTTGTTACACTTATTGACAGCCACTGTCAGGGCATGTTGTTAAATTGCTCATGCTACTGAATCCAGTGCTTAACCCCACTAGCTCCTACTCAAAGTAGGAGTTAATTGATAGAGTTATTATAAGAAACTAAACAAACTTCGCTTCCACTTCCCCCTGAAGTTTAGACATTCAGAACTATTCAGACTTCAGCTTCAAACAATGGCCAAATAATGAAATAATCGGCTCCTATACAATAAACTTTTGGAAAAATCTTAAACTTGTTGAATTCCCAATTAATTAATGTCATTTAATATGCTAAAAAACAAAATAAGGATATCTTTATTGTTTAATTTAAAATTTAATCTCCTATACGTCGAGTATAGTAAGTAATAGTCATGCATATGAACCATATGATATTGTGTGGCTGGAGTTTTAATAAATCAGTAAACGAGATTAGTTGAAATGTGCCTGGTTATTGAACAAATAAATAACAAATGGTGACGATGACAGTATCACAAACAAGCGAACCCCTTCTGTTTATTGCACTAGGTGGTATATATGCTTCTTTTATAAGCTGTACAGTGTTCGCCTGGCAGCCTATAGGTCAGCGGTTCAAATCTCACTGGCGTCACCTTTGTAGCTTCCTTAAGCAAGGATTTATATATGCTTCTTTTATAAGCGGGGCAGTGTTCGCCTGTCGGCTTATAGGTCGGCGGTTCTAATCTCACCGGCGTCACCATTGTAGCTTCCTTAAGCAAGGAGTTTACTAACTCCTTTCACTAACCTAAAAAAAGAAAGAAAAAGTTTATTCCATGGCAGTCACTTCCAAAAGATCCAATCAAATTATGGAAAGCAGGGTTGTTAGGAGCTGTAGAGCCGCGCTACCACTACTGTAGCGGCGCTATTTTTACAGTAGCGGCGCTACTATTGGCTGACAATATCGTTGATGGTAGCGCCGACACTTTTTTTTAGCTGTTTTAGCACTATTCGCTAGCGCTACTTTTATTCAGACAAAATATGTTTTTTTATCAATCAACTGATTTCCAAAGTAAATGCCCATACACCAGCCACAAGTGAAGTGGGCTAAGTCAACCTACATTAATAGCCAATGCAAAAAGGTTTTTTGAATATTTGAAACTACAATTAAAATTCTTTTTAAATATTTAAAACTACAATTGAAATTTTTTGAATATTTGAAACAATTGAAATTTTTTTTAATATTTTGACCACCAAACCTGTGCGGTTATTGGTAGTGCTGTACACTATTAGATGCACCCAAAAAGAGTTTAGTAACAACCAGAGTTGAGCAAAGACATGTTTTGTGTACGTATTTTCACAACCCCAACGTTGATATATTTATCCATACTCATGAGGCCAATAATGACATCCTCAAAACTCCAAAAAACTCCCAAGAAAATAACGACGACGGAAACTGCTGCGCAGTGGTAAAGACGATTGGAAAAGGATAGACAATAATAATATGAAACAAGTAAGCAGTAAAAACACTTTTTACAAACTAGTCTTAATATATATGTATTTATTTTCACTAAAAATCAAAAATATTTATTTAAATTTATTTATTTTCACTATAAATCAAAAATATTTATTTAAATTTATTTATTTTCACTATAAATCAAAAATATTTATTTAAATTTATTTATTTTCACTATAAATCGAAAATATTAAATTAAATCTAGCCAAGTGAAAAATCCGCAAAGATTCACAAAAATACTATCACCGAAATTGAACATGTGTGCAAAATTTCAGAATGATTGGATAACAGGAAGGGGTTCAAAATTGGGAAATTAAAAATAGTCTGATTAACCTGATAAAGCAAGCTAATATGAGACTTGTAAAAAATTAAGTTTTCAAAAAACACGCTTTTATTTATGTGTGGAAAGTGCACTAAAAAGTATAAAATAATTTTTTTTCTTTGCTGCTATATGTTATTAAAAATATTTATGACTACAATTAAAAGCGTGGGCCGCTCATCATAACCCATGGATTAAGATGGAAATGGATTATGATGAGTGTTCAACGCTTTAAATTTTAGTCATAAAGATTTTTGACAACATATAGCAGCAAAGTAAAAAAATTATTTTATACTTTTTAGTGCATAATACTTTCAATTGATCTTATTGTTGGTTGTGTGCGCTAGACACTATTACCAAAACTTTGCTCTTGATTTTATCTCATACTCCTTATTGTCCGAAAATTATTATTAGTGCATTTAGTGCATTTGCTCCCCGCCTCCTCTGCCTATGCTTTCTCTTAATTGGTCGTCCATTTAACAATTTAAAAAATCAATATCAATCTCAAAGAGCAATCGAGTGTACAATGCACGGGCTTTTTGAAAGTTTTTCTATCGTTCTTCTCTCTTGCTCCCGTTTCCTTCCTAACGCTGGTCAGCAGATAGGTTGTTCCAAACAACTGACGGCGGAACGAGCAAGTCGCCAACCGCCGCCGATCAAAGGTGGGACGGACCAGCAAGCGTTGAGATCAGTACGTACAGTTGCTGCAGGTAGACTGGAGCCGTGTGGTGAAGGCACTTGTATATCATCTGGCCCAACTTGAACTGAATCCTCTGCAGGAAAGGAAGCCATTGAAATTGTGTCCGCATGTGTCCGCATGAGATCTGATATGGGAGACCAGCCGGGCAGCTGAAGAACAAGGCTAGCGGCTGCCCGAAGAATGAATTAGATCCTGTTGATTTGAAACTGTCTAAGTCCGGCCATGACACAATTACAGTAATCGAGCCGGCTGTTCACAAGTGCTCTGATGAGTGAATGGGCCGAGTCCGTGGTAAGGCTGCGGCGGACGACGCACAGTTGACGGAGATGATAGAAGCATGAACGAGTAAGATGAGAGATGTGTGTTTCCATAGACAAATGACTGTCGACCATCACACCGAGATTACGAACATAAGTGGAGGGCCTGACTGAGACACCAGCGATAACCAGATCCCCCTTCGGACAGAAGCTGAGTCGACCAGGCAAACCCAGCCAGATCACTTCGGTCTTAGGATTGAGCTGATCCTCAGCATAAGAATGGACAGAAAACCGATGTTTCGTGGCAATATGTAGGACGTCAGCAGAATAGAGAAGAAACAATAACGGGCCCAGAACGGATCCCTCAAATACCAGAAATGTCAACAATGATAGATGGAGGGGGAAGATCTGATCTAGTAATGACCAAGTCCAGCGTGTTACCATGCGTATGCATAGGGCCGACGACAGACTGAATAAATCCAAAAGAACGTATGAGGCTAAGGAGACGGATAGAGTGAATCAAGACCTACATTTGGTTCATTTGATGGTTTAGTTCTATTGCTTTACATAAAAACACTTTTTCGCTCTGTTATAGAGCGTCTTAACTCTAAAGAACCGTATTTGTACAAACCACCAATTAGCTCTTATGTAATTACAAACTTTTATTTAAGATTTCTAAAAAAATTAGGTTAAATAATTTAATATTTCCATCAATATTTTTTTGAAAACATTATTTAATTTTTCGCCTTGTATATAAATGCCAGGGTGTTGTTGCTCCAAGTATTGTTGTTTAACCTCGACAGGCATCGTCACAAAGTATCAATAAATAGCATTTCTTCATTACAAAACTTCTCCAAAATGTTTTACTTTTGTAATTTAATACTACACTTAATTGGCAAATATTTTGCACGAGTTTTAGGTTATCTTTCACATAAACGGCTCGGGCCGAATCTTCCAATAAAATAGTCCTATTTTGTTACAACTTTAACCCTAACCCTAATTATCACTTTTCATCGTGTTTATAGTAAGCAAGGGCGTTTGAATTTTCCGTCCGTGAATTTCGGTCCGTTACTGGACGTTAATGGTGACGTCCGTTTCCGTTAAAAAATATTAACGGACGGAAATTAACGAAATTTTCCATTAAAATTTAACGACAGGCAAATTTTTCCGTTAATTTTAAACCGTATCTTTTGATGCCAAAATTCGATACAAAAAGCATACGGATATCCTTGTGTGGTGGAATAACCAGTCAAAGGTATTGCCACTTCTAGCAAGATTGGCCAGGGCAGCATTTTGTATTCCGGCATCAACAACATCTTCTGAACGGGTTTTCAGTGCTTCAGGCAACATTGTTACTCAAAATAGGGAAAATCTCAACCCTGATACAATTAAACAATTAGTTTTTTGCCATGAAAATTATGAAAAAATTAAAGTCAAAAATTGGAAAATGATTACTAATGACTCAGAAGACACAGAACTAAACTAGATGATTGAAATATTTTTTGTTTATAATAGAAATTTTATTTAAAAACAATATAACAGTAACAGAAATTTCATTTAAAAACACTTATTATGAACTTTATTTTTTCAATAATAAATTTCATAACGTTTTTTTCATTAAAACGTTTGTTTAAATTAACGAGTTTTAACGAATTTCAACGGGAATTAACGGCCGTTAACGGAAATTTGCGTTAAAAAATTTAACGATAACGGCTTTTGGAGTAAATTGAAGGTAAATTATTTTAACGCAGCGGAAATTAACGGTTTTACCTAAAACCTCCAAGCGCCCATGCTTAGCTTATAGCTAATTATAGCCGAGAATGTATTAATTTTTCACACAGCGGGCCGTTTATGTGAAAGATTACCCTTTTCACCTCATTAAAATAGGTCAAAAAGCCGTTTTTGAAACTAGGGTGCCGCTTATGTGAAACATTACCAAAATTAAATCCAAAAGTACAAACTCTCTAAACTAAACTTAAACTAAAGTAACTAAACATCTTACTTTTAATCGTCTTGAAAGTTTCAACTTTTTACTAGGATTATCAATAATGTAGAATGGAATGAATGTGATGACGTCTACGACAAAGGAAATGCCCCGCACACATATTGAAAAAACCGTAATCCAAAACATTTTTTGTTCTTGCCAACCCTCAACAACAACGAAGTAAAACCAATTACTTTTTAAACCAAACGCAAATAAGTACACGCTTGTCAGTCACGTGGCGAAATCCTCATCCGTAGCTTGCGTTTGAAGGATGAGACCAACACTTATACATAATTAATTAGCTCGCGTTTTAACGATGAGACGATTTTCTGAGCAGTAAGAAATAAAACTTTCGGACCAACTTCTTTACAGAGATGAAATTTGGGGGCAGGGAAGTCATTTGCCCGTTCCTGATTTTCAGAATTCAATTTTTTGTTCACCTTGAGTTTACTATATAACTTTTTAATTTTAACTTTACCTAATTTAGTGATGATTCAATGGGTATTCAAACGATTTTTGCATGTGTTGACATTTATATATATATACGAGATTAAACAACGTACTAATCAACTGATTGATAAACTGTTGTCTTATACTAAAGATAAAACCTTGACTAAACTTGTTGGTGATTTTTCTCCTGCTTACTTGTACGGCACTGTAAAGGTTCATAAAGAAAACTTTCCCTTACGACCGATTATATCACAATGTCCTACAGCTACTTATAACTTAGCTAAATACATCAATACATTGCTTACACCATACTGTCCTGGCCAGTACAGTCTTCGATCTTCACAGGAGTTTGTTAACTTAATCCATGGTTGTTCTGCCAATGGAATTATTGCTTCACTTGACGTTGAAAGCTTATTTACAAATGTACCTGTTGAAGAAACAATTCGTGTTATCTGTGACCATGTTTATCGACATCGTTCGTTGTCACCACTTCCTTTTCCTGAGGATTTGCTGGTTGACATTCTTCATATCTGCACTCTTGATTCTCCTTTTAGACACCCAGGTGGTGGTCTATATCTGCAGATAGATGGTGTTGCCATGGGCTCACCCTTGGGTCCTTTATTCGCCAATTAATACATGGGATTTTTGGAAAACAAAGTTTTCAAAGACAACAACAATAAACCTTTGCTTTATGCCAGATACATTGACGATATTTTTATTCTTGTCGATTCTGAAAAAGAGATTCTGGATTTGAAGAAAAGATTTGAGGAAAACTCTGTACTAAAATTCACCTATGAAAATTCTAATAATCACAATCAGCTTGCTTTTCTAGATACTCTTGTTACTAAAACAGTTAATGGACTCAGGGGCGGCGCCAGGAATTTTGTTCTGGGGGGGTCCAAAATGTCCAAGGACCAGTTGAAGTATATATATATATATATATATATATATATATATATATATATATATATATATATATATATATATATATATATATATATATATATATATATATATATATATATATATATATATATATATATATATATATATATATATATATATATATATATATATATATATATATATATATATATATATATATATATATATATATATATATATATATATATATATATATATATATATATATATATATATATATATATATATATATATATATATATATATATATATATATATATATATATATATATATATATATATATATATATATAGTTTATAGTCCTTTTCTCATTTTCTTAAAAACTGAAATAGAACTATGTAAGAAATAAATACTGAAGTATTTACACTAGCAGATCACAATTTAGTCCTGTTTTTCTCTAATTTATCTAGGTTTGTTATGGCAAAGCAAAGTTCAAATAAAAATGGAAAAATATTTGTTGTTATTACTAGTTTTTTCAAAAATTTAAATTTATTCAACTAACACGAAGTAAGAGTTCAGAAAACGAACGAAGCTAATAAAATTATTATTCAATAATATCATAAAGTACTTAACAGTAAAAAACAGTGAACTATCATCAAAAAACATTGAATCATCATCAAACTATACAGAATGTTTAAGAATAACCACTATAATATAGTTGAAACTCCATGCAGCAAAAACATAGTTTGAAAAAGGAAGAAAGAAAAAAGAAAGCCCGCCGCAGGCGAAAAATTTTTTGGACTATTTTTAGTCTGCAGTATTTTTTTGGTATCTTTAATAATTTAGTAATGAAAGAAAAGAAAGACTGCAAACTGAAGATAGTCAAACTCAGTCTCAAACCAGTTAAAAATACAGTGATTAACCCAATTAGATTCAAGTACCCCCCCCCCCCCCCAGTAAAAAAGTCTTTGGATTTGCAAAAATCCCAAGGGTGACACCTGTCGGAGCTGGGGGGGTCCGGACCCCTGGACCCCCCCGCCCAGCGCCGCGCCTGAATGGACTCACATCATCAGTTTACGTCAAACCATCCAATACCGGTGTATGTTTAAACGCTCATAGTGAATGCCCTGACAGGTATAAAACTAGTGTTATCAACAACTACCTTCTTCGTGCATACAATTTGAGTGAAGATTGGAGTAGTTTCCATAGGGAGGTGACTCGTGTAAAACAGCTTCTTGTTAACAATAATTATGCCAACTCATACGTTGATGAAGTCATTAATAAGTTCGTCTCACGTCTTGTTCAACCCAACAAAAATGAAGCTTCAGCTAAATCTTCTCATCTGGGAGTTCAAACCTCTGGCGTAGAAGAAGTGCCTTTATTCTATTGCAATCAAATGCACAGTAACTATGCTTCTGATGAAAGGGCCATAAAACTTATTATTAGAAAAAATGTTGTTCTCTGTGAGCCTGATAAACACAAGTTGAAGATCCACATTTACTATAGAAACCTTAAGACCTCTAATTTAGTCATCAGAAATAACCTTTCTTACCACCCAAACGCCCTACAGCAGACTCATCTCGTGTACCTATTTCATTGCCCGCTTCCACATAGTACGGTGGAGACATATATAGGTCACACCCGCACAAGTCTTGCCCGACGGCTCACTATGCACATTCAGAACGGTGCAATAAAGCAACATTTTAACACTTCACACCATTGTAAACCAACACGAAAACTTCTTGATGAAAACACTACAATAATATTTAGAGAAAATAACTTTACACGCCTGAAGATTCGTGAGGCTCTGTTTATTAAAAAACTTGCCCCTTCTATTAATAAACAGTTTGATACATTTCCTTCCACTTTAAAACTATTTGATTCCTCAATTAGTTTTGTTGCTGCCCCGTCTGCCCCTCCTGTCATTGATTCTGAGCTTGTGACTGATGGCTCAGCTACGTGTTGTCTCGACTGTTCCCGTCTTGATCTGCTTCCCGATGAAAACGATGAGCAATTGCTTCAGGGAGAGGTTGACAGATCTCACACGTTGGAGACGACGACGTGGTTGCGGTTTCACTGGCTGCTGAAGAATGTATCGGTACTGATGCACCAGAATCGTTGGATGTTGATTCTACTCATGATATGTTCCAACATGTGATAGACAACGTAAATATCACACAACGAAGGCGAAAGAAGTAGATCGTATCTTGCTTATTCCCCCCCCTTATGATTGTTTCGTTTTACTCGTTATTTATTTTATTTTATTTATTTATTATTATATATAAATTTATTTTTTCTTTCTATTTTATTTGTATTATTTATTTTTCTTCTTTTGCTTTTCGAATATTTGAGCAACATTTTCGTTTCTTTCTGTGCTTTTGGTTTTCCGTTGTGTTTACGTTTCATTTGTCTTGAAAATGGAGAGTTTCTCTCCGAAACGCGTCGGCATTATATGTAATTAAAATAATTTCTAACCATGAATTTCAATAGTTTGTTTGAGGCTCGTCTTGTTCCACAGTTTAGAAAAGTGGAACGTGTTATGAAAAAAGTTGTTTCTTTTAAGTTTAGAGCTGTTTTTCTTCGAGCATGTATAGAAGAAAATTTATTGCCAAAATTTGCTATTTATATATATATATATATATATATATATATATATATATATATATATATATATATATATATATATATATATATAAATACAGTGATGACGAGTACTTAAGTACGTACTTAAATACAATAGGTGTACTTGAGTACTTGCACTTAAGTACATTTTTAGTGTACTTCTTAAGTAAGTACATTTCAAAAGTAGCTAAGTACTTTTAAAAAAATTGCTTTATTTTTATTTTTAAAACTAATTATTTATAATTTGTAAACCTATAAATAAGTGTTTATGTAACAGATTCTATGCTCGAGCATTTTCTGTTGTCGAGGTTATGATTTGTCATTCTAGTTTTTACATTAGTGTTTTTTACAAAATGGTCGATATATTGTAACGTACCTATAACTGCAAAGTTAGTCAAGTTTTCCCTTTAGTTGTGAGGACTTATTTCAGTGAAATAGTTTCTGAAGATGGAGATTATATAAAAGCTCTTTGCAGTCTTTGCAAGCTTGAAAAGAATGCCATTCGCGGTCAATACAAAGCTCCTTCGAATTTCACCAAGCATATTCAAGTACGTTAAGAATGAGAATTTTGATAATTTGTAGGCTAAGAACTTTAAATTCTGTATTATTTGGTTTTAGAGAGCTCATTGTAAAAAACACATTGACTCAATGCACGTGCAAAGCAAGCAAGTCAAACGAAGGGCGTCTAGAAATGTTGATAGCCCTAGTTCATATGCAAGCAAATACGGTTAGACGAAATGTCAAAAAACCATGTTGTGACTTATAATGGGAACAATTTTGTAAAAGCTTTTAAAGAGTATGCTGAATCAAGCATATTCGAGTTGGAACCATAGAGAGCAAAGATAGTGATCCTGGGACATAGAAGACGAGACTAGTCATCTACCGATATCCCGCTGTGTCACATCTACACTTTAAGGTTCGCTGGCTGCCTTTGACACATTGTAAGATGGCTGAAAAACTGTTTGTAGTTGAAGTCAATCGTATGAATGAAACAAATACTTTTCCAGAAACAGAGGTTGTGACAGCATCAACTGGCGATTTCTATGGGTTTTATGAACCAGGTTCAGAAAGTAATGATTCAACTCAAAATGACAATTTGGTGATGTTTCTTAATAAATACTTGCTTTTATGCTGATCAATACAAATTTTCAAGGTACTTGAGTACTTGTACTTAAGTACAATTTGAATAACTGTACTTGTACTTAAAGTACATTTAACACAGAGTACTTAGTACTTATACTTAAGTACATTTTCTGAGTACTTACGTCAACACTGTATATATATAATGAATGTTTGTAATGACTAAAATGTAATAAGTATCTGTCAAATCTAAAAAAGAAAAATCAAAATACCAACCAACTTACTCAAACTTTAAAAAATACACCAACGTCAAGTGAAAATTTTTTTTTTGGTATCTAAGCTTTCGGCTGGTCAGTCAACCTTCATCAGAGATTTTTATTGATGAAAAAATGAACAAATAAAAAGTCTGGTAAACAAACCCAGAAAAAGACAAAAAAAAGTAATAATAAAATAATAAAAAATAAAAAGTAAAAACACGATAAAACATAACATATATATATATATATATATATATATATATATATATATATATATATATTTATATATATATATATATATATTTATATATATATATATATATACATACATACATACACATATATATATACATATATATATATATATATATTATAAGGAAACATAACGTTGATATGTTTTTACGAGCCACATATATCAGAAACTTGGATGGCGTACAATCCACCACGAAATAACGCAAATATAAATGTCTCAACTTCAGACTCGAACCCACGACCGTCGGATCGGCAACACCGCCTTGCATCATGCCAACTACCTTACCATCTGCGCCACTTCCACCGCCAAAAAACAGTGGTTGTTAAGCCAATATATATATATATATATATATATATATATATATATATATATATATATATATATATATATATATATATATATATATATATATACACACATATACATACATACATACATACTATATATATATATATATACATAAATGAATAAAAAATAAATAAAAATTGAAAATAAACATAAACATGGATTTTTTATTAAATTCCACAGTAAGATTAATACCTTTAATTACCTTATTAGCACTGTTTAACAAAGAAGAAAATAGAGACGAATCTTCCTTCCATATTATGAAAATATCATCAATATATCTAATATAAAAAAGTGTAGAATTATGTGAGGCCATGAAAATATCTAATTCCTTTAAATACAAGTTGGCTAAGGTGGGAGAGTAAGACTTCCCCATAGCACAAGAAAGAGAAAGTGAATGTTTTAAAAGTGGAGTTAGAAAAAAAGTTAAGAAAGGGTTAGAGTTGGAAGCGAACCATAAATTATTACCTATATCAACACTACGTTTGTTACACATATTAGTGTACAACGAGGTGACGTCGCAAGTAATAAAAAGATAAGTTGAAAAACAGGGGTGACTACGAGAAAAGGAAGAAAGGGACTTAATAAAAGTAAAAGAGTCTTTAGTTATCTATATATATAAAAGAACATGTCCTGACTGACTGACTGATAATCGGTTCCATGATGAAACAGAACATGATAAAACAGAACATGACAAAACAGAACATGATAAAACAGAACATGATAAAACAGAACAGTGAAGAAACAGAACAGTGAAGAAACAGAACAGTGAGAAAACAGAACAGTGAAGAAACAGAACATTGATTAAACAGAACAGTGATAAAACAGAACATTGCGTATATTTTTTCAACTTTTTCGTGATATACAAAATGTCCGAGATCAAATTGCTCCAAGTTAAAACGCCCGGAGATATTTTAAACTATTATCATAAAATTAAAGTTTTGTTTGATAATGTAGTTAATAATATTATTTTTCGATGTTTGAAGCTCCTCACTGCTGGATATAACTTGCTCACCACTGTTTGCACAGAAACTGTAGGTGTAAATACATATTTTATATAGGCAAACTCTTTTACAACCAACTTTGTACCAAGAATATATATCTAGAAGTCCATGTTTGAACTATAATTAGGTAAGAAGTCTCTCAACTGTGACACTGGTATCTGGCATTAATGTGTTTTTAATGTGTTCGCAACATTTGAATGAGTGAATATTCACCGGGAACATTATATTGATCAATTAATAAGAAATGAACTAGAATAGGCCCAGCTTAAAAAGTTGGCTCTTTTGTCAAAATAGTTTCTTAATATTCAATCAAACAAAAAAGTTATCAGCAAAAAACCGTCAGTGCACCGCAACAAGAATATAAAGCAAACACAAACACAAATTAATCTGTTGTAGGATGATTCCTACATTTCCTCTGGATCAATAGCTGACAACGGAAACATACAAAGAAGTAGATGAAAGTTATATAAAACCGATTTGTAATTATTGCGAAAAATTAAAAAAAATAAATGCTATGATCTGTTTTATCACTGTTCTGTTTGTTCAATGTTCTGTTTCTTCACTGTTCTGTTTTCTCACTGTTCTGTTTCTTCACTGTTCTGTTTTTTCACTGTTCTGTCTTATCATGTTCTGTTTTATCATGTTCTGTTTTATCATGTTCTGTTTCATCATGTTCTGTTTTATCCGGTTACCCTGATAATCAACGCCGAGCTCAAACGCCTCATCCTAGGAACGTGAAATTTGGAACTTATATTACTTTTAAAGCGTAAACATCCGCTAAGAAAGGATTTTTGAAAATTTTGCTCCTGAGGGGAAAAAACTGGAAAACAAACTTTTTTCTAAAACAATGTATATCTCGAAAACCAAAAATGAGGAGATTTTGAAATTTGGTATATAGATTCTTTTTGAAAAATAAAAAGACAAGTGTTTCACCATTTTTTGAAAATTCGGTTTCCCGGACCTCAAATGTGGGTTGGAAAATTGGGTTATTTGGTTTTTAAAGTAGCTTTTACTCACAAACTGTTAATTCTACAGGAGTAAAAATTAGTATTTAGTTTCTACTCTAAAAATAATGAAATACGTGTTTTAGCATTTTTTGAAAATTTGGTTTCCAGGACTTCAAATGTGGGGTGGAAAATAGGGCTAATTGTCTTTTATAGTAACTGCTACTCAAAAACAGTAAATACCACAGATGTAAAAATTATTATTTAGTTTCTTTTCTAAAAATAAAGATATACGTGCTTCACCATTTTTTACAAATTTGGTTTCCCGGACCTCAAATGTGGGTTGGAAAATTGGGTTACTTGGTTTTTAAAGTAGCTTCTACTCAAAAACTGTTAATGCTACAAAAGTAAAAATTAGTATTTAGTTTCTACTCTAAAAATAATGATATACGGGTTTCACAATTTTTTGAAAATTTGGTTTCCAGGATTTCAAATGTGGGGTGGAAAAAAGGGTTATTTGGTTTTTAAAGTAGCTGCTACTCAAAAACTGTGAATGCTACAGGAGTAAAAATTAGTATTTTGTTTCTAATCCCAAAATAATGAAATAGGTGTTTTAGCATTTTCTGAAAATTTGGTTTCCAGGACTTCAAATGTGGGGTGGAAAATAGGGTTATTTGTTTTTCAAACTAACTGCTATTCAAAAACTGTAAATACCACAGATGTAAAAATTAGTATTTAGTTTCTATTCTAAAAATAAATATATACGTGTTTTACCATTTTTTTAAAACTTGGTTTCCAGGACCTCAAATGTGGGATGGAAAATAATGTTATTTGGTTTTTAATGTAACTGCTACTCGAAAACTGTAGATGCTGCAGGTGTAAAAATTAGTATTTGGTTTCTACTCCAGAAATAATGATATACGTGTTTTACCATTTTTTGAAAATTTGGTTTCCAGGACTTCAAATATGGGGTGGCAAATAGGATTACTTGGTTTTTAAAGTAACTGCTACTCCAAAACTGTAAATGCTACACAAGTAAAATTAGTATTTAGTTTCTACTCTAAAAATAATGATATACGTGTTTCTCCATTTTTTGAAAATTTGGTTTCCAGGACCTCAAATGTGAAGTGGAAAAAGGGTTATTTGATTTTAAAATAACTGCTACTCAAAAACTGTAAGTGCTACAGATGTGAAAATTGGTATTTTGAGGTTTTGTGTCGGTTAAAAGTAGATGAGTTCAGTTTATCACCGGACGAACGGCCCAAGCCATTATTTTAGGGTCTTCATAAGGCCCTGCCTAAACCTTAAATCAAGGTGGGACGGGCCGAGATTTTTAAGTAAGTATATAAACATTTTAGTGATTTTAGGGTGTTCAGACGTGCCGGGCTAAACCTGAAGTCAAGGTGGGACGGGCCGAAGTTTTTCATCAAGTATATAGAACTTCTAGGCCTGTAAAAACGGGCCGGACCCATATTAGACGGGCCGTGCCGGGCCAGGATATTCGGTTTTTGAAACGGGCTGGGCCAAGTTGTAGACGGGCCGAGCCGAGACCTAAAAAATTGATCCGTGCAGTACTCTACTATGTATGCACGGTTCAAATTCTCTATTTTCATGCGAGCGAAGCCGCTACGGGCACTGCTAGTAAAAGATAAGTGGGTAGATATTTGTTTCAACTTATAGTTTAGATATTTATTAACTTTATAATCGGGGGACCCTATATCGGAATTAATAGGTCTACCAGGTGGTGTAGAAGAGTTAAACCATTTATTAGATGGTTTATGGATTTTAGGAAGGGTGTAGAAAGTACGTTCTTTAAAGGAAGAAAAAGGTAATAAATAGTTATACACTTTAGTGGGAATTAATCGTTTTTTAAGTGCCCAATCTAATAATTTAGATAATTTTTCAACTGGTTTAATGGAACTCCTAATTGGTGAATAAAATCTGGAATCAGATAACTGGTGGAGGCCTTCATTTATGTAATCAGTCCTATTTAGGATAACGAAAACATTACTTTTATCAGCCTTTCTGATAATGATATTAGTATTATTTTCAAGGGAATAAAGCGCATTCCATTCCTCTTTAGAGAGATTAGATTTCAATCCAGTTTTTAAATTGTTATGGATATTAGAGTTAGGTAGAGAGAAGGAAGAGATAATATGATGGGTAGAATGCATAAGGAGGTTAGTAGTTTTTTTGGTAATAGAGGATACGTCGTTAAGTTAGCTACCAGTTGCTACGTATACAAGAAGGCAAATTAGAGACAGTGTTAGATAAGGTGTGTCTGATAAAATAATCTTTAATGTGAAGTTGCCTAATAAGCTTTAAAGTGAATTTGTCAATTATTAAGGAATTAGTAAGTGTTTTAGAAGGTACAAAGGATGTACCTTTTTTCAGTACTCTTTTTTCTATGTCGGTTAAAATATATGAACTTAAATTAAGGAATCCATCTAGATAAAGGCGAGGGCAAGAGATTCCTGTGTACTTTTCTATAAAAAACACGATCCATTTATGCGAAGACAAATATTTTTTTTACAAAGTAGCAGATGACTTCTTTTAGTTCACGATGCGTGTTCGTGATTAAAAACCAATTAAAAATATCACTATGTTGACATTCAAAAATCTTATCAGTGATATTTTTATCGATATCTGGAATATTTTCAGTAGGACAAAAGACAACAGAAGGAATGAAGAGAGTAGGAGGATTATCCCTATTGGGAGTGGGTAAAGAGATTTCGTTAGTATAATTTTCATGCAATTTTGTATTAAAATGTGATGAAAACGTTTCCTTAGCAGTAGGGCAAGACGTAGCTCTAATTCTAAACTTATGTCTTAAAGATTCTGGTAGGGGGCACTCGTATGTATATATACGGGCAGCGACGGATATAGGGGGATGGACGGATATCCCCCACCAGATTACCAACATATATATATATATATATATTTTATGAATTGAAACATTGCGTTGAAATGTTTCGAGAGGCCACAAATAGGATGACTAACTGTCACCACAAGTAACGCAAATATTTGTAAGACTCTACTAGGAATCGAACCCACGTGTCTACGGCAACACCGCCTTGCCTAAATGCAAGCGCTCTTACCAACTGAGCCACCGACCATCCCCAAAAAAAGGATGGCTAGAAGTCCCAGTCTTTCGGAGCTACTTAACATTAGACTACGACTATGATAGGCTCAGAACTCCTTATTTCGGTTCGACAACTAGACTGCTGCCAGATAGGTAATTTATGAATTGAAACATTGCGTTGAAATGTTTCGAGAGGCCACAAATAGGATGACTAACTGTCACCACAAGTAACGCAAATATTTGTAAGACTCTACTAGGAATCGAACCCACGTGTCTACGGCAACACCGCCTTGCCTAAATGCAAGCGCTCTTACCAACTGAGCCACCGACCATCCCCAAAAAAAGGATGGCTAGAAGTCCCAGTCTTTCGGAGCTACTTAACATTAGACTACGACTATGATAGGCTCAGAACTCCTTATTTCGGTTCGACAACTAGACTGCTGCCAGATAGGTAATTTATGAATTGAAACATTGCGTTGAAATGTTTCGAGAGGCCACAAATAGGATGACTAACTGTCACCACAAGTAACGCAAATATTTGTAAGACTCTACTAGGAATCGAACCCACGTGTCTACGGCAACACCGCCTTGCCTAAATGCAAGCGCTCTTACCAACTGAGCCACCGACCATCCCCAAAAAAAGGATGGCTAGAAGTCCCAGTCTTTCGGAGCTACTTAACATTAGACTACGACTATGATAGGCTCAGAACTCCTTATTTCGGTTCGACAACTAGACTGCTGCCAGATAGGTAATTTATGAATTGAAACATTGCGTTGAAATGTTTCGAGAGGCCACAAATAGGATGACTAACTGTCACCACAAGTAACGCAAATATTTGTAAGACTCTACTAGGAATCGAACCCACGTGTCTACGGCAACACCGCCTTGCCTAAATGCAAGCGCTCTTACCAACTGAGCCACCGACCATCCCCAAAAAAAGGATGGCTAGAAGTCCCAGTCTTTCGGAGCTACTTAACATTAGACTACGACTATGATAGGCTCAGAACTCCTTATTTCGGTTCGACAACTAGACTGCTGCCAGATATATATATATATATATATTTGAACGTATTTCGGCGTAATGTTTTCTTTTAGGCATGCTCTGTTAAAAATGATAGACCACTTTGCGTTGATACGTTTTTTCGCCAAGCTTTCAAAATCTCTTGAATTCATGATAACTCCGCTTTTTAAATAGATTTATTAAAAACGAGGCTGACCGATCGGTTTCGCAGAAAAGCATCTTCGGAGCCCTTTAAATTACAAAGTTAAAATGTATTTACTATAATGCGAAAATAGAATGAAACTATAAAACGACGAGAATAAACGTTAATGAAAACTGAAATAGAAAACAACGTATGGAAAGTGGAAAGCAAGATATAAAAGGTAGGTAACTAACGTACAAGATTAGTAAAAACCGAAGCGGAAAATAATTGTAAACAAAACGAAAACATGGCGATAGTGGCCGCAGCGCAGGTATTTACGCAACTATGCGCTAGGTAATTGTTGTCAGGTGCGCGCAATCAGGCTAGGTACGTCTACCGCGTCGTATTGTTATATTAACGTTGTTGACGAGTCGAGCAAATAGCTGGAAAGAAGACACGGACTCCACGGGAAGACGGTCATCCGACGAGTCACCAACGCCGCGGCTACGCACGCTTTCCAGACTGGAGTTATCACGTGATGGGGATCCATGGACGGGACACAGGCCCTGGCCATCATTGCCGACGACGTCGGCGATCGGAAGGTGAGCAGGAGTAAGAGGGCCGACTCCTTGGTTGCCACGAGAAATAAAGTTGTCCTCACCACTCGCCGATGAAACCAGATAAACATTGTTAAGAACATCGGTTGTCGGAGTCAGACGACATATGGCGATTAGAGTGTCTTCTTCTGGGTCGCCAAAAGAAATGGAATTGTTTTCGCCGGTGGCCATCTGAACTTCTTTAACTTCATTAAGAACATCGGTAGTCTGATGGCCAACGGTAATTGGAGTGTCCACTTCTTGGTCACTACAAGAAGCGAAATTGTCTTCGCTACATACGGCCAGATCTTGGTCGATGCTGCCAAGAACGTCGGCAGACGGAAGGCAAGTGGTGATTACAGGGTCGACTGGTCTGTCGCCACGGGAAGTAGAAACCACCTCACCACCGACTTTTGAAACATGAGAGTGAGCGCACACATTCGAAGTATGGCGTGGCTCATCCGCACGCGAAGTCGTTTCACTTGCGGAGTTATGAGTGACGGGATAGACGTTAGCGCAGCCGCCGTCTGCACCACAATGTAGCAGCAAGGTACGTCCGAACTTGTCGTCGTGGATATTTATGCTAGGTCGTTGCTGAGAGATCATCAACGCCTCTTTAATTTTGAGACGATTAGGATCAGGGTCGTAAGAGACAACCTCGGTGTTGTCGAGAAGCATTTTTTGGTTTGGTTTAGAGCCGTGGAATTTGATAAAATGCGCATGTAGACTCCCACCCTGTGTGTGCATCGTCAGACGGCGAGAGAGTGTTGTCCGAGTGTGGCCGATGTAGGTTTCAAGATTATTGTGAGCATATGGGCAAGTAAACTTGTAGACGACGTTTTTTCTCTGCAAAACGCCGCCGTTAATAGGGCTATTTCTCAGAACCAGGTTATGGGTTTTCAAGTTTTTGTAGTAGATGTGCAGTTTTAACTCCTCAGATGAAGGATTGGAAACTTTAACGTTGTCATAGATTATATTTCTTATTACTTTTTCGTCCTGTTTGTAGTTGTCGTGCATTTGAGCACGATAGAAGATGGGAAGGAATGACCTCTTAGATTGCTCTGTGGTTGCTGAGTTATTAACTTTTCCAGCGACGAACTTTTTTATAGTTTCGTCGACCATTGTATTTGAGAAATTGTTGTTAATAAGGAGAGCTTTTATTTTTTTGAGTTCAACATCAAAGTCGTTCCAATTGTCGGAGTAGTTGTAAGCACGATTTAGATAACCGGTAATTACGCTGGTTTTGTACCTTTCAGGGCAGTAACTATCGCCACTTAGACAATCGCCACCGCTTGTTGGTTTTGTGTATACAGTTGATCTAAAACCGTGTTCGGTTTGCGTGAGCAGAAGATCAAGGTACGCCAACTGCTTGTTAAAATTGCTGACCTCCGTTGTGAACTTTAGAACGGAGTTTAGTTGTAGTTGTTGTTGTAGTTTTTCGAGATATGATACGTCCTGACATAGAACAATAATATCATCGACGTAACGAGCGTATAACAAAGGTTTTGTAAACGTACTGAAAACCTTGTTTTCGAGGTGACTCATGTAAAATTCAGCGAACGTGGGTCCGAGGGGTGAGCCCATTGCGACGCCGTCTAATTGAACATAAAGCTCACCGTTAGGATGACGAAAAGGAGTATCAAGGGTGCATACGGACAAAATCTTCTTCAACGTTTGTTTATTGATAGAAGGTGCCTTTAGCGATGGGTTTTCGTAAACGCAATCTATGACGATATCGATTGTTTTTCTGACTGGAACGTTAGTGAACAGACTTTCAACGTCGAGAGAAGCCAAAAGCCCATCGCCGTTTTTAACAGTTCTAAGCAATCCAATAAAGTCATTCGTTGATTTCAAAGAGTAGCGACTAGGAAGATAAGGAGTTATTATTTTGTTGATCGTTTTGGCTAATTGGTAAGTTGGTGTAGGACATTGGGATATGATTGGCCTCAATGGATGGTCGGGTTTATGGAGTTTGACGTTACCATAGAGATAAGCTGGGGAATAATCGCCAATAATCTGAGAAATCTTTTTATCCTGTAAGTCAGAATTAGCGAGTCCAATGAGCCTGTTGGCTTCTTTTTTAATTAAAGAAGTTGGATCGCGTTTGAATTTTCGAAACTTAGTGTCATCGGATAGAATAGAATTGAGTTTATTAAAATAATCGACTTTATTCAAGACAACGTAAGTAGATGACTTGTCAGATTTTCTTAAAACGATGTCGGGATTACTTTTAATAGATTTTTGAGCTTCAATGAAACGTTTTGGAAGAGTTGAAAGTTTTCTATTTCTATGCAAGTGGCTTTCAGCGCGAATATATATATATATATATGTTATTATTGTTCTTTATTGCTTAAAAAATACAGTCTTTAAGGTGAAACAAAGTTCGCCGGGTCCTCTAGTATATATATATATAAGACTCTACTAGGAATCGAACCCACGTGTCTACGGCAACACCGCCTCGCCTAAATGCAAGCGCTATTACCAACTGAGCCACCGACCATCCCCAAAAAAGGATGGCTAGAAGTCTCAGTCTTTCGGAGCTACTTAACATTAGACTACGACTATGATAGGTTCAGGCAATTAGGCATCGGAACAATGTTAACCAATCCACCGCGGAGGAACTGGAATTAGCGCGAGAAAGGCGCCGCGTTAGTATGGCCCGGCTTGGTGCTTCTCGAAGACAAGAGCACCGAAGGAGATGCAGCTAACATTGATCGATTAACTATTCTACCGGCTATTTATATAGGTAGTCCGCGTCATATGCATGAATATGCGAAGGATGCAATGACATATGTTCGTCATTACGTATATTCTCATTCTCTTTCACGAACGTCATATATATATATATATATGACGTATATTTAAAGATGAGGTTAACTACCTTTCCAACTCATCTCTTCAACCAGCTCCCATCGTGCAACTACCCACGCCTATCCTACATGAGCCTCCACCTGAGCCTCCATCTGAGCCTCCACCTGAACCTCCACCTGAACCTCCACCTGAGCCTCCACCTGAACCTCCACCTGAGCCTCCACCTGAGGCTGAGGCTCCAGCGGTGTCATTTCAACATTTGTTTGAGTCTTCAAATATAACTACAAGACGTCGGCGTTAATTGAATCATCTATATGTATCCCATTTGCACAGTCATGCGTTTATTTTAATTTTTCATATAAGTTTACTTTTATTTTAATTCATCACATGGTTTTATTTAAATTTTTCACCTTTTATTATTCTATTTCATACTTTTTTATTTCAATATACTGTCACTAGATACCTATAGTTTAATTTCATTAATCTTCTAATAATTTTAAGTGTTTTAATTTCTATTATTAGTATTATAGACTTCATTTAATTCGTCCTATCTATTTATATTTATTTATTTTATTTTATTAATAATAATTATTATTTAATTTATCTTTATACTTCTTTTCATTTATCAATTTTATAAGCTCTCGTAATTTACTTATATCGTCATACTCTGGTTTTAAATACTTTAATTTAAATATTTATTTAATATAGGCACAACACTATTTCTATGTTGATGTTTACTATATATTCTTTAGCTGTTTACGTAATACGACATTTTAGGTTACGGACTCTGAAGATGACTGTAGTCGAAACTGGCCAGTCAGTCCTAATTATTATTATTTGTAATATATAAATTTTTAAAATGGACTCTAGTTTACGTCGTAAAATTAAATATTTCGAACAGTTTATTAAAAAAGTCATTAATGCAAAGTGGTCGTTTGTTTTTAACGGAGTGTGTTTACGAGAGGGGATTTTGCCAAAGTATAT
The DNA here is from genome assembly GCA_963978895.1 of Erpobdella octoculata. Classification (NCBI taxonomy): domain Eukaryota; kingdom Metazoa; phylum Annelida; class Clitellata; order Hirudinida; family Erpobdellidae; genus Erpobdella; species Erpobdella octoculata. The sequence goes on along the minus strand of OZ022240.1, from coordinate 12,820,768 downwards.
TACTCATATATATATATATATATATATATATATATATATATATATATATATATATATATATATATATATATATATATATAAATATATATATATATATATATATATAATTTGTCGAACCGAAATAAGGAGTTCTGAGCCTATCATAGTCGTAGTCTAATGTTAAGTAGCTCCGAAAAACTGGGACTTCTAGCCATCCTTTTTTTGGGGATGGTCGGTGGCTCAGTTGGTAAGAGCGCTTGCATTTAGGCAAGGCGGTGTTGCCGTAGACACGTGGGTTCGATTCCTAGTAGAGTCTTACAAATATTTGCGTTACTTGTGGTGACAGTTAGTCATCCTATTTGTGGCCTCTCGAAACATTTCAACGCAATGTTTCAATTCATAAATATATATATATATATATATATATATATATATATATATATATATATATATATATATATATATATATATATATATATATATATATATATATATATATATATATATATATATATATATATATATATATATATATATATATATAGACTGGTGACAGTTCATCTAATGGTGCTGTTGTCGAGATTGCTTCTTTGGAAAATACATCTGTTCCCTGTGAAAAAGGTTCGATAAATGAGCAACCTCACACACTATCCCAGGTGCCCCAGGAATGTTGTCTGCCGACTTCAAGTCCTTTTCAGGTGCATCAAAATCGCCTTCACGATTCTCTTGAGTCTGTTTGGTCCTTAGATGATGCGACTATTATTGTTAATGATATACGATCGTATATCATTACGTATGATGCGTTTGTGGATGGTGGACTGACTGATAAAGGCGTTGATTTTGAGATGGATGGATGTAATTGTGATCATGGTGATACTGATAATGCTGATACTCGTAATTATGGGGAATACAGTAAAGATGTTTGTGAGTGCAATGGCTTTGTCGTTGCTGACATCGTCGGCGGGGATCAGATTTGCATTGGTATTGGAGAAGGCGATGCTGACGTGTGCGATGCTGAGTGTGGTGGTGACACAGCCTTGGATGATGTGGAAGGTGAAGAGAACAGCGATTGTTATGTTGATGCTGAAGATATGTTGTGTGATGATGACCGTACAGATTTGTTTGTGCACTTAGATAATGTTGGTCACATTACAATACGCCGAAAAGAGCGATAATTTGCTGCGGATTTGATTTTATGCTTTGACTTTAATGAATAATTGTATAATTTGAATTACATTTTACAAAGTATTTCAACTAATGTAGCTAATCCCTTCTGTCTACCTGTGTCATTACCGATTTGTAAACATCCGCTTTTATAATATTTACATTTTAACAAGTTTCGAGCCGCTTGCCGAAATCTCAAACTATTAGTAAGTATTTATGTATATATCTACTGGTACTTATTTTATTTAAAGTGTATATACCTGACATTTTAGAATTCTAATTGTATTGCTGGTTCTTATATGTTTATTTTATACAATTGATTTTAGGGGTTCTGACGATGGCAGATGCCGAAACCGGCCGGTCAACCCCAATAATAAATTATGTTTCAGAAAAGGTGTTGAGTATATTAGGTTTAAAATGGAGACGTTTGGAAGAGTTGACTCAAAAGTTAGTTAATAGAAAATGGGCCGTAATATTTAATTGAGCTTGCTTAAATGAAAAACTTGTCCCAAAGTATTGCCTTAATATATATATTAAAAGCGACCGGGAGCGGGAAAGCGTGTTTCATCTAAAAAAATCCGGACAGGGCACTAGTATATATATATATATATATATATATATATATATATATATATATATATATATATATATATATATATATATATATATATATATATATATATATATATATATATATATATATATATATATATATATATATATATATATATATATTATATATATAAAAAATATAGTCAAAACTCAAGTGAAAGTTATTGAGTCGTTGAACTATGAAATTAAACTCAATGTAAACTATAAACCAAAAACAATCCACTCCATGGTTATGCGTAACAATCTTTCTAACTGTAACAAGTAAATTAAAAACGAATTTTTAAAACCAATGCTCTTATATGTAATTAAAACACAAATTTTCCAATTAATTTTTTCTTATATTACTCTTTTATTTTATATTAAAGTCGAAATATCTTAATTATATCGAAATTAATTAAAATTAACTAAATTAATTGACTTATTGTAAAACTAATAATTGAATATTGCATTGTCTTCTATTTTGAGCATGTATGCAAAATTTGAAAAAAATCTATCATCAGGAAGTGACTCAAAAATTGATTGCAAGATTTGAAACAGACAAAGAAACAAACAGACAGACAGAGAAACAAACAGACAGACAGAGAAACAGAGACGACGAGTTAATAAAAGCATTGGTAATAATAATAAAAATATCATCAAAAAGCATCGAATTTAAATATCTCAACTATTTTCATGAAAATTTCGTACACGCTTGAGAATCGCGGTCAGTGAGTGTGGTTCGTGTTAACTTGGTAAAATAGTCTGCCAGTCGGTTAGCGTTTTGTGGTCAAGAAAACCCTCAAGAAAACCCTCAAGAAACCCCTTGATAAAATCCTCAAGAAAATTAACTAAATTAATTGACTTATTGTAAAACTAATAATTGAATATTGCATTGTCTTCTATTTTGAGCATGTATGCAAAATTTGAAAAAAATCTATCATCAGGAAGTGACTCAAAAATTGATTGCAAGATTTGAAACAGACAAAGAAACAAACAGACAGACAGAGAAACAAACAGACAGACAGAAAAACAGAGACGACGAGTTAATAAAAGCATTGGTAATAATAATAAAAATATCATCAAAAAGCATCGAATTTAAATATCTCAACTATTTTCATGAAAATTTCGTACACGCTTGAGAATCGCGGTCAGTGAGTGTGGTTCGTGTTAACTTGGTAAAATAGTCTGCCAGTCGGTTAGCGTTTTGTGGTCAAGAAAACCCTCAAGAAAACCCTCAAGAAACCCCTTGATAAAATCCTCAAGAAAATTAACTAAATTAATTGACTTATTGTAAAACTAATAATTGAATATTGCATTGTCTTCTATTTTGAGCATGTACGCAAAATTTGAAAAAAATCTATCATCAGGAAGTGACTCAAAAATTGGTTCCATGATGAAACAGAACATGATAAAACAGAACATGACAAAACAGAACATGATAAAACAGAACATGATAAAACAGAACAGTGAGAGAACAGAACAGTGAAGAAACAGAACATTGATTAAACAGAACAGTGATAAAACAGAACATTGCGTATATTTTTTCAACTTTTTCGTGATATACAAAATGTCCGAGATCAAATTGTTTCAAGTTAAAACGCCCGGAGATATTTTAAACTATTATCATAAGATTAAAGTTTTATTTGGTAATGTAGTTAATAATATTATTTTTCGATGTTTGAAGTTCCTCACTGCTGGATATAACTTGCTACCCTGTTTGCACAGAAATTGTAGATATAAATACATATTTTATATAAGTAAACTCTTTTATAACCAACTTTGTACCAAGAATATATATCTAGAAGTCCAAGTTTTAACTATAATTTGGTAAGAAGTCTCTCAACTGTGACACTGGTATCTGGCATTAATGTGTTTTTAATGTGTTCGCAACATTTGCATGAGTGAATTCTCACGGGAAAAATTATATTGATCAATTAATAAGAAATGAACTAGAATAGGAACAGCTTAAAAAGTTGGCTCTTTTGTCAAAATAGTTTCTTAATATTCAATCAAACAAAAAAGTTATCAGCGAAAACCGTCAAGGCACCGCAACAAGAATATAAAGCAAACACAAACACAAATTAATCTGTTGTAGGATGATTCCTACATTTCCTCTGGATCAATAGCTGACAACGGAAACATACAAAGAAGTAGATGAAAGTTATATAAGACTGATTTGTAGTTATTATTGCGAAAAATTGAAAAAAATAAACGCGATGTTCTGTTTTATCACTGTTCTGTTTGTTCAATGTTCTGTTTCTTCACTGTTCTGTTTCTTCACTGTTCTGTTTTATCATGTTCTGTTTTATCATGTTCTGTTTTATCATGTTCTGTTTCATCATGTTCTGTTTTATCTGGTTACCCAAAAATTGATTGCAAGATTTGAAACAGACAGAGAAACAGAGACGACGAGTTAATAAAAGCATTGGTAAAAAAGCATTTGCAACGGGAAAATGTTATCTACAGGTTCACATGTCCCTGTGATCATGCAACATCCATTGGCTCCACCCGAACGTCTTTATCACGAAGGTTGACTATGCATTTGCAAGGTGGAAGTAACATGAAGCATTTCCGTGAAAAACACCATAAGCAGTTATCTAGACAAATCCTTGTGGATAACACTGAAATAATAGAAACTTTTAACAATCCGAGACGATTAAGGGTGGCAGAGGCTTTGTTGATCCAGGAACAAAAACTGGCAATTAACATTCAAGATAACAATTTCACTCACATTTTGAAGTTGTTTGATGGCCCAATTGTTCCAAAATTTTGAATTGCAACAAACGTCAATAAAGGAATAAATATAAATAGATTGATGGAAGGAGATAAACATAAAACAGAGATGACGAACAGGGATCCAAAAAAGAAACTTCTTGAAACTAAGGTAAATAACTGTTAACATTCATCTGACGTTTCAGTTGGAGAGGCTAGTAATAATTGTGACTCTAAAATTCTAGAGCCCAAACCACTCCTCTACGATAATCTCAACAAGAATAAAACGAGCGTGAAATTTGAAAATGATTTGTCCGAAAGAAGAGAACAAAGTGATTGCTGCGAGAAAGAAATTGATATGGTGACCGATGAAGATATACTCAACGTCAAAGACATAGAGGATGCCGTCATGGAAAATCGCACCAACCAAAAGGAAACTACGCCTGTGAAACGTTTGTTGATACTGAGGGAGATCTAAATAGAGAAACGCCTGTTTGTTTTAAAAGCTGTGGCTCTAAAAATACGGAGTCAGAATCACTCTCACAGAATCACAGATGAAATGGTCGAAGAAAAAGAAAATTACTCGGAAGAAAAACATAAAAGTAGTAATAATGTCGACGATGAAGATGTTTTCTGTAACTGTGAAGGTAGTGAAGTTGAGGTTGATGCGGCTAACAAATGTGGAACTACACTAATCGGAGAAATTGAGAATGTTTTGATTAATAGTGCAGGTGATGCTGAGACACCTGCAGTGTTTGAACATTTACTTTGCAATCCAAATATTAATATAAAAAGAAGAAAGTAGAAAACAAAAACTACGGAAAAAGTGAGCGTGAAATCAGCTGTGTGGGTGGCTTAATTTGTATTTTAGTGAGACTTCGGCTGAACGCGTCGACACTTGTTTACTCACTGAAAGCGTTTTTATTAATACTCGGCTACTTTTATTGATTTTACGTTATAACTATTACTACGGCAATGCCGGCACAGTAACAATTTTACCGATTATTTCACCGGCGGGATTGCCGGGGAAATAATCGGTCACCGCCGGTGCAATAGCAGCAAATAACTAATTAAATAATTAATAAAATAATCTTTATTTAATCAAATATTTATAATTAACAAAATAATGCCTGCATAGTTTATTTTTATCTTTGGATTCTCGATTTCATAATTTCGGGGGCTTAGGCCTCCGGAGAATGGCGGGAAGATTGCAGCCTATGTATATAAAATCAGCGAGCTAAGAAAATCCGCCATAACTCTCTCGTCTCTTTCTGTGCATTTCGTTCTCGCGTTCTGTAATCCGTGATTTCTTTCATGCAAGAAAACAAGGTAAATTGATTTATTAAAATTAAATTATTATCTATTACTACCGTGGTTTTTCTTTATTTCTCTCGCTCCCGTTTCCTTCCTCACTTGATTTCCCGCCGCGAACTTATCAATAATTGTATCAAAATCTGTTTTTTTACTTTTTCTATTTCTAAGTTTAAACAAATAAGTAATTAAAATATTTTCTAGCATAGATAATAATATAGTAATCGATAATTTCCCTCCGTTGTTACGATTAATTTTAAATTGCAACTGCATTTGTTGATTTAAAATATTTTCTAGCAGTAGAATTAGAATAGTATTCATATTACGCAATTTAAAATTGTTTATATAAACTGTAAGTCGCGTGCAGTGTAAGGCTGTAAGAATAGGTCCAGGATCAACATCAGTGCATATTGTTAATGATCTGCTATCGGTTCCTAATTGGCAGAAATTCCACTCCTTTCTTGCATTCAGCGCCAGGCGTGTTCAACATTTGTGATAAATTTTGATTGTCTGTTGTGTATTGGGTAAAGTTCTAGTATAGCGTCATCGGCCGATTTCTATAAAAACACGGTTTAAAAAACTGTTTAATAGAATAAGCTCAGAACATACTACAAACAAGTTTTTTACAGAAAAACTTACTAAAAACCGACTTTAAGCAAAAATATCCAAAGGCAATGTTGATACGCGGAATAATACAATTCAAGGAATGAAAAGTAAGAAAGAGTTAATATAAAAATAAAATAAAATATTAAAATAAAAAAATAAATGTTAAAGGGTTCCAAATAATTGTTTAATTATTTAATACGCATCTTAATATTAAATAAATCAAAGCGCTGAGCGGAAATTTATCCGTGACTAGCGGAGTACCCGGCCTTGCCCGGGGTTTTCTATCGTTTTCTTCTCTCGCCCCCGGTCGCTTTCCCGCTTCCGGTTCTGCTTTCTCGTTCCTGCTTGCTCTCCCTCTCCCGGTCGCTTTCCCGATTGCAAATGTTTAAAATGCTTCCTTAATTTTTTGGCGCCCATTAAAAAAAGCGCACGGGGACACATGTCCGCCCCTGCTTTCCTGGTCGATTTCCCGCTTCCTGTCGCTTTCTCGTTCCTGCTTGCAAATTTTTAAAATGCCTGCTTAATTTTTTGGCGCCCCATAAAAATTGATTTCCCGCTTCCGGTTGCTTTCTCGTTCTTGATTGCTCTCCCGCTTCCGGTAGATTTCCCGCTTCCGGTCGCTTTCTCGTTCCTGCTTGCAAATTTTTAAAATGCCTGCTTAAAAATTGATTTCCCACTTCCGGTTGCTTTCTCGTTCCTGATTGCTCTCCCGCGTCCGGTAAATTTTCCGCTTCCGGTCGCTTTCTCTTTTCTGCTTGCTCTACCGTTCCCGGTCGCTTTCCCGCTTATGGTCACTTTCCCACTTCCGGTCGCTTTCCCACTTCCGGTTTATGAGTAATTCTTAAATATATGATTAATTAAAAAACGTATATAAAAAAATTAAATGTAAATAATAAAAAAACTACCAATAAGTTTAAACTAAATTCGAGTTGGATTACACCCATCACCAAGGAAACATAGAGAGAGACAGAGAGAAAATAAATTGCATTGTTCTTCTATTTATTTAAATTATTTAAATAATTAATAAATAAATAATAAAACAAGTAAATTAAAAACGAATTTTTAAAACCAATGCTCTTATATGTAATTAAAACACAAATTTTTCAATCAATTTTTTCTTATATTACTCTTTTATTTTATATTAAAGTCGAAATATCTTAATTATATCGAAATATCGAAATTAATTAAAATTAACTAAATTAATTGACTTATTGTAAAACTAATAATTGAATATTGCATTGTCTTCTATTTTGAGCATGTATGCAAAATTTGAAAAAAATCTATCATCAGGAAGTGACTCAAAAATTGATTGCAAGATTTGAAACAGACAGAGAAACAGTCAGACAGAGAAACAGAGACGACGAGTTAATAAAAGCATTGGTAAAAATGAATATATATATATATATATATATATATATATATATATATATATATATATATATATATATATATATATATATATATATATATATATATATATATATATATATATATATATATATATATATATATATATATTTATTTTATTTAATTTATTTCCAGTTGTTCAAGGTATATATATATATATATATATATATATATATATATATATACTAAAAATATTATTGTTTTTTTCAACAGGAAGATGAAGAAAATCCACCTTGTCCCGACAATTAGACGCCAATTGCAATGGACAATATTACAGAAAGGCGAAAACCATGACTTGGGAGGAAATGTTTACGGAGGCCCACCTCTTGTTTCGTTCACTGGCCAACGCCATGCAGGATTTGTCAAAGCCCACGTATGAGAAGTACCTGGCAACATTTCGTGTTCTCCGAAATTGTATCCAACAAAAGAAAGATTTTCAGCCTAGGTAAATATTACATGTTATAAGGTAACTTTTTGTTATAAGCTATTAAAATAATTTCGCTTTTGTTACAGTGGGTGACCTGTCTGTTGATCAGTTGGCCTCAAGTGATGGTGTTCAAGTCAACCTAGGTAAATATTACATGTTATAAGGTAACTTTTTGTTATAAGCTATTAAAATAATTTCGCTTTTGGAGCAGTGGATAACGTGTCTGATCAATTGTGCTCAAGTGTTGATCGTGTTCTCCAGGATTGTGAGAAGGAAAATGTTCAAGTCACCCTAGGTAAAAATTACATGTTATAAGGTAACTTTTGTTATAAGCTATTAAAATAATTTTGCTTTTGGAGCAGTGGATCAGCCGGTAAACAAGCGGCGGCGATAGGATAAAGCTGACACTGACAACCGAACCAGCCATCGATAGAATTGTCAGGACTCGAGCTTCCAAAAGTTGCTCGTGGTCCCGGAAGGCCCAGAAAAACCAGCCGCTTGGACCATTATAAGAAGCTGTTTCAAAATTTGAGTAAAGAAATCATTTTTGTTTTTAACTTTTTTTTTCTTAATTAGTGTTTCTTTCGTGGATTCTCGGTGAAGAGAAGGCTGGAAGGGTGGTGAAGGAGGGATGCCTCGTTGAAAGCGTGAGTCCGTTTATAGATGTCTCCACAGCCATAACAGAGCCGGAAGTGTCTGAACATCTTCCATTGTTCAAGGGCCTGTTTGCTGTGGATGCGTGGACCACAGTTTTAGAATTGAGTAAGTTAAAATAACTTTGAAATTGTGTTACAAGTAAACAACAGAAAACTAATTTTTAATGTATTCAATTTTTACAGTAAAAACGAAGAAGGAGCATCCAAACTACACCTGTAGAACGTGTCGAAGAGATGCAAACATAGGGGACACGATTATGGGTGACTGCTGCCTGCAGTGGGTGCATTTTTTTGCCAGAAAATAAATAAAACAAAATAAAACTAGCAGGGCTTTTTTTTGGACCCACTGTGGTGGCAATTACAAAATGTTTTGATTTGTTTTATTATTATTATTATTGTTGTTGTTGTTGTTACAAACTTTTCTGTTTGTCTTTTGGATTTGCAAATCAAGTTTACTTGAAATAAAAGTTTCTTTTGAAAAACTCGTTTTTTTCCTTTACTTGTTTCATATCAACTGGTTTTGTGCCAGACTAGTAATAAAAAGTGTACCCATGCAATTAGTTGTGGTTTTTTATTCATCTTAAATTAATTAAGTTAAATTTATTTACACTATAATGAAGATTTCGAAAATGGCGGCGCTTCGGCGTATGGCATGCGTTGAGCTTCGTCTAATTTCGACTTTTTAGCTGACTTCTGAAATTTTTTTCAATCTTAAACTAGCATGATTTAACCGAAATTAACTTAATGCATCGAATGACAGTTGTTTTTGCGGACAACTTTGCGTAGTGTTTTAGCGTCGTTTAAAAATTTAAATTATCACTATGGATACAAATACGCTATTGCTTACGGCGTTTTTTGCGACGTTCAAAATGACTTTAAACTAGCATGATTTAACCGAAATAAACTTAATGCATCTAATGACAGTTGTTTTTGCGGACAACTTTGCGTTTTAATAGTGTTTTAGCGTCGTTTAAAAATTTAAATTATCACCATGGATACAAATACGCTATTGCTTACGGCGTTTTTTGCGACGTTCAAAATGACTTTAAACTGGCACGTCTTACTGATTAAACTCACTGTATCTAGTCACAGTTGTCTTTACGAGCAATTTTGCGTTTTTTTAATATTGTGAAATTGAGTTCCATTGCCGCTTGACTTGACTACTACTCAATTATTCATGAGCAATGCACACACGAGTTGTCAGGCCATGAGTCAACGAACTACTTTCACACGTGATGCTCTTCTCGAATTCCGACAAGCAGCCCCTCCCATTCATCGTCAACTGCGCAAAATCTTGTTCTCCTTGCAACTATGGCTACCAATATGTAAACGGTGGTCACCTCGCCGCAGTGATCACAACTGGGAAACCAGTAAAACCAGGCAAGAAACCAAGGACCTAAAACGAACGAATCTATCGATAAATGCTACCTCAACTGGGGCAGCCGATGTGTCAGCATTGGGGACCCGTGGTGTGGACAAAAAATGGACTACTGGCCGAACGACTAAATTTATTAAACCAAAGAATGAAATACGAATTGCCGCGTGGAACGTACGAACGGGTCATCACGTCGGCCAAAAGGAGATTATCGCCACCGAAATTACCAACTACAAAATATCGATCGCCGCCATATCGGAACTACGACTCACGGGATCCGGGACGATGATGATTAGCCCACCGACGACCGACGAGACTATTACGCTCTTCTACTCCGGTGGTGACAAGCGAGAGGCGGGTGTTGGATTTATGGTCGGCCAGCGGGCTGCCCACAGTGTCGTCGCCTTCCAACCAATTTCTGAACGTCTGGCAGTCCTTTCCATCGATGGCACAATCAAGACACACATCCTATCCGTCTACGCGCCGACCGAAACAAGCTCAGATGCTGCAAAAGACGCTTTCTACGCCGATCTACAAGCTGCGACTGATTCTATACCGCAAACCGAAGTTACCATATTGGCAGGCGACTTTAGCGCTCACGTCGGCGACAACCGTAGTGGCTGGGAAGAAACGCTTGGACGATTCGGCCACGGACAAATCAACGACAATGGGCAGCGACTGTTGTCGTTAGCGTCAGTAAACAACCTCGTCATTGGCAACAGCCTCTTCCAACACCCGAAGAAGCATCGGCTCACGTGGAGAAACCCGTCGGGTAAAAATTCGGCCATGCTCGACTACGTTCTGATCAACAAGCGTTTTCGATCGACGCTCAACGACGTTCGAGCAATGCGTGGCCCTGATCACTACCAAAATACAACTTCGACTCCAAAAAGCAAAGAAGAAGACGCCGGCGGCTGTAAAGAGAAACTGGACGTGCCTACGCGATCCGGCAGTTCGACACAAATTCCAGCTTGCTTTATCGAACAAGTTTGCGATCCTCAATACATTGGACAATGTCAACGATGAAGAAAAACAAATAACCAAATCCGTCGTCGAATGTGCGCAGTGGCGTACCGAGGGGGGGGGCAGGGGGGGACAGTTGTCCCCGGGCGCAGGGCTGGAGGGGGCGCAATATCAGTGACCAAATTTTTTAAATAATTAAAAAAAAATTTAAATTTGTTGAGGATATTTTCAAAAGTTCACAAACGTTTTGAACAAGACGTTCATTTTGACTATTCTTTGTTATTATCATAGATATATATATTATCATAGATATCTATGGTTATTATATACCATACCAACTATGTTAATGAACTACTAATCAATCATAAAAAAGAAAAGTTGTTTGGAAAAGATGCAGCCTCAATTGAAGATGTTATCGTAAAGAGATTGGAATCTGACAACATCCCGTTACAAAATTGTAGATCTCAATGCTATGACAATGCAGCTGTTATGTCGGGGCATTTATCTGAAGTTCAGCAAAGAATTTGCACAAAAAATAACAAGGCACTGTTTGTGAATTGTGACAATCACAGTTTAAACTTGTCAGGGGTGCATGCTGCAAGTCAAGATCCAATTGTAGTTACTTTTTTTGGCAGCATTGAAAAAATTTATCAATTCTTTTCAAGATCAACCCGTCGATGGGAAAAACTTAAAGAAGCAGTTACCATCACAGTCAAGCGTGAATCAGAAACACGATGGAGTGCTAGAGCAGAATGTGTTAAATCAATCCATGATGGACTTGATAATATAGTTAGTCTACTGGAAAAAATGTCTGAAGATACAACTGGAACACAAGAAACTAGAGGCGATGCTGTAATTCTGTTACAAAATATTCTGAGTTTCAACTTCTTAGTTTTCCTTCCTTTCTGGCATGACATACTCAAAAAAATCGACCGTGTTCAGAAAAGACTTCAAGATCCAACAATGAATTTTCACGAAGCGTCTTTGGATATTGAATCTCTGCACATGGATATTACAAGAATCCGTGAAGACATATGCCATGATTCAGTGCTAAAAGCAAAGGAAAGATGTGAGCTATGGGGTGTTGCTGTAGAAAGTAGAATCAGGCGACGGAGAAGGATGCCTGGAGAACTTACCCGAGATGCAGGACTTTCGGCAGAAGAAGAAATTGTTCGGATCATGAAGAGCATTTTAGATCGACTTCAACAGGAGATGACAACAAGGTTTACTCGTCTCAAAGATCTGAACTTCAAATTCGGATTCTTACTTGATGTAGACAAACTTTTGAATGACAAAGATCTTGACAGTCTTCGTCATCATTGTATTGAATTTGGAAATTTTTATGACTCGGATGTTGAAGGAATTGAGTTATTAAATGAAGTATGTGACTGCAGAATGCTCCTTGAGACCCGCCAGGATACTGCACCAAAGACTCCTACAGAACTCTTGTCGTTCATTGTTAGTTACGGAGAAGATGTTTTTCCAAATTTGCGTGTTGCTCTACAAATCCTTCTTACCATAGCTGTCTCGATTGCCAGCTGTGAGCGATCCTTCAGTAAATTAAAAATAATTCTTTCCTACCTTCGAGCATCCATGGGACAAGATAGACTTAGCGATCTGGCCCTAATGAGTGTGGAGAGGGAAGTTCTTGAACAGATTGATTTTGATGATATAATTAACCAGTTTGCTGCAGTAAAAGCAAGAAAAATAAATTTTGTTTACAACTCAGCTCAATATGCATATAGAAATTTAAATACCCTGAAATGCATGTATATAGGCGCCAGAGACTGTAGTCTACATGCAAATACTGAGAACGACAGTTATTATATTTTATGTAGTTCGACAGATTTTATGTAGGGGGCGCAGATTTTGTGTTTTGTCCCCGGGCGCAGAAGACCCTAGGTACGCCACTGAATGTGCGGCGCCGTTATGTCCACCGATCCGTCGACGAACGCAGCCATGGATTTCGGATGAGTGTCTGGATTTGGTAGCTGAGCGGAAAAAAATCAAGCACGTCGATTTCGAACAATACCGGCGACTTTATCAAGAGGTAAGGCGGAAAATGAAGATCGAGCGAGAGGTGTATTGGAACGATGTTGCAGCCGAAATGGAAGAAGCCGCATCACGACATGAATATCGAACATTGTATCAGACACTACAACGTTTAGGTGGAAAAACGAAATTGATCAACGATAACATCAGGAAATCGGATGGTAAGTTTGTTAGTTCGTCTTCCGATCGATTACAGAGGTGGCGGGAATTTTTCCACGAACTATACAACCACGATCCGCCTGCAGGACCAGCCGCGGACCCGCCACAAATCGATCAACCGCAGATCCCATTTCCCGTCGACGTACCAACAATCGCCGAAGTGAAAGCGGCCGTCAAATCGCTCATGAACGGAAAAGCGCCGGGCATCGATCAAATTACAGCCGAGATGATCAAAGCTGGTGGTGACATTCTATTGCAACGTCTACACATCCTATTGACATACATCTGGGACACGGAGTACGTACCATCAGCGTGGAATAAAGCGATCGTCGTTCCCATTTTGAAGAAAGGAGACAGTCGAGAATGCAAAAACTACCGCGGCATTAGTCTCCTTTCAATCGTTGGAAAAGTATTCACGAAAATCATTCAGTCACGACTACAAAAACATTGTGAACAATCGTGCCGTGAGGAACAGGCCGGATTTCGACCGAATCGAGGATGCATCGATCAAATCTTCGCACTACGCCAACTCGTAGAAGAGAGGGTTCGATGTGGCCGGCGGACTGTTGTTGTCTTCATCGACTTCAAATCGGCTTTCGACTGCATCCATTGGCCATCATTGTGGACGGCATTGGAAAGCGAAAACATACCACCGAAAGTCATCCGTTTGTTACAAGCGTCGTATAGTGGTTCGACCAGCTGCATCCGAATTCGAAACGACCTATCGGACGAGTTTACCATTCAAACCGGTGTCCGACAGGGAGACGTCGCCTCTCCGCTTTTATTTAACGTCGTGATCGATGCGATTATGAGGAAATCGTTCGAAGGAAGGCGTGGTGTTCAATACGACAAAAACAACTTTGTCACTGATCTGATGTTCGCGGACGATAGCGCCGTATTCGCCGACACCGACGTGGAAGCTACAAGTTGCCTAAACGACATCGGCGATATTGCCAAGTCATACGGCCTAAAGATCAACGCCGAGAAGACCAAGGTATTAACAACGGACGGGTCGCCAGCTCATGTCCACCTAAATAATGTCCAGATCGAGCAAGTGACGAAATTTAAATACCTTGGATCGATCGTGCAGGAAAAGAAGACGTCGTCGTCGGCCGACGTCCACAGCCGCGTTGGCCAGGCGACTGCGGCATTTACAGCGCTCAGATGGTGCGTTTGAAAGTGAACGAACATTGCAATCAAGACAAAAATTCGTCTTTACCGAACATTGATTCTTCCGATCCTCCTATATGGCTCGGAGACATTAGTCTATGGGCCAAAGTGACTTTTCGATCAAAAAGGTCTTTTTTGAGGTGAACAGACGAAATTTATATGGATGATAGGCAATATTAAGAAGAACATTTTAAGACTTTCTAGACTTCTCAATTTGGTAGCTTAACTGAAATATAAGCAAAAATCGAAAAACACAAATTAATTCCGGAGTGCACGCCTAAACATACGCCTATTTGCGCTTAACCAATCAGCATTGAGTTCATTGATATGTAAAATTTATAGGGATGATAGGCAATAATAGCAGAAACATTTTAAGACTTTCTAGACTTTTCAGTATGCCAGCTTAGATGAAGTATAGGCAAAAATAAAATACAAGACACAACAATTTTATTTTGCAAGTATTCAGGCAATACTGACTTTATTTAAACAGCAAATAAAATGGGAACAATAAATATGAACTTTATAAACATATACTATAACTTTTTATTAAAAACAAACCACTAAAATATCAGTACAAATGTCTGCCATAACCTGAGATATCCCAAATTTAGGATGAAATACCTAGCCACTTTTGAAATTATAAATGCATAACTAATTTTGTAGTCAATTTTAGTTAAATAAAATTTAAAGAGTATTCACATAAACTTCATGAAATTAATCAAATGCTGTTTAAGTGGCTTAGCACACAGTTTGTAACAGGAGGCATGATATTTTGCCTCAGCAGCTATCATATCACAACTCCCAATCATACCAAGTGGATGCTTATCACCAGTTTGTTCTGCATAACTACGAATCTGCACTTGAACTTGGTCATCAACACACTGAAGAAGAGGTTCACGAGATTTTGAAATTTTCACAAATTTAATCTTATGACTAAAATACAAACAGCATCAAGAATAGGTGAAGAAGTTGCTGATGGCATCCTCTTGTTTTGGCAATTGTGTTTTGGTCTATATCTTGATCAATAGTGCAAGTAGTTGAATTATTTATTAATTCCAGCGTTTTCTTGAGATTAAACAAATTTCGGCACTGTCAATGATAGTAAAATTCCGGAACATTACCAGCTTCAGTTTGTCCTTGCAATGTCCAAAAGAAACTTAAATTGTCTTATATTACCTGCAGCTAATAATGTGTTTCATGATGAAATATCACATGACCTAGTCAAGTTAGAATATATTTTTTATTGCTACTTTGAGAGTGGATGATGCATATGCATTGAACAGCACTAATATTTGGACCCAAATTCACATCCATATCAATTTCTTTGTCTCTTAATTGACATTGTTGTGCCATATTAATGAGAAAGAATAAAACTCAATAACTTGAATACAACTTCTCAATTTTTATTCCCAACACAAATGAAAGCATGAAAAAATCTAAATCAAAAGTAAATAAAACTGTTTTGAAAGCACTATTGAATACAAAAAGCAAGACATGTAGAGAAAGCAGAAACAGGAACTACAAATTATAAACTAATAGGTAGCATGAAACGTTGCAAGTGCGTCCTCTGGTACCTTTGGCTCTTGTACAACTCTAGGAATTTCTGTCACTACCCCTGGAAATTTTGAAAAAATCTAAATCAGAAATAAATAAAAATGTTTTGAAAGCAATATTGAATACAAAAAACAAGACATGTGGGGAAAGCAGCAACAGTCACTACAAATTATAAACTAAAAGCATGTGTGTCCTCCGATACCCTTGGCTCATTAACTTGTACAACTCTAGAAGTTTTTTATTATTACCCCTGGAAATATGGTCTTGTCTATTTCTTCCTGAACCACGGGCTTCTCATCCTCATCCAGAATATTTGGTTCAGTGATCATCTCTGTATCAACATTGTCATCTGATCTCAAGATTATTTGTTCAAGCTTCTCACTGTTTTCTTTTAAATCATTAAACTCTAAGTTTCATTAAAGTTGTTGCAGCTAAATATGTGGTGTTGTTCAATAGAGAGTGTTTATTATACATTATTATTTATTCATCTTTATCTGATATACCAGTAACTATTAGTGCTTTTATGACGACATCGTCAGTTTCTCACACAAACCTTTATTTTTTAAATATATCAAACAGGTCATCTTTATGTTACACGCAATAAAATTAACATATATTGCAAACGGCAGATTATAAGTTTTAATAAACCGGTCATTTGATGATTTTTACGATGTAAACGTAAACATCGTATCATCCCTCGCTTGAACATAACTTCAAATATTACATCTAAGCTACCGTTTTGAGAAGTCTAGAAAGCAATTTTTGTTTCATTATATTAATTACTAACTTTTAGTACTAAAATAAGCTGTTCACCTAAAAAAGACCTATTTAGACTTGGCCCACGGACTATAACTTCATGGCCCTCGAGCTGTGAAAGGGCGCACGATTGGTTGAGCACTTGCTCAGTCGGCAAACATCTTTTTTTATGCAAACTTTAAAAAATTGTTTTTATTCACAATTATATTTTGTTTCTTATTTTTTAATTAGTTTAAATTTTTTAAACACATTTTCTACTTCGAAATTTATGAATTGTTATATACTATGCTGGGGTCGCCGGCCGGCCTATGAAAAAATGTGTGCAGGGCGCATAGATATATATATATGGCAGGGCGTATCTATATATATCTATGGCCTAGGCATTTAAAGACCGCACTGGAGAATTATCTCGCGAGCTTGCAGGGGCTGCGTCACGCAACTGAATTGTTTTGAACGCAGATTTATCTGGCCATTGACACCAATGACGACATGTGCGCGCTTTTACCCCATAAAATCATTGATGACGAGTACTTAGGTACATATGTACTTAAGTACGTACTTAAATACAATATGTGTACTTGAGTACTTGTACTTAAGTTCTTTTGCGAATGTGTACTTAGTACTTGCACTTAAGTACATTTTTAGTGTACTTCTTAAGTAAGTACATTTCAAAAGTAGCTAAGTACTTTAAAAAAATTGCTTTATTTTTATTTTTAAAACTAATTACTTATAATTTGTAAACCTAAAAATAAGTGTTTATGTAACAGATTCTATGCTCGAGCATTTTCTGTTGTCGAGGTTATGCTTTGTATTCTAGTTTTTACATTATGTTTTTTACAAGATGGTCGATATATTGTAACGTACCTATAACTGCAAAGTTAGTCAAGTTTTTCCTTTAGTTGTGAAGACTTATTTCAGTGAAATAGTTTCTGAAGATGGAGATTATATAAAAGCTCTTTGCAGTCTTTCAATACAAATCTCCTTCGAATTGCACCAAGCTCAAGCATATTCAAGTACGTTAAGAATGAGAATTTTGATAATTTGTAGGCTAAGAACTTTAAATTCTGTATTATTTGGTTTTAGAGAGCTCATGGTAAAAAACACATTGACTCAATGCACGTGCAAAGCAAGCAAGTCAAACGAAGGGCGTCTAGAAATGTTGATAGCCCTAGTTCATATGCAAGCAAATACGGTTAGACGAAATGTCAGAAAACTATGTTGTGACTTGTAATGGGAACAATTTTGTAAAAGCTTTTAAAGAGTATGCTGAATCAAGCATATTCGAGTTGGAACCATAGAGAGAAAAGATAGTGATCCTGGGACATAGAAGACGAGACTAGTCATCTACCGATATCCCGCTGTGTCACATCCATACTTTAAGGTTCGCTGGCTGTCTTTGACACATTGTAAGATAACTGAAAAACTGTTTGTAGTTGAAGTCAATCGTATGAATGAAACAAATACTTTTCCAGAAGCAGAGGCTCTGACAGCATCAAATGGCGATTTCTATGGGTTTTATGAACCAGGTTCAGAAAGTAATGATTCAACTCAAAATGACAATTTGGTGATGTTTCTTAATAAATACTTGCTTTTATGCTGATCAATACAAATTTTTAAGGTACTTGAGTACTTGTACTTAAGTACAATTTGAAAAACTGTACTTGTACTTAAGTACAAGATAAATAATGTACTTGTACTTGTACTTAAAGTACATTTAACACAGAGTACTTAGTACTTGTACTTAAGCACATTTTCTGAGTACTTAATTCAACACTGGATAAAATATATGACTTCTGAAAACCTTAGGGCGTTGATTCTCAGAAAAAGGAATTAAAGTTTTTGAAGAAACGGAATGAAAAGATTTACGCGCAACATTATCAGCAACAAATGAATTAATCGCAAATCGATCACTGAATTTCGACGGTGAAGATTCACTAACAACAGATGTAATAATAATAATTCTCCTGGGCCAGATCAACTGCAAAATTTCTGGCTGAAACATTTTACTGCAGCACATCAAGTTTTGACTAAATCATTCAATGAAATAATTAATAAACCAGAAACAGTTCCTGAATGGCTCACAACTAGAGTCACATTTCTGATTCCCAAAAACAAATTCACTAAAGAAGCCAAAAATTATAGACCAATCACCTGCCTGCCGACAATGTATAAAATATTGACTGCTGCCATTACAAACAGAATGTATTCTCATCTTATCCAAAATAATATTTACCCATGTGAACAAAAATGATGCAAGAAAAAATCTAAAGGCTGCAAGGATCAATTATTAATAAATAAACTAATAGTGTGGCAAGCCAAAAAACAAAAGAAAGACTTGAGTATGGCATGGATTGATTACAGAAAAGCCTTTGATAGTGTTCCTCACTCTTGGATTCTAGAAACAATGAAAATTTACAGAGTTGATCCAGTTATTCTTAATTTTGTAGCAAACACCATGAAAAAATGGCAGACAGAAATGTGGTTGTTTTACAAAGAAGGACATTTGAAAACAAAAAAAATTGTTGTAAAACGTGGAATTTTCCAAGGGGATTCCTTATCTCCTCTTCTGTTTTGCCTAACACTAATTCCATTAACTAGCATTTTAAATAACCACAACTTAGGTTTTAAAGTAAATCAAACAATGATAAACCATCTTTTCTACATGGATGATTTAAAACTGTTCTCAAATAGTGAATCACAATTAAATGATGCATTAACTTTAGTAAAAAAGTTTAGTGATGATATAAAAATGGAATTTGGTTTAGAAAAATGTTCCAAAGTCACCATCAAACATGGTAAAATACAATCCAATCAAAACATCAAACTGGACAATGATATAATCATTACAAACTTAGAACCTAACGAAACTTACAAATATCTTGGTGTGGAAGAAAAAGATGGTATACAACACTCTCTAATAAAAGACAAAATAAAAAAAGAGTACTACAGACGTGTAAGACAAGTCCTTAATACTGAACTAAATTCCAAAAATAAATTTAGTGCCATTAATTTTTTAGCAGTTCCAGTTCTGACTTACAGTTTTGGCATTATAAACTGGTTGACTGATGAAATTGAAAAAATTAATAGAAAGACGAGAAAGCTCCTAACGATAGGAGGAATTCCTCACCCAAAGGCTGATGTTGAGAGACTCTACATCAAGAGATGTGATGGTGGAAGAGGTCTGGTCGATTTGGTTTCAGCTTACAACCTTGCTATTGTTGATCTCTGTGATTACATTCAGACAGAACCAGACAAAATCACAAACGTTGCAAAGTTCCTTGACCAACAAGCCACTAAATAATCAATTCAAAAAGAAGCTGCTAAAATCAAGAATAAGTACTCTATTTTAAATCCAACCTCTGACATTTGTAAAAAAAACCAGCTAAAAAACAAATTATTCATCGAAAAAACTAATAATTTAAAAATGAAACCTCTTCATGGACAATTTTTTAGAAACCTTGACAATCCAACAACAGATAAAGAGCAAACCATGTCATGGCTAAAGAGCTCGGGTCTCAAAGGTGAAACAGAGAGTCTCATAATAGCTGCCCAAGATCAGGCACTCAACACCAGATACTTTCAAAAACACATTTTGAAGCAAGAAGTTGATAGTCGGTGCAGATTATGCAACAAGGCAGAGGAACACATCAGTCACATTGTTTCAGGATGCACAATTCTAGCTCCAACTGAGTACACAAAAAGACACAACAATGTAGCAAATTACATCCACTGGAAGTTGTGCAAACACTTTGGAGCTAAGGCACCCAAAAAATATTATGAACATGAACCAGAAAAAGTTATCAATGTAGATGATGATGTTACAATCACATGGGATCTGCCGGTCATCACAGACCAAGCAATTCCAGCTAACAGACCTGATATAGTAATTTACAACAAAAGAAAAAAAGAATGCTTGTTGGTTGAGGTGTCTGTTCCAGATGATGCAAATATTATATTGAAAGAATCAGAAAAGATATGCAAGTATAAGGACCTAGAAATAGAAATAAACCGAATGTGGAATTTAAAAACAAGAGTGATACCAGTGGTGATTGGGGCGCTAGGAACAATCAGGAAAAATGCTCAAGACAAACTGATGATGCTTCCTGGAAAACCAAATATCTCCGAAATACAAAAATAGCATTAATGGGAACGGCTCACATCCTCCGAAGAGTGTTGGGATGAATAACTTTGATTTCTTGTTGAAGTCTGAATTCATATTAAACCAGTTTTTGAAAACTGAGAAGACAAACTTTTTGTAATAACAATAATAATAATAATAATAATAATAATAATAATAATAATAATAATAATAATAATAATAATAATAATAATAATAATAATAATAATAATTTCATGTAATAAAACGAAATTCAATTATTAATATAATATAATGATAATTTAAGTAGGTAGAAGGGTTAAAATAATAAGTTATAAGCAACAGACATTGTAAGGTAAGAAGTTTAAAATAATAAAATAAAGACTAAAAAACTAAAAATTTTAAAAATAAACCGCTGAAGTTAAGTATGGAACATAACGAGAAAACAAAGAAATGCAATTATTTACAGTGTCGAATTGTAATATTCAGACAATCCATTAGATGCTGGAAAAGAGGCACTGTTACAATCGTATCACTGACATGTGGAATGTCTCCTTCAGTAGCCACTGGAGAGGCACCCGCAGAGCAATCAACTGGGCTGTTAAGTTGATGAGTAGAGGAAGGGGAAGAGGCGAAGGAAATTAATGGTGTCGATAGAGGAGAATCCGATGTCTTCTTTAATAGGCGGAAGAAAGAAAGTGTGAATTTCTCGGAGTTGAGCGACCAGGAACAGTATGTTGCGAAAGAGAATCGACGAAAGAATTGACAGACAACGATGTAACGGAAGGAACGTCGGCGGGCTCAATCAACGAAGATGTCAAAACCCGCTCCGTAACGATGGAAGAACAGATTTCCTCACTGATTTTACACCATCCACCAGAACCTCAACTTTTGATTTAAACTGGTCAGGCCATTTATTTACAGTATTTTCTGTTTTAACCACAGAGCCAGTAATTGTTGGAAAATCTAATTCATTTATTTTCCTGTTAAAATTGGATATTTCAATACTTAAGTCTTAAGCTATCTAGTTTCAATTTTAATATTTCCAGACCAGAATCTCCATTAATCTCTAGCAATGTATCTTTCATTTTCTCAAGTTGATTTTTCTGCAACTTGAGAGCTTCGTCTAAAATTCTAAAACTTATATATATATTTATTCAAACATGCTCTGTTGAAGTATTCACGCCATTTAGAAAACATGGTTTTGTCAATTAAACGCTTAAAATATTTTAAGTGAGAGAAAACACTTTTACTAAATCTAAAATCAAACGTTTTATTAGCAACCAATTAGTACAGGGTTGTTTTGATTATCTCATTGTAACTAAAAGTTAGTACAGGGTTGTTTTGATTATCTCATTGTAACTAAAAGTTAATACATACAGTAAATAATAATAATTAAAATTGGGACGATGAAAGTTAAAATAAGCAGAACATAAATAAAAATAATAAAAGCAAAA
Organism: Erpobdella octoculata; assembly: GCA_963978895.1. NCBI lineage: Eukaryota > Metazoa > Annelida > Clitellata > Hirudinida > Erpobdellidae > Erpobdella > Erpobdella octoculata. The sequence continues at coordinate 12,798,333 of OZ022240.1, read as the reverse complement.
TAAAAATACTTTGAAAAATATATTATTTTAAATCGAGAGATAATAATCTAAATTAAAATTCATTAAGAGTTTCATAAAATGTGAAACAGACACACACGCCATCAACACTTAACCAGGCTGGTAAATAGAGGTCCAGAAATCAATGTCATTTCCTCCGTCTAATTGTAATATTAATGTTATCAGTTAAGTGTGCAAAGTTCAACGGACCAGATATCTCCACTGAAACCCATGCACCTTCAACTGACACTCCCGAAAACCCGTCATCCACCTGAAAAATTTTCCCACCACCCTTTATCCGGTGCATTCGGACGGAATCATGGCAACCGGATAAACAACCACCATCATACACAACATCTGATCTATCAACGAGACTTTTACCAGGCAATCCCATTTCCATTTACCGCCCCGGGTCCGAGACGGTCTGCAAAACATTTTTTGCTGAATTTGCTGATTTACTCGCCACATTAGCTAAATTCAACTGTAAAATTCTAATCCTTGGCGACATCAACCTCCATCTTGACAAGCCAGACCAACCTAACACTAAGCACTTCCACCGACTGCTGTCTTCACACGGTCTCGAACAATTGGTGCATGAGCGTACTCATGATCGTGGCCACACTCTCGACGTCGTCATTGTCCGCATGCCCGATACACTCATCTCTAATCTTCATACAGCTCCACCATCTTTATCCGACCATTCAATCATCAAATTCGAACTTAACCATCAACCTCCACCATTAATCTTTGAGACAGCTGAGAGTCGATCTTTTGCTCAATTTAACATGTCAGCCTTCCAGGCTGATCTCCTTGCTTCCGAACTCTACCAGCTTACTTTCTCTCAAGAAGTCAAAGCAGCAGATAAACTTTTCTCCCTATACGATTCCACCATGGAGGAATTACTTAATAGACATGCTCCTCTTAGAAAAATAACAAAACGTAAAATAACTGGCTGCTCTTGGTTTGATAGTGAATGCCTGATCTCCAAACGTTCCACCCGTCGTCTCGAACGCCAATCTACCAGAGATCCTCTTAACATCATAAAGAAGCAGCGTTGGCGATCTCAGATTAAAAGCCAGAGGAGACTCTTTCAATTCAAGTGCTCTAGCTACCTTAAACAGCGCATCGAAAACGTTCAAGGTGATGGTCGAACTCTCTGGAGATCATTACATTCGCTCCTCACTCCAACTTCAGAAACCTCATCATGGATTTCACCCGATGATCTAATTGACTTTTTTGGAAATAAGATTGTTGACATACGTGACTCGACCAAAAACTTCGACCCGCCCGATTTCGCAATCAATGCACCGTTTCCTCCTGGTTTTGATGCTTTTGAAAAAGTGTCTCCTGATGATGTAACTAAACTTCTCATCGATTCCACAACAAAGCAGTGCGAGCTCGATTCCGCCCCTGTGCATCTGCTAAAATCCATGCGCCTCACTTTTGCTCCAATTCTTGCAATGTTAATCAACTCCTCACTTTCCCAGACTAATCTGCCTGAACCTCACAAACGTGCCATAATTCGCCCACTACTAAAAAAACCTGGCCTTGATCCCTCTGACCCTGCCAACTACCGCCCTATTTCTACCTTATCGTTTGTTTCTAAACTAGTGGAACGAGTCGTCCACCGTCAACTTTCTAACTATGTTGAAATACATAAACTACTTCCTCCTGCTCAATCTGGATTCAGACGTTATCACTCCACAGAAACAGCTGTGGTTAAAGTTTATAACGACATTGTCCTTGCCCTTGATTCCGGATTCATAACCGCTCTCTTAATGCTTGACTTTAGTGCTGCTTTCGACTGTGTCGACCATGCCATTCTTTTTTCAATCCTTGAATTACAGTTTGGTATAACTTCTGCCGCTCTTCAGTGGTTAATCTCTTTTCTCTCTAATCGTTCTCATAAGGTTCGTCTTGGTGAGCAAACCTCCAAAAAGTACGATGTTTCTTTCGGTGTTCCCCAAGGTTCAATCCTTGGACCCCTTCTTTTCATTCTCTACACTTCTTATATTGTCAACATCGCCTCTCGACACGAAGTTCTTATTCACCTCTATGCTGATGACACCCAGCTATATATTCAACTTGCCACACAAGACATCTACCTAGCTAAAACAAAGCTTGCAAACTGTTTTGTTGAAATTCAAAAATGGTGCTCAGCCATGCGCCTGAAGCTCAATACTTCTAAAACAGAACTCATCTGGTTTGATCGAAGGCCTCAGCCCATATCCATGAGTTCAGGCTCTATTAATATCGGTGACTGCACGATCTCGTCTTCGAATGTTGTTCGTGATCTCGGAGTGTATCTTGACTCTGGCTTGTCAATGACCCACCATATCTCCGCCATTACAAGGGCCTGCTACTTCCATCTACGCCGAATCCGTCAAGTGAAGCGCTGCCTTAACGAGCAGTGCATTCGTACCCTAGTTCAGGCTTTTGTCATCTCAAGAGTAGACTACTGCAACTCAGTGCTGACAGGTCTACCATCATCGTTCTTAAAACCCCTTACTTCAGTACTCCATGCGGCCGCTCGGCTTGTCAAAGATCTCGGTCCCCGAGACCACATCACCCCAACTTTACGTCAACTTCATTGGCTACCTATCCCTGCTAGAATAAATTTTAAAATATGCCTCTTAATGTTTAACGTATTCACTGGATCTTCTCCCTCCTATCTGTCATCTCTCGTTTCGCCATGCTCGTCGCTCCCTGCAAGGCGGCGTCTTCGTTCTACTAGCAGGGACGACTTCGTCTCTGTCCGGTCTCGTCTCCAATTTGGAAACAGAGCTTTTGCCATCTCTGGCCCAACTTACTGGAACAGCTTGCCTGTACATATTCGCCAATCTAAAGACGCTACTCAATTTAAAACTAAATTAAAAACTTATCTCTTTAGTAAGTTCTTTGACTAGGAGATATTGTCGAACTGCGCGCTTTTGCGAAAGACTTGTTTTTTATAAGGGCGCGTTATAAATTTTACTTTGTATTGTATTGTATTGTAAGCGACCTGTCTCTACATTTTTTAATTCCTGCAACAAGTCATCTGTAGATGAGGCGCCTTTTATATCACTGTTACATATTTCAGAGGCTTGGGAGAAAAAAAACATACATTTTCACAAATATTGGCTGGCTTATCAAACTGATACTGAACCGGCAAACTTGTAGAAAGATGAATATCTTCGCATTTTAAACCAAGCTACATGTTATCTGTAATTGAGGTGCCTTTTAAATCATCATCATGGTTATTTTCAACAGATGCATGTAAGGGAAAAACAGTTATCAACATCAATATTAACATTTTCTAAAAACATTCAAAAACATTTTTTTTTTACCAAGACATTTACAAGGTGGCAAATGTTTACTACGTCAAATTTCGTGCAAATCACTTCATTGGTTTTGTTTTCTGAAATAACAAAAATTTACCCATTTGCCTGTTATATATATATATTGTTTCTATAGATTTATGTATTTAAACTTCAACATAATGCTTGAGCTTAAAATGAACTTATCAACTTAACATTCAGGTTGTGTCTGTAGTTATGGATGGACTCAGTACCAACTTTTCCATGTGTCAACTCTTAGGATGCAAGCTGCAGTTGTCTGATCCAGAGCCTTGGTTTTAGGTCGGTAATGACAAAGTGTTCGTAATTTTTGACGCATGTCATATGCTTAAATTGTTACGGAATACTTTTGAGTCAAGTGGAAAGCTGATCAACAATAAAAAGACCATCGATTGGGAGCACATAAAAGGCTGCACAATCTTCAGTGATGTGGGGTTAAGATTAGCCAACATGTTAACAAACCAGCATATTAACTTCCAAAAACTTAAAATAAAGGTTAGATTATTTTTACATTCAAATTTAATGTATAAAGATCATTTACATTATTTATATTGGATATGAACATAGGCGTCTTTAGCAGCTCAAGTAATGTGCAAGTCCGTTGCAAGTGCCCTTCGAACTCTGAAAGACGAGCAACTGTTTCCATGCATCGGGCGACCGGCACTACCATAACAGATCAATTAGAAATTAAGGTTTTATCAGTAATAAAATCAAGAGACATCCTGGATCTCTAAAGCTATTTCTTTAACACCGTGGATGATGTTGATAACCATGTATATAACCATAACAGATCAATTAGAAATTAAGGTTTTATCAGTAATAAAATCAAGAGACATCCTGGATCTCTGAAGCTATTTCTTTAACACCGTGGATGATGTTGATAACCATGTATATAATTTAATTAAAAAATTTTTGTAACGTTTACTTTAATTTGGGACAAAACCATATATGTAATATTCCTAATCAATTTCTTAAAGTCTCTGGAAAACGACAATCACTCAATAGAATTGTTGTTGTAACTGGACAGTGTTCCATGGTTGGCCGGGTCATGTTTTTCATGATGTTTTAAATGTTGTATTTTTAATTGCGAGTTTGGGTAAGTTGCAGGAGTCTTACTCTCTCAACCCATTTATTGAAACTACTTTAGATCTTTTTGATTTCTTCAGGTGTACTTTCAAGAACACCCATTTTTAAATGTAATGTCTTTAATTTTTACAATGACTTTTGAAATAAATTTCACCATTGGATTTGAGTTTAATTTTAAAATAAAATGCTTCGAGCTTAAACAGAAGTTTGCAAACGCTGCAATGGTCGAAGTCATCATTGAAATAAATCAGGATTAGTTCGGCAGCATCCACACCGTTCTAAATTGGATTTTCAGTGAAAAAGGTTATAAATAGGCATTAATGCCAGTTAATTTGCATTTGGATACCCTAACTTTTTAATTGCTAGAGAGGTATTTTCAATTCAGGTTGAAAAGCGCAAGTGGCTGCATGCTGCCTATTGAGTCTTTACCCAAGTCATCGCTACGTTAATTAGGTAATTAAAGCCGGCTATATTGCTCTTGGAAGCTGATAACTTCTTAATCGCTGGGCTACAACGATCAAGGCTTATTTCTGTCGTTCACTTAATTAAAATTGAAACATCAAATAAATCCCAATTCTTTTTCTTTTCGACCGGAGTATATACAGATTTCATATTTTGGCCTTTTTTATCATTGTTCCATTTATTAACTAGTTAATGAGGGTTGGTTAATTTTCTTTTGGATACCCTTAACTTTTTAATCTTTAGAATACAACCATCAAGCTTTATTTACGTCGTTTGCTTATTTGAAATTGAAGATTCAATCGATCTCAAATTAGTAACCAATTGTATTTTCCTTTTATAGCTATCTCATCTCATCTGTCATTTTCTTTTCTTCTTGCTGAAACAGTTTACAGTCCTCCGATCCATACTCATCTAGTTGCCCTTTGAGTTAGGGGTATCAAAGAGGAAATTAACATTGCTAAAAAAATAAATACATAAATACATCAATACATAAATTCATAAATACGTAATTAAATAAAAAATAATTAATAAACTTAAATCTATTATACAATCAAAAAGATAAAAATACGCATCTTTTTTTATTCGATTAGACTCACTACTAACTACCCCTGATCTATATATAGATCATGCTGTAAATAGATCAGTGCTAACTATAGACTGGTAGATCTAGCAGTTTTTCGAGGCAATATGGGAAATTTTAATAGACAAGCCAATTTTTATACCATTCAATAGAGATTATGTTGTACAATATCTGTATGAAGATACCACTAATGAGCACCTATGGTACTCTAGTTATTAATGATTTTGTACGTACTCTTTTGTCTCATTACGTAAGACGATGTCACGCTATGCGCAATAACATATTACTCGCTCAAGCCATGGACGTCTGTATAATAGCACCTGGATGGTCAGCCTCGTTTGCGTGCGTACGGTAGTTGTCCGACCGTGCGCTGTACACAGCAGCGCTTATCGTTGATTATGCACGGTTAAATAACTTTATTTCCGTCGAAAATAGTCAACACAATTAAAACACATAACAGTGGTAATTAAATCAAATATTTTATTGATTATAATGAAACATTAATATGTAATAAAAATTGACACTAAAGCAATAAAAATGTCAAGTATATTAATAATCAGTTCTAGCAGATACTTTGGCTATTTTTCGTTTCTTAGATTGTCTAGACTGTGAGTTGGTGTTTAAATCTTTGACAAAGTTTTTGGCAACACAATTGAAAAATTGATTAGTGATTAGAGAATTGAGTTCATGCCCATTCACACACACATTCACATCAATAGGCAGGTGACCAAATGCTTGAATGCAGCCGACCCTGTCCATAACTTTTCCAAACAACTTTTTCTGGCATGTGCTATTGAGAAACTGCTCCATTAATGAAGAAGTTGATTTTATTTCCTCAAACACTCTCCAGCAGTCGATCATCAGTCTAAAGGTGAAGTCTGTTGGTCTGGATAATAATAGAGTTGCATAAGCTACAGATCTAGATGCATAAATCATATACGAGAATATGGTAAGCTGTGGTGAATATTGACGGCCATGTTCAGGTTTAGTTAGCAATTCTAACTGTTCTATGATGAATTGTATTTTTTGGAATTTTTCATGGTCATCGCTTAAATTGCTGAAATATTTTTGGAGCCCTTGGACAGCCATCTGTAGTTGTAACTCGAGTGACTGTGAGCATGGCTTTTCACTCCATGCCTTGAGTTGTGCCATCAAATTCAACAACTGAGACATGCGCTTCAGTGGCCCTTTTAGTAGGTCTTTGTATTCTGAAGCTGGAACTTTTTTCCGTCAACAGTAGACACAACTTTATGATCGTTGTGAACTGCAATAGATGCTTTTACTACCAGCACATCATCAGTAATGCCCAATAAATATATTTGCAGAACTTCATCTATATGAGCCATTGAGAAACCAGACGGTGTTGCTGCTTCAGTCATGAGACGATACTGGAGGTCTAAAAGGCTGATATTCGATATGTCGTCATTGGCCTTGAATGACTTTTCTTGACAATTTAATTTTGTTATTTCTTACTCGAAGCGACGACTTGCTGTTGCTTTTGATGTTGATCAAAATTGGCTGGCTGTAGTTGACAGGTAGCTTGGAGTATTCGGAAAAATTGAAGGAATGACACCATCCTTCAAGCGTTTCCTCGCCAATTTTTCGCCTAGGGATTTTCTTCGCTGTTCATTACTATCTTTATGCTCCTCAACATAATCACTTTAATCACATAATAAATTTAATTTTGTTATTTATTGCTCGAAGCGACGACTTGCTGTTGCTTTTGATGTTGATCAAAATTGGCTGGCTGTAGTTGACAGGTAGCTTGGAGTATTTGGAAAAATTGAAGGAATGACACCATCCTTCAAGCGTTTCCTCGCCAATTTCTCGCCTATGGATTTTCTTCGCTGTTCATTACTATCTTTATGCTCCTCAACACAATCACTTTAATCACATAATAAATTTAATTTTGTTATTTCTTGCTCGAAGCGACGACTTGCTGTTGCTTTTGATGTTGATCGAAATTGGCTGGCTGTAGTTGACAGGTAGCTTGGAGTATTCGGAAAAATTGAAGGAATGACACCATCCTTCAAGCGTTTCCTCGTCAATTTCTCGCCTAGTGATTTTCTTCGCCGTTCATTACTATCTTTATGCTCCTCAACATAATCACTTTCCTTAAAGTGCAAAGAACATAACTTTTAGTGATTTGAAAGCATGAAATCTTTTCTAGGATTGGCTCGAATCCATTTGTTGCATAGATCTATGTCTTTTAATGGAAAAGCATGAAAGGCTATTTTTATTGTCGACTTCTCAACATCAACCTTTGTCACAGCCACTTCTACATCCAAAAGCTGCACACTTAACCATGATATCTAGTATATAATCCTGTCAAATGAAAACACAATAATGATTATCAGTTGTTGTTGTTGTAATTATTACTTAGTATTACAGTGATTAAGTTTGTTCTAAAAAATATTATATATGATAGTGAGATATATCTATTATTTTTAATAAATCTTTAAATAATCATAGACAAATCAACTATAAATTGCCGTAGAGAGGCAATATAACATAATTAACATAAATAATCCGACCGAGTTCGAGAACAACATAATAACAAAACGCATCAGCGATCCGAGATTGATCAAGTTTATTCTAATTTGTCAATAGAATTATAATAAGAATAAAATCAAGTTCCACAAACCTTAAATAAATAAAAATATCAGGTTGCTTACAAATGAATAAAATTACAACGCAACACAAAACGCAACGATAATCCACACGAGTTAGTGAAAGTTAGTAGTTAGCACTGATCTATTTACAGCATGATCTATATATAGATCAGGGGTAGTTAGTAGTGAGTCTAATCGAATAAAAAAAGATGCGTATTTTTATCTTTTTGATTGTATAATAGATTAAACACAAATTTCTAATGATCAAAATTTGAATTAACTAATTATTTATTATGCCTGGTCGGTTTAAGAACCTACACGCTACAATAAGAATGTCGGACAACTACCGTACACATCAGCGCACGCAAGGCTCAAGTGTGACCGTCCAGGTGCTATTATACAGACGTCCATGCTCAAGCCAATAAGAATTCAATAAAGTCTTGGTTTCTATGCTATATTTGTAGACTGGTAGATCTAGCAGTTTTTCGAGGCAACATGGGAAATTTTAATAGACAAGCCAATTTTTATACCATTCAATAGAGAATATGTTGTAGAATGTCTGTATGAAGATACCACAAATGAGCCGTTATGGTACTCTAGTTATTAATGATTTTAGACGTACTCTTTTGTCTCATTACGTAAGACAATGTTGCGTTACGCGCAGTAACATATTTACTCGCTCAGCCGATAAGAATTCAATAAAGTCTCGTTTTCTATGCTATATTTGCGTTGTCTTTGTATTAATTTTGCATTGCCGGTTTTATCGCGTTTGAATTCGCTTTCTCTTGGTTTACTATCAAAAGGGCGAAAATATAAGGGCGAAAACAAAAGAGCGAACACAAAAGATCGAAACTAAAAAGAGCGAATGATAAAAAGATCGCACGATAATAAGGGCGAAAATGAAAAGGGCGAAACTAAAAAGAGCGAACAATAAAAAAGCGAACATCAAAAAGGCGAAAATAAATTTGTATTATCTATTTGAAATGTTATCTATAATAGAGATGGGCAATTTTGAACGAATCGTTCAAAATAAACGATTCATTGAGATGATCCAACTGAGTCGATTCACTAAATCTAAAAAGAATTGTTCAGTCTTATTTGGTTCATTTACGTAATTGGCTTGGAGGCGGAGCTTACCAAACTTGCCAGCCAATGTCAAGGAACCTATAGCTTGGTTTATTTACATAAACTTATTCTTTTAAAAACCGCACACTCAAGCTACGAATAGTTCCGACTCACCATTAATCCATCTGTGTTACGAGTGCTTGATCGAGTCTTTGACTGAACAAATGACTCTCTCTCTTTCTCTCTCTGTCTCTCTCTTTCTCTCTCTCTCTCTTTCTCTCTCTTTCTCTCTCTCTTTCCTTTTTTTGTCAAACTGGTTAGGTGTGTTGTAAAAAATAGGATATTATTATTATTATTATTATTATTATTATTATTATTATTATTATTATTAATATTATTATTATTATTATTATTATTAGTATTAATATTATTATTATTATTATTATTATTATTATTATTATTATTATTATTATTATTATTATTATTATTATTATTATTATTATTATTATTATTATTATTATTATTATTATTATTATTATTATTATTATTATTATTATTATTATTATTATTATTATAATCCTACTCGGATTACAGATTGCCATTAGACGACGTAGTAGTTCTGAGTGCGGAGAGTTTAATTAAAATGCGGTTTTCACTTTAATATGTTCAGATAGACAAACATAAAAGAATTGATCGAAAAAAAAAATTTTTGAAAGTTAAAATTTTGAATTTTCAGCTTTTGAAAAATTTGCGCGATTTTACATTTTTCGAATAATAAGCCGAATTAAAAGCGTTAGAGAGCTGAAATTTTCAGTAACCACTTAAAAAAACGTATTATTTACTATTATTCTAAATAAATTTAATTATTTTAATTATATTTTGAGTTTCGTAAAAAAAGGCACTTAGACCACTATACTGAAGCATCTGACACAAAGCTCGAATATGAGTTCTCGATACACTCAAGTTTTTTAATTTACTTTTCTCGAATATCTTTTCAACCGCTTGATAGTTTCTTACCAAATTTCATACAATAAAAATATTGCTACTATTTAAAATAAATGTGAATTTACAACTTTGTAGCTCAACGATTAATGCCAAAATAAAGATACTTCATAAACGGTTAGGTCTATATTAGCTTCGTTTCGTCGGTTTTTCACGAATAACGCCCAAACCGCTTGAAATATTTCATCCAAACTTTACATGTTAAAACCTTAACTAATTCGTAAAAAAAGCCAAAAAGTTGAGTTTTGAAGGTCAACGTTTACAGCCATGGTAAAGATATTTAAGTAATGGTTAGCACTCGTGCAATTTTTTTGGCTCGATTTTTCGCCAATAAAATTTTAACCAATTAATATTTCTCAACCAAATTTGATGCAGTAATAGAAAGGGTAATTTAAGACAGTTATCTGTAACTGTAGTTTTATAGGTCATCCATTAACTGTTTAATTGATAAAAATACTTTTATTCCGTACAGTGAATATCTTTTTTACCAATTGAAGATTTTTAACCATACTTGATATTCGAAAAATGATAGTAATTTTTAATACGTTTCTTTAGATTATTAAGTTTTAACGTTGTAGCTAGACGTTTAATGTTAAATTTAAGCTACAGTATATTTTGTAAAGTGTACGGTTTCAATGAAGCTTTCGGTCCTTTGTTTTAAGTAAATAAGTTTTAAACAAAAGCGAATTTTTTAACCAAACTTCATAGGATGAAACTTTAGATAATTTTGGACAATTATCTGCATTTATTGTTTTGTAGCTCAACATTTAACAATATAGGGAATTAAAATGTTAACAAAGGTGATTTCATTGCTTTGCTTCAATAATTTTTAAACTAATTAAAAGTTAGTGACCAAATTTTATATTTTTTCAACCTAGCTTTTTCTGAATGAGTATTTAAAGTTTTAACTTTATAGTTGCACGACTAGTGCTAAATAAAAACCTTTTCATTTAAGGTATAATTAATAAATTTTGACAAAAAAAGTTTTTTTTTAGAGAGTTAAGCTATCAATCAAATTAAATTGTTTGTACTTAAAATGATAGATCAATTTTATCTATTTAAAGAGATATTAGAAGAAACTCCTGTAAACAATTTTTTTGAAAATTTAAAAATTGTAGCGCGCAAATATCTCACATTTTAAGAATTATGATGGTTTCCAATAAAATTATGAAAATTAAAAATTAATTAAGATTTCAGAGATACACCCTTCTGTCTATTTATAAACTTTATGGTAATAATGTCGATTTTTGGCTTCTGATTCGTTATAAAATATCACGTGCTTATATACGTATGATAAGTCAATAGTTGCTTGCAATATAATATATTTTTAGCGGAAAAATTGTTCCGTTAAACTTTAAACCCCACTTAAAAGAGTTTTTTAACAAGTTTTAAAGTAAAATTTAAAGAGCAAGTTGTTTTATTGAATTCAATAACTTTTTGGTGTAACAACCCTCCCGGTACCTGGAAAGATGAGACATGGACTACTAGTCACTACTAGTCAACTAGACTAGTCAGTACTAGTGACTACTTTGAAAAACTTGAAAAAGACATACATAAGGACCTAGTGACATAATCTATAGTAGTCTAGTCTAGTCTAGTGTAAGTGTAGTAGTGTAGTCACTGTAGTCCTAAGGACATAAAAATTTTATTTAAAAGCATTTGTGTTTTGTTCACCATTGGTCCAAAATGAGATCTTAATAAAGAAAGTTGATGAAAAGGTGAGAGATTATAAGACAAGAACACATGATTGTTTGTATCGAGGATGTCACGGTATATTATGGTGATAAATAATTTATAACTTAATTTAATGATGGTTACTGGTGATTGAAAATGATGAAACTACTTAGACTTAGTAACTGATATGATGAATGAGTGATAGAAGACAAACTAAGATTAACATGATAAGAGAAATAAAATACTATGATTTAAAATAATTTAGATTTATTGTAAATTAAAATAATTAGATGATAATGTGTCTTAGACAATTGAATCACAGCAATTTGTGATTGATAACATTTTTGATGAGAATTTAAAGTTATCTTTAGTGGTTCTGAAATTGAGAAAGAGCAGGTATTATAAGAATTAGTTCAAAAACTTTGCGACAGTTTTATAGTATATTTACTGAATTGAAAAAATTGATATTTTACATTACTATCTTTTGATTTCTTTTCTTATACTTTTCCCATAATTTTGACAGCATCTTATTCTCACCCAAGTTTCTAGCTTTGAATTTAACCTATGTGCCACAATTTTCAACTTTTCACAATCTTGCACATACCAGGGAAATAAGTCAAACAATATTGAAATTAAATTATTTCAAAAATATAAAAACTAACAGTATGTTGAAACAAAATGTACAAAAACAACACATGACCAAAAAAAAGGTTTACATGCAAAACTTGAACAAGATGAAAGAAAAAGTAATTTATATGCAATAAAAAAATTAAACAACATAAAAAATGTACAAAAAGCTTACACGGGAAACTGAAAGAAAATGAAATGTACAAAAGCGCTTACACGGAAAGCTGAAGGAAATTGAAATGTACAAAATCGCTTACACGGGAAGCTGAAAGAAATTAAATGTACAAAAGCGCTTACACTGGAAGCTGAAAGAAAATGAAATGTACAAAAACGATTACACGGAAAGTTGAAAGAAGATAAAATGTACAAAATCGCTTACACGGAAAGCTGAAAGAAATTGAAATGTACAAAATCGCTTACACGGGAAGCTGAAAGAGAATAAAATGTACAAAATCTCTTACATGGAAAGCTGAAAGAAATTGAAATGTACAAAAGCGCTTACACTGGAGGCTGAAAGAAAATGAAATGTACAAAAGCGCTTACACGGAAAGTTGAAAGAAGATAAAATGTACAAAATCGCTTACACGGGAAGCTGAAAGAAAATGAAATGTACAAAATCGCTTACACGGGAAACTGAAAGAAAATGAAATGTACAAAAACGATTAGACGGAAAGCTGAAAGAAGATAAAATGTACAAAATCGCTTACACGGGAAACTGAAAGAAAATGAAATGTACAAAAGCGCTTACACGGAAAGCTGAAAGAAATTGAAATGTACAAAATCGCTTACACGGGAAGCTGAAAGAGAATAAAATGTACAAAATCTCTTACATGGAAAGCTGAAAGAAAATGAAATGTACAAAAACGATTACACGGAAAGCTGAAAGAAGATAAAATGTACAAAATCGCTTACACGGGAAACTGAAAGAAAATGAAATGTACAAAAACGATTAGACGGAAAGCTGAAAGAAGATAAAATGTACAAAATCGCTTACACGGGAAACTGAAAGAAAATGAAATGTACAAAAGCGCTTACACGGAAAGCTGAAAGAAATTGAAATGTACAAAATCGCTTACACGGGAAGCTGAAAGAGAATAAAATGTACAAAATCTCTTACATGGAAAGCTGAAAGAAATTGAAATGTACAAAAGCGCTTACACTGGAGGCTGAAAGAAAATGAAATGTACAAAAACGATTACACGGAAAGCTGAAAGAAGATAAAATGTACAAAATCGCTTACACGGGAAACTGAAAGAAAATGAAATGTACAAAAACGATTAGACGGAAAGCTGAAAGAAGATAAAATGTACAAAATCGCTTACACGGGAAACTGAAAGAAAATGAAATGTACAAAAGCGCTTACACGGAAAGCTGAAAGAAATTGAAATGTACAAAATCGCTTACACGGGAAGCTGAAAGAGAATAAAATGTACAAAATCTCTTACATGGAAAGCTGAAAGAAATTGAAATGTACAAAAGCGATTACACTGGAGGCTGAAAGAAAATGAAATGTACAAAAACGATTACACGGAAAGCTGAAAGAAGATAAAATGTACAAAATCGCTTACACGGGAATCTGAAAGAAAATGAAATGTACAAAATCGCTTACACGGGAATCTGAAAGTTACATGCATTTATTTCAGTTACATTAGAATCTATGTTATTAACATTCAGATCATTATAAATATTTTCGGAATGACAAAGTTTAACATGCATATCCATTCTGATTACATTCACATTGCAAAATTTGCACGTTTTCCTATCTTTTGTATTCCCAGTCTTCCGTCTTTTGTAGTCGGCTGGGGAAGTTACCGGAGCAATGGGATTTTCGACCTTGCGCAAGTGAGGAGGCAACTTAGAAAAAAATTTGTGGCACAGCGGACACTCTAATTTTTTCCGTTGTTTTACCTGTAAAAATAATTCTGATTGATGAGAGTCTATATATTATGTTTGTCACAGGTATTTATTCAGTTTTGGCTTATTGTTGTAATATTGGTGGTTTTGCCACATATAATAAATTTTGATGCAGTTGACAACTTCTTTATAACAATTTTTATTAATTGCAGTCTAGCCATAAAACATAAAAAAATAAATTAGCTCACCAATGGCAATTTGGAACGAGAGAGCTCTAAAAGTTTTAAGTAAATGCTTTATTTAAGATTTTTAAGGTAAACACTTTTAAAAGGTGAACTGTAATTACTTGACAACAGAAGCCAAATGAGTGGAAGTAGCTTGCTGGCCAAAACGAGCAGGCAAAACCTGCCACATTAGAACGAAAGAGCTGAAAGTGTTAAGTGAATGCTTCAATTAGGATTTTAAATTAAATAACGATTAAGCTCAACACTTTTAAAAGGTGAACTGTAATTACTTGTCAACAGAAGCCAAATGATCCGAAGGAGCTTGCTATAGATTTTGTTACCAAGGAAACCATGGTGGTATTTCTTAGAGAAAAATGTTAGAAGTTAAAGATGTAATTCCCAGCAGTAGAGACAATTTTTTTTACTAAAAATTTATGTTTAAATCATAAATAAATTGAAATAAATTGAATTTTAGATTTCATTTATAAATTTTTAACAGGCGCCATCGGCGTCCAAGAACAACCAAACATTAAGTTAAAAATACTTACCTCTATCACTTCACTTATCACTTTCCAAAATTTCACTGAAGAACGTACGAGACATTATTTCTATCAAACTAACAAACTGAAAACCTAACAGCAAATTTGTCAAGCTAAAATGACTAAAGGCGGGCTTTGAGAATGCGGGAATATGGTAAGTTAAGTTAAATATGCGAGATGTGCATGATCTCACCACGCAAAACTAATTATAATTATTATAAATTTAATTATTTGGCCGTCTTGATGTGTCATTCTTCTAAGTGTTTTATAGGTAAACGTTCATTTTAACCCAAGAAACAGGAAAGTGGTGAAAAAGGCCAGTATTAATTATTTCAATCCCGGCGAAAGATATAAGATGACATGTATGCTACATTCTTCATCTGCAAGTTAAGCAAGGCCAAGGTTAGGGCTGCACCAAAGTTCTTAGGGATACAAATATGCTCACAAGAGCCTTGTCAGTAAATCTTACGTTTGAAGATTTCAGTATTTCCCCTTGAAAACAAAATTGAAGCAATTTATTGTAAAAAAAAACCTAGTTCAGAATGTCTGAAAATGAATTTTTAAACCTTTATCGGAAAGATTATGGCTACGTATATAGATAATTAAATCCAAAAACATAGGAGAAACTACACGGAAATTATTTTCTTTATAAATATCTTTTTTCAATAGATTTATTTTTTTTGTTTTATTTAAAAACTAATTTGGACAAGCGAACTCGTTTAATTAAGCGCGCATCAAAACCATGAAATGCCAATAGTTCGTCTCAAAGCAAAAACGGCGTCTCAAAGCAAAAACGGCGTCTCAAGGCAGAAAAACGGCGTCTCACGGCAACTATTCGGCGTCTCAAGGCACGTTGCCTTTAAACGAGGCAACTAACAGCTAAAAACGGCGTCTCAAGGCAGGGTAGAATCATTATTATTATTATTATTATTATTATTATTATTATTATTATTATTATTATTATTATTATTATTATTATTATTATTATTATTATTATTATTATTATTATTATTATAACTTAGATAAAGTTACAAAATGGCATTCGGCGAAAGACGTAGTTCTGAACGCGTAAAGTAATATGAAAAGCGGTTTTTGATCTAAAACTGTTAAAAATTAATATTGAAAGAGATTTACAAAAAAAAAAATTAAACGCCAATAAAATTTGAATTTAAATACTTTTACGATTTTGGCGCGATTTCACATTTTTCGAATAATAAGAAGAAATAAATACTTTTAAAAGCTGGAACTTCTAGTAACTCCTTAAAACTACTTATTATTAACTATTATTCATAATTCGTTTCTTATTACTCTATTAATTTTTGAGCTTCGAAAAAAAAATCACTTAGATCGTCTAACTAATGCACTCGACCTAAAGCTCGAAGTCAATTTCACTTCAATTTAACATGCCTTAAGTTTTGTTGCTTCGTATTTTGTTAATATCTTTTAAACCGATTAAGATTTTTCAACGAAATTTTGTAGGCAATAAATATTGATATGTTTCTACATAATTCCAAATTTTCAGTTTTGTAGCTCAACGTTTAATGTCAAAATAACAATAGTTCATAGATGTTAGGTTCACAATAGCTTCATTTTATTCGTTTTTCCCAAATAACTTATCAACTGCTTTAAATAATTTACCAAAATTTTACATGTGAAATGTTTAACGGAGTCTTAAAAAGTTGTTTCAAAACTGAAGTTTGTAGCTGTACGTTTACAACCAATTTAGTAGTATTTAGTTAATGGTTGAAATTTAAGGAGTTTCGTGGCTCGGTTTTTTGCAGATAACCGAGTGAAATTTTTTAACCAAATTTTAGAAGCTTTTGTAAAAGATAAATTTCAATGATAATCTGCATTTTTAGTTTTCTAGCTCAACGTTTAGCTGTTTCATTCATAAAAACGTTTAATTCAAAATTCGTTAATAACTTTTTAGCCAATTGATGTTTTAAAACCAAACTCATTATTTGCAAAATATTTACATTTTTATTAATTATCAAAAATTTAAATTTTGTAGTTAAAGGTTTAATATCAAATTTAACCTACAGTATTTTGTAAATTTTCTTGCTAAAGCAATTTTTTTTATTTAACGTTTAACGATTTTCATCAAACGTGATACTTTGAAAATGTTAAAAATGTTAAATGGTTTTCTTAGTTTTATGTTTTAGTTAAACGTCAAAGTTAAATTTAAATTTTAGTATTTTAAACTACAGTATTACACTGGCTAAACTTTAAATGGTGAAAATATAAGTATTTTTACAATTATTTGAAATTATAGGTAGTTCTGTCACTCAGTGTTTAGCAAATTTTTAAATTGACATGGTAATTAATTTTTGGCGATTTCTGTTACATCGTAGAACTAGCGTGCATGCCAGCACGCCCAGTGCTGATAAAGTTACACAGTGAGGGCGCACTTGCACACGCTCACATACGAATGTGTTAAAACACTGTGATACGAGAGCGAACACCAGCGCACGATCACATACAAAGTTCTGAAGGATGGATGGTAGAGGGAAAATCCAAAGCTAAACGATGCACGCATACCGGGTGAAACGCGCGAAAACCTTTAAATGAATGCCACAAACATTATTGGGCCATTATATCGTGCTATGGGCTTATCGTGCAACGTCTCATGCAACGTCTCATAGTTTCCCGCACCTCCTACTTCTCTCACCTCTCCATCTCTTGTTCTTCTCATTGGCTACCTCTAAGTTCTAGGGTGATTATTAAAATCTGTTTATTAATGTATAAAAAAATTGACCTTCTCCTCTCTACTTAACTAATTTAATACATATCCCTCCTAAGTCTGGTCTTCGTTCTTCTTCTCTACTCTTCACTATTAAGCATTCTTTGCTAAGGGGACATCCATTAATTATGTCAACAAAATAGGGGGGAGGGGATTTGAAAAAGTTTGACAATTGTTGACATGGGGGAGGGGGGAGTTCAAGATAAATTGACGTCAACAATATATTTTTTACAAGAGTTAATAAATCAAAAAATAGAAAAGTAATAAATGCATTGTATGCCAGTCAGTCAATTAGAATCTACCTACCCCCAAAAAAACATTCAAAATACGACACAGTTTACGATAATCGTAAACTGTGTCATATTTTGATTTCTACTTAAAACTTAACTCTTAACTATAAATTAAATAAATAAAACTTATTGACCTAAAATTGTAATGTAAAACCATAAGATCCCACACTTTTCTATTTTTAGCATAAAAAGCAACCCGTATAAAATATTGTTAGCTATTTTGTTGGTTTTTTTGGAGGGAGGGCTAAAATTTGTTTGACATAATTTTGTTGGGGGGGGTGACTGGAAGTTTGACAGTTGTTGACAATGTGGAGGGGGTCACAAATTGCCTAAAAATTGTTGACATAATTAATGGACGTCCCCTAAACGCTTTTTCTCCTACTCTGGTCCCTATCTCTGGAACTCTCTTCCTTCTTCTCTTACTAACTCTACTTCTCTCACAGCTTTCCGCGTGGACTTAAAACACATCTGTTTAATAAGTTCACGACCGAGCGCTATTGAACACCACGGAAATAACGCTATATAAATGCAATTTGATTGATTGATTGATTGATTGAATACTGTATGTCGCATGTTGACGACGACTATATCAGAAATTCAGACGGAGCGAAGATATGTGGTAGCCCGTCATATGGGGTATTCAGGCGCGGTCCCACCATTGGGGATGCTGTCTCCCCCACCAGCCTAAGAGCTCAATTTTTTTCAATGAATAAATAAAGTTAAACGTATTACTAAACAACCCCCCACCAAACACCAACTATCTATCTAACCTAGATAATTATAAAATACGAAGACATCTGTGGGCATCAGAATAGCGCAATTAATATCTCATTACTATACCTAAGTAAGATATGCTTGACCAACCGAAAGCGATTATGTCCTGCCAACCAACAGCTTATAAATTTGGCTTTTATTCTTCGTTGTTTGCTGGGGCTAAACGTTAAAAATTTTAATACAAAATTGATTTCTTGCGAGTTTAGAACACTAGTTTTTTCATATACCTATATTAATCAAAAAGGGAAAATACCCACTGTTTTCTGTGAAGTCTAGAGGTGGTAAATACTTAATTTTATAATTCTTAAATCAATTTTGTTTTACTAATTTAACTGCACAAACTCTAATTATTGTGTAGAAGATGTCAAGCAAAAATTAGCAACTCATTAAGATTACGTCATTCTTTAAATCGGCACCCACTGAGCATTGAGAATGCGGAAGTTCTAGCCAAACCTCTAACCCTGAACAACAAGATTGTCATTTATCTACTCGTTCTTTCAAATTCTCGACGAACAAAAATACATTTGAGTCAAACTTGACCAACAAAACTCTCAATTTTTCGTTTCAAACCATTCAAACCTAACACTATTTGAATATTGCATTTGCGTTTACTGACGTTGAAGGAAACAGTGGCGTAGCCAGGTTTTAGCACCAGGGGGAGCGGTGAGCACATATAAAAGGCCCACTTACCAAAATAAAGAATTTCAATTAAATACATTGCATTTATTACATACGTATTTATTTTCGTATTTCAAAGAGAAATACTGGAACACCCAAAAGGTAGAAAAACAATATTATGTATTGTTTAGTAACAATTATAGTATATTATACAGTTTATATACTTACTCAGTGTAAACTAATTACAACAGTTTTTTTCGTCTGGGCTTCATTCTTGCAAAATTATCGATTACTTCGTTATAATCCACTTCACTAGCAAACTGTCTTTCGATCGTAATCAAAGCTAAACCTGACAACCTGTCCTCACCAATTGTAGAACGCACGTACGATTTTATGAGTTTCAGTCGGCTGAAGGAACGTTCCGCACCAGCGCTGTTTATTGGCAAGGTCAGAAAAATACGGTACATTGTAAAAAGGCCAGGAAAAATGGAGCACATGTCATTGGCGATCATGAGTTTGAGCACATTGTTGATGGTCATTTCTTCGACACTAGAAATTTTTTTCCTTCTTGATTATACCTAATATTTCCTTGTACATGTCTTAAAATGAAAAAAAACTCTTGCACAATTTCATCTCGACTTTCGATGACATCTGAGTACATGTCTGCTAAAGATTCTAATCTTGTCACATTATCGTCATTGCTAAAATGCTTCGGATCTAAACAACTAAATTTGGAAGCAACATTTTGAAAATGTTTAAATCTTTTAGTTGTGCTATTTATAATGCAATCGAGTGATACTATGTAGGTTTCAACTATGAATTTTTTTCGGGCATCAGATATTACATCATCCTCTGAAATTTCCTCGTGGAATCTCTTTCTTTTCCGAATTCTTTGTTGCTTATACTCCGTTGTAATATCACATTTTTCAGCAAGTTCAGCTGCTTCATTCTCAAGACGTTAAAATTCAGATTCAAATTCATCTCTCATGTTTTTCATATCGTTTTCAAATAGTTGAATCAAATGAGAAGCTGTTACCAAATCAATACTGCTTTTCTGTAAATATGTGGATAAACTGAAAGCCTTCTCTAACACTTTTTTCCAGAATATTAGAAGAACGAAGAGTCACACAATACAGTCATGTATGATAGAAAATCTGTTACTGCTTATTTGCTGATAATCAATCAACATACCCGGTTGGGATTTTAACAGATTTTTGACAGCCCTAAATTTAATAAAATATTTATTTTAATTCTTGAGAAGGCCAAAAAAGCCCCACTTTTTGGAAAATGGTCTCAGGGGGAGCGGCCGCTCCCCCTGCTCCCCCCCTAGCTACGCCACTGGAAGGAAAGTGCATGTTCGTCATTCTATAGACATTAAACAAGTTAAAATTAGACTACAGACATCTTTTTAATAAGTTTTTTGATTAGGAGATGCTGATGAACTGCGTGCCTTTGCGAAAGAATTGTTTTTTTCATAAGGGCACGATATAAATGTTATTTTGTATTGTATTTTTAGGGAGATTGAATAGGAACATACACATTTCTTATGTTCAAAAACGCCATTTTCTTACAACACATTCATTACTTGATGATAACGTTAAAATCTATAAAAGAGAAATATATTTCCGGGGGGAAATGTCCAAGGGGAAAATGTCCGGGGGGATTGAATATCCGTTCCCCCTTCTACTTCTTATTGCATTTGATTTGTATATATAAATACTTTGTTTAGCTTTTTAATCATTGAAATTGATGAACTTTGCTTTTTCTGTATGAATTTGCTCTTTTATCACATTTGATGTCTATTTATGGTATTTTAGCTGTATATATTGCTTAAATCATTTAAATTCATCTACACAATAACTTTACTCTATCTTGCTTTGTTGACTTGAACTTTTTTATTCATTCAGAACTTTTCATTTTTTAAGTATATTAGAAATAGATAGGAAGCACAAAAGCCCCTAATTTTATGTTAATTTTTTTTTCTTTGTTCTGTTATTTTATATAACATGATTTTTTATACTGAAATAAACTGTTTTTTTAACTTACTAGACTTACTTTTTCACATATTAATTATTATCCTTTAGTTAAATTTGAGCTGTTTTACTATTAATTCGTAATTGAAATAAGGAGATTCTTAAATAATAAATGACAAAAAGATTAGATTTGAACATGGAACCTCAAACTCAAAAGCACCTCTATCAACTATACTAACCAGTTTGCTTTTGTGAACCCCAGATGTGTAATTTAAGAAATGCATTAAAAAATATAACTACTGATAGCACTAGAAAACAGTGAAGAAAAACATTTTGGAAATTTATTTTATTTGGTTAGATAAAAATCTTAAAGCTGGAGAAGACTAGTAAAACAATAGGAAAAAAACAGAACTACACAAAGCAAGACAACCTGCAAACAAAACAGACAAATCAAAATGAATCAAATTTGTATTTATTTCAACTCCTAAAAGCAAAAAAACAACAAAGAATTCATCTTAAAAGAAATGAAAAAAATAAACAAAAGATCAATCTTTTTGAATACTAAGAATGTATAAATTTTTTATCTATTGCTGCTAAATTACTAAAAAATGAGCTATATCATGAGCTACTACTATTCATTCTTTTGGAAGAAATGACATAAATAGCAAGAACAATGAGCAAAAGTGTCAAAATATTAATATAGTATCCATAGAAACCTGTTGACAAATTTTGACAACAAATACAAGACCAAAACATAGAATCAATTGAAATGCAAACACTTCAGTGGCATGTAATGTTATTTAAACAGTACAATCCAAATAAAAAATGTTTAGAAATTCATTGAAGTTGCAATTTTGTGTTGTTCCAGATAAACAAGAGACACTTGATTTCAAGTTGGACAGTTCATACTTCTGATGGCAAAACTTCAAAGATATATTCAATTAAGAGTTTGACAACACTGCTTAGCTCCTCTGTTATTTTTTCCATACTGTATAAAGTACCTGGAAATAAGTTTTTTAAAGGAAATAATATAAAATTCATTATTATAATTATTAATATCTACCTAGTATGAATGTTTTCATATGTTTATTATATCTGGTTTTCTAAATTACTTGTTTCAAATATACTATGAAACAATGTGTAACTGTAACTGAAAAACATGTTATGGAGTCTTTTTTTTTTTTTTTTTTTTTTTTTTTTTTTTTTTTTTTATAATAGTTTATAGTCCTTTACACCAGGTGTTTTAAGACTGAAATGGCTGTATGTAGGAAGCACCTAAGTACTTCCTGTCGTGGATCATAATTTGTTCTTTTTAACTTTTCCCTCCTCCTTTCTCCAGGCTTGGGACTGGCTTGCAAATGCAAGGCGGAGTTGTTATGGAGTCTGTAGAACTAACAGGAATTACCAGGAAATAATGCTAATATTTTCACTTGAATAGATAGAATCATTTTTTTTAGTGACAAATAAATGGTTTAAAAAAGAATTCTAACAAAGATAGGTTTTTTTTATTGCTACTTTGAAAATATATCAGTCTGAGTTAGTTAATCAAATCCAGCATGCTAAACTAGTAACACTATTAGGGAATTACTCTATTCTATAATTATTAGTGTAAGAAATGGCAGACAGTAATAGATATAAATTTATAAATTGCTATAAGTAAAATATAATAATATAATATATACTAACAAAATGTCGTCTCTCAATCCATCTGCCGAGACTCGGATTGAAGAACTGGTGTAAATTAACCAAAAAGCAGGATATTTGAATAATTATAACTTTTAATATTAACATCATGAGTGCTTTATCAAACCGATTAACTAAACTTTTAATTATTGTTACTATTACTATTGTGACTAGCGGAAAATTCCCCGCTTGTGCTGTAACGTTATAGCAGCAAATATCTAAAATTTTTCATCTAAAATGTTATATTAAAATTCCTTCCTAAGTCAATAGTTAACAGATTTTTTGTTATCAATTTTATATGAACTTTATTTTAAAAGTTAAAATCAAAATAACTCTTTGAATTTTGCCCGCAATAACACGACTTGGCCTGGCATCCCACTTGTTGGCGTTTAATACCATTCGTTCGGCGCTTGATGCCATTTTTCTTTTCTCTAATGCCACAGCGGCATCGGAGGCGGCGCTTAATGCCATTTTTTGACGTTTAATACCCAATCTAAGTTATTATTATTATTATTATTATTATTATTATTATTATTATTATTATTATTATTATTATTATTATTATTATTATTATTATTATTATTATTATTATTATTATTATTATTATTATTATTATTATTATTATTATAATTCTAGACATGCAATGCTTATACTCTATGCAACTAGGTAAATTGTATTTCTAGATTGCTTCACCGGTTCCCCGTATAGTAGCACATCAGTTTTAAAATTAAGGTGTTTGGGCAAAATTTGTTTTATGGGTGTGGCCCAAACTATTTCGGAAAGATAGTGAGGCATTCAACATATACATTCGATTTGCCGCAGGTGTGGTAACGTAAATACGGTTCCACGACAAAACGTTCACAGACAAAATGTTCAACGACAAAATGTTCCCGACAAAACTTTCACGACACAACGTTCACGACAAAATGTTCACGACAAAATGAACACCGACAAAACGTTCACAGACAAAATGTTCAACGACAAAATGTTCAACGACAAAATATTCACGACAAAACGTTCACGACAAAACGTTCACGAAAAATGTTCACGCACAAAATGTTCACAGACAAAATGTTCACAGACAAAATGCTCACAGACAAAATGTTCAACGACAAAACGTTCACGACAAAACGTTCACGACACAACGTTCACGACAAAATGTTCACACTGAAAAATAAAAATTTTGTTTTATTATGTCAAGATCGCTTGCAAACTAATTATTAAGTCATTTTTAGGGATGTGTCTATTCACCATTTTATTTACAAAGTATATGTGCATGACAGCATGAAACTAATACGTATTGGCAACATCAAATGATCTTCAATTAATAAATAATTGTATGGAGTTATGGCCATTTGGCTTTTTTCTTTTTCATCCATATTTTGATCCTTCTTATCATCGTTCCATTTATTAACTAGTTGATGCCGGTTAATTGCTTTTGGGTACCCTAACTTTTTAGTTTTTAATTGCTAGAGATGTATTTTCAATTCTAGTTGAAAATCGCAAGTAGCTGCATGCTGCTTTACCCAAGTCACCGTTACGTTAATTAGCTAATTAAAGCAGGCTTATTGCTCTTGGAAGCCGATAACTTCTTAATCGCTAGGCTACAACGATCAAGGGTTCTTTCTGACGTTCACTTAATTAAAATTGAAACATCAAATGAATCTCAATTAATACCTAATTAATTGCATTTCTTTTTTTTTAATCGGAGTTAATAAAGATTTCATATTTCGACCCTTTTAATCATCGTTCCATTTATTAACTAGTTAATGCGGGCTGGTTAATTTTCTCTCGGATACCCTTAACTTTTTAATCTTTAGAATACAGCCAAACCTTATTTACGTCGTTTGCTTAATTGAAATTGAAAATTCAAACGATCTCAAATTAGTAACCAATTGTATTTTACTATTATAGCTATCTCATTTCATCTGTTTTTTTCATTCTTGCTGAAACAGTTTACAGTCCTCCGATCCATATCCATACTCATCTGGTTGCCGTTTGAGTTAGGGGTATCAAAGAGGAAATTAACATAGCATTTACTATTGTTAACGTTTTATTTGCGCTCATTTTGTGAAACACAAAATATTTTATCATTTAAAACTAAACTAAATTTAAAAGTTGCAATCGTGAACATTTTGTCGTGAACGTTGTGTCGTGAACGTTTTGTCGTGAACATTTTGTCGTTGAACATTTTGTCTGTGAACATTTTGTCTGTGAACATTTTGTCTGTGAACATTTTGTCGTGAACATTTTGTCGTGAACGTTGTGTCGTGAACGTTTTGTCGTGAACATTTTGTCGTTGAAAATTTTGTCTGTGAACATTTTGTCTGTGAACATTTTGTCTGTGAACATTTTGTCGTGAACATTTTGTAGTGAACGTTGTGTCGTGAACGTTTTGTCAGGAACATTTTGTCGTTGAACATTTTGTCTGTGAACGTTTTGTCGTGACACCCGTAAATACGCATCGAACGAAGACGCGTCAATTGGGCCGAAAAGCTTGTGCAATTGTGTGAAACTCAGTGCCCGAAGGAAGACAGTCTAAAAATATTTAATTCTTATTCCATCTCTTGTTCTTCGGCGGTATATGTTTTCAACTTTTTTTCAATTAATGCAAAAAGATTTGCCGTCGCAAAACATTAGCCATTTTTACATATGGTTCGACACCCATGTAAATCAAAATTAAAATTTAAAAGACAATCTTAAAAATGTTATAATTAGAATATTATTCTCATAACGATAATGAATGATAACTATGTGTTAAATGCCGGACTCTCCCGCCAAATCTTCTCGCATTTCACCCATGAAGCTCCCGCATCCCGCGTATCACCAACAACCATCTGACATATTTTTACATATGGTTCGACACCCATGTAAATCAAAATTAAAATTTAAAAGACAATCTTAAAAATGTTATAATTAGAATATTATTCTCATAACGATAATGAATGATAACTATGTGTTAAATGCCGGACTCTCCCGCCAAATCTTCTCGCATTTCACCCATGAAGCTCCCGCATCCCGCGTATCACCAACAACCATCTGACGTAAGATGAATACTATATTTTTTCTGGATCAATCTCTGACAATTGAAACATACAAAGAAAAAGAATAAAATTCTATGAAACAAAATTTTGTATATATCTCTTTTAATGAATTGTAAGTGAATCGACAGGCATGTTGGATGGGTATACCAGATGTCGCAATTAGTGTTGAATGACCAGCGCCCAATGAAGCATAGCGAGCGTGTGTTTATAACTGTGAGAGTGAGGTATATAACACGTGAAGTATATAACATGTTGGTCTGAAATAACGAAATTCAAATAAAAATAAAATGTAAAAAATTCAAAATTTTAAAAAACTTAAAAAGCTAATTTTTCAGACAAAAGGCCAAGATCCCAAGACGGGTACCGAAAATCCCAAGATCCTGGGCAAAATCCCAAGGAGTCGCAACACTGCTACTGGCAAGTGTGCATGTTGATGTGACAGCTTATAAATCAATCGATTGCTATTACATGTGCCTCCGTGTAGTACATATGCGTAAATCTGTGGCACTTTATTGTTGATGTGATGGGGAGTGTATATATGTCCACGTAGAAGACCTATCAGTTCAGTTATATACTTCGACATTTCAGTTACGTTAAATCGAGTACTATTTTAAAATATAAAATAAAATATAAATGGATGTAGAGTATGTTAAAAGTAATAAGAATGAATATATGCTGGTAGTTAACAACTATACTTTCAGAAAAGAAAAAAACACTATGAAAAAGTATATTGGAAGTGTACTGAATATCGAACTGCAAAGTGTATGGCATGATGTCACACAGAAGAAGGTATTTTAACAAAACAATTAAACGAGCATAATCACGTTCCAAATGTTGCTGCCGTGGATGTTCGAAAAATTATTACAACCTTGAAACAACAAGCCGCAACATCAACTGAAGCTACGCATCAACTGATTGCAACTACTTCCAAGGCTTTAGGAGAAGCAGTCGCAGGCCAAATTCCAGCTCCTAATAACTTGAAACAAATTGTTAGACGTGTTCGACATCAGTTCCAAGCACCGTTGCCTAACCCAACAAATTTAGAAGATCTTGAACTACCAGCTATATACACAACAACTATACGAAGAGAAAATTTTTTGCTACACGACAGTGGACCAGTGAACCGACGTAGTGGACGATGTGAGGCAATGTTTCCGATCGCACTTTGGACTGTCTACAATCAAGTTTTGCAAGATCTTCCAAAAAAAAATAATTCTGTCGAGGGTTGGCATCGCGGATTTAGTCAACTTCTGGGTGCAAGCCATCCAACTATTTGGAGGTTTATTGATGCACTTAAAAAAGATTAAAGCCTGAATGAGTTGAAAATGGAACAGTATACATCTGGACGTCAGCCACCAAAATCAAAAAAGAAATATAAAGATTGCGCACAACGCATTAAAACGATTGTTGCGGATTACGAAAACCGTTCTCATCTTGACTTTTTAAGAGGAATTGCACATAATCTCAATTTGCAAGCTTGACACTGTATCATATTGTTTTGAACTAGACTTTTTTATATTTTTTTTAAATATAAATATACATATTCAAATAAATATAAATGTTATATATATATATAAATAATAAAGTATTAAAATTTTTTTTTGTTTTTTTTTGAGTGAGTGAGAGAGAGAAAGAAAGAAAGAGAGAGAAAGAGAGAGAGAGAGAGAGAGAGAGAGAAAGAAAGAACAAAAAAGAAAAAAGAAAACAAAAAAGAAAGATAAAGAAAAAAGAGTGCACGAGAAAGAGATATTGAAAGAAAAGAGTGAAATTTAAAATTAGATGTGCTGTGATGACATCCCAAAAGAGAATGAAATGATTGTGTTTCATGCTTAGCAAATAAACAATTTCAGGTTTTCGCTTTTTTAACGTTCGCCTTTTTTATTGTTCGCCCTTTTCAGTTTCGCTCTTTTCATTTTCGCTCTTATTATCGTGCGCTCTTTTTATCATTCGCCCTTTTTAGTTTCGATCTTTTGTGTTCGCTCTTTTGTTTTCGCCTTTATATTTTCGCCTTTTTGATAGGATACCGACATGTTTTAGGGCGATATATGTGGAGGCCTGTATGAAGAAACTGTTAAAATCGATGAGATACTATTTTAATTAGGCTTGCCCAAAATCAGTCTTTGTTGTTGGACATATTTATTCTTTAAATTGGCAAAAAAGTTGATGCTCTTAAAACAGTTTTGAAGGTACTTGTATATGCTTGTAAATGTTGCTGTGACAAAGTTTTTTTTTTTTTTTTTTTTTTTTATGATAGTTTATAGTCCTTTACACCAGGTGTTTTAAGACTCTAATGGCTGTATGTAGGAAGCACTTAAGTACTTCCTGTCGTGGATCAGAATTTGATCCTTTTAACTTTTCCCTCCTCCTTTTTCCAGGCTTGGGACTGGCTCGCAATTAGCGAGGCGGAGTTTTGTGACAAAGTTTAAGATAACTCACTTTATATTAGTGGTCTTGTAAATAATATCTATAATAGTGAAATATGTGTAAATGTCAGAGTTGGTCAATGTGAGCAGTTATTACATTTTTGTTTAAAGTGATATATAGAAACTTATCAAGTTCTTGAGAAAATGTCTTCTTTGTTTTGGAGGATTTTGATGTTTGTTAATAAAATAGCTCTTGTATCTTTCCTCCAGTTACACGTCTATTTATTATTGTTGTAAGACATTCTTCTGCACCTGAGGATATTGCTAAGCATTGTCTCAATGTCAAAACTGTTTGCTTGTGTGTTATAATAAACAGCAAACAATTTGACTATGATATGATGTGCATTATTTATCTACAAAATCCTCATAATCTACACTTCCCAGTTTACTTCAGCCAGCATGACAAAAGTTGCTAACAGTGTGTCTGAATTGAATTAAAATTTGACAATGTTTAAAATGGTGTTAGTCAATGTTTAGTTTTAGAATGTCTCTTCGGAAGCACTGAAGTGTCACAGCCAATGTAACAGCAGCTGGCAAACCATTCTCAGTCTGGCAAACCCGAACCTTCTGTCTCTAGCACTCTTGATATGTGAGGTGTTAAACTAGCTCCATAAGCAAACGGAAAATAAAAGTTTCGTTAAAAAATATAGAAATAAATAACTAAATTGTTTTATGAGCATTTGAGCGTAAGAAGTTTAAATTTCGTGGAGATAATTTGTAAATTAAGCGTCACTTTTTACCCAGAAATAGAAAAAGCTGGCTTTTGATTGGTTGGCGTTAATAAAGAGATTCGCGAGTTTTGAGCAACTTCTTTTGCTAATAACTTTTTTTAGGGACCGATCTGTGTCTGGTATCTCTTTCCAGCTCTTAGTTATAACAAATACTATAGTTTAATGTACTTTTTGGCTGTCTATTAAAATTTCCGAACCAAAAGCTATAAGAACGGAACTCGAAAAGACAAAACCACCGCAGATATAAAAGCATGCTACAAAATTTACCATAGAGACAAAATTTCACCAGTTGAAATTGCAATATTTTTAGTTTTAAATTAATTTTCGATTCTATTTTGGTTTTGTTTCAAGCCAGCAATTTTTGTCTCTATTTCCGTTTCGTTTTAAATGTTAATTTTAGTTCTAATTTCAGTTATGGTTAAACAAATTATTAATTATAGTTTTATTTTTTATTTTCGTTAACGAAATATTCCCTGTTTCATACTTGATATTCCGTGATATTTTCTTATACCTATCTCTTCGCACTAATAGCCAGCGTCGCTTATTTCAAAGTCACACGTAAACAGAATTGAACCTGTCGTATAACTTAAAGCAATGCATGCATCTGTTGTCACCAGCAACGACGACAAGCGTGTTTCAACTCATCCCGAGAAAACATTCGCAGGGCTTGATTTCAATTAAATAATAATTTAACTTGGTTTCTGGGCAACAAAGAAGCTACATTAGTTGTAGCTGTAGCAACGACTTAATTAAAATCATAACCGCGGTTTGTATAACTATTTTAAATCATATTAAGTAATTTTGGTATACTTTCATTAGCAGCAGAGGAATTTCTTAAAAGGTTACATTTTATCTTCTATTATTACTTCTATTAGTAACGTTTGCTAGTTACAATAAACTATGAAATCACTTGGTGGGAATTTCAACCCAAACGCATACTGTGGAATTAAAATCTATCGTTCTGAAAATGTATTCAACATGGATAAGAAAGAAGACTTGAAAACGCCAACTAAAACGTTTTCTTGGCAGCAGGAGTTTTTAAAGTCAAACTATGAATTAAAAAATGAATTTATGAACTATTCAACGATGAAAACACCACAAAGAACTGACGACGCAAATTCAAAATTTTCCTTTCAGGCACACAACAAATTGTGGGATTGTAAACAAGACCTAAGAATAAAAAATAATTTCCCCGAAACCAACAACGTTTTCATTCACGATGAAATAGACTCAGAAGACTCAAATTATTATTTACCTCGCCATTCAAGTCCGATCACAGCAACAGAGAAACAGCACGACACGACTTGTGATCCATCAGAATTTCATATTTCTCCAGCATCATCTCAGAAAAGATTGACCTTAAGAAAATATAAACAGATAGAACCCTACGAAAAGAGAGTAACAAAAGAAACCATCTCATTAGAAAATGATCACAGTCTTTCTTATTTTGCAAACAACATTACAGGAGGAACTCATAGCAATCGACGTGATGACAAAAAAGAGACACATGAGTCAAACGAGGATGAAAAGTTGAAATCAACAACAACTTTGTTACCAATTATTTTACAACCTCTCGTAACATCCCAAGCTACTCAATTTTGTTTTGAAAGATCTACACCAACTACACAACGTGACGTGACAAAAAATGCAAGTAATTTTTACTTTAAATTTAGGTTAATAAATCATTTTGTAATTGCTATAAAGCGTTGAATAATAAACACTGACTATACAATTATTTAACTTTTTTTTTTAAATCATATAAACTTTGTATGATGGTTAAAACTCACTTAAAAGCTTTTCTGTCTTTATCAAATCCCTTATATTAATCCCACCGGTCTGCTTCCTTGAATGCTTGCAAACTTTAAAAGTGAAATTTAACAAACATCCCGTCATCTAATCAAAGGCTTGCTACTTATGACAATGCATTTTATTGAAGTTTGAAAACTTTCTAGAAACAAATTGGGAATTAAAGACAATGATTATTAGCATTTTAAAACAAAAACAAATCGAACACAATTATTTAGCTGCTTACATATATACATTGAAAAATATTTCGTTTTAAAAGAAAAAATTGCAATAAATGAAAAGCTGGCCTAAGATGAAATATAAGGGGTTTGTGAAAAAACATGTTTTTTAGGCTTACTAGCAGAGTAGGTGTAAATATACACGTTCTTCATAGAATTCAACATGCCTTAACAAATTTAATAAACTGGAGGAGTATTCTTGCTATTTGCAAAAAAAATCGAAAACTGATTTTGCGTTCAATGGCCAAAGTTGAACTCCATTAGGTATTTTGTATGTACTAGCGGGGTTACCCGGTGTTGCCCGGGGTTTTTAGAAGTTTTTCTATCGTTTTTCTCTCTCGCTCCCGTTTCCTTCCCCGCTTGCTTTCCCGCACTACTGCTCATTTTTGCTATCCCGCTTCCTCTCCCATTCCCGCGCAATGGCCCTGTTGATACAATTCTGCATTATTCTCCAGCTGGTGACAGTATTTTTTCTTCAGGATTGTTTTATACATCTTTGTATCATCGGCAAACAGAAGAAGTCCACAAGCCCCCTCTATCACATCAATCAAATCGTTGATATAAATCACAAACAGAATTGGTCCAAACACACTGCCTTGTGGAACTCCGCTCTTGACATTTAACCATTCTGAAAATGAATCGTTCATTCGTACTCAAAAAGATCCATTGACCAGGAAACTGCAAATTCATGACAATGTTTTCTCATCAACACCGTAAATCTTCAACTTATATAACAGGCTGTTGTGTGGGACTTTTTCGATATCAGTGTAAATTACATGACATTCATTTCCTTCGTCATAACTTTGAGTCACATCATCGAGAAATCTCAGAAGTTGAAGCACAGTAGATCTACCTCTCAAGAAGCCATATTGCTCTTTTTTTTCAAATTGTTTTTTGTGAAATAACTCAGCAAATGTTCTTTCACAAATGTCTCCATCACCTTGCAACAAACACATGACAGGGAAATAGGCCTGTAGTTCATCACATCGGTTTTAGATCCTTTTTTGGATAATCCAACAACTTCATTTTGCTTCCATTCTAAAGGAATTTGTCCGTTTTCCATAGAGCAGTTCAGGAGCAGCCTCAACAGCCAAAGTATTTGTGTCAGAGGACGAGTCAGAAGTATCATCATTTATGTTATCCTCGTCGTTAGAAGGAATACAGGGTAACCGATGCATATTTCGGTGTCAAAGAAAGCAATATGCATCGGTTACCCTGTATTCCTTCTAACGACGAGGATAACATAAATGATGATACTTATGACTCGTCCTCTGACACAAATACTTTGGCTGTTGAGGCTGCTCCTGACGAATCTCATTGTAATGTATCTGAGGAAATTCTTGTCTCTTCTAATATAACACAGCGAAAGCGCAAAAATTGATTTCCAATAGTATAAATTTTATATTCTTTTGATTTGATAGGTAGAGTGTTTTTTCTTTTGTTAGTGTGCTAATTCTTTGATAATTTCGGTTCTTTCTGTTTGTTTACTTTTCTCGTTTTACTTTTGACCCTGAGGATGGCTGACATAGCTGAAACGGTCCGTCGGTCTGACAATAAAAGTTTAATGAAAAAGTTTTTGACTAATTGTAGTCTCGAACAGAGAGTTTTGTGCCGAAAGGTCGTGAATTTGGCTCGAAAAGTTGTTTCTGCCAAATGGCGAGTTGTGTTTCTTGGAGCGTGTCTCAAAGATAAATTGATTCCACAGTTTATTCGCAACAAATATCGCTCTAATGTGGTTAAAGGAAATACAAAGCTTGAAGTGGATTCTATGTTGTGTAAAATTTCTGATGAAATTGCAACTGCGGTCAACGTATCAAATGATTTGGAAGTTAAATATTCTACCTTGTTGAATGAAGTTTCTACTCAAGATGTTTTGGGTAGTGAACAAGAGGTTCAATCGTTTTTGAATGTTGTGGATGAAATGTTCTGCAGTTTCGATTATTCTAAAAAATTGGTAATCACGAAAAAACTTTCTTGGCTGTATTCTGGACCATATACTGTTAAAGAAAATTCTAACTTCTACATTAATCTGTCTTCTTACGAACTCAGCAGTGACGAGAGTGAGTTCTTGAATTTAGGTTTGAATTTTCACATTTCAAGAAAATATGAACCTATTGTTAAAAAAACTGAACTGAAGGTAATGTATCATAAATTATGCTCGTACAAAAGTAGTGGAATTATCGACTTTGGCCAGTCTCTACAAGTTGAGCTGTTACGCGAGGGATTGATTAACAGAAGCATAAATAACCTAACTTTAAACGATTCAAAAACAAACGAGTTGGTTGTGCGTCGCCCCAGAACAAAGGCAAACACACTCCCTACCCCTTTGGTCGGAGTGGAGAGGGTGGATGTAATGAATGTGCTGGGAGTCCTGATCGACGGAAGGCTCTTATTCCGAGAGCACGTTGACTGGATCAGCACAAAATCTGCACAGTCTTTATATATGCACTAAGAAACTTACGGGCTCACGGGCTGTGTGGCCGGGAGCTTTGGACGGTCACGGAGGCGACACTTATATCCAGGATCACCTACGCCTCTCAATCATGGTGGGGTTTCATAGGTTCGGGAGATCTTCAACGCATCGAGTCAGTCATTAGGAAGGTGACACGCCAGGGTTTCTTGGCTCCCGACCGCCCTGATTTTGTGCACCGATGCGCCGTAACGGATTCAACTCTGTTCAACCAGGTTCTGTCTAACCGCCTTCACGTCCTTCACCATCTTCTCCCAGACGTCAAGAAATCGGGATATCACCTTCGTCCTCGAGCTCACGACAGAGTAATTCGCATGCGATTCCTTACTTAGAAAAACCTTTATCCATAGATCGTTGCACTCAAAATAACTTAAAATAACTTAAACAATGCCGAACCCTATATTAAATCTCTGATAAAAACAAGTTTTTAGATTTTTATTTTAAGTCTTTAACTTTAGATTGTCGATTGTATTCATTTTTATTTAATTCTTATTTTTTTTATTATTATTTAAATGTAAACCGCTGTGCGTCATTGTCAGGCTGGTTAATAAAGATTTACTTACTTACTTACTTACTTAAATGTAAAACCTTCTGTTTCGTATCGTTTAAAACTCGCAGCTAAATCTCTCCGCAATAATAAAGATATAGTTGTACTCAGAGCCGATAAAATCCAGTGTTATGTTGTAATGAATTACTCAGACTATATACAAAAGCTGAATATCATAATTTCTGATTCCACAAAATTTAGACTTATTACAAAAGATCCCACCAATAGTCTGAAACAGAAAGTTAATAAATTGATTTCTCAAGTTAACTCTTTCGATTCAGAAGCAAAGCTATCTAAGTTGATAGGTGAGTTTGGTACTGGATATTTGTATGGAATGATAAAGACGCATAAATTGTATAATCCTGTTCGTCCAATTATCTCGCAATGTCCAAGTCCTACTTATCTCTTGGCAAAGTTTGTTAACAAAATTATCACACCTTACTGCCCTCATACTTACAGTTTGAAATCCTCTCTGGAATTTGTTGATCTTATTCATGGCTGCAGACAAAGTGGGATTGCTGCAACAATGGATGTCGAGAGTCTCTTCACTAACGTCCCTGTTCGTGATACAATATCTATCATTTGCAATTACGTCTAACATAGTGATACGTTGCCACCTCCAAAGATTCCAGAATCTCTGCTGCACGAGCTCCTGCTGGTATGTACTACAGAGTCTCCATTCAGACACTTAGACCAGAGCTTATTTCTACAGATTGATGGAGTGGCGATGGGATCTCTATTGGGACCAACCTTTGCTAACTTATACATGGGTCGTTTAGAGGAGATTGCTTTCGCTGAAATAGAAGAAACCCCAATTGTTTATGCGCGATATATGGATGATATCTTTCTTCTTGTGAGGTCTGAACGTGAAGTCGTTGCTTTAAAGAATACTTTCGAGAGCAATTCAGTTTTGAAATTTACCTTCGACCTAAATGACAGTAAAAAACAAGTAAATTTTCTCGACACCATCATCACAATAACTGATTCTGGTCCTACTTAAATACCAAAGTCTTCATCAAACCAATTAATAATGGAACATGCCTAAATGGTGACAGCGAGTGTCCGGACAGATATAAAAGAAGTGTTATTAATAGTTATCTCCTCGGAGCTTATCGTTTTTCCGAAACCTGGTCAGATTTCCATAAAGAAATAGTTAGAATGAAGCAGTTATTGGTTAACAACAATTATTCTAATAGCTTTGTCGACGGTTTTATTAACAATTTTGTAACTAAAATGAAAACATCTGTGAGTTCGGCTGGGTCTGACGCTGACAAGGGTCGTGATGTACGCCAGGAGTTCCCCGTGTTCTACAAAAATCAAATGAATCTCAATTACAGAATTGATGAAAGTTTTATAAAGAAGATAATAAAAAAGGAAGTTTCTGTTATAGACCCCGTCAGGAATAAACTGGGTTTATATATTTATTACAAAAACTTGAAACTTTTCAATTTGGTCATCAAGAATGATAGAACAAGTATCACTGACCCGTTGCAACAAAGTCACGTGGTGTACCATTTCAAATGTTCTATTCCACATTGTAAGGTGGATACATACATTGGTCACACTACCACTACGTTGTCAAGGAGACTCACGATGCATCTCCAGTTTGGGAGTATTCTTAATCATTATGAATGTATTCATTTGAAAAAACTAACACGAAAAGAACTTGAAGAAGGTGTTTCGATTTTAACAAGTGAATCCGACTCTTTCCGGCTGAAAATTAAAGAGGCTCTCTATATCTTATTAACGAGACCCGCAATTAATAAACAATTTGATAAATTTCCACAGATTCTCCACTTATTCGGTGTCAAAGAAAGCAATATGCATCGGTTACCCTGTATTCCTTCTAACGACGAGGATAACATAAATGATGATACTTCTGACTCGTCCTCTGACACAAATACTTTGGCTGTTGAGGCTGCTCCTGACGAATCTCATTGTAATGTATCTGAGGAAATTCTTGTCTCTTCTAATATAACACAGCGAAAGCGCAAAATTGATTTCCAATAGTATAAATTTTATATTCTTTTGATTTGATAGGTAGTGTTTTTTCTTTTGTTAGTGTGCTAATTCTTTGATAATTTCGGTTCTTTCTGTTTGTTTACTTTTCTCGTTTTACTTTTGACCCTGAGGATGGCTGACATAGCTGAAACAGTCCGTCGGTCTGACAATAAAAGTTTAATGGAAAAGTTTTTGGCTAATTGTAGTCTCGAAAACTACAGAGAAAATAAAAAAATAAAAGAAAATAACTTTACACGCCTGAAGATTCGTGAGGCTCTGTTTATTAAAAAACTTGCCCCTTCTATTAATAAACAGTTTGATACATTTCCTTCCACTTTAAAACTATTTGATTCCTCAATTAGTTTTGTTGCTGCCCCGTCTGCCCCTCCTGTCATTGATTCTGAGCTTGTGACTGATGGCTCAGCTACGTGTTGTCTCGACTGTTCCCGTCTTGATCTGCTTCCCGATGAAAACGATGAGCAATTGCTTCAGGGAGAGGTTGTCAGATCTCACACGTTGGAGACGACGGATGTGGTTGCGGTTTCACTGGCTGCTGAAGAATGTATCGGTACTGATGCACCAGAATCGTTGGATGTTGATTCTACTCATGATATGTTCCAACATGTGATAGACAACGTAAATATCACACAACGAAGGCGAAAGAAGTAGATCGTATCTTGCTTATGATTGTTTCGTTTTACTCGTTATTTATTTTATTTTATTTATTTATTGTTATATATAAATTTATTTTTTCTTTCTATTTTATTTGTATTATTTATTTTTCTTCTTTTGCTTTTCAAATATTTGAGCAACATTTTCGTTTCTTTCTGTGCTTTTGGTTTTCCGTTGTGTTTACGTTTCATTTGCCTTGAAAATGGAGAGTTTTTCTCCGAAACGCGTCGGCATTATATGTAATAAAAATAATTTCTAACTATGAATTTCAATAGTTTGTTTGAGGCTCGTCTTGTTCCACAGTTTAGAAAAGTGGAACGTGTTATGAAAAAAGTTGTTTCTTTTAAGTTTAGAGCTGTTTTTCTTCGAGCATGTATAGAAGAAAATATATATATATATATATATATATATATATATATATATATATATATATATATATATATATATATATATATATATATATATATATATATATATATATATATATATATCAGAAGTGTCCGTGGGTCCATTTCGAGCGACCCGACTCAACCCAACCCACCAACTGACATATCCAACCCAGCCCACCACAACATGGAAATTCCTGACCCAACCCAACCCAACCCAAAAAAAATCCGAAAACATATAAATTAGTATGTACAATATTTTATAATATATCAAGAGTGGCTAAAAATGCCTGCGCGTATAGCTCATCTAACAAGTTCAATAGATTTGACTTTTTCGCAGATAAGTTGACCTTATGTCAGTTATTGTGTGTCCCACAGAAAAAAAGTCACGCTCAGACTGAGCTGAACTCACTGAAATGCAGAATATACGACGCGCCACTTCGGACGCGGTTTTCGTGACACACGCTTCAGATTCTAGTGCCTAACGACTGGTACCAGCAAAAACTGGTCAGTGTGTACTGGTTTGGGTTTTAAGCAAGAGTTCACGCGCATTGCTAAAGGAGTAGGCGCCAATAAATGACTGGCTTTGCAAGGACACTTTTTTGCCTTTGTGCAAGACTTGTTTTGAAAAAGGCGTGTGCTTAATCTAAGTAAAGTAAAGAAAATCTGGCCAAAGTTTTTTTTTTATCAAGCTCTGTTTTTAGAAACAAGTTTCCAAAAATGCTCAAAAAACCTGGAGAATGTAGAAATATGAAGCAAACAAGTTTGTTTTCTATTGTTAAAACTATTCATAAACAAACGCTGACTCCAAACGCCTAGGTTGATTTGATTTACCATGAGTTTTTAAATTACTGAAATCATTAAAACATATGCTCAAAAACAAAGATACTATTATAAAGTTTCATTAACATTTTTTTCATGCAGGAGCAAGCCAGTATGTCATATATCTATCAGAGGCTAAACTCGGAAATAAGTGAGGATTATTTTATTTCTTCAATTATTGTTTGCAAGAGTTTATAGTTTTTTAAGCATTGGGTTTAATAACTGAAAAAATATCAGTATGTAGGTAATACAGTATTTCATTTACAAATCATAGTTTGATCCTTGATCCTGTTTCCTCACCCTCTGTCTGTCTAAATCAGCAAGGTCTTGCTTGCAAGAAGGCGCTGCCGTTGACAGCGGGTTTGACTCCTTCTAGGGTCGTATAAATATTGACGTAACGTGCTTGATAGTTAAAGTTATCTTATTTGTAGACCATTCAAACATTTTCAGTTAACAGCTCCAGATTTGTCTACGTGCTACCCATCATGTTAAAAACAGGACGCATTGAATCAGAAAATACTTTATTACTGTCATCAACTGAGGTTAAACAGGTGGCGGGCATCGCCATTTTTGGAACTCCTATGAATAAAAATGATAAACAGCCCACGAAATATAAAATATGGACGCACTACCTAAATAAATAAAGCCCTGCAATGTATGAAGTAAATAGAGGAGCTCTATAACAACATTATTTTTAATTTTCCATGACGATATTATACACTACTAGCATGGTACCCGGCATTGCCCGGGATTTTTAGAGTTCTCTCTCGCTCTCGCTCCCGTTTCCTTTATCGCTTGCTCTCCCGCTCCGGTTGTTCTCCCTTTCCTTACTCCCCGTTCCCGTTCCCGTTCATTCTCCAAATCCCGTTCTCGCTTGCTTTCCCGTTTCCGTTTCCGCTTGCTTTCCCGCTCATTTTGTGACCGATCTCTACTTTTTTCACAGAAATTTTCTTCTATTAACTTTTAAGGTTGGGTGAAAATTTCATTACGATTGGATGAATGGTGTAGCTATTGATCAATTTAATATTGTTAGGACAAGCGCTATACATTGCTGTTTAAAAAACCGTACAGCATGGGAGTGACGACCGGGAAAGAACTAATGGCAAAAAATTGTATAAATGACGATATTATACAATACTAGCGTGGTACCCGGCGTTGCCCGGGATTTTTAGAGTCCTTTTTCGCTTGCTCTCCCGCTCCGGTTGTTTTCCCGTTCCTTACTCCCCGTTCCCGTTCATTCTCCAAATCCCGTTCCCGCTTGCTTTCCCGTTTCCGTTTCTGCTCGCTTTCCCGCTCAATTTGTGACTGATCGCTACTTTTTTGACAGAAACTTTCCACTATTAACTTTTAAGGTTGGATGAAAATTTCATTACGATTGGATGAATGGTGTAGCTATTGATCAATTTAATATTGTTAGGACAAGCGCTATACATTGCTGTTTAAAAAACCGTACAGCATGGGAGTGACGACCGGGAAAGAACTAATAGCAAACAATTGTATAAACCATAAATCTATATAATGTTTACGTTTGTTAAAAAAACCTTTTAATTCTTACGCCGGAAAACAATTAACGATGATAGGTTCATTCAAGATTTCATTGAGCAAAACCTCACCATCAAACCTGTTGTCGTCAACGTTCGCCGACTTGGAAAGGAACCTGCAAATACCAGACTATGTGTCACTCTAACAAATTCTGAAGCAGTGTCTGATCTAATTTCCTCGTCTTGGGTCCTCCGACTGTCGACCGATCTTTCTATCAGGAAAGTGCTTATAAATCATGATCATGGCCGAGGCTGCTCATCTGAAAAAATGTGAAAAAAGATCTAAGACGGCCCAGGAAACAGGGAAACCTTCTTCAGTTCTGGTCCAACCTAACATTCAGTCCTTTCAGGTATGAACCGAGGGTCTGGGCGATTACGAACATCAGAAGTAATGTAAATAAACGAGAAGAATTTGTTTTATTTTTAGAAACTCATGACTTAGAGATTTTTGCTTTAACCGAAACTTGGTTGAATAACGAACCGGACGGTTTGTTTCTTCCTAAAGAATACCAAGCTTTTTGTTATAACAGGGAATCTCGTGGTGGTGTGGCTCTGATTGCTAAAACAAGAGTCAAAGTTAGACAGGTCTCAATTCCACCCGAATATAACCATATTAAAATTGTTTGTGTCGACATTCACACTGATACTTCAATATGCAGAGCTATAATGTACTACAGACCAGGAGGATTTAATTTTGAATCTGTGGATTACACTTTCAAGAGCATTCAATGTCTCACTCACATATGCAATGATACAAAGTTAGTATGCATTATGGGTGATTTCAATCTTCCTGAAATGAACTGGAAAAACTATTCTCATCCCAATAACAAGATTTATGATTTATTTACTAGTTTTAAAGATGAAATGGGACTACATCAATATGTTGAATCTCCAACTCGTCAATCAAATATACTTGATCTGCTTTTCTCGAACGATGCTTGCTTTATATCACAGATTCAAATGATGCCCCCAATTGCTCAAAGCGACCACAACATTCTAGTTTTCAAACCCAACCTTCCCAGACATCCAACTATCCTCCACTGCCAAAACTATCAACACCTAACCAAATCCTCCTATAGAAACCTAAATAACTATTTTTTGTGAAATCCGATGGGATGACGTGTTTCAACATTGCTTCTCAGTTGATGACTGCTGGAAACATTTTCTCAACATTGTTACCAATGCTATCTAGAGTGTTGCTCCAGGACAAGAACGTCCTATCAAAACCACAAAAGTAAAAAACGTCATCATACCCTACATTCATCGTTCAGGCTCAGAAACTTAAGCTGCAGGTCTTCCACAAATGATGTTCAAATGGGGGATCGAAAGCAAAAATATCTACAGGCAATTTTCAAGAGACCTCAGGAAGAGTATAAAAAACACAGGAAAGTTTACTTGTCTCAGCTGGGAATACTGGTCGTTTCTATCGATTTGTCAACAAAAATTTATCGACACATAATCCAATACAGGAGATTAAAAGTCAGGATGGAACATTCACCTCTGATCCAACTGAGATTGCTAACATTTTCAACAATTATTTTTGCAGTGTACTTACGGTCGATGATGGCTCAAATTGTATCTTGCCTGCTCGAACCAACAACAAATTTGAAAAAATCATGTTTACTCCTGATCGTATTCATCAGACACTTCGAAATCTCAAACCTTCTTCATCATCTAGACTTGATGGTATTTCAAATCGCCTACTCAGAAATTGTGCTGCTGGACTTACCGTACTACTCTGCCATAATTTCAACTTCTCTTTCTATACGCATGAAATACCCCTTGACTGGAGATCAGCTTATATTGCTCCAATTCACAAAAAAGGTTCTACATCCGATCCAGGGAATTACAGACCAATATCGCTAACATCTTTTTGTTGTCGTGCAATGGAGCAGATAATCAATAAAGACATCCTCAATTACCTTCAGACAAACAACCTCATGTCTCCCAGTCAACACGGTTTTCTGAATTCAAGGTCTACATGTTCAAATCTGATTGAGTGTACCAATGACTGGTCAATCTCAAAGCAAGACCATCAGGGTACTGATATTATATACTTCGACTTTAAAAAAGCTTTTGATTTAGTGCCCCACCCTAAATTACTGACAAAATGTCAAGCTTACGGAATTTCAGGCAACCTGTTCTTGTGGATAATGAAGTTTTTGGCGAACCGGGTTCAGGCTGTCAAGGTGGTAGTTAAACCATTTTGCCATTACCAACAAATGCTGATCACTTTGAGAATGTTTTCGTTCGCCAGTTTTTGTTAGTGGTCATTCGTGACCCTCTTTTTGGTTAATCAAATAAAAAAAAATACACACATATTATAAGATAAAAAAATTAGCAGACTATACAACACACACAATTGTTATTATCTTTGCATTTGTGCCTGGCTAATGACTTACAAAGTATATTTACTGGATTTAACTAATTTTCAATTGGTTATTTAAATTTTATTACTTTTCAGTGACAAAAACCATAAAAAAATTATGAAAATTCAATTCTTAAAAACAAAGTCAAACATGAACAAAAACAACATCAACATCAATGTGGTGGTTGATGAAAATCTTACTTTGACTTTTTCTGATAGCATCCAGCAAAAAATAAATTTGGAGATTTTGAGTTGAGTAGTTAGTTATTGAAGTACATGGTCATTAGGAGTTTTCCTCTTTATCTTTGGCTCTTTAAAAAATTAGTAAATGAATCATGTCAAAATTTAACACTGAATAGTTTATGGCATTATTATAATATAAACAATTTATTTACAAGATACTCAATTTTTATGAGTTAGGAA
The DNA here is from genome assembly GCA_963978895.1 of Erpobdella octoculata. Taxonomy (NCBI): domain Eukaryota; kingdom Metazoa; phylum Annelida; class Clitellata; order Hirudinida; family Erpobdellidae; genus Erpobdella; species Erpobdella octoculata. The sequence continues at coordinate 12,755,746 of OZ022240.1, read as the reverse complement.
TAAGAATAACCAACTTCAAAAAGAGTTAGAAATTATGCATAAAACTTACTTTTTAAGTAAATTACAATTTATTGTAGCTTACTTTCTAAGTAAATTACAATAAAGAAAAACAATTAACTTCATCTGCTGATCCATGCTCATCAACTTCAAAAGACAAAATGTGTGCACAATACTACTTTCTTGACCACATGCAAGCTTACTCTTCATAACAACGGCAATTGCAAACGTAATTTATAATTGCATGGTTATGTTATATATTTTGTAGATTATCTAGCTGGACGCTTTGACTAAATGAGATTTTTAATTTTATTTGTGGACAATAAACCGTAAAAAAACTATCAGCACTTGTAAAATTAAGTGTCAAGACCATCACTCTCAGGAAATCGTCTCCACTGACATAACTTAGGGCCGCAGCGATATAGTTAGTTGAAGGCTTAAAGGGAATAGATACCGGTCGCTGCTATTGCCTCGGCGGTTAGCCGTGGAAATAATTGGTAAAATTGCTACTGAGCCGTATGTCTACCTAAAATTAAACTCTAACCCTAACCCTACCCCTAACCCTATCCCTTTGATAACAATGTTTTTTGTAAAAATTCTTGAGTTTTTCAATAAATCTTCTTGATATAAGGTATCTTTCACTAAAAAATTTATATTTTCCTGATATGTTCCTCGAGTTAACGCTACATACAGTTGACCATGAGCGAGGACTGGCTCAGGAAGATATACACCGGCGTGATCAAAAGACTCGGTTCCAAATCAATTAGAGGCAGGCAAACTTCTTTGCCTTTATTACTTCCTGTAATAATTTTAGCTTTAAAGCAATTTTTTAAAGAGACTTCTGACTACCAGTCGCGTTCCATTTAACAAGCCCTTTCTTGGGTTTAAATTTCGAAGAAGCATTATAAAAGCACAAATTTTTAATTTTAAACTTTTTTAGCTGTTTTTGGTGGTCTTAAAACATTAATATAAATATAACAAAAGATATATATATATATATATATATATATATATATATATATATATATATATATATATATATATATATATATATATATATATATATATATATATATATATATATATATATATATATATATATATATATATATATATATATATATATATATATATATATATATATATATATATATATATATATATATATATATATATTTTTTTTTTTTAAACAGGCTCTATTAAACACAATTGACCACTTAACGTTAGTCATCTTTCTTAGCAAGTTTTTAAAGCCCTTTTCATCCATTTGAAACGACGAGACATATATTGAAGAATTTATTGGTAAAAATTGATGAGTAATAAAACGATCAGGGTTAACTGGCCAGTTTCAGCTATAAAAAGCCATCTTCAGAACCCTATGTTAAACAATAAAGTAAATATTATAAAAGTTGAAAGGGAAGAGTTAAAAATTAGAAATACTTAGGCTTAGACGGAGACGTTGAATTAGAGCTAGGCTGAATCAGTTTTCAGTTAATAAATTAATACGGCTATTGATAGATGAAACACATTGAACTTTAAGTTTAAAAAAAAACAGCAGAAAAAAAGCGACAACATTAATATATATATATATATATTCAATCTTGACTTTAATGATTTTGCTGATGATAATGTGCTTCGGTCTCAGACGGTAGGCGCTATGCTGGGTGGTAACAAAGCTACGAGCTCTGGTCCTTTATTAATCTGTGGTCACGGTACTAGTCGACCCCCTTATTCGGCCGTTGCTTCTGGTTTGGTACAGCCTGACAAAACTAATGAGGTAAACACTTCCTGTGGATCGGTTTATTTGACTCCTGTCATAGATGTTGGCGATCGTCTCGGTATATCTCCCCGTGGTCTACTAAGTGATGAGGTTAACTACCTTTCCAACTCATCTCTTCAACCAGCTCCAATCGTGCAACTACCCACGCCTATCCTACATGAGCCTCCACCTGAGCCTCCACTGATCCTCCACCTGAACCTCCACCTGAACCTCCACCTGAGCCTCCACTTGAACCTCCACCTGAGCCTCCACCTGAGGCTCAGGCTCCAGCGGTGTCATTTCAACATTTGTTTGAGTCTTCAAATATAACTACAAGACGTCGGCGTTAATTGAATCATCTATATGTATCCCATTTGCACAGTCATGCGTTTATTTTAATTTTTCATATAAGTTTACTTTTATTTTAATTCATCACATGGTTTTATTTAAATTTTCACCTTTTATTATTCTATTTCATACTTTTTTATTTCAATATACTGTCACTAGATACCTATAGTTTAATTTCATTAATCTTCTAATAATTTTAAGTGTTTTAATTTCTATTATTAGTATTATAGACTTCATTCAATTCGTCCTATCTATTTATATTTATTTATTTTATTTTATTAATAATAATTATTATTTAATTTATCTTTATACTTCTTTTCATTTATCAATTTTATAAGCTCTCGTAATTTACTTATATCGTCATACTCTGGTTTTAAATACTTTAATTTAAATATTTATTTAATATAGGCACAACACTATTTCTATGTTGATGTTTACTATATATTCTTTAGCTGTTTACGTAATACGACATTTTAGGTTACGGACTCTGAAGATGACTGTAGTCGAAACTGGCCAGTCAGTCCTAATTATTATTATTTGTATTATATAAATTTTTAAAATGGACTCTAGTTTACGTCGTAAAATTAAATATTTTGAACAGTTTATTAGAAAAGTCATTAATGCAAAGTGGTCGTTTGTTTTTAACGGAGTGTGTTTACGAGAGGGGATTTTGCCAAAGTATATTACTCATATATATATATATATATATATATATATATATATATATATATATATATATATATATATATATATATATATATATATATATATATATATATATATATATATATATATATATATATATATATATATATATATATATATATATATATATATATATATATATATATATATAAGACTGAGAATTCTAGCCATCATTTTTTTGTGATGGTCGGTGGCTCAGTTGGTAAGAGCGCTTGCATTTAGGCGAGGCGGTGTTGCCGTAGACACGTGGGTTCGATTCCTAGTAGATATTCCTAGTATATATATAGTATATATATATATGTATATATATATATTCATATAAAATTGATGATTAAACGATTAGTTTCCCATTGATAGAGATTAATAAGATTTATTAAGCTTCATTAATTAATATTCCAATAAACGGCAAAACCGTTTATTGGAATATTAAAGTGCCCTCGATTTTGCGGTAATTGAAAGACGTGAGATGTTTTATTTGGCTTACTGCAGTTTTGGAAATCCTTTTCCATCTTCAGAGCCCAAAGTAATAAACCAAAAGTCAGCGTAAAATAAGAACCGGAAGCAAGGCGAATCAAAACAAGTTAAATTAAATTAAATTCCATTAGAGTGCAAAAGTAAAACGAAAACGAGATAGTAACAGGACGTTTCGCCCCCTGGACGATTCGCACTCTGGACGATTCGCCCCCTCCCTAGACGATTCGCCCCCTGGTCGATTCGCACTCTGGACGGTTCGCCCTCTGGTCGATTCGCACCCTGGACGATTTGCCCCCCTGGTCAATTTGCACTCTGGACGTTTCGCTCCCTGGTCGATTCGCCCTCTGGACGATTCGCCCCCTGGTCGATTCGCACTATGGACGATTCGCCCCCTGGACCATTTTCCCCCTGGTTGACTGTCTATTGACTGTCTGTTAAATTTAAATATTTTTTTTATTATTTCTACCACGTTTTTCTTGACTTAATATATATATATATATATATATATATATATATATATATATATATATATATATATATATATATATATATATTCAAAAAAGCGTTCTATCCTATTTAAAAATGGCAGATGGTTAGTTTGAGTAAACGTTCCTCACGTTTTAAGTTTTAACAAAATAAGGCTTGTTTGTTATACAATGTCCATAATTAATACATGACTCCATCAAGACATTTCTCACATAGCCCAGAGAAATATTATTTTCTTCTTTTGGTTAACAAAGATGTGTTATTTTGAAGAGTTTTGTTTATTTATATTTGTATATACGTTATTTTAAAGTTTCAAAAATAAATTATGGAACATATTTGCATTAAATGTTTTCTGTGTATTTTGTTTGAATGATTAATTATTTTAAACTATAGAAATTACGATGAAGTGGACTGATGAGAAAATGCATAAATTGATCAGTCTTTTCAAAGAAAATCGGAATCATTATGACATAATAAAAAGTTCATTATATTATAAATCAGTAAAAAAGCGGCTTGCAGTTAAAACAATTGCATAAAGCCTCGGAAGTGCTGCTAGTGTGCTACGAAGTATTTTATGCTAATTATAAATGGTAAATTAGACTATCTGTCGCTGTTTTGTTTCATTATAATACGTTTGAGGTTTTGGACTTTTGTTCACGTAACCACCACTTTTTGGATGGCACACGCACTTAAATAGCCGTGCCAGGCGTGGTAAGTTGGACTTGTACCAACTGGCGCCGCTACTCTTCAACGTAGCGGAATATGTTACCCTGCAAGTCAACCTGATATCCGAGAAAAGATTTCGCAGGTACCAAAGGACGACCTATGCCAGACTGCAAGGAAAATTATCTGACGTGTGGGAGAAGTATGCGGAACATGAAATAACCATTTCTAAACTTCTGCGTGCCTGTGCGCACATATATGGGCCAGGCAAAGAATGATCAATAAAATTTACAACAAAAATGCCGTGCTTATCATTTGTTAATCTGTTTTCAAACATCATTATATACTTATTATAAAGTGAGATGACGATTCGTGGCTTAGTCATTACTAACGCTACGTTAAATAATGTCAAACCTCTTAAAATTGAGTTCCACTTAGAAAATTTGTAAATTAAAAAAAAAACATTTAAACCATAGGCGTAGAGTTCGGGAAGGGGTCATGAACTTGTCAAGGCTCGATTATTGTAACTCCCTTCAAAAAAAAGGGAACCATTCCTCTGAACCACCAAAAACGTCTCCAGAGAATGATGAATAGGGCTGCTAAAGTGGTCCTTGGAGTCTACCCTTTGGATTCGTCGTCATCACTGTCGTCGTCGTCATCTCTACCATCGTCGTCGTCATCTCTACCATCGTCGTCGTCATCTCTGTCATCGTCGTCGTCTTCATTCCGTCTTTTCAAACTTCACTGGCTACCGGTACACTATCGAATTTTGTACAAAATCGCTCTGATAACGTACAAAATTCGGTTTTGTTCATCGCCCACATATCTTCACCAACTCCTTCACAACAGAACCATCCAAAGGCCGCTCCGTTCATCCACAGCTCCTGAACTCGCACGGACAAAAGCTAACAACAATATCGGTGCGAGATCCTTTCGACACGCATCGCCAATCGTCTGGAATGCACTGCCAGCCGAAATTCGAAACTGTGGATCCGTCGCTTCCTTTAAAACTAAACTTAAAACCTTTTATTTTAAATTAGCTTTTGAACGATGCAATTTTTAGGTTATCCGAGGGTGCCCCAGTCGCGTGCCTTGGCGCTTGATAAATTCCGTATTATTATTATTATTATTATTATTATTATTATTATTATTATTATTATTATTATTATTATTATTATTATTATTATTATTATTATTATTATTATTATTATTATTATTATTATTATTATTATTATTATTATTATTATTATTATTATTATTATTATTATTATTATTATTATTATTATTATTATTATTATTATTATTATTCTTATTATTATTATTAGTATTATTATTATTATTATTATTATTATCAAGAAATCGCTAAAGAAATTGAAATTGATATTAACATTTTGAAAAAGAACATTAATAGCACTTTTAAAGAAGTACCTTCTTAACTTTCGTTCCCTGTATGAGAACTACCTCCATAGTAAAAATAACAATATACTAATATTTAAGCAAGTTAAGAAAACGTGATAAAAATAATAAAAAAAATTATATTTAACTCTAATAAACCGTCAAACACGAAAGCTCGCAAAGAGTTATAACACACACATACATACATACATACATACATACATACATACATACATACATACATACATACATACATACAAACATTTATACATTTATGTTTGTATGTATGTATAAATATATGTATGTATAAATATATGTATGTGTATATATGTATGTATGTATGTATGTGTGTATGAGTAGGTGTATGTGAGTGTATGCATATGTGTGTATGTGTGTATGTATGTATGTATGTATGTATGTATGTATGTATGTATGTATGTATGTATGTATGTATGTATGTATGTATGTATGTATGTATGTATGTATGTATGTATGTATGTATGTATGTATGTATGTATGTATGTATGTATGTATGTATGTATGTATGTATGTATGTATGTATGTATGTATGTATATATGTATGTATGTATGTATGTATGTATGAAAACCCCCGAGCAACGCCGGGTAACCCCGCTAGTTTTTAATTATTATTGTTTCTTAAATTTGATTCTTTTTAAACTTAACTATAATTTTTTAGAATTTTTTAGAAGGGGGAGGCGAATTACGCTGCTTTTTTCAGCTAAGGACGTGTTGGTCTAGTGGTTTAAACGCCGGTTTTGATAGTCGGAGGACCCAGATTCAAATCCTAGTCCGGGCATATAATTTCTTTGAGCATGTGCTCACGTCAACTCAGCGTTTGATCATTTAGTGGTCGATAAATGAGTAAAAACATTGGTTGGGGGTTAGAGTCCTTTGTGCGCTTGTGGAGTTAGCGAGTAGTATGCGGGGCTGCCAGTGGCGCCAGGTTTACACCGCATACGCCGTTAGTCTTATCAGCAAGTTGCCAACATTGGCGCTGGTATGTTCAGTAAGTGGCACTCAAAAATGAATCTACTTTAACTTAAACTTTTTAAAGTTTGACAGGTTTATAAAGTTCAAATAACAACACGTTTTAGAATTTTTCAAAGGGAGGGATGGCAAAATCTGCTGCCTTGTTCAGCTATGAACTTGTAAAATGGTTAACAGGTTTATAAAGTTGGAAAAAGTACCCTCCCTCTGAAAAATTCTAAAATTTGGGCGAAATTCGCTGCTTTATCCAGCTTGTGTAACGGTTAACAGGTTTATAAAGTTATAAAAGTTTATTAAAGTTATATCAACTTATTCAATATTTTGCTTAAGATGAGACATTTTGTGACCTGTACTAGGAGCGCCATTGTTAACGTTTTGTTTAAATGCACAAAATTGAAATATCAACTTAAAAATGAGTTGTTTTAATAAAGAAGAACATTTTCTTAATTGTTAAAAAATCACTGCCAAATGCTTAAAAATACGTTAAGTAATTGCTTGTGTGGTTTTAAGATTTTACGGATGGAGAAAAATTCAATAGAGAATATAAGGCAAATTTATCAATAACATTTGACGGAGATGACGAAAAAGAAATAAAAACTTGTGAATCTGAAAGTCAAAATGAAACATTCAAAGAAACGCGTTCTTCTTCCAACGCATTAAACAGCTGCAAGACGTCTGATATTGTATGGTGATAATTTCGTTAACGTTGTTTTAATAAAATCGTTATATTACAAATGATATTTTTTATAAAATGTTTTAAAGTTTGAGTCTAGTTTTGATGCGCTTAGAATACAACACTTCAAACAAGAATTGAAGCAGCTGAAGCAGGAACTTGGAATTTTAAAACACGAAAATCGAGATTTGGCTAAGGAAAATCAAGATTTAAAACGGCGTATTAAAGTTTTTGAAAAAATTATTTCTGAAAAAGGTTTATTAAATTATTGTTACTAGTAACTGCTTCATCTTATATCATTTAATATTTTTGTTTATTACTTAATGAAGCTTTGTTATAATTCGACAGAAAATTCAAGAGAACAATGTCCTGAAAGCGATAATTTGATTGAAAAATATTTGCAATCAGAACAAGATTTTCAAGATGATAAGCTGTCATTATCAACTCTTAAAAATTGTAAGAAAAATTTGTTGGAACAATCATTTTATTTTAGCTCAAGGACACTATGCACCATCAAATCATTTTAAGAAAACTAAATTTAAGTTATTATGTGACATGAAACCAAATAAAATTTACAGTTTTAAAATTATGCAACATAAAATCATGGAAAACAGCGCATCAGACACATAATAGTTAAATCAGAGTATAAAAAATATGTGACATAAAATCAATTTTGAGAAAATCTTTAAAACACTATGGAACATAAAATCAAGTAAAAAAAGAAAACATTAAATAAAATAATATCAAGATAATATCAAATAAAATGAAAACATTAAAAAACACAATATCAAGTAATACAAAGTTTGAGACAGTATGAAACAGAAAATGAGTTGAAAGACTATTTTTGCTTAGAAATTCCATACTCTACGCAATCCGTCATGTTTACAAATAATGCAAACACTCACAATCTCACACCTTTATATAATGAGGTAGCATGCATAGTTCAACAACGCTGGAGACGAAACGTAGGGAGACGAACAGTAATGAGACGGATATTAAGCAGGGCAAATAAATCGATGGAGACGAAACGTAGCGAGACAAACAGTAAGGAGGCGAATGGTACGTGGAGACGAAACGTAGGAGAGGAATATTAGGCAGACAAAACGTACGGAGACGAAACGTAGGGGACGAAAATTAGGCAGACGACACGTAGGGGAATCCGGAAAGCGACGGGGAACGGGAAAGCGGCCGGAAGAGGGAAAGCAAGCGGTGTAGGAAACGGGAGCAAGAGAGAAAACGATAAAAAACCTTAAAGCCCGAGCAACGCCGGGTAACCCCGCTAGTTTTTACTGAAAAATATGTTTATTCCATATTTATTCAAGTTTCTTAAATTTTCAATCCTTACATACTTCATATATTAGGTAATTAGAAGACTGTGGTCAATGTTTTCATATTTTAAAGACTTATTATCATTGAAAAATATTTTAATCGCCGAATTAAAAAATTAAAAAAGATTTTAAAAAAATGACTTTTACGGTTTTCTTGTTAAATCCTTTATGTTAACTGAAAAAACCAACTTCCCGTTATCCAATCAAGTTAAAACGCAACGAATTTATTTGTCGCTGCGGACCTTACATTCTGTTAAAATTTCAGATAGATTGGGCAAAATATATAGGTGAATTATAAAATAAAATTAATAAAAGCTTTAAAACATTTTTAAAAAGTATTAATAAAAACAAACCATCATTTTCTGGTTTCTTTATAAAAAAGAAATTTAATATTAAATTTTAAAAAGTTTTAAAAAATATTTGTTCATATAAATATGCTTTTATTTAACTTCACTCATCTCTCTGTTTGTTGTTTGTTAGTTAGTTTGTCTGTGTGGATCAAATGTTAGAGAACGTAGAAAAAAGAGGGGAGAAGAGGAGAGTGAATAATCTATATAAATATATATATATATATATATATATATATATATATATATATATATATATATATATATATATATATATATATATATATATATATATATATATATATATATATATATATATATATATATAAATATATATATATATATAACTCAAATACCACTGACTGATTGGCTGACTCATCACGAAATCGCAAAAACCACTGAACGGATTGTAATGAAATTTGGGACATATGTTTTAGGTGTCTTTTTAGGTATCTTTTAGTTTTAGGTGCTCATTAAGAAAGGGTTTTGAAAAATTCGGCCTGGATCGCCTTATTTCGAAGAATATACAAAGCGTAACGAAACTTATTTGAAACGCGTCGTGGGTGGGTAAAATGCAGACCGCAGACTTATATTTAAATAAATGTTAACGAAAAATTTATATCTTTTTAAAATTGTATTTATTAATAATAATTACAACTAAAATTCAACCAAATACGTTATTTACTGAATCTTGGTTAATTATTAAGCCGAATAGTTTCGGTTGCTAAGGTTACGATTTTTTGTCATTATATGAATTAAATGTTAAAAAATTTTTATAAAGTTTTATATTTTATTTATTAACAATTTATTATAAATACATACATATTCACAACTAAAATTCAACCGAATACGTTATTTACTGAATCTTGGTTAGTTTTTTTAATAGTTAAATAGTTTCAGTTGCTAAGGTGACGAGTTTTTTTCATGTATTTGCGTAATAAAATTCAAATTTAGTTTACGTAACAACGTTTTAGCAAATCTATTTTACGTTTTATGGGCTAAAAGAAGTTAGGAAAGAATTACAAAAGTAAATGAGCCGAGTGAGAACGGGAATGGGAGAGCAAGCGTGAGCGAGAACGGGAGAGCAAGCGCCTGAATTATCGAGATATAAACGGCTCAACTTAAAAGCATTTCTTAAAAAGTTTATTTTTTATCTTTACTTGTTCCATATTGATTCGAAAGTAGCCAATATTTTTAATTTTCACAATCGAAACAAACACCTGCTGACAAGACTGAGATAAGTGGCAGCGGCCAATCAGATAACAGCAGCTTGTTTTGCAATGACTATTCGTTATTTATATTAAATGGCAACTTTACCGATATAAAGAAATTGGCAGATTTTTAATTTAAAACAGCATTTGACAATATTAATAATTAAAAAATGGGTCGATTTTGAAATTTTTTATTCTCAATTTACGGTTCTTAGCTAGCTTAAAGTTTTTACTGCAACATTTGGCAACATATTGTTTGATTTGCTTTAAAATCTACCGAGGAAAAAGTATAAAATATTTAGATTAGATTAAATGTACATCTATCTACGAAAAAGTCAAAACAAAGTCTGTGGTTTGTAGACTATAAGTGCATCTTTTTATAACAGAAAAAGTTAAAATAATTTCAAACTCCTTAAATTATGAGTACATGTACCTAAAAAAAGAAAATCAACATTTAAAATCTGTATTATATGTATCAAAGACTAAAATCTTAAGATTATATATACATCTACTCAGTTTCAGAATATATGTACATCTAAAAAAACAAGTCTAAAATTCATAGAATATATGTACATCTATCAAAAAAAGTTTAAACATGTATAAAATTTTTAGAACATATGTATGTCCACCGAAAATAATAAAACAAGTCTAAAATCTTTAAAAACTATGTACATCTAGCTAAAAAGTAAAAAAACAGGTATACAGTTTTCACATCTACAAAGAAAGTTAAAAAATATGTCTAAAATTGTTAGAAAATATGTACATCTACTTAAAAAATCAAAGCAAAGTATAAAATCGTTAGAATGTGTGTACATCTACAAAAATATGTCTAAAAGTTTTAGAAAATATTTACATCTACTTAAAAAAATTAAAGAAACGTATAAAATCTTTAGAATATATGTACATACATAATATATAAAATTTTAATGCTAAGAATAGGAATGTTGAAATTTAAGCAATGGAACCATTATATGAATAAGTGTGATCAGAAAAAGGTCTTGCAGAAATTACTTCAGAATTTCCATCTAAATCTGTATATATATTTTCTTTTTCATCTCCTGATGGTTTCGAATATGATGTGTTGATGTTTTATTTTGGTTTTTTGGTTTATCTGAAAGATCTCTGATGAATGATTTTTTTTGTGAGCAGGCTTTTTATTATTTGATAGACTAGGAAAAGATAGTTTAGGAATACTCAGGGTGAGTTTTTCTGACATGATCCCTTAGTGTTTTATTAGCACTATAATTTGTATCACAATAATCACATTTAAATGTGTTCAGTTTGTTTTGATACTTGAACAATAGAATTGATATGATAGAAACAATAAAAATCCGCCACAATACTGCACATAAACAAGATGAATAATGAGTATTCGTTGCGAAACAAGCTGGTGTTATCTGATTGGCTGCCACCACTTTATCTCAGTCTGGTCAGCAGGTGCTTGTCAATCGAATTAAATTTGGTGGGTTTAATTGCTGTTCGCATAATCTTGCTTTGCTTATTTTTTCATAACTCCAATTTTTCCAGTCTTCTTGCTTTATAGCTTTTATCCACAGTTCCCTTCTTGTTTCGTCCATAGATGGAATCGGGTACATGGGTATGTTATCGTTTTTTTATACCTTTAAGTGCATCAGATGGCACAACATTTTTGCGGCATGGTTTTCAAATTTATCAATTAATTTACTGAAACTCAAATTTATATTACGTTAATCGAATTTGGACCGCAGCAGCTTCGATTAAATAATGCGAATGTATTATCATAACGATTGTTTTGCCCACGTCGGTTTCGCGCCAAAAGAGATGTGAAATCCATCTATTGGATAGAATACAACCATCAAAAAATATTTTGCAAAACATTTTTAGTCGCTGAATTATAAAATTATAAAGGATTTTTAAAAACGAAATACGGCTAACTATTTTTGGACAACGCTTATATTAACTTGCTCTGCTGTTTGTTGTTTGCCGTTACATATTTGTATCATGGGATTTTCTAAAGCTTTCTTAAAGCGGGCGCACACGAACAACAAAGTTGTGCAATTAAGTTGTGCAACTCGAGTTTGGCAACAAAGGCGTGGATTCAGCAAAATGTTGAGGGGGGACGAAGATTTTTTAACTTTAACCCAGAGAAATTTCAAACAAAAATGACCATCCCAATATACATTTGTATGTTGTATTTTCATGTAAATCATCGTATTAGTTAAAAAAACGGTTTAGAAAAAGTTCACTTTTATTTAATATTGAGTGCAGACCAAAAGCGTTTAAATTATGAATGTAACAAAGGGTATCGACGTTCTTTCATTTTTACAAAATTGTCCACTGAATCATCAAGATCAAATCGACTAAAGGTACTAATAAAAGATCAGAAAATAATAGCAGAGATTTTTAACTAATTGGATATTAATCAACAAGTATGATAAATATTGCTTTCATCAACTAATTTAAATACTCAATCGTGTGTGAGCTAATAAAAATAATTTAAAATGAATTGGAAAAATTTTGGTGAGAGAGCTCAAGCGACCGTGTAGGATAAGAATATGCTAATTGTTCGTCAAGCTAGGACAGATACACGAGTCTCAATTTCATACAAGTTCGATCGGATGGACCGAAAGCAAGCAATCAATCGATTAAATTTCTATAGCGCTATTTCTTTGGCGTTCAATAGTGTTTGGACACGAACTTATTAAAGAGATAAGTTTCAAGCCCCCGACGGAAAACAGCGAGAGAAGTAGATTTAGTAAGAGAAGTAGGAAGAGAGTTCCAGAGAAAGGGACCAGAGTAGGAAAAAGAGCATTTAGGAAAAAAATGCTTAACAGAAAAAATACGAAAGTTGCTAAGAGAGAAAGATCAAAGACCAGACTTATGAGGGATTTTTATTAAGTTAGTTAGGTAGAATGGAGAAGAGCAATTTTTAATTTTAACCATTAGTAAGCAAATTTGAAAAATCACCCTATATTTAAGAGGAAGCCAGTGAAGAAGAACAAGAGATGGAGAGATAATTATGCGAAAAGTAAGAAGTGCGAAAAACTAAGCACTAAAAGATTGAAAAAATATTAGCAGTAGGTAGATTATAAGTAGATAAACTGTTTTTATCAAATAATCTAAATACTCATTCATGGGTAAGCTAGAAAAGATATTTTTCTATTTGGTGGAAAAATCTTGAGGGGGCCGTGGCCCCCCTCAGCCCCCCCAATCTACGCCTCTGTTTGGCAACCAAAATGTTCGTGTGCGCGTCATGAGTTGGACAACTTTTAAGTTGTCAACTCAGTTGCCCAACTAGTTTAGTTTTCAAATATGTTTGAAAACTTTGGACAACTTTAAGTCACCCGTCTTTCTGTAATTAGTTAAATAGTTATTTTTATAAGAAAAATATAACAATAAAATGGACTAACGATTCTGTTATGAATTTTATAAATTTTAATAAAGTAATTTAATAATTTGCAAAACGTTTTATAACCTGATTATCGAATAAAATACAAAATTTGCGAGAAAACACTGTGATGGAATTTGATTTAATGTAATAAATTAATTTATTAGAGAATTTCAACGAAAAATACCAACTGTTACTCTAAGCGTGTGCGCGCAAAGGTTGCTCAAGTAATTTAATTGTGCAACTAAAATTGCACAACTTAGTTGCTCGTTTGCGCCCGCCTTTAAGGCACTTTTAACGATTTTAAAAAGTTGATTTTTAGCATGTAGGTGTATAATCTGTGACCATACATTAACCTCTTTTCAGATTTAAAAACATTATAAAAAAAGATTTAAACGCTAAATAATACAAATGAATTTTTTGTTAAGAAACGCTTATATATGAATTTACTAAAAAGTTAACAAGAGGCCGTACAAAACCAGGATTTTTAACAAATTCCTTATATTTCTAAATTAATGACATTTCATTTATTGCAAAAAACATTTTTTTAATAACATTTATTTAATTGTATTTGATTTGTTTTTGTTTTAAAAAATAGATAACACAATTATTATTTTAATTAAATATTTTTTTAATGTTCAAACTTCAATAAAATGCATTGTCATAAGGAGCGAGCCTTTATTTCAAATTTCAGCTCGAATATTTTTAAATGACACTTATTTAATTGTACGGTAACAACAGGGCATTGTGAAATAATAGGTCTTAATGAGTATCATTTTTATGTATTTTTACATTTCCGTAAATATAACCAGGTTTATAGTCACCTATTATTTTCCATTATTTCAGAACAAATCGTTTTCTTCTTTTTAATAAGAGTCGCGATGATCTTATTCAGTTTAGTTCTGATCTTAACAGTACGATCAGTTTTTACTTCTTGAAATTTAGAGCTGTCAGAGAGAATAGTATTGCGTTTAGAAAAATAATTTTCACGATTTTAAATGACGTACGTAGGTGATTTGTCAGCTTTACGGATAATTATCTGAGTATGTTTACGTAGTTGAGAGGCAGCGTTCAATAACTTCTTTCTTAGGTAAGGTAGACTTAAAATTTGAGAGCATCAATGTTTATAACCTTCAGCTTGTAATAGGGGCTTCAAAGTTGACTTAACAGTAATTTAATATTGGCTTCTAAATTTAAAATATTATTGTACAATATTTAAAGTTCAGTTTGTTTGTGTAAATTATCATAAGGTTTACGTAAATGATAATTATAACCGAACATTAAAAAGTCACTTTCATCGTCAGACAATTTTTAATCGGAAAAATTAACGTATGCAATACAATTTTGTTTAAATATTAACATACCTCCATACAATCGAAAAAGATTTTTAATAATTTCGGATTTAGTAAAGTGTTAGTTGGCAAGTTGAAGGAATTTATGGACGTCCGTGCCAAAGTTGTCTTCTGTGGTTGTAGACATTTCTTCCGTGTACCTTGTCTGTAATTAATTCTTTAAGTTCTCGTTTTTTCTGCACAATCTGAGATTGTAAAAGATCTTCAACTTTCGCATTTCATTTTGTAGCCGAAATCGAGCAGATAAATGTGTTTGAATATTTCGCCGCTATATGTTCTTGTATATATATATATATATATATATATATATATATATATATATATATATATATATATATATATATATATATATATATATATATATATATATATATATATATATATATATATATATATATATATATATATATAAACTGATAAGGTTTATCAATAGGAAGTTGATCATCAAACCAGCGATTTTACATTATTACCCCCTTCTTAATTCTGTTCGTCACATAGTCGCTTTTGAGAAATGCGACTCGGCCAAGAACACCAAAATACCTTGATCTTTACTCGTGGCTTTGACCGCAATTCGCAAACAACATAGTCAAGTCTCTTGATCGTTTGATGCAGTTTATTCCAGTCCTTCTTTAGCTCATCAACAGAGTCTTTCTTTGGCTCATCAACAGAGTCTTTCTTTGGCTCATCAACAGAGTCTTTCTTTGGCTCATCAACAGAGTCTTTCTTTGGCTCATCGTCGCCATATCTGCACGGTTCATCACAGCCTTTTTTGCATGCCTCGTCCTGAACATCTTTGCACGGTTTATCGGAACTGTCTGCTTTTTCTTCTTCCTTCACATCTTTTAGATCTTTCTTAGGAAACTCTTTAAAAGGTTTGAAGTGTGTACAAAGGTTAACTTCTTTTGCTTCTGAAAGATAAAATTTATAATTTATTTTGAATGAATCAAATTGCCAAGTTGACAGTGTGAACTCGATAAAAGCGGAAACAGTGATTTATATTAATTCTGTTTTGTCTATGGTAGGCAGTTACTACAGTAGTTCCCCCCTAAGGAGACGGAGTTAGTAGTAGATGAAATCCTGGTGTTGTTTGAATTGTACTCGTCTTCTTGATCTTGTGCGTGGTAGATTGTTGGAAGAATTGACTGGAGGTGTACTGGCTGGCTGGTCAAAAAGGGGCATTGTAGGAGTGTTTGTTGAGTTGCTGGATTGCTTCGATTTGTTCTTTCGCAGTAGGAGTGTTTTTGTGAAAGAAAACATGTGGCATCAAAATGTCCGAGCCGGTCATGGCAGTGAATGGCGAATACCCATGTTCGGTAGGTAAAGCTCTTAACGCCAAGCACACCACTGGCAGTGCAATGAGCCATTCTTTATTGCGAGCCATAAGTGCTGTTTTGAGTGTTCTGTGGAATTGCTCGATCATGCCACTAGACTGAGGGTGGTAAGCAGTGGTGCGAAGTCTGTGAAAACCTATTGAGTGAGATAAAGCACTAAAAAGGTTACTCTCAAACTGTCGACCTTGATCCGTAGTGAGGCATAATGGTACTCCAAATCTACTGACCCAATGAGCTAAAAATGCCTCAGCAACTGTTGTTGCTGTAATTGAGGAAACAGGGACGCATTCAAACCAACGGGTTGCTCTATCGATAAGTGTCACCACATATTGCATCTCCGAGGTGTATGCAGAACCAAGTGTTTTTGAAGGTTTTAAAGGCCCCACTATATCCATGTGAACTGTTTGAAAGCGATCATTAAATGGGTAAATAGGCTGTTCTGGGATGCTTTTGTTGTGACGATTAATTTTTGCTTTTTGACAATCTAGGCAGTTGTTGACCCATTGTTTGATGTCCCCTTTCATTTTAGGCCAAAAATACCTCGCTGCAATTAAATTGGTAGATCCACGTATACCTGGATGTGCCATATTGTGAAGGTGTTTTAACACTGACTTTCGTTGGGCTTGGGGAACAAATGGCCGGGGATAAATAGAACTTGTTTCGCAAAGGATTGACAAATCTGCAGAAAGTTGATGAAATGTGAGAATGTCCTTGCATTTCTGTACTTCTGAATCTTCAGTCTGTGCCTTGGCAATACTTGCTAAATCTGGGTGTTCAAGTTGCAGTGCACTGACCGGCCTGGAGAGTGTATCCGCAACCACGTTTTCAGCTCCTTTGATTTAGTGCATTTCAGTGACGTATTCAGATATGATAGAAAGGCGTCTTTGTTGCATGTGGGTCTTCTGGTCTCTGTTGGATTGGAAAGCTTGGCATAAGGGTTTGTGGTCTGTAAACAAATGAAGTTCTCTGCCTTCAATAATGTGTTTGAAATGAATGACAGCTAAATACGCAGCCAAAAGTTCCCTGTCAAATGTAGAATATACCAATTCTGTTTTAGACAATTTTTTAGAATAGAAAGCAATAGGTTGTGGCTTGCCATTAACAACTTGATGGAAGGCTGCGCCTATGGCAGAAGAAGATGCATCTGCAACGAGGTGGTATAGGTTACTAGACTTGCTAATGTAACGTCGGCCGAACCTGCAAAAGCTGATTTAATATCTTCAAAAGCTTTGCACTGAAAAGTGTTCCACGTTAACTGATGATTACGTTGATTAGTGCTACCCAAAAGTGTGTATAAGGGGGCAGATATCTGGGCAAAATGAGGAATGAACGTTCTATAATATCCAATCATGCCAATAAAACGTCTCAAACCGGCATAGTCTTTTGGTTTTGGAAAGTTGATGTTGGCTTGTGTGTTATCTTCGGGTGGAGATACTCCGGTCGAAGAAAGTTTATGTCCTAAAAATACCACATATTTCTGAGCAAATACACACTTATTGATGTTGATTCGCAGATTGTTTTCTTCCAGTCGCTGAAAAATTGTTTTAAGATGGTCTAAATGCTCATGGTCACTGGTTGAGGCTACTAAAATGTCATCAATGTATACACAAACATATGGCAAATCCTGAAAAATTGTATCCATAAATCTTTGAAATGTTTGCGTCGCATTTCTGAGACCAAACGGCATGCGAGTGAATTCAAACAAACCAAAAGGAGTTGACACTGCTTTTTTGGGAACATCGTCAGGATGGATTGGGATGTTGTAATATGCTTTAACTAAATCTAATTTGCTGAAGACTGATTCACCACTGAGACGGCTTGTCACGTCAGAAATTCTTGGTAGAGGGTATCTATCAGGTTTAGTTATACTGTTGAGTTTCCGATAATCTCCACAGGGACGCCATTGACTGTCTTTCTTGGGGACCATGTGCTGTGGGCTGGAATAGGAGCTATTAGATTGACGAACAATTCCAGCTTTCAACAATATTGCAAATTCTTGCTTAGCGGCCTCAAACTTGTCGGGTGGGAGCTGTCGGAAACGAGAAGAGATTGGTTTGTTTGACAGTAGTTCAATTGTGTGTTGAGTCATTGATGAAGGCGAATTGTGAATGATCTGCCAAGGACCAACCAAGGCAGTGCGACGGTCTACTAACGTCTTAACAGGTGAAGGAATGTTCACAGGACAGTCAAACACTGGGGCAATGGTCTTTCTAACCGCTGTGGAAAGGGACGTTTTTGTGTCCAGAAGTTGGCGACTGCGGCAATCAACTAGTAGATGGTGATGTGTAAGAAAATCCGCCCCTAGTATTGGTTGTGTGGTAACGGCCACTATGAATGTCCATGTAAATTCTCTTCTGAGATTTTGGCAACTAACCGTCAATGTCACTTCTCCGCGAACCTCTAGTGGCATGCCGTTAGCTGTGTTTAATCTGATATTAGTCTTATGAATAGGAACTGACATTTTTGACAACGCTGCTGGGGGTATTATTGACACCGCTGATCCGGTATCAATCAAGAATTTAAATTGATGGCGTGTGGTGTTGACTGTTGTGTCGAATGCGACATAAAATGTGGGGGTACCGTCGATAGTCGCAACCGAGGCGGCCCCTTTCAGTTTTCCGAGACTTGTTTTTCGAGACTTCGGGGACGAATTTCGGGATCGAGCCCCTCGTTTGTCTGGCCATAAGCACCACGGACGACAGGATTTTCCTTCTGGCCCAAAATAAATATGTGCTCGACAGACCTTTGGTCGTTGATCGGGCGTGAATGGCTCCAGAAAGGTGGTTGTTTTGGTGGGTCTCCTGATGACATCAACGTCCAGTGAGGATTCCCGGACTTCCTGAGTGTGTTGTACTGGCGAAATAGCAATCAGTTCATCTGCCAGTCTTCCAATCTCCTTCAGGGATGAAGTTTTCTGTGTTGCAAGCATCAGAGCTACATGCGCAGGCAGCGATTTCTGGAATTTGTGTCGAACCATCTCTTCAGATGCTCCGACTTGTTGCGCTAATCTCTTCATTGTTTGTAAGTGCTGGGAAGGTCTGCCTACTAACGGGTTGCTCTGAAAAAACTGGTCAAAGAGTTCAGCTCTGTTTGGCATGGTCTGTTCTAAAACTTCGATCTTCAGTTTATCGTAGTCCATTGCCTCGATAGTGTCATCATCAAGGCACATGACCACCGAACCTGGTAAAGCTGATAATGCATGATTAAAACGAGTAGAACTAACCGTTATGTTGGAGAGGGCAAACTGCGCTTCCATTATCCTGAACCAAGCCAGTGCCTCGGCTGGGTTGAAGGCAATCGGTTTAATTCTTACTGATGCTGCTTGTGACTCCATAATTGTTCAAAGTCGGGGTAACCAATGAAGTGTGTACAAAGGTTAACTTCTTTTGCTTCTGAAAGATAAAAGTTATAATTTATTTGGAATGAATCAAATTGCCAAGTTGACAGTGTGAACTCGATAAAAGCGGAAACATTGATTTATATTAATTCTGTTTTGTCTATGGTAGGCAGTTACTACAGGTTTTTCGAAAACACGTTCCATAAATCCAATAAATCCCTTCATCAAACTGTTATTTGATTTTACAATGACTCTTAGTCTATCTGATCTAGAATCCTCTGTGGATTCATTTGATATAGAACTCTCGGTACCGTTCTCTGTTCTTGGCTCATCTTTTTCAGAATTTTTGCTTGCTGCATTGCTATTGTTGTTTTGGAGAAGTTCATCGCAGTCATGTTTGTTTTCTTCCAAGCTACAAACGAACGTTTTTTTTTCACATTCCAACTGGGCTCTTTCGTCGGTGTCAACTTTCGTATCGTCCAGCGGATCTTCCTTTAAATTATCGCCATCGTCTCTCAAATCAGTGTCTTCTTTTTTTGTCAAGTTAACTTTAACTTTGGCGTATTTCTCCATTGGCGTTTCGTCCGTTTCAAAATCCTCGGTTGCTTCATCCGAGTCAGATTCGTCACTAAAATCTGACCCTGAATATTCGGTGCCGTCGTCTGTTATGGAGGCTTCCGTTTCAGAACCGTCGCTGTATGGGTAAAAGCCATAGTTGTTATTGCCATTATTATAATCATCATCGTCACTTTCATCCTCATCGTTTTGCATTTCGTTTTCAACATTCTTCTCATCTTCTTTAGTTTTGTTTTCGACGTTCAAACCGACTGTATCACTGTTACCATCTTTGCATGGGTCATCTTGAGCATCTTTGCAAGGTTCCTTATCATGACCGTCTTTGACAGGCTCATAATCATGACCCACCTGACTTGTGCAGTCTGTACGGCCGTCATCCGTCACATGCTCTGAGACACAGCTGGTGGACTCCAGTTCAAATTGGGTTTCGCGCAGCAACCCACATCACCAGCAACCCGCTGGTCCAGAACCGTGTCCACCACTGCCTCAGCCAAACCTGCGACCAAACTCTCAACAGTTGTACCGGCTGCTGCTACTTTGTTTTTGTGGCCAAGAATCATTCCTTCTCCTGTCTTCCCCTGTGCTGTCATGTTTTCTCTCGCTTGTTGTCTTTCTTCTTCCAGCAATTGTTTTTTAATTTTTTCCGCCTAACCACAACTTCCTTGACAATATCGAACAAATATTCATCGTCGTCAGGCCCATAGCCTTCATTCACTAACGCGGCTAAGAGGCGTTCTATAAGTTCGTCCTTTTTACATGTATTGCTCAGGCCACGTTTCTCCAGCTCGTCTTTCATTTCACTCGCCCAAAGCTCATCCAATGATTTCAAAACCATTCTTGTATCCCAATTCAAAACACCAATGTTACGATATCACCAAATCGTAAACCGGGCTCAATAGAATGGTTTTGCAGTTTATTGGAAAATAATAAATGAAGGCTTTGTTAAGGCTATTTATACCTTCTGGTCTATTAATAAATAAATAATTAATGTCCTTAATAAATGTTCGGAATCTGTTAAGGTTTATCAATAAGAAGTTGATCATCAAACCAGTGAATTACATTAATATATATATATATATATATATATATATATATATATATATATATATATATATATATATATATCACCCAACGCTTTTATCTTTTGAACAAAAAGTTTGATTCACAAATTTTGTTGCGTACACATAAAAATTATTTTTTAATTTTTAGTACATTTATATATAAACGTTGTTTTTAAAAAAAAAAACACATTTTTTTAATCAGTTAGTTCAAACGCAAGTGCTGAATCATCAACTACTAAAAAAACACATGAAAAAAACAAAATTGTCGCTACAAAAAGCAACAATGAAGCAATGCCAAGACGCAGGTTTTCAATATGTAGTACAACGACTGATAACATTTTATTAGAAGCTGATCTTATGCTCACTTACGCCAAAAATTCTCTCGAATCAGGTAAAATTTAACGTTTTTATTAAGGGCCTAATTTTTGGAACAAATTAAAAAATGTTTGATGTGTTTTTTATTTTGTAAACCATCGCTTAATTTTAATAGAAACACTTGTTATTTTTAAATTTGGTCAGATAAAAAAATGGTAGTTTCTGAAAACCGACGAGACAACCAAGATTCATTTTCTTCAATGAGTTCATTTTTAACTCATAATGAATCTTCTCTACAGAAAACATCTGCTTATGTTAAGAAGTAAAATTTTGTAGTAATTGTTAACTTAGTAATAATTAAATGTGAAGCACAATACCTATTTCAAAATTTAATGTTCGTTCTTATATTTTTCTTAGTAAAACAGCTGACCCAAAGCAAAATCTTAAGACAAACATGAAAATCGGTGATATCGTTCATTTTATGTGGAGGGAAAACAGAACAGCTCATGGTAAGGTGATGTTCATGGGTTCCCTTCCAGACAAGGAGCAGTTCTATTTAGGACTTGAGCTAGAAAATGAAGGTCAGCTGTATATTTAAATAGCATTTGATTATTATACGATAAAACATTGAATCTTTAAGAAGCCGACGAGACTTTTATTTGTGTCAATATTTTTAAAAAAAGATTGGTGTGAAAAAAAATTAAATAAAACCAAATTAGGCTGCAACATCAACAATAATTTTATTTGACGAAAATATGTAAAACTTTTTCAGAAAGAAGCTCAAACATTGCAAATTTTGCCTAATGTGCATCACCTAAAACATAAGTTTTTATATGCGCCCAACGTTTTTCATTTATAAGATTTAGAAACTGTTATAAAGTTTTTTTACCAAAATGTGAACTATTCATTAAGAAATTCTGCCAGGTTCATAGGAAAATTATTTAGTAATTTTTAGTGCGCAAGAAAACGTTGTTTTTCTCAAATATTTTTTATGATGTAAACAGTTTTTATAGTTCAACTACTTTTTTAATTATAACAAATTCAGTTTAACTACAAAATTTTAGTTGAAAAAAATAAAACTTACAAGAAATTACAAAATTTTCTTCATTGATTTTAATTTTATTGTTGTTTTGATATCTATGAAACCACTAGTCAAAGTCCTACGACAGTATAACATTCTTTTCGTTTGGTCCCGCAATATGAATTTCATCTATTACTGTTCAAAGAAAATAGCAAAAACAAAAACGAATCCATGCGTTCTTTATGGACGCAAGTTGAAAAACAGAAAAGAAATTTGTCAGTGCTAATTGTATGTTTTGCGCTAAAAAGCATGTTAACGGTAATACGACTTCATCTAAACACTTTTTAACTCACATAATTGTAGGGTTTTACGTCTTAAGAAATGCTTTGTAGAATGCTTTTATGATCTTTTGTGGTTAATCAGGATGTCATCAAAACAGGTTTTGGTTTTTTAGCGATAACAGTTAAATATTTAATCTAAGAAGGCATTGCTTCGGTGCATTAGTAAATCGATTGGCGAATAGAATTTTTTTTAAAGGTTGCTGGTTATTTAGAACTAGCAGTGCTAATCGCGGCTTCGCTCGCTTGAAATAAGAATGCGGACCGTGCATCTATAGTAGAGTACAGCACGGGCCGCCTCCTCAGCAACTCAGCCCGGTCCGTTTCATATGCCAACTTTTAGACCGGCCCGGTTCGTTTAATTTAGGCCCGGTCCGTTTTTACAGGCCTAAAAGATTATATACTTGGCAAAAAATCTCGGCCCGGCCCGGCATGACTTGAGGTCTGGCTTGTTAGTTAGGCACAAAATTGCAGGTTCGTACCGGCACGTTTCATAATCACAAGAGTCAAGGCCTGGCCCGGTTTGTGCTGAACTGGACTTAGTCAGTTTTAACAAGCACAAAATCTTAAAGCTCGGGAACTATTTTTTCAAAAAATAATGAAACGCGTATCTTTTTGTTTTTTTAAAGAAAAACCTAAATACTGAATTTTAATGTTTTCACATTTCCAGTTATTGAGTTTTTAAACAAATAATCCTTTTTCCACCCTACATTTGTAGTCCCGGAAGCCAAAATAAAAAAAAATTACTAGAACATATAAAATTTTATCTAAATACTAATTTGTAGATCTGTAGTATTCTCAGTTTTTGAGTGGCAGTTATTCTAAAAAAACATCCGGTTTTTTTCCACCATACGTTTGAGGTCACAAAAACTCAATATTCAAAAATTGGTGAAACACGTATCTTTTTATTTTAAATATATAGATACTGAATTTCAGCACTTTGACATATTTAAGTTATGAGTTCTTATAGAAATAATTTTTTTCCAACCACATTTGAAATCCCGGAAGCAAAATTATTAAAAAAAAACTAGGTTGTTCATGGACGCCCGTGGTGCCCGTTTATTGGCCAGTTAAAATTTTGTAACGGTTTTGATAATGTTTCTATAGTAGCAATGCCTCGTACGCTTGATGACATAAAATTTATTATTTGTTTAATTAATAAATAAATAAAGAGAAAAAATTATATATATTTTGCATGTGTTGACATTTATATATATATATATATATATATATATATATATATATATATATATATATATATATATATATATATATATATATATATATATATATATATATATATATATAATTTTTTTAATTTGTTTTAAGTTGTTTTGCTCTTTATTTATTTATTAATTAAATAAATAATTAAAATAAATAAAAGAAAAATGCCAGTTCTCTTTCTCAACAGGTTATGTGCCCAGTTCGTTGTTAAAATTGCTTGATAAAGTTAAGAATTAGAACGAGTTATTTCTTTTTTAATTTCTTTTTGAAGTCTAAATTTCAATTATGGAGTTAGGAAAGTTGCATATAAAGCCTCTCAGTGGCTTGAGCGATTGGCCAATCTAGAAAAGAAGAATTCGTGACTTTTTTGACTATCATGATGGAACCCTGAATGTCATTGATGACAGATTAGTCAAACCAGAATCGTTATCTGAACCGTCTACTGAGCTAGAAAAAAGAGAGTTCAAAGAGAAGTCGGATCAATTTCGCAAGGCTAACAGCTATGCCAAGTCAATGCTTACAAATGCATTATCAGAAGAGACCTACCACACAGGTAATGAACAAGGAAACTGCAAGAGAAGTTTGGGAAAAACTAAAACGAAACTTCGAAGCATCTTCAAACAATCAGTTGTTTTGTATTTGTGCCAACTTTTTCAGTTTCTCGTGGATTTCTGAAAACGATGTCTCCTCTCACATAGCGAAATTGAGGACCATGTGGAATGAATTCAATAATGGATTACAAGCAAAAGGTGAATCGAAATTACCTGAGATTATGTTAATTTGCAAAGTTCTTCACATCTTGCCAAGTGATTTTCAAACATTTAAATCAAGTTGGATGCTTCAATCAGATGAGAATCAGACTGTTGAAAAGCTTGTTTTAAAGTTATGTTCATTTGAGAGAGAACTTAAATCAGGAGATGCAGGAAGAACACATGCAAGTTCAGAGGCTTTAGTTTAAAAAACAGTTAAGCAACATTAACCAAAAACCCTTTTAAAAGTTAAAGGTAACTGCCATTATTGTCAGGGTACTGGTCATTGGTTAAAAAATTGCTCAAAGTGGATAGCAGATGGCAAACCAAGAAGAAATCTAATGCCTGTGCATAGCAGTAAATATAACTCTACAGCCAGTGCTGATGAAGCTTTATCGATTGTTGCAGAAACAAAAAGTGCTAAAACTACAGTTGGAGAATGGTTTGTTGATAATGGAGCTACAAAGCATATCACAAATCAGAGTGATATATTTGTAAGTTTTGAAAAATTTGAACAGCCACACACTGTAACAGCTGCTGATGGAAATTCAATACCTGCACTAGGTAAAGGTACTGTTGAAGTCATGTCTTCAGTTGGTAAGAAAGTACAGAAATTATTACTTTCAGATGTTTGGTACGTTCCAAAAATAATTAAAAATTTGTTTTCTGTACAAGCTGCATTAGATAAACATCCACATACAGCAAGATTCACGTCATCATCAACAGAGTGTTGTTTGATCATAAAAGGAAGAGTTATTGTAAGAGGATCTAGGAGAATGCATGGAACGTTGTACAACGCACATATTCAAGCTGTGAATTCAGATGCTAACAATCAAGTAAATTCAGTCACCCAAAATAACACTCTACAACTTTATCATGAAAGATTTGGTCATCAGGATAAACGTCTTGTCCAAGAAGTTATAAACAGAATTAGGTATTGACTCAAAGCTTGAAAAAGGTCAACTTTGTGAAGAATGCATTTATGGTAAAGCACACAAATTGAAATTTGGAACTAGAGATGCTCCAACCAAGCCAGGTGAACTGATCTCGGCTGATGTTTGTGGACCATTTGATAAAAGTTTCCGAGGGTATTGTTATTTTGTAGTGTTTAAATATCACTACAGCAAGATGAGATATATATTCTTTTTGAAAAACAAATCAGAAGTATTTGAAGCACTCAAAGATATGCTTGTCATAATCAAGAATGATCATCATGAAATAAAAAAATTACTTAGTGACAATGGTGGTGAGTTTGACCATGTAAAGGTGAGAAGACTTCTACGTACTCATGGCATTACCCAGCGACTCACAGCACCATATACACCACAGCAAAATGGAGCTGTTGAAAGAGATAACAGAACCATAATTGAGATGGCCAGAACGCTGATATATTTAAACCCAGATGTTGAATATCCAGCGAGCTTGTGGGCAGAACTGTGTCAAACAGCAGTTTACATCCTGAATAGAACAGCGAAATCATTAGAAAAGGATAAAACAATTTCAATTCCTAGTAGAGTCATATATATATATATATATATATATATATATATATATATATATATATATATATATATATATATATATATATATATATATATATATATATATATATATATATATATATATATATATATATATATATATATATATATATATATATATATATATATATATATTATATATATATATATATATATATATATATATTATATATATATATATATATATATATATATATATATATATATTATATATATATATATATATATATATATATATATATATGTCTAATGTTAAGTATGTACGAAAGATATATATATATATATATATATAAAGATATATATAAAGATATATATATATATATTTATACATATATATATATATGTATGTATATATATATATATATATATATATATATATATATATATGTATGTATATATATATATATATATATATATATATATATATATATATATATATATATATATATATATATATATATATATATATATATATATATATTTTTGCAAAGTGAAACACTGCGTTGAAATGTTTCAAGAACCTACAAATAGGATGACTAACTGTCACCATTGTAACATATTGCACATCGCTAGTAGGCCTAGCAGTTTTAGTATCTTTGGGGAAGCGCATGCTTCCTTTTTCTTTGTTAGAGCTTGCTTGTTTGGACTCGACTATAACGTATTCGTATTTGTTCGTACTTAGTGTTTCAATAAACAACTTGTTTTAACGCGTTGTTACATGGCGCAGTCGACATAGAATCTACATCAGAGTTTCTATCGTAACCAGCTACAACAACGTAATCAACATCGAACATGGACGCTTTTCGACCACCGGCACCGTTGCGGCTCGATAATCCGAATCTGGCCGCTGAATGGTCGTCATTCGAAAAGAAGTTCAAATGGTTTTTAGTCGCGATCGGCGCCGACGTAAAACAGGATGCCACGAAGCTGGCCATGCTTTTAACGACAATCGGCGACGATGCCGTCAAAATCTACGAGACGTTCAAATACGAAGAAGACGAGTCTGCGGAGTCGTTCGATGACGTTCTCTTAAAATTCAGGGACTATTTTACACCGCTCCGTAACGTGGTCTACGAGCGGTACGTATTTTGGCAGCACATCCTCTCCATATGTGAGTCAATCGACCAGTACGTCACTCGCCAGCGTCATCTGGCGAAGAACTGCGATTTTAAGGAGGAGGACAACATGATACGTGATCACATTGTCTTTACGTGCCCAGACGCTCGCTTAAAAGAACGATTACTGCGTGAAACCGACCTGACGTTGGCTAAAACAATCGCCATCTGTCGAGCTGCAGAGGCGACAAAAGAGCAAATCAAAACCTTCAACGTGGAACAAAGAACAATGGCACCGGTATCGACTTCCAATGTATGCGCGGTGCAGCGACAAGACAAGTTGAAACATCACAACCATCCTGCACAGCTCACAACATCGGCATACAACAACACCAAGTCGTCCTGTCGCAACTGCGGCCGCTCACATGCGTCCGGTGAGTGTCGCGCGAAGAATGTCGAGTGCCGCGCATGCCATAAACTAGGACACTTTGAGAAGTACTGTATCACAACGGGACGGCAGCTGCGGTCAAGATCGAAGTCAACACAACGTAAACAACGAGCCATCCACGAAGTCTACGAACAGCCATCACCAGTCGAGTCGTCTGGCAACATCTACATCAACAGTGTTCAGGTACATTCAACAACAAGGACCTGGATGAAAATGCTTAAAATAAACTCTACAGACTTAAACTGCAAGCTCGACTCGGGAGCAGAAGCAAACTGCATGTCCTTCAGCACGTACACATCGCTTCGATATCTCAGCGATATCCGCCCAACATCTGAACTACTCTCCGGATACACTGATGCTCCTCCAGCCCAACCGCAAGGCGTCGCTACGCTGAAGATCACATACAAGGGCCAATTTTTCAACACCGACTTCTACATTGTCAACCATGAAGCGCCCGTCATCGTCGGTCTGCCCACCTGTATAAAACTAGATTTAATCAAGCGCATCGACAATGTCAGCTCGGTCACACCATCTAAAAACGCCGATTCAGATCTATTGACGGAGTTTGCTGATATTTTTTCTGGCATCGGAGAATTTCCAGGTAAACATCACATCACGGTAGATAAATCAGCACAATCGGTCATTCATCCACCTCGTCGCGTTGCACTCTCCTTGCAACCAAAACTGAAACAACTGCTCGATCAGATGGTCGAGAAAGGCGTTCTTATCAAGCGTGATGAACCAACCGACTGGGTGAGCTCTCTTGTGGTGGTTCAGAAGTCAAACGGTCAACTTCGAATCTGCTTGGACCCGAAAGATCTGAACCGGGCAATCAAACGGGAGCACTTCATTATTCCGACGTTTTCCGACATAGCACCAAAGCTGCATGGAAAACGAATTTTCAGCGTCATCGACATGAAGGACGGATTCTGGCACATTCGTCTAGATGAGGAGAGTTCCAAATTGTGTACGTTTAATTCAATTTTCGGTCGTTATTCGTACACCCGCCTTCCATTTGGAATTTCTAGTGCACCAGAAGTGTTCCAGAAAAAAGCAAACGAAATTTTTGGTGACATTCCAGACGTATTCATCATATTTGACGACTTACTCATCGCTGCTGAATCGGATGAACAACACAAACAAACACTGCGTACGGTGTTCGAACGAGCGCGGATGAAGGGTGTTCGTTTTAACAAAAACAAAATCCAGCTGCGTGTTCAAGAGTGCAAGTACATAGGCCATGTGCTCACACCTGAAGGCGTCCGACCCGATGAAGAGAAAGTCAAGGCAATCTCTGACATGCGCACACCAGCTGATGCCAAAGAACTACATCGACTCCACGGTATGGTGACGTATCTGTCCAAGTTCGTTCCGCATCTTACTGATCTAACCGCTCCTCTACGTCAGTTGCTTCGTAAGAATGTAAGCTGGACATGGACGTCACACCACGAACGAGCGTTCAACACAATTAAGCAAGCCGTCACATCAGCCCCTGTTCTACAATTCTTCGATCCTTCAATGAACATCTACAGGTCTGGGATCTTGTTTGATGCAGAACGGCAAGCCAATAGAATTTGCGTCACGGGCATTGACAGATGCAGAGACGCGCTATGCTCAAATAGAGAAAGAGCTACTGGCAATTGTGTTCGCCTGCATCAAGTTTCATCAATACATCTACGGTCGCCGTGTAGTCGTTCAGAGCGACCACAAGCCACTCGAGGCTATCTTTCAGAAATCGATTGCGGCAACAACACCTCGACTACAGCGAATGCTTCTTCGTCTGCTCGAGTACAACATCAACGTACAGTACACACCGGGAAAAGACATGTTCATCGCCGACACTTTGTCGCGCAGCTACCTAAATAAAGAGCCTCCATCGACAGTAGAGAGAGAGATAGCAGAGGATACAGTCGTCTCAATCAACACCATCATCGCAGATGCTCCAGTCAGCAACTCCAGGCTTGACAAGATCCGTACAGAGTGTGCACGGGACGAAGAAATGCAATTGCTTCGTAAGCATATTCAAAGTGGTTTTCCATCGGATGACTCTAAACTGTCGGGCAACCTGCGTCAGTTTCGTGCTCTCGCGAGTGAGTTGTACGAACAAAACGGACTGATTCTATACACCAACAGATTGGTCATCCCAACTGGAATGCGGAAGGACATTCTGTTTCGCATTCACGAAGGGCATTTGGGGATGGATAAATGCAAAGCCCTTGCACGTGCTGCTGTGTTCTGGCCAGGTATCAATCGGGACATTGAAAACACTGTGGGCCGATGTCCGACATGCAACACCTACCGAAATCGTCAGGCTTCCGAGCCTATGATTGCGCACCCGGTTCCACAGAGACCATACCAGAAAGTTGGCGTTGACATCTTCACGCTGCACGGTAAAGACTACTTGCTAGTGGTTGACTACTTCACCAAGTTTCCAGAATTCATTCAAATAGCCAGCAAGTCAGCAGACTGTGTAATCAAGCATCTGAAAGACATATTTGCACGGTATGGCATACCAGAGACATTGATGGCAGACAACAACCCGTTCAACAGTTTCACCATGCGTCAATTCGCTGAGTCCTGGGACTTCCAGATAGTCACGTCCAGTCCGCTCTATCCAAAGTCGAACGGTCAAGTTGAGCGATTCGTGCAGACCGTCAAACAACTGATGCGCAAGACCTCCGACAGCAACCAGGATGTTACTATTGCGCTTCTGCAATATCGAAATGCACCGATCGCAGGAAGTGATTACAGTCCAGCTGAACTGATGTTCAACCGTTCTCTTCGCTCGAGAGTTGAAAAAAATAAAACTTACAAGAAATTACAAAATTTTCTTCATTGATTTTAATTTTATTGTTGTTTTGATATCTATGAAACCACTAGTCAAAGTCCTACGACAGTATAACATTCTTTTCGTTTGGTCCCGCAATATGAATTTCATCTATTACTGTTCAAAGAAATTAGCAAAAACAAAAACGAATCCATGCGTTCTTTATGGACGCAAGTTGAAAAACAGAAAAGAAATTTGTCAGTGCTAATTGTATGTTTTGCGCTAAAAAGCATGTTAACGGTAATACGACTTCATCTAAACACTTTTTAACTCACATAATTGTAGGGTTTTACGTCTTAAGAAATGCTTTGTAGAATGCTTTTATGATCTTTTGTGGTTAATCAGGATGTCATCAAAACAGGTTTTGGTTTTTTAGCGATAACAGTTAAATATTTAATCTAAGAAGGCATTGCTTCGGTGCATTAGTAAATCGATTGGCGAATAGAATTTTTTTTAAAGGTTGCTGGTTATTTAGAACTAGCAGTGCTAATCGCGGCTTCGCTCGCTTGAAATAAGAATGCGGACCGTGCATCTATAGTAGAGTACAGCACGGGCCGCCTCCTCAGCAACTCAGCCCGGTCCGTTTCATATGCCAACTTTTAGACCGGCCCGGTTCGTTTAATTTAGGCCCGGTCCGTTTTTACAGGCCTAAAAGATTATATACTTGGCAAAAAATCTCGGCCCGGCCCGGCATGACTTGAGGTCTGGCTTGTTAGTTAGGCACAAAATTGCAGGTTCGTACCGGCACGTTTCATAATCACAAGAGTCAAGGCCTGGCCCGGTTTGTGCTGAACTGGACTTAGTCAGTTTTAACAAGCACAAAATCTTAAAGCTCGGGAACTATTTTTTCAAAAAATAATGAAACGCGTATCTTTTTGTTTTTTTAAAGAAAAACCTAAATACTGAATTTTAATGTTTTCACATTTCCAGTTATTGAGTTTTTAAACAAATAATCCTTTTTCCACCCTACATTTGTAGTCCCGGAAGCCAAAATAAAAAAAAATTACTAGAACATATAAAATTTTATCTAAATACTAATTTGTAGATCTGTAGTATTCTCAGTTTTTGAGTGGCAGTTATTCTAAAAAAACATCCGGTTTTTTTCCACCATACGTTTGAGGTCACAAAAACTCAATATTCAAAAATTGGTGAAACACGTATCTTTTTATTTTAAATATATAGATACTGAATTTCAGCACTTTGACATATTTAAGTTATGAGTTCTTATAGAAATAATTTTTTTCCAACCACATTTGAAATCCCGGAAGCAAAATTATTAAAAAAAAACTAGGTTGTTCATGGACGCCCGTGGTGCCCGTTTATTGGCCAGTTAAAATTTTGTAACGGTTTTGATAATGTTTCTATAGTAGCAATGCCTCGTACGCTTGATGACATAAAATTTATTATTTGTTTAATTAATAAATAAATAAAGAGAAAAAATTATATATATTTTGCATGTGTTGACATTTATATATATATATATATATATATATATATATATATATATATATATATATATATATATATATATATATATATATATATATATATATATATATATATATAATTTTTTTAATTTGTTTTAAGTTGTTTTGCTCTTTATTTATTTATTAATTAAATAAATAATTAAAATAAATAAAAGAAAAATGCCAGTTCTCTTTCTCAACAGGTTATGTGCCCAGTTCGTTGTTAAAATTGCTTGATAAAGTTAAGAATTAGAACGAGTTATTTCTTTTTTAATTTCTTTTTGAAGTCTAAATTTCAATTATGGAGTTAGGAAAGTTGCATATAAAGCCTCTCAGTGGCTTGAGCGATTGGCCAATCTAGAAAAGAAGAATTCGTGACTTTTTTGACTATCATGATGGAACCCTGAATGTCATTGATGACAGATTAGTCAAACCAGAATCGTTATCTGAACCGTCTACTGAGCTAGAAAAAAGAGAGTTCAAAGAGAAGTCGGATCAATTTCGCAAGGCTAACAGCTATGCCAAGTCAATGCTTACAAATGCATTATCAGAAGAGACCTACCACACAGGTAATGAACAAGGAAACTGCAAGAGAAGTTTGGGAAAAACTAAAACGAAACTTCGAAGCATCTTCAAACAATCAGTTGTTTTGTATTTGTGCCAACTTTTTCAGTTTCTCGTGGATTTCTGAAAACGATGTCTCCTCTCACATAGCGAAATTGAGGACCATGTGGAATGAATTCAATAATGGATTACAAGCAAAAGGTGAATCGAAATTACCTGAGATTATGTTAATTTGCAAAGTTCTTCACATCTTGCCAAGTGATTTTCAAACATTTAAATCAAGTTGGATGCTTCAATCAGATGAGAATCAGACTGTTGAAAAGCTTGTTTTAAAGTTATGTTCATTTGAGAGAGAACTTAAATCAGGAGATGCAGGAAGAACACATGCAAGTTCAGAGGCTTTAGTTTAAAAAACAGTTAAGCAACATTAACCAAAAACCCTTTTAAAAGTTAAAGGTAACTGCCATTATTGTCAGGGTACTGGTCATTGGTTAAAAAATTGCTCAAAGTGGATAGCAGATGGCAAACCAAGAAGAAATCTAATGCCTGTGCATAGCAGTAAATATAACTCTACAGCCAGTGCTGATGAAGCTTTATCGATTGTTGCAGAAACAAAAAGTGCTAAAACTACAGTTGGAGAATGGTTTGTTGATAATGGAGCTACAAAGCATATCACAAATCAGAGTGATATATTTGTAAGTTTTGAAAAATTTGAACAGCCACACACTGTAACAGCTGCTGATGGAAATTCAATACCTGCACTAGGTAAAGGTACTGTTGAAGTCATGTCTTCAGTTGGTAAGAAAGTACAGAAATTATTACTTTCAGATGTTTGGTACGTTCCAAAAATAATTAAAAATTTGTTTTCTGTACAAGCTGCATTAGATAAACATCCACATACAGCAAGATTCACGTCATCATCAACAGAGTGTTGTTTGATCATAAAAGGAAGAGTTATTGTAAGAGGATCTAGGAGAATGCATGGAACGTTGTACAACGCACATATTCAAGCTGTGAATTCAGATGCTAACAATCAAGTAAATTCAGTCACCCAAAATAACACTCTACAACTTTATCATGAAAGATTTGGTCATCAGGATAAACGTCTTGTCCAAGAAGTTATAAACAGAATTAGGTATTGACTCAAAGCTTGAAAAAGGTCAACTTTGTGAAGAATGCATTTATGGTAAAGCACACAAATTGAAATTTGGAACTAGAGATGCTCCAACCAAGCCAGGTGAACTGATCTCGGCTGATGTTTGTGGACCATTTGATAAAAGTTTCCGAGGGTATTGTTATTTTGTAGTGTTTAAATATCACTACAGCAAGATGAGATATATATTCTTTTTGAAAAACAAATCAGAAGTATTTGAAGCACTCAAAGATATGCTTGTCATAATCAAGAATGATCATCATGAAATAAAAAAATTACTTAGTGACAATGGTGGTGAGTTTGACCATGTAAAGGTGAGAAGACTTCTACGTACTCATGGCATTACCCAGCGACTCACAGCACCATATACACCACAGCAAAATGGAGCTGTTGAAAGAGATAACAGAACCATAATTGAGATGGCCAGAACGCTGATATATTTAAACCCAGATGTTGAATATCCAGCGAGCTTGTGGGCAGAACTGTGTCAAACAGCAGTTTACATCCTGAATAGAACAGCGAAATCATTAGAAAAGGATAAAACACCGTGGGAAGTGTGGACAGAAAAGAAGCCAAGAATCAAACATCTTCGTGTCATTGGTTCAGTTTGCTGTGTTCACATTCCAGATAGTAAACGTCGTAAGATGAG
Source organism: Erpobdella octoculata (assembly GCA_963978895.1). Classification (NCBI taxonomy): domain Eukaryota; kingdom Metazoa; phylum Annelida; class Clitellata; order Hirudinida; family Erpobdellidae; genus Erpobdella; species Erpobdella octoculata. The sequence goes on along the minus strand of OZ022240.1, from coordinate 12,720,978 downwards.
TTTCTGATATATGTGGCTCGTAAAAACATATCAACGCTATGTTTCCTTATAATATATATAAATATATATATATATATATAAATATATATATATATATATAAATATATATATATATATATATATATAAAGAGACTCCAAAGAAAGAGACTCCAAAGGCCAAGCACGTAGCAAAGAAACCCAAAGCTGCTGCAGCTGGTCCGGTCGAAAAGAAGGCAGCGAAGCCAAAGAAAGCCGCCGCACAGAAAAAAGTTGTTTCTCCGAAAAAAACGAAGCCCAGGGCCGCCCCTGCCGCAAAGAAAACAGTCGCAAAAGCCGTGGCAAAACCGAAAACAACCAGGAAATCGACTGCTTAAAGTCCTTTACACATAATTTCAAGAACTTTATATATGTCTAATGTTAAGTATGTACGAAAGACTGGGACTTCTAGCCATCATTTTATGGTGATGGTCTGTGGCTCAGTTGGTAAGTGCGCTTGCATTTAGGCAAGGTGGTTTCAATTCCTAGTAGAGTCATATATATATATATATATATATATATATATATATATATATATATATATATATATATATATATATATATATATATATATATATATATATATATATATATATATATATATATATATATATATATATATATATATATATATATATATATATATATATATATATATATATATATATATATATATATATATATATATATATATATATATATATATATATATATATATATATATATATATATATTATATATATATATATATATATATATATATATATATATATATATATATATGTCTAATGTTAAGTATGTACGAAAGATATATATATATATATATATAAAGATATATATAAAGATATATATATATATATTTATACATATATATATATATGTATGTATATATATATATATATATATATATATATATATGTATGTATATATATATATATATATATATATATATATATATATATATATATATATATATATATATATATATATATATATATATATATATATATATATATTTTTGCAAAGTGAAACACTGCGTTGAAATGTTTCAAGAACCTACAAATAGGATGACTAACTGTCACCATTGTAACATATTGCACATCGCTAGTAGGCCTAGCAGTTTTAGTATCTTTGGGGAAGCGCATGCTTCCTTTTTCTTTGTTAGAGCTTGCTTGTTTGGACTCGACTATAACGTATTCGTATTTGTTCGTACTTAGTGTTTCAATAAACAACTTGTTTTAACGCGTTGTTACATGGCGCAGTCGACATAGAATCTACATCAGAGTTTCTATCGTAACCAGCTACAACAACGTAATCAACATCGAACATGGACGCTTTTCGGCCACCGGCACCGTTGCGGCTCGATAATCCGAATCTGGCCGCTGAATGGTCGTCATTCGAAAAGAAGTTCAAATGGTTTTTAGTCGCGATCGGCGCCGACGTAAAACAGGATGCCACGAAGCTGGCCATGCTTTTAACGACAATCGGCGACGATGCCGTCAAAATCTACGAGACGTTCAAATACGAAGAAGACGAGTCTGCGGAGTCGTTCGATGACGTTCTCTTAAAATTCAGGGACTATTTTACACCGCTCCGTAACGTGGTCTACGAGCGGTACGTATTTTGGCAGCACATCCTCTCCATATGTGAGTCAATCGACCAGTACGTCACTCGCCAGCGTCATCTGGCGAAGAACTGCGATTTTAAGGAGGAGGACAACATGATACGTGATCACATTGTCTTTACGTGCCCAGACGCTCGCTTAAAAGAACGATTACTGCGTGAAACCGACCTGACGTTGGCTAAAACAATCGCCATCTGTCGAGCTGCAGAGGCGACAAAAGAGCAAATCAAAACCTTCAACGTGGAACAAAGAACAATGGCACCGGTATCGACTTCCAATGTATGCGCGGTGCAGCGACAAGACAAGTTGAAACATCACAACCATCCTGCACAGCTCACAACATCGGCATACAACAACACCAAGTCGTCCTGTCGCAACTGCGGCCGCTCACATGCGTCCGGTGAGTGTCGCGCGAAGAATGTCGAGTGCCGCGCATGCCATAAACTAGGACACTTTGAGAAGTACTGTATCACAACGGGACGGCAGCTGCGGTCAAGATCGAAGTCAACACAACGTAAACAACGAGCCATCCACGAAGTCTACGAACAGCCATCACCAGTCGAGTCGTCTGGCAACATCTACATCAACAGTGTTCAGGTACATTCAACAACAAGGACCTGGATGAAAATGCTTAAAATAAACTCTACAGACTTAAACTGCAAGCTCGACTCGGGAGCAGAAGCAAACTGCATGTCCTTCAGCACGTACACATCGCTTCGATATCTCAGCGATATCCGCCCAACATCTGAACTACTCTCCGGATACACTGATGCTCCTCCAGCCCAACCGCAAGGCGTCGCTACGCTGAAGATCACATACAAGGGCCAATTTTTCAACACCGACTTCTACATTGTCAACCATGAAGCGCCCGTCATCGTCGGTCTGCCCACCTGTATAAAACTAGATTTAATCAAGCGCATCGACAATGTCAGCTCGGTCACACCATCTAAAAACGCCGATTCAGATCTATTGACGGAGTTTGCTGATATTTTTTCTGGCATCGGAGAATTTCCAGGTAAACATCACATCACGGTAGATAAATCAGCACAATCGGTCATTCATCCACCTCGTCGCGTTGCACTCTCCTTGCAACCAAAACTGAAACAACTGCTCGATCAGATGGTCGAGAAAGGCGTTCTTATCAAGCGTGATGAACCAACCGACTGGGTGAGCTCTCTTGTGGTGGTTCAGAAGTCAAACGGTCAACTTCGAATCTGCTTGGACCCGAAAGATCTGAACCGGGCAATCAAACGGGAGCACTTCATTATTCCGACGTTTTCCGACATAGCACCAAAGCTGCATGGAAAACGAATTTTCAGCGTCATCGACATGAAGGACGGATTCTGGCACATTCGTCTAGATGAGGAGAGTTCCAAATTGTGTACGTTTAATTCAATTTTCGGTCGTTATTCGTACACCCGCCTTCCATTTGGAATTTCTAGTGCACCAGAAGTGTTCCAGAAAAAAGCAAACGAAATTTTTGGTGACATTCCAGACGTATTCATCATATTTGACGACTTACTCATCGCTGCTGAATCGGATGAACAACACAAACAAACACTGCGTACGGTGTTCGAACGAGCGCGGATGAAGGGTGTTCGTTTTAACAAAAACAAAATCCAGCTGCGTGTTCAAGAGTGCAAGTACATAGGCCATGTGCTCACACCTGAAGGCGTCCGACCCGATGAAGAGAAAGTCAAGGCAATCTCTGACATGCGCACACCAGCTGATGCCAAAGAACTACATCGACTCCACGGTATGGTGACGTATCTGTCCAAGTTCGTTCCGCATCTTACTGATCTAACCGCTCCTCTACGTCAGTTGCTTCGTAAGAATGTAAGCTGGACATGGACGTCACACCACGAACGAGCGTTCAACACAATTAAGCAAGCCGTCACATCAGCCCCTGTTCTACAATTCTTCGATCCTTCAATGAACATCTACAGGTCTGGGATCTTGTTTGATGCAGAACGGCAAGCCAATAGAATTTGCGTCACGGGCATTGACAGATGCAGAGACGCGCTATGCTCAAATAGAGAAAGAGCTACTGGCAATTGTGTTCGCCTGCATCAAGTTTCATCAATACATCTACGGTCGCCGTGTAGTCGTTCAGAGCGACCACAAGCCACTCGAGGCTATCTTTCAGAAATCGATTGCGGCAACAACACCTCGACTACAGCGAATGCTTCTTCGTCTGCTCGAGTACAACATCAACGTACAGTACACACCGGGAAAAGACATGTTCATCGCCGACACTTTGTCGCGCAGCTACCTAAATAAAGAGCCTCCATCGACAGTAGAGAGAGAGATAGCAGAGGATACAGTCGTCTCAATCAACACCATCATCGCAGATGCTCCAGTCAGCAACTCCAGGCTTGACAAGATCCGTACAGAGTGTGCACGGGACGAAGAAATGCAATTGCTTCGTAAGCATATTCAAAGTGGTTTTCCATCGGATGACTCTAAACTGTCGGGCAACCTGCGTCAGTTTCGTGCTCTCGCGAGTGAGTTGTACGAACAAAACGGACTGATTCTATACACCAACAGATTGGTCATCCCAACTGGAATGCGGAAGGACATTCTGTTTCGCATTCACGAAGGGCATTTGGGGATGGATAAATGCAAAGCCCTTGCACGTGCTGCTGTGTTCTGGCCAGGTATCAATCGGGACATTGAAAACACTGTGGGCCGATGTCCGACATGCAACACCTACCGAAATCGTCAGGCTTCCGAGCCTATGATTGCGCACCCGGTTCCACAGAGACCATACCAGAAAGTTGGCGTTGACATCTTCACGCTGCACGGTAAAGACTACTTGCTAGTGGTTGACTACTTCACCAAGTTTCCAGAATTCATTCAAATAGCCAGCAAGTCAGCAGACTGTGTAATCAAGCATCTGAAAGACATATTTGCACGGTATGGCATACCAGAGACATTGATGGCAGACAACAACCCGTTCAACAGTTTCACCATGCGTCAATTCGCTGAGTCCTGGGACTTCCAGATAGTCACGTCCAGTCCGCTCTATCCAAAGTCGAACGGTCAAGTTGAGCGATTCGTGCAGACCGTCAAACAACTGATGCGCAAGACCTCCGACAGCAACCAGGATGTTACTATTGCGCTTCTGCAATATCGAAATGCACCGATCGCAGGAAGTGATTACAGTCCAGCTGAACTGATGTTCAACCGTTCTCTTCGCTCGAGAGTACCAGCCTTACCAGCAGCGTCGGCCTCTGATTCTGTGCGTCGTGACATGGAAAATCGAAAGTATCGTCAGGAGTACTATCACGACCAAGGAACTCGACCTCTAAAGCCACTGCAGCCGGGCCATGCGGTGCGCGTGCACAATGGACAGGCATGGCAAGCTGCGAAAGTTGTTGCGGCCCACTCGTCGCCTCGGTCGTACAACATAATCACCAATGAAGGAACTCGTCTGAGACGCAATCGGCGTGACCTCATAAAGACCCGTGAACGTCCACCAAACTGTGATCTCTACATCGATGAAGATGTAATGCCTGGAACATCACCATCTGCTCAACAAGATGTAATGCCTGGAACATCACCATCTGCTCAACAACCAACGGCACTGGCACAATCTCCAGCCAGAATTGACAGGCCACCTGTACTGACGCCATTAAGGTCGTGCCTAAGAACATCGTCGGGTCAAACTATCAGGCCACCTGCCAGATTTAAAGATTATGTCACTGGTTAACATTTTCTCCTCAAAAGGGGAGGTGTAACATATTGCACATCGCTAGTAGGCCTAGCAGTTTTAGTATCTTTGGGGAAGCGCATGCTTCCTTTTTCTTTGTTAGAGCTTGCTTGTTTGGACTCGACTATAACGTATTCGTATTTGTTCGTACTTAGTGTTTCAATAAACAACTTGTTTTAACGCGTTGTTACAACCACAAGTATATATATATATATATACATACATATATATATTTTCTCATTTAATTAATAACCCAAACATTACATTACGTAGACGTTAATTTTAGATTTTTCTCGCTCTTGGTATTCTAGTTTATATATTATTTTCGGTCATATTTATTTTATATTTGCTCTTATGATTTCAATGGTAATTAATACATCCCTTTCTTTTATTTTTGCTCTTAATTTTCTTTATTTATTTTCTTTCTATCTATGTATACTTCGACATTTAAGGCCTTCAACTTTTATGTACAATTCTTATCGGTGAAAAACTAACACCTGTATCGACGGAAAACTAACACCAACAATTCTTATGTTAAATTTAATTTATATTTGCTTCTTTGATTTTAATCTTAATTAATACCTTCCCTTGCATTTTATTTTGGTCATATTTCATTTTTATCTACGTACTTCCACATTTCATTATTTGTTTTTAATCGTTTTTGTTTATGTTCGGTTCCTGTACCGCCGGCCTTTTGCTTTTTCTGAAGATGGCTGAAAAAATAGGCGAAACTTGCAAGTTGAAAAGTAATAAAGATTTGTATAATCGGGCGTTCTTTGAACAACTTCGTGGGCGAATTAAATTACGTGAACTATCTCATATAATAGAAAAAGTTTGCAACAAAACTTGGTCAATAAAATTTAACTAGCCTGTATCGACGAAAAATTAACACCTAATTATTTGAATAATATATATATATATATATATATATATATATATATATATATATATATATATATATATTAGAAATGGGAATCGAACCCTAAGTTAAAAAGTGTGGTTCGAGTTCGGTGTGTTCGATGTGATTCCCATCTCCACGGTGTTGCCGATCCGACAGTCGTGGGTTCGAGTCTGAAGTTGAGACATGTATATTTGCGTTATTTCGTGGTGGATTGTACGCCATCCAAGTTTCTGATATATGTGGCTCGTAAAAACATATCAACGCTATGTTTCCTTATAATATATATCATAAAACATATATCTTCGATAGTTATTAAATTAGCTAGTGACGGATTGTACGCCGTACAACTTATAATACTATCGAGCATTGATTCGTACCCATTCATAGTCGAGTGTTGTGTTCAACATACCCCAACAAAAGCGCTTAACAACCACTGTTTTTTGGCGGTGGAAGTGGCGCAGATGGTAAGGTAGTTGGCATGATGCGAGGCGGTGTTGCCGATCCGACAGTCGTGGGTTCGAGTCTGAAGTTGAGACATGTATATTTGCGTTATTTCGTGGTGGATTGTACGCCATCCAAGTTTCTGATATATGTGGCTCGTAAAAACATATCAACGCTATGTTTCCTTATAATATATATATATATATATATATATATATATATATATGTATATATTGACAGTATTTAGGTATTAAATTTTCTTGTAAGCGTGCTCGATTGAACTTTACGGCCCATGCTCTGTTGCAACGGTTTTCTAACGGACGTTTCAAATCGTCTCCATTTTCCACCAAGTATCACCAACATTTCTTTAATAAAATCTTTATTTAAACATGGGGTTGACCGGCCGGTTTCGGCTTGCTCCATCATCAGAATATAATAATCAATGTAAAGAACAGTAGACAAAAGCCGAATATGAAAAATAAAGAAACAATAATAAAACCATTAAAATATAATCTTAAAAATAGAAATAAAAAATTTACGTTCAGACTGACGGCGTCGCCATGGGATCGCCACTCGGTCCCATGTTCGCCCAGTTCTACATGGGTCACTTGGAAAACGTCATCTTCAGTACCCATCTTAAAAGACCCTACATGTCACTACATTAAACGGCGACGGGTTCTCCCCCGAGAGCTACAAAAAAACACTATACTATCCTATCTACATCGAGCGTACAAGGTAGCTGAGGATTGGGTCCACTTTCATCACGAACTTCATAAAATCAAACAGTTATTGATCAATAACAACTTTTCCCAAAATCTCGTTGATAACACCGTCAACACCTTTCTCAACAAGAAACACCGCCTCACAAGCCCGCCCGACTCACCAAAACCCAGAATCGTCCCTTTATACTATCGCGCTCAAATGCATCACAACTACAAAATCTATGAATCTATTCTACGAGATATAATTCGTCGTCACGTTTCCATCATCGACACTGCCCACCTTCTTAAATTTCGCATCTACTACAAAAGTTTAAAAACCCACAACCTAGTGGCACCAAACAACCTGTTACGCCATAACCTTCTCAAAAAAACTAACGTCGTCTACCAGTTTCGTTGCCCACTTCACCACGAATCTACAGCTTCATATGTCGGCCACACTAGAACTACTTTATCTCGCCGACTTACCATGCACGTACGGGGTGGGAATATTCATTCCCACTTCATCAACGACCACGCCATTCCACTTACCAGAAACATTACTGATTCAAATACTAGCGTGCTTACGTACTCTGGCGATCCCGTTCGATTGAAGATTCTCGAAGCTCTATACATATTGCAGATAAAACCCACGATGAACGTCCAAGACGAAAACTTCGACCAGACATTGCAATTGTTTCGTCACGGCAACGGACACGCACCTCCACATCCATCGAACACACACTCTAGTTCTACAACTTCATGTACTGTTCTCAACTCGGTCCCTTCACTTCATGGCTACAGTCTACGCGAGCCTAAACCGAGTTCGACCACAGAACACCCACCCATTGATACCAACCAAACTTCCACACTCGAACCAAGTATTGCTTCTACCAGCGCACCTTGTCTTCCTCCACAGCTTCCCACCACGCTTCCTTTGCACCCTCCGACACCTGTTTCTGACCCTGACGCCACGATCGTCGCTATCTCTTCACCTTCCACTCCCCCTGACCATACTACCACAAAAAATCAAATACAAAACACGCAGGACTTCGCCACTTCGCCTGATACTAAATAGCTAGCTCTCCCTGGCGGGGTTCAAAGCGCTTTATATATAGCCTCAGAAAACGCGCAAAACAAACGTCTGAGAATTAATGTCTAGGTTCCTGTCTAGACTCTTAGTCTAGACAGGTCGACGGGTGCAAGATACACTTGTCAGGAGGTCCGGTAGTGCGACCCCTGACAATGGACTAAAAAGTTTCTTTGTTGTTTACATTTTGATACGGTACTCCCGCAGTTGCAGTTTTGTGTTGGCTAACAGTTTTTGTTGCAAATTTGCTTAAAACCGTTGCTACTTTACTACCAGGTTTCATTTGGTATTTTAGTTCACTATAATCGATTTTCTGTGCATTTTGATTGTATTGCTATTTTGAGTCACCTTTCTGTTAACAGACTCTGTTGATGAAAGTCTATGTTGAAACGGACCGTCAAAACGTTTTTGGTCTCAAATTAGTTTTTCATAGAGGATGTGGTTTTAAAAAATAGAAGGGGTGGCTAGGAAACTGGTTTCTCCTCCATCTTTCTACGAGACTCTATTAAAGATATATATATATATATATATATATATATATATATATATATATATATATATATATATATCATTTTTTTAATACTACGTTTTTCTAAGGAACTAAAAAGAAGAAATAAAAATATTTAAAAAAACGTTTAAAAATACCACGTTTTTGTGAACTAAAAAGATGAAAATAATTTTTCTCTGGACTGTGTGAGAAATGTCTTTTTGGAAACATGCATTTATTGTGGACATTTTTGTTCTTTGATATATGCCTTTTTTAGAAAAAGTTTATTTTTCTGTTTTATCTAAAATTTTCAAAACCCTCTTTTAGTGAGTGCTTACGCTATAAAAGTAATATTATATCCAAGTTTTACCTTCCTAAGATGAGGCGTTTACATTAAAATAATTTTGTAGTGGTTTACGTGTTTCGAAATGCTAATTTTTTTAGAATTAGTTCAGTGCTATTAAAACTATATTGAGCTGCAGAAAGACTAATATTGAAAATCATAAAGACTAATATTGAAAATCATCAGAGATGTTAACCCAACTAAGAAAGTAGTTTTATTTTTATTTTTATTTATTGAGTAAATACTTAATACTAATTTTTACATCTGTAGCACTTACAGTTTTTGAGTAGCAGTTATTGAAAAAAAAGAAATAAATAACTCTATTTTCCATCCCACATTTGAGGTCTCAGAAACCAAACTGTTAAAAAATGATAAAACTCGTATTTATTAATTTTTTTAAGAAGAACCTATATACCAAATTTCAAAACCTTCTCATTTGTGTTTTTGATATTTGTGTTTTTTTAGAAAAAGTTTAATTTACTGTTTTATCTCCACAGAAGCAAAATTTTCAAAACCCCTTCTTAGACGGTGCTTACGCTATAAAAGTAGTATTATATCCAAGTTTCACCTTCCTAAGATGAGGCGTTTACATTAAAGTAATTTTGTATGGTTTTACGTCTTTCGAAATGCTAATTTTTTTTTAGAATTAGTGCGTCCTATTAAAACTATATTGAGTTGCAGACAGACAAAGTTTGCAAATTATCAGAGATGTTAACCCAACTAAAAAAGTAGTTTAACTCTAACTGCTTTTCAACTAAAATATATTAGTTGAACTTTTAGTTGGCAATTAATTTATAAAATCAATGAACTAAAAGCTAACTAAAGTTCAAAAGTATTTAAATTTTTCTCTAATTTAACAAATTTAACTATATTTAGTCTATAGTTATGGCTATCTTAAATATCAACCACAATCCATCGGTAGAACTTGAATACAATGTCTCGAAAACGTAGTGCTTGCAACGTCAAAATCAAATTTTTGAACGATTAGATCAAGAACATCTGATAGAAGAATCTGATGCTTTAAAAAACTGTTTTTAGAGAGTTATTTACTTTGCAGTTGATAATAAAGTTATTTCTTAAATTTAAAGAATGAAAATTTGTGTGAGATTTTTTGCCTGTCGTCTTGACAGGCTAGGTTGCTGGTTCGGGTAGTTATCGCTACTCGCAAAAGTAATTCTCCCAGATCATCCATCATTATTTAAGTGGATTTTTCATTGCAGTTGGCAGACATGATGGCGTGTACAAAGGAAAAAGATTGTTTCAATGGTTAGAAAGTTTAAGTAATTTTAATTATTTGGTTTGCGTATCTCAATGTAATAACTTAATTTTTTTAATATATTTTTTTAGCAAAACTAATAAAGGCGTGTTTGTGACGCTGAACAAAGTTATTTCTGTTTTTTTAAATTGAATTGGAACTGATCAAATTGACTTGAACTTGGAAATATTACTGATGCGTGTGCGTGGAATTATTTTATTAAATATTAAAAAATACACTATTGAATTTTATAATTATTTTATTTTATACTAAAAATGATTTAAAATCGTTTTTTACTTGAGTTTTTTGGAAATCAAATTAAAAAACGGAAATGGTATTGTACAACGCCCCTGTGCTAGTGTTTTGCAGAAAATTATGGAGCTTTTGCGACAGTGTCTTAACATATCTTCTTGATTTTTTTCCACTGAGGATTACAGGTGAATGTTATAAATAGATCTGGGCGGCCATATTTTCTAACATACAACATCGCATCTTGTGCCTAATCATGCACGTAGCGCGGACTTCCAATGTAAGTGGCCGACAAAACTGTCATCCTTCCAAGGGCGCAGCCAAAAAACTTTTTCGGGGGGGGGGCTTGGGAGGAAAAACTGATTATTTAGGCGTTTTAGTGAAAAATTTACGACCCACAAAAGTCAAGGCTTAAGGACAGTTTCAGCAATAATTTGTAATAACAAACCATAGAACATTTAATTTAGAAAAGTAAATTACAATATGAAATTCAGCCGAAGTTTTTTCTGCGAAAAAATGTCGATGACGGTTTTTTTATTGATGTTAAAGTCGCGATTGATAGTCATCTGGGCAAACCCATTCAGCCTTGTCTGGCCCATTGTGGTGCGTAGATAAAATTTGAGTCTGCGCATAGTTGAGAAGGATCTCTCGGATGTCGCGGATGAAAGGGGCAAGTGGTGAAGAGTTTCAACAGCGTATTTATCTGCGGGTAGATGGAATATTGACATTGTTGCAGGACATCAACTGCGGCATGTGGCCGCTCTGCCAAAAATGGTCGGGTCGGGTCGAAAATAGGTAGGTCGGGTCACAAATTAAAAAAACGAAATAGGTTGGGTCGGGTCAGATTTTCTGGCGGGTCAGGTTTTCAAATATAAACCCATGGACAACACTCAACTTAACATTTTGGATAACTTTTTGAATATTTAATTTGCAAATTTATTTTTAACTCAAATATGTCTCGAAAACACGTCACGCGCTTAACTTCAAAATCAACATTGGCAAGCTTTTGCGGGGGGTGGGCCTCCCCTTTGGCTGCGCCCCTGCATCTTTCCCACGTTGTTTGCATTGCCATTGGCGTTAATAGCATTGCGAAGAGGAATGTATTCTTCAGATCGGAGGTGCTGTTGGTTAAACTGGATGTATGTTAATCGTTCAGTCTTAATTTTAAAATACATGTCAACCGCAAACTGATTGGAAAGCCGACGAGACGTTGATTTATTTCACCTTCACGAATAAAAATTCAAAGCACTGACTTTTTTGATGGTTTCTGCGCCGGTTACTACAAATGATATTCCGTTATATCTATTAAAATCTACTATTTAAAATTTAATTATTTAATCAGTTGTACATACCTGTTACTTGATTAACCATTTCAATATTGAAATGGTATCCGTCTTTACCCTGCCAGAATATTAATGGGTATTGAAGCGTGTCGTAACTCCAATGCGTTTTGTAAACACGTTTCAATTCATTATTCCAACGATTAGGCACGATATCTCTAGATTGCAAATTTTCTCAGACAATAACAATAGCCACTTCGTCGATTGTGGGTGTATTATGCCTTCTCGAGTGCTCACCCGCAGCTCTGATGACGATATGATGGCATCCGATCTAATGCAATTTGGAAAAATTTGATCAAATCATTGTTCTGATGAAGAAAGGCTTGCAATTCTTGCACAATAGTTCGCTTCATAGTTGGATTGTGAGCATAACGCTGTTCAACTTCCACATCAGAATTTCTCATGTAATAAATTTGTAAAAATTGATGATCCCCATCTGGCAGTGGTAACAGCGCTCCTAATGTATATATATATATATATATATATATATATATATATATATATATATATATATATATATATATATATATATATATATATATATATATATATATATATATATATATATATATATATATATATATATATATATATATATATATATTTGTTGCGAATAAACTGTGGAATCAATTTATCTTTGAGACACGCTCCAAGAAACACAACTCGTACTCAAATACTTTGGCTGTTGAGGCTGCTCCTGACGAATCTCATTGTAATGTATCTGAGGAAATTCTTGTCTCTTCTAATATAACACAGCGAAAGCGCAAAAATTGATTTCCAATAGTATAAATTTTATATTCTTTTGATTTGATAGGTAGAGTATTTTTTCGTTTTTTCTTTTGTTAGTGTGCTAATTCTTTGACAATTTCGGTTCTTTCTGTTTGTTTACTTTTCTCGTTTTACTTTTGACCCTGAGGATGGCTGACATAGCTGAAACGGTCCGTCGGTCTGACAATAAAAGTTTAATGGAAAAGTTTTTGGCTAATTGTAGTCTCGAACAGAGAGTTTTGTGCCGAAAGGTCGAGAATTTGGCTCGAAAAGTTGTTTCTGCCAAATGGCGAGTTGTGTTTCTTGGAGCGTGTCTCAAAGATATATATATAAGACTCTACTAGGAATCGAACCCACGTGTCTACGGCAACACCGCCTCGCCTAAATGCAAGCGCTCTTACCAACTGAGCCACCGACCATCACCAAAACATATATATATATATATATACATATATATATATATATATATATATATATATATATATATATATATATATATATATATATATGCTGGGTTACCTGGCGTTGCCCGGGGATGTTAGAGGTTTTTTTATCGTTTTTCTCTCTGGCTCCTGTTTCCTTCACCGCTTGCTCTCGATCGCTTTCCCGGACTTTTTTACGCTTTCCCGCTCCCGGTTGCTTTTACGCTTTCCCGCTTCAGCTTGCTCTCCTTTTCCTGCTCGCTCTTTTTGCTTACAGTCGCTTTACCGTTTCTCTATATGGTATATATGGGCTGTAGCGGAATGCTGTGTACAGTCATCAAAGTTGATCTGTTCTCTCGTTAACACTTTTTTTTGTTTGGTTTGCTCGTTTAGTTAGTCTGTACTTCCTCAATTTTAATTAATATTAATTAATGTATTTGTTCCACTCTGCTCACATTGAAAAAAATAATTAATTTATTAGTTAATGCTGCAATAATGTTAAAAAACCGCTCATATATCTCAACAGGTTATTTTTATTTTAAATACTAGTAAGATTATAAATGCTTACAAAAAATCGCATGTTTTACTTTTTGAGTTGTTCTAAGTCATGTCTACTGAAAGCATATAACGCTCCATGTGGCATGTTAATAAATGTTGACCCGTGGCTTTGAAAAACGTGATATAAAACACAGATTAAAATAAAACATGAAGTAATAATAATAATAATAATAATAATAATAATAATAATAATAATAATAATAATAATAATAATAATAATAATAATAATAATAATAATAATAATAATAATAATAATAATAATAATAATAATAATAATAATAATAATAATAATAATAATAATAATAATAATAATAATAATAATAATAATAATAATAATAATAATAATAATAATAATAATAATAATAATAATAATAATAATAATAATAATAATAATAATAATAATAATAACCTTCTTGTTATGTCAAAATGTCAAAGCAATTGACCCAGAATTTTCGGAGATCATCGATTTGGAACAATCGAAGAGTAACACTTTTATTTAGCACATGATGCAATTATAAATTGAACAAAACAACAGCAGATTGACAGGCTTGCTTGAGAACTTTGTTCATGATTTTGTTGAAACACAAAAATACTGCACTTGCTTTCATTTCTTTCAAATTTCATGCATCAGTGAAACTTTTACCATAAATCAGTGTTGCAGGTAAGATTTTCTTTAAAATGTAAGTTTCTAGTTTCTTTTGAAAAGTAAAAAATAAAATAAAACCGATAAATTAATTCATAGTTTTATAGTCATAACTACTTGTTAATTATGCGCTCCCGTAAGGGATAACGGAGCGCCTAATCAAATGATTCTTTGATTTGATTTGATTGATATGTGATGGCTAATGCCATCACATAAAAAAAACCCTTACCTGCCCGAAAAAAATTCTTATTTATCGATAGGCTGATAGCAAGCTCGTCAGTTTAGGAAACCATGATGAAAAAATATTGCATAAGGAACAATATAAGTCAGAAGCCTTGAACGATAAATATGAACAATGAATTTAAATTTAGTTTTCCAATCTGGAACTTTTTTTGTAAAACACAAAATGTTAGAGCATAATGATAATTTATAATTAATCACGTGCAATGCAACAAACGAAACAAATTAAAAGATACACAGTAAATCATGATTTTAAAAACTAAAAACAAATTACCATAGCTTTTGCCACTTACTTAATTTGTTGACATACGGCTAGTAACAAAGATCCGTAACCCTAACCCTATTCCTAACCCTATCCCTAACTTATCCATATCCCTATCCCACTCCCTATCCCTATCCCTATCCCTATCCCTATCCCTATCCCTATCCCTATCCCTATCCCTATCCCTATCCCTATCCCTATCCCTATCCCTATCCCTATCCCTATCCCTATCCCTATCCCTATCCCTATCCCTATCCCTATCCCTATCCCTATCCCTATCCCTATCCCTATCCCTATCCCTATCCCTATCCCTATCCCTATCCCTATCCCTATCCCTATCCCTATCCCTATCCCTATCCCTATCCCTATCCCTATCCCTATCCCTATCCCTATCCCTATCCCTATCCCTATCCCTATCCCTATCCCTATCCCTATCCCTATCCCTATCCCTATCCCTATCCCTATCCCTATCCCTATCCCTATCCCTATCCCTATCCCTATCCCTATCCCTATCCCTATCCCTATCCCTATCCCTATCCCTATCCCTATCCCTATCCCTATCCCTATCCCTATCCCTATCCCTATCCCTATCCCTATCCCTATCCCTATCCCTATCCCTATCCCTATCCCTATCCCTATCCCTATCCCTATCCCTATCCCTATCCCTATCCCTATCCCTATCCCTATCCCTATCCCTATCCCTATCCCTATCCCTATCCCTATCCCTATCCCTATCCCTATCCCTATCCCTATCCCTATCCCTATCCCTATCCCTATCCCTATCCCTATCCCTATCCCTATCCCTATCCCTATCCCTATCCCTATCCCTATCCCTATCCCTATCCCTATCCCTATCCCTATCCCTATCCCTATCCCTATCCCTATCCCTATCCCTATCCCTATCCCTATCCCTATCCCTATCCCTATCCCTATCCCTATCCCTATCCCTATCCCTATCCCTATCCCTATCCCTATCCCTATCCCTATCCCTATCCCTATCCCTATCCCTATCCCTATCCCTATCCCTATCCCTATCCCTATCCCTATCCCTATCCCTATCCCTATCCCTATCCCTATCCCTATCCCTATCCCTATCCCTATCCCTATTCCTATCCCTATCCCTATCCCTATCCCTATCCCTATTCCTATCCCTATCCCTATCCCTATCCCAATCCCAATCCCTATCCCTATCCCTATCCCTATCCCTATCCCTATCCCTATCCCTATCCCTATCCCTATCCCTATCCCTATCCCTATCCCTATCCCTATCCCTATCCCTATCCCTATCCCTATCCCTATCCCTATCCCTATCCCTATCCCTATCCCTATCCCTATCCCTATCCCTATCCCTATCCCTATCCCTATCCCTATCCCTATCCCTATCCCTATCCCTATCCCTATCCCTATCCCTATCCCTATCCCTATCCCTATCCCTATCCCTATCCCTATCCCTATCCCTATCCCTATCCCTATCCCTATCCCTATCCCTATCCCTATCCCTATCCCTATCCCTATCCCTATCCCTATCCCTATCCCTATCCCTATCCCTATCCCTATCCCTATCCCTATCCCTATCCCTATCCCTATCCCTATCCCTATCCCTATCCCTATCCCTATCCCTATCCCTATCCCTATCCCTATCCCTATCCCTATCCCTATCCCTATCCCTATCCCTATCCCTATCCCTATCCCTATCCCTATCCCTATCCCTATCCCTATCCCTATCCCTATCCCTATCCCTATCCCTATCCCTATCCCTATCCCTATCCCTATCCCTATCCCTATCCCTATCCCTATCCCTATCCCTATCCCTATCCCTATCCCTATCCCTATCCCTATCCCTATCCCTATCCCTATCCCTATCCCTATCCCTATCCCTATCCCTATCCCTATCCCTATCCCTATCCCTATCCCTATCCCTATCCCTATCCCTATCCCTATCCCTATCCCTATCCCTATCCCTATCCCTATCCCTATCCCTATCCCTATCCCTATCCCTATCCCTATCCCTATCCCTATCCCTATCCCTATCCCTATCCCTATCCCTATCCCTATCCCTATCCCTATCCCTATCCCTATCCCTATCCCTATCCCTATCCCTATCCCTATCCCTATCCCTATCCCTATCCCTATCCCTATCCCTATCCCTATCCCTATCCCTATCCCTATCCCTACCCCTATCCCTATCCCTATCCCTATCCCTATCCCTATCCCTATCCCTATCCCTATCCCTATCCCTATCCCTATCCCTATCCCTATCCCTATCCCTATCCCTATCCCAATCCCTATCCCTATCCCTATCCCTATCCCTATCCCTATCCCTATCCTTATCCTATCCCTATATATATTGTTACGATATCATCAAATCGTATACCGGGCTCAATAGAATGGTTTTGCAGTTTTATTGGAAAACCAGCACTTGACGCACCCTTCGCGCGCAAAGCGTGTGAGTTTTTACATATTAATAGTAGAGGTAGTCACAATCAAATCGCACTCTGAGCTCAAATACAACACCAAAACGCTATTATATTAATAACTTTACGCACGCTTCGCAACCGAAGCATGTGACTATGTCAGCCAATAGCAGATTATTTTTAACTTTAAAACGTTTTGGAATGGTTTTCTATTTGATTGGATGATTTTGGAGAAAATGCCTACGAAAAAAACCTAAAATGGGCTATATTGCAAAAAATAGCCTACGAAAAAAACCACATTTATTGTGTGATAGTGGAAAAACCGACTACGAAGAACACAATATTAAATTGATTTGATTGGAAAAAAAGCCTAAGAAAAAACCCAAACTTTAATGGGTGATAGTGAAAAAAAGCCTAAGAAAAAACCCAAACTTTAATGGCTGATAATGAAAAAACAGCCTACCAAAAAAACCCAACCTTCAATGGCTGATATTGGGAAAACCCGCCGATGTACTACTTCGGTGATTTATTTATTTTCAACTTGTTTATATTGAGTTATGACGAATGCTCTGTTTGGTCCTTAGATGATGCGACTATTATTGCTAATGATATACGATCGTATATCATTACGTATGATGCGTATGAGGATGGTGGACTGACTGATAAAGGCATTGATTTTGAGATGGATGGCGGTAATTGTGATCATGGTGATACTGATAATGCTGATACTTGTAATTATGGGAAAAACAGTAAAGATGTTTGTGAGTGCAATGGCTTTGTCGTTGCTGACATCGTCGGCGGGGAGCAGATGTGCATTGGTATTGGAGAAGGTGATGCTGACGTGTGCGATGTTGAGTGTGGTGGTGACACAGCCTTGGATGATGTGGAAGGTGAAGAGAATAGCGATTGTTATGTTGATGCTGAAGATATGTTGTGTGATGATGACCGTACAGAATTGTTTGTGCACTTAGATAATGTTGGTCACATTACAATACGCCGAAAAGAGCGATAATTTGCTGCGGATTTGATTTTATTCTTTGACTTTAATGACTAATTGTATAATTTGAATTACATTTTACAAAGTATTTCAACTAATGTAGCTAATCCCTTCTGTCTACCTGTGTCATTACCGATTTGTAAACATCCGCTTTTATAATATATACATTTTAACAAGTTTCGAGCCGCTTGCCGAAATCTCAAACCATTAGTAAGTATTTATGTATATATCTACTGGTACTTATTTTATTTAAAGTGTATATACCTGACATTTTAGAATTCTAATTGTATTGCTGGTTCTTATATGTTTATTTAATACAATTGATTTTAGGGGTTATGACGATGGCAGATGCCGAAACCGGCCGGTCAACCCCAATAATAAATTATGTTCCAGAAAAGGTGTTGAGTATATTAGGTTTGAAATGGAGACGTTTGGAAGAGTTGGCTCAAAAGTTAATTAATAGAAAATGGGCCGTTATATTTAATCGAGCTTGCTTAAATGAAAAACTTGTCCCAAAGTATTGCCTTAATATATATATATATATATATATATATATATATATATATATATATATATATATATATATATATATATATATATATATATATATATATATATATATATATATATTTATATATATATCTATATATATAAAAGAACATGTCCTGACTGACTGACTGACTGACTGACAGATGACTGACTGATAATCAACGCCGAGCTCAAACGCCTCATCCTAGGAACGTGAAATTTGGAACTTATATTACTTTTATAGCGTAAACATCCGCTAAGAAAGGATTTTTGAAAATTTTGCTCCTGAGGGGAAAAAACTGGAAAACAAACTTTTTTCTAAAACATTGTATATCTCAAAAACCAAAAATTAGGAGATTTTGAAATTTGGTATATAGATTCTTTTTGAAAAATAAAAAGATACGTGTTTCACCATTTTTTGAAAATTCGGTTTCCCGGACCTCAAATGTGGGTTGGAAAATTGGGTTATTTGGTTTTTAAAGTAGCTTCTACTCAAAAACTGTTAATGCTACAGGAGTAAATATTAGTATTTAGTTTCTACTACAAAAATAATGAAATACGTGTTTAAGCATTTTTTGAAAATTTGATTTCCAGGACTTCAAATGTGGGGTGGAAAATAGGGTTATTTGTTTTTTAAACTGCTACTCAAAAACTGTAAATACCACAGATTTAAAAATTAGTATTTAGTTTCTATTCTAAAAATAAAGATATACGTGTTTCACCATTTTTTTATAAATCTGGTTTCCAGAACCTTAAATTTGGGCTGGACAATAGGATTACTTGGTTTTTAAAGTAACTGATACTCAAAAACTGTAAATGCTACAAAAGTAAAAATTAGTATTTAGTTTCTACTCTAAAAATAATGATATTGTTAGATTATGAAAAACAAATTGCGAAGTTTATTATTATCAAACTTAATCGAATATAATGTTACGAGCACAGAGCAGGCAATGGCGTCGAACAATCAAACATCGGAAGAAGGAGCAAAGAACTAATTAACATAAAAGACAATAAATCGTTGTAATCCAACACCCCCCCCCCTCAACGATTTATTCGTTGTCAATGTTAAAACAGTCCAATGTCTTGAGCTAACTGTTTAATCTTGATTGGTCCTAATGGTTTAGTTAACAAGTCAGCTATCATCTTCTCGCTCGGACAGTATCTAACATCAATTTCACCAGATCTGTATAAGTTACGGATGAAGTGATACTTGGTGTCAATGTGCTTCATCCTCTGAGAACACCTGTCATTCTGCAGTATTCTAATACAACTCTGGTTGTCTTCATATATAATAACAGGCTTCTTTAGTTCTTGGTCAAGATCTTTAAGTATCCTCAGTATCCATAGAGCTTCCTGAACTGCTTCAACTAGGGCTATGTATTCAGCTTCAGTAGATGAGAGAGTAACCATAGTCTGTTTTCTACTCACCCATGAAATTGGTGAACCTAAGTACTGTGTTAGATTTTCTGTCATTCAGATCACCTCCCCAGTCAGCATCTGCATAACCTATTAGTTGTGTGGCATGTTGTTCACTCAAAGAATCTAATTTTAATTGTTTCTGTTTGGTGTCATTCAGATATCTAAAGATTCTTTTAACTTCAGTCCAATCAGATTTCTTTGGATCACTAACATGTCTTGCAAGAATTGAAGTTCCTACTGCAATATCTGGTCTGGTGTTTGTCGACAAATACAGTAGAGATCCTATGGCACTTCTATAAACTTCTTTATTCTCAAAACACTCTTGTGGTTCTTGTCTCTTTTGATATCCAGTATCAATCGGTATGCTTGATGGTCGGCTATCGGTCAAATTGAATTCTTGTAATTTACTATCAATATATTTTTGCTGGTTTAACAAAAATATGCTATCTTGGTCTCTTTGAAATTGAATTCCAAGATAATACTTTAGATTTCCAAGATCTTTTAAAACAAGAACTTTATTCATTTGGTGTTCAAATTCTTCAATCATTGATAAATCAGTTGTCGCCACAATAAGATCATCAACGTGAATGGATAAGTATATTAACTTTTTGTTATCTCTTTTAAAATATAGACATGGATCATTCTCGCTTTTGTTGTAACTCTGATTACTGAGAATTTCATGAAGTTTCTTGTTCCATTCATTGGCTCCTTGTTTCAGTCCGTACAAATTCTTTGAAAGTTTGCATACCAGATCGTTGTTAAAGATGCAGGTTGCTTCATGTAAACTTCATGAGACAGATTGGCATTAAGGTAAGCTGATTGTACATCATAATGCTTAACAATCATTTTCTTCTGACCAGCTATAGTTAATAATGCTCGAAGTGTAGTTGTCCTAGCAACCGGTGCAAAAACTTCATCGAAACTATCACCATATTTCTGAGAATAACCTTGAGCAACTAAACGAGCTTTATATTTGACGACATTTTCATTTTCATCAGTTTTTATTTTGTATACCCATTTACTTCCGATGGCTGTTTTATTCTCGGGTAAATCTATCAAAATCCAGGTTTTATTCAATTCTAAACATCTGATTTCTTCTTTCATTGCTGCAATCCACTGTTGAGCTTCTGTACATGATATAGCTTCTTCATAGGTTCTGGGTACAATCGGGTTAACTGTCACTTTGTTGATAACCTCAAACCTCTTTGGTGGTTTCCCTTTGTTAGGTCGTTGAGATCTTCTGAGTTCTACTTGCTGTTTTGGTGTTAACTGAATAGCTGTATTGTCTTTATTCAATTCGATTTCATTACTTTGAATCGTTGCTTTATCTTGATCCACAAAATCATCTTCAAGTGATAATTCAACAAAATTTTCTTCACTAGCAAGATCAGAATTAAGTCTCTGTTCAGTTCTGGTTTGATTTGAATGGGGTTCTCCTTCAATGAAAATGACATCTTTACTGATGGTGATTTTGTCTGTTTCTGAATCAAGCAAACGGTAACCTTTTGTCCCTTCCTCGTAGCCAACAAAAATTAACTTTCTTGCTTTATCACTTAACTTTTGTCTTTTATTTGCAGGAATTGAAACATAAGCTTTGCAACCAAACTTTCTGATGTAACTCAAATCGGGTTTCTTTTCATTCCACATCTGGTAGGGTGTTTCTTCACGTCCTGTCACTGGGAGCCTGTTTTGCATGTGGTTGGCTGTAGTTACTGCTTCTCCCCAATATCTGTCAGGTAAATCAGAATCAATCAGCATGCTTCTCACCATTTCGACTAAGTATCGATTTTTCCTTTCAGCACAACCATTCTGTTGAGGTGTGTAGGGATTTGTCAGTTGAGTCTGAATGCCTTCATTCTTTAAAAACATCTTTAGTTCATCTCCTGTGTATTCACCTCCTCTGTCTGATCTGATTATCTTTGGAGTTTTTCTGAATTTTGTTTGAACATACTTGACATATTCTTTAATTTTTGATGACACTTCAGATTTGTATTTCAACAAATAAACTTCTGTGTATCTACTGTAGTCGTCAATCATAGTCATGAAGTATCTGTTGCCACTGGGTGTTGAGGTAGACATTGGTCCACAGACATCAGTGTGTATCAAGTCAAGCACATCATCTGTTTTGGATTCAGATTTCTTTGGAATAGGCTTTCTACTCATTTTTGCTTTGATACAAGTTTCACAAATTTCTGAAATTTCACAAGGTTTTATATGGAAATTCACTGCAGAATCATGAGCAAGAGTCTTGATGGCATTAGTATCTCTATGACCCAACCTGTTGTGCCAGAGATGTATGCATTCTGTAGGCATGTTATTGCAAGTAACTCTGAATGTCTTTTGGGTTGTGATGAATTCATAGAGGCCTTTTTCTTCAACTGCATGTAACATAATTTCACCATCTCTTATTACATGACATGTGTTTCCTTTGAAATGTACTTCAAATCCAAAACTAGTTAGTTTCTTTACAGATATCAAATTTCCTTTTAATTCTGGAACAAACAACACATCTAATAACTTTATTTTCAAACCGAGATTTCCATCAGGACTAAAATTCTGCAAGTACCCATAACCAATACCAGATGATGTTAATTTACCCCCATCAGCCTGAACCACTTCAACCTTCAGCCTTTTGTCCAAAGCTGCAAAGAAATGTGTGATGTAGCACCTGAATCTATATACCACGAATTGATGATATTAGCTGTACGTGCTATTGAACAAACATCATAACCTTGTTGAAAATTTCTTTTATCATTAACTTGAGTAAAATGTTTCACAGCTTTTACTTCATGTTCAGGGTGCTTCTTCTTCCATTCTATATATTTTCTACAGTCTTTTTTGATGTGATTTGGTTTTTTACAAAAGAAACATGTCAAGGTTGATCTTCCTGTTGATACGTTTGGTTGGTTCTCACGAGCAGCATGTACATTCATCGCCTGTTGTTCCTGATGTTCTGTTACTGAGGTAGTCATTTCTGTTCGTCTCTTATATTCTTCTAAGAGTTTATTCTTGACAAGCTCTTGAGTCAGGTCTTCCTCAGGTCGAGTTTCAAGGGCAGTGATTAATGTTCCATAACTATCAGGCAAACTACTTAGAAATAATGCAACAGTTAAATGTTCAGCAAATGATTCACCGAGTGATGACAACTGGTCGACCAAATCTTCCATTTTTGCCAGATGTTGCTCCATATTTCCAGTTTCTGTCAACTTTAACCCACAAAGTTTCTTTAACAAATTAACTTTATTCGATAATGTAGACTTTTCATGATATTTCTTTAGGGCATCCCACGTTTCTTTAGCAGTTGTTAACTTCCGGATGAGGTTCAGCTGATTGTCTTCTACAAGTAAACCGATCGTGGCTCTAGCTTTACGGTCCTTCAATTGCCATGCGGTGTTTGTGGGATTCGGCGAGTCTTCACTAATGGTATCCCACAAATCTTCTTTAGTCAACAAAAGTTCGATCTTAAACTTCCAAGTTTGATAATTATGATTATTTAGTTTCGTAATTCTCGAAGCTGTACTTTCAGTCATTATTAAATTCAGTTTAACTTACGCTCGAAAAAAAAAATACTCGGATGAGCGATGACGAATACCTTAGAAAACTGACTTAACGACTATCTTTATCACAATTTACACGTATACTGGGCCCATAACCTGTTAGATTATGAAAAACAAATTGCGAAGTTTATTATTATCAAACTTAATCGAATATAATGTTACGAGCACAGAGCAGGCAATGGCGTCGAACAATCAAACATCGGAAGAAGGAGCAAAGAACTAATTAACATAAAAGACAATAAATCGTTGTAATCCAACAGATATACGTGTTTCACTATTTTTTGAAAATTTGGTTTTCAGGACCTCAAATGTGGGGTGGAAAATTGGGTTACTTGGTGTTTAAAGTAACTGCTACTCAAAAACTGTAAATGCTACAAAAGTAAAAATTAGTATTTAGTTTCTACTCTAAAAATAAGGATATATGAAATTTTGGTTTTCCTGAACTCAAATGTGGGGTGGAAAAAGGTTTCTTTGGTTTTTAAAGTGACTGCTACTCAAAAACTGTGAATGCTACAGATGTCAAAATTAGTATTTAGTATTTACTCTAAAAATAATGATATAAGTGTTTCAACATTTTTTAAAAATTTGGTTTCCAGGACCTCAAATGTGGGGTGGAAATAAGGGTTATTTGATTTCAAAATAACTGCTACTCAAAAACTGAAAGTGCTACAAATGTAAAAATTAGTATTTTGAAGTTTTGTGCCGGTTAAAAGTAGCTAAGTCCAGTTTATCACCGGTTGGGCCAAGCCGTTGTTTTAGAGTCTTCACACGGGCCAGGCCAAACCTTAAATCAAAGTGGGACGGGCCGAGGTTTTTCACCAAGTATATAGATATTTTAGTGATTTTAGGGTCTTCAGTTGGCCCGGGCCAAACCTGAAGTCAAGGTGGGACGGGCCGAAGTTTTTCATCAAGTATATAGAACTTCTAGGCCTGTAAGAATGGGCCGGGCCTAATTCAAACGGGCTGTTCCGGGCCAGGAGTTTAGGTTTTTAAAACGGGCTGGGCTAAGTTGTCGACGGGCCGAGCCGAGACCTAAAAAATTGATCTCTACTATGGATGCACGGTTCAAACTCTC
This sequence comes from Erpobdella octoculata, assembly GCA_963978895.1. NCBI lineage: Eukaryota > Metazoa > Annelida > Clitellata > Hirudinida > Erpobdellidae > Erpobdella > Erpobdella octoculata. Next base: position 12,695,940 of record OZ022240.1, on the reverse strand, counting down.
TAATTTCATGCGAGCGAAGCCGCTACGGGCACTGCTAGTATATATATATATATATATATATATATATATACTATTTATTTATATACTATTTATTTATTTATTTGTGTTTTAAGAAAAACCCTGACAGAGCCCGGGGTTTTTAGAGGTTTTTCTAATGCGTGTTTCTTTCGTTCTCGTTTCTTTCCCCGCTTACTCTCCCGCTCCCGGTAGCTTTCCCGTTCCTGCTTGCTCTCCCGTTCTCGGTTGCGTTCTCGCTTCCGGTCGCTTTCCCGCTCCCGGTTTATTTATAATAAAATAATATCTATATATATAATTATACAATAGCCTTGTCTTACTTTATGTTACTGCTAATACCTTTGTGCCCGTGCTTGTCGTTCTTTGTGTTGTTCACAAGTCGTACAACGCCGCTCTGTATAGTTACGTTTTTCACATATCGAGCGTTTAACGTGTTTTAGCTTGTCTTTCCTGTGTTTTAATTACTTATTTAGTTCCAAATTATTGGAAAAAAAATCATTGATTCTGTTGGGTCACTTTTCGTCGGACTTTATTTAATTTCAAAGTGAGTTTCGCTCTTTGTAGCCCAATTTATATGGTTGCTTTTTTCCTTCTGTTGTTTCAACTTAAAGTTCAATGTGTTTCATCCATTAATAGCCGTAATAAATTATTAAGTGAAAACTGATTCAGCCTAGCTCTTATTCAATGTCTCCGTCTAAACCTAAGTATTTCTGATTTTTAACTCTTACCTTTCAACATTTATAATATTTAATTTGTTGTTTAATATAAGGTTCTGAAGATGGATTTTTAGAGCTGAAACTGGCCAGTTAACCCTGATCGTTTTTTTATTGATCATCAATTTTAACCAATAAATTCTTCAATTATATGTGTCGTCGCTTCAAATGGATGGAAAGGGCTTTAAACACTTGTTAAGAAAGATGACCGACGTTAAGTGGTCAATTGTGTTCAATAGAGCCTGTTTGAAAGAATATATATATATATATATATATAAGACTCTACTAGGAATCGAACCCACGTGTCTACGGCAACACCGCCTCGCCTAAATGCAAGCGCCCTTACCAACTGAGCCACCGACCATCACCAAAAAAATGATGGCTAGAAGTCTCAGTCTTTCGGAGCTACTTAACATTAGACTACGACTATGATAGGCTCGGAACTCCTTACTTCGGCTCTACGTGTCTACGGCAACACCGCCTCGCCTAAATGCAAGCGCTCTTACCAAATGATGAACGTGGGTTCGATTCCTAGTAGAGTCTTATAAATATTTGCGTTACTTGTGGTGACAGTTAGTCATCCTATTTGTAGGTTCTTGAAACATTTCAATGCAGTGTTTCACTTCGCATATAATTACCTATCTGGCAGCAGTCTAGCTGTCGAGTCGAGCGGAAATTTATCCGTGACTAGCGGGGTACCCGGCCTTGCCCGGGGTTTTCTATCGTTTTTTTACTCCCGTTTCCTTCCCCGCTTACTCTCACGCTCCCGATCGCCTTTTCGCTCGCTTTCCCGCTTTCGCTCGCTTTCCCGCTACCTCTCGCTTTTCAGCTCCTGGTCACTTTTCCGCTCTCGATTGCTTTCTTGATCGCGCTTGCTCTCTTCTTTGTTGTCGCTTTCTCGTTCACTTTCCACACGATTCTGGTAGCCATCATGACCTCTAAAACTCAGAATTTCTGCTCCAAGAAATTTGGTTGAAACCGTAATAAAGACAACCGAATACTTTTACTTTGATATTGTTTTATTTTTTCTTGGTGTTCGGCTGCTAATTCATTGTTCTTAATGTTTTTTTTATTTGTCTTAAGACATATTGACAAAATCGTCGCATTTAAAAAAACTGTTTTAGACATGGAGCGGGTTACGCAACTCGTACTTCTAAAACAAACTATTATTTTTCAAGTTCTAATTTCCATATTTTAAATTTTTAATTTATTCTATTCGAAATGTGTTTAATTTTTTATTTCTTTATTTCTACTAAGCTTCTGCGTCCCGTTATTTTTTTGGAACGATACGATCCGATACGATTTCTGATATTTGCCCCGAATTAAACGATACGATACGAGACGCTTCGAACAATAACGATACGATATCGATACGATACGATACGATTTCGGGATCTCGACTGAAGCGGAAATTTTGCCTAGAGATAACATAGAATGATGAACTATACGCGACAGACAATATTAATAACTACATTAAAGAAAATCATTGAAAAAAAATATATAAATATTAAAAAATTTCAAAATTTATAAAAATTTACCAAATTTAATTTTTTTTTACAACTTGAAATAAGTTTCATTTGTTTAGTTTCGGTACATCTATTTGTCTAAATTTAGACTCTAAATAAAACGCTACCGCCGATAGAAAGTATTTATTTACTTTATTTAGTGACGCGGCATGATAATGATGACAAACACGAGAAAGTGCCTCTATGCAAGAATTAAAAAAGTGAAAAAACCCAGCGTGTTTATTTATAGGCGATGGCGAATGCGGTTAGCAATAGCAAGAAAGAAGCTGAGAAAGTTTCGAATTCCAGCTGCAGACGATACAGGCTACGGCTCTGTCGTGCACACTACAGGTGGCACACACATACTCACACACAACCAAGAATATCATCGAGATTATAAATATATATCTTAGATGAACTACTATTACGGTCAATTACGGATATCGAAACACTAAAATAATCATTCCAATTCTATGTAAAAAATTTGAAAAAAATAAGTTTGTCATATCGCTGTGGACAAATAGATCTTCATCGGGAACTACAGTAGCCTCGGGAGCAACTCTTAAATGTTCTAAAGTGCTATAATTGTTGTTTTTTTAGTTATTTACGCTGTAATTAGACTTTATTTATGTCTTAAACATCATTTACCTTAAAAGACGGTCATTTTTCATAGAAATGGGCCGATGACGCTATACTAGAACTTTACCGAAACTAGACGTAGGCTTGGCAATAGATTTTTTTTTAATTTTAAATGGTAGTTTTGTAAATAGATCGACAACCTTTCACGGTTTTATCAACAACGGGATTGCATTTGTTTATCTGAAATAAACAAAAAAAAACTGCATCACCATGCATTTTAATTATTGTGTTTTTGGAATTATTTTTAAAAAATAAAGAAGTTTTGTGTTTTTGTAAGACTCAACTTGCTAGTTTATTTCATCAGAACATTATTGGCTAAAGTTTAATATTTCACAGCGCCGTATATTTTTTTTTGATTGTAAATTCTAAAGTAGAACCAACACTACAATTACCGTTGAAAACCTGAAAATATATGAAAACCATCTGTCAAATGTACTGAGTTAAAATCTGAGAAATAGCCGAATTAGATAACCTTTTAAAACCTTTTGTTAATTAGGTTTGAGGCTTTCTAACGTATTATGGAGGATTACTGGTGGTTATCAATAAGGAGTCTTCAGTTGAAATCGAGGCCCACATCATAGCCAATATGACAAATGCTATCAGAAGAATCACTAGTGCTACCATAATTCCGACAGCTTTTTTTGAAGCGAACAGTTCTTTGCATGTCATGATTTTAATTTTGTTTGAACTTAATTAGAGTTGAGTTGATAATCTTAAAATTGAAATAAAATGTAATTTTGAACATCATACGTCATTTCAAATGTTATTTTAAATAAATCAACATGAGATAAACAAATACAAGGATAGAAACATTTAGCACAAAATTAGTTTTTGGTCACAAAATAATTATTGGTCTTAGAACATAAATTTGTAATGCAAGCTAGATATTTCATCTGCATAATTCAATTTTTTACTGGTGAAATATATTGTAACAGTAATGGATTGTCTAGTACAGGGGTCTCCAAACTTTTCGGCTGGAGGGCCGCATTAACTGCCAACAGCAGTTTGGGGGCCGACTACAAACTAGAGGTCAATATAAGAACTAATCAAAACATAACTGTTGTTTTTAATTATCTATTTATAATTTTAATATTATTTAATATCATTATAATATTTAATGTTGTGTAAAAATAAAGTTATTTCAACATTAATAAATAGTGAAACTATATCTTGCACACAATGTGGCTCAAAAAATGCACACTGACAAGAGATTATCACTAATTAAAATAGAGTTATACACATTTCCCAATTATATGACAGTACAAAACAATTGTAATCATGGAGAAAAGCGTAATGAATTATTTTCGTGTATTTTTCAAACATTTTTTATAAATTTTATACCAATAGAAAAGAAAACAAGTTACTAATTTTTTGATTGAAAAAAGAATCTATAAATTAAAAGAAATATCGAATTTTTTGGAAAATACGGTTGCTGTATTTGCCCGGCGGTTAGCCGTGGAAATAATCGGTAAAATTGCTACTGAGCCGGCAGTCTCGCCGTATGTCTATCTAAAATTAAACCCTAACCTTAACCATAACCCTAACCCTAACCCTAACCCTAACCCTAACCCTAACCCTAACCCTAACCCTAACCCTAACCCTACCCCTACCCCTACCCCTAACCTTATCCCTACCTCTAACCCTATCCCTACCCCTAACCGTTTAGAAAATATGTACATCTTTATCAATTGATCGAAGAATCAATTGTTTTGGCAAAACCGCCGGCTCAGTAGCAATTTTACCGCTTATTGCCCTGGCTACCGGAGCCTACTGCAGTGCCTTGGTAATAGTTATAACGGGAAAATACCGTAAGGCAGCGATAAAAGCTCGAATTGCAGGTTGACAACAAACTAAAAGTGAAGTAGAATATGAAATTTTATTTCATAAAAGTAAAAATTTAATTGTATGACTTGTTTAAGATAAATTAGGCAAATATAATATTTTAAAAAATTAATAAAAATCAAATTTTTTTAAATATAAAAAGTTTCCGCGGGCCGCATGAGAGGGCCTCGCGGGCCGCAGTTTGGAGACCCCTGGTCTAGTAGAAAGCAATAATCGTATTGAATTAATCCATTGAATAAAACGTTTTAACAAAACAACCAAGTAACTAATCAATTGTATACAACAACAACAACAACAACAACAATCAATCAATCAATCAATCAATCAATCAATCAATCAATCAATCAATCAATCAATCAATCAATCAATCAATCAATCAATCAATCAATCAATCAATCAATCAATCAATCAATCAATCAATCAATCAATCAATCAATCAATCAATCAATCAATCAATCAATCAATCAATCAATCAATCAATCAATCAATCAATCAATCAATCAATCAATCAATCAACCAGTCAGTCAGTCAGTCAGTCAATCGATCAGTCAGTCAGTCAGTCAGTCAGTCAATCGATCAATCAATCAATCAATCAATCAATCAATCAATCAATCAATCAATCAATCAATCAATCAATCAATCAATCAATCAATCAATCAATCAATCGATCAATCAATCAATCAATCAATCAATCAATCAATCAATCAATCAATCAGTCAGTCAGTCAGTCAGTCAATCGATCAATCAATCAATCAATCAATCAATCAATCGATCAATCGATCAATCGATCAATCGATCAATCAATCAATCAATCAATCAATCAATCAATCAATCAATCAATCAATCAATCAATCAATCGACCAATCGATCAATCGATCAATCGATCAATCGATCAATCAACCAATCAATCAATCAATCAATCAATCAATCAATCAATCAATCAATCAATCAATCAATCAATCAATCAATCAATCAATCAATCAATCAATCAATCAATCAATCAATCAATCAATCAATCAATCGACCAATCGATCAATCGATCAATCGATCAATCGATCAATCGATCAATCAATCAATCAATCAATCAATCAATCAATCAATCAATCAATCAATCAATCAATCAATCAATCAATCAATCAATCAATCAATCAATCAATCAATCAATCAATCAATCAATCAATCAATCAATCAATCAATCAATCAATCAATCAATCAATCAATCAATCAATCAATCAATCAATCAATCAATCAATCAATCAATCAATCAATCAATCAATCAATCAATCAATCAATCAATCAATCAATCAATCAATCAATCAATCAATCAATCAATCAATCAATCAATCAATCAATCAATCAATCAATCAATCAATCAATCAATCAATCAATCAATCAATCAATCAATCAATCAATCAATCAATCAATCAATCAATCAATCAATCAATCAATCAATCAATCAATCAATCAATCAATCAATCAATCAATCAATCAATCAATCAATCAATCAATCAATCAATCAATCAATCAATCAATCAATCAATCAATCAATCAATCAATCAATCAATCAATCGATCAATCTTTTTATCTGAGTCAACGAACTAAATTTTTGAATGTAAAACAACCGTAACGCTCAGTCTTGTATATTGTTTATTTCATATAAAATCAAAATTCATAAAGTTAACTCGATGTATGGATTAGTTGTTATCTAAAACACTTCATTGATATATTGTTATCAAGAATACAGCTATTCTGAAAGTTTCGAAGCTCTATGTAGATAAATATTATCGAGAATACAGCTATTCTGAAAGTTTCGAAGCTTTATATTACGCGAATTTGCGTTTACCTGTACCGGTTAACTTGATTAATTTGATTTTATTAATTTTAATTGATTCAATTTTTGACTTATGCATAAACATCCGTATTGGTTAATTATTTGGGACCTCTGGCGACTGATACATAAACAACTTGATTAATTTGATTTCATTAATTTTAATTGATTTAAAGCCTAATTCATGTCAGATTTATTCAATTCATGTATTGTATACAAAATAAAGCTTTCCTGAAAGTTTTAGAGTTCTAGGTAGTCAAAAAGTGGGTGAATTTTTGTTTCTAAGATTTGATCACCAAAGACAAACAAACAAACAAACAGAAGGAAAGGACGAGTGAAGTTAAATAAAAGCATTTAAAAAAAGAAGAATGCCAGGTTTCAGTTCATCAAAGACCCTTCAAATACGGAAAAAAAATTACTGGACCCATCCAAGTCAGGAACGCTTTAATCTGACAAAGCAACGCTCGATAAACAATTTCGGTCCGCATTCTGTGATCCACTTGGAGATCAGTAGTTAGAAGAAAGAGCTGATCTTCCAGAAATCCCACTTTCAAGCTTTCCTTTCAGAGAAGGCGTGATTTCGTTACTTGAAGTTTCTCAATATCTTCACAGAACAAGACAAAAATCTGCTTCTGAACAAAATGGGGTGCTATATCTTATTTATAAAAATGACCAGAAATATTGAGATATGAAGAAAATTGATGCCGCCCCACTCCAAACCAGGTTCAAATTCATGGTTGTTCTGCAAAAAGAATTATTGCTTCATTTGATGTTGAAAGTCCTTTTACATTTCGTATTATCTGTGAACATGTTTATCGCCATGGTTCGTTGTCACCACTTCCTTTTCCTGAGGATTTTTAGTTGACATTCTTCGCATCTGTACTCTTGATTCTCTTTTTAGATACCCAGGTGGTGGTCTATATCTGCAGATAGATGGCGTTGCCATGGGTTCACCCTTCGTTCTTTTAGGGGACATCCATTTATTATGTCAACAAAATAGGGGGAAGAGGGGGTTTGAAGAAGTTTGACAATTGTTGACATGGGGAGGAGGGGAGATCAAGATAAATTGACGTCAAAAAGTTATTTTTTACAAGAGTTAATAAATCAAAAAATAGGAAAGTAATAAATGCATTGTATGCCAGTCAGTCAATTAGAATCTACCTATCCCCAAAAACATTCAAAATACGGCACAGTTTACGATAATCGTAAACTGTGTCGTATTTTGATTTCTAATCAAAACTTAACTGTATATATATATGTATATATATATATAAATGAATGTTTGTATATATGTATGTATGTATGTCCATTATGCATTGCTACACCATTCATCCGATCGTAATGAAATTTTCACACAACCTTGAGAGTCAAGGGGAATCAAATATAGTGAAAAAAAATTGAAATCCGTCGCAAAATGAACGGAGCGGAGCGGGTGAGTAAGCGGGAACTATATACATATATATATATATATATATATATATATATATATATATATATATATATATATATATATATATATATATATATATATATATATATATATATATATATATATATAAAAATATATATATATATATAAATATATATATATATATATATATATATACACATACATATGTATGCCACTGGTGGAATCAAACATTGCAATAAACATGCTTCGTCGTTTTTTTCAAAATTGCAATTAATTCGGAAGCGTATTAGTAATATATTTTGAATAATACTAATAATATTAAATTAAAAATTATTAATATTAATAATATTAACAATTCTCGTTTTATTTTCAAAGTTTATTGCGACTCTCTGAAACGATCTTGCCAGGAACCGATTGCATCGGCGAACTTCAGCAGAAATACTTGTAAAAAACATTCAGACCTCAGTCGGTATGAATTAGGCTGAAAAATCATCAGCAGCATCAACGACGTCGAAGTAAAGAACAATCGCTATATTTGAAACGAGGTCACGAATACAGGTTCTAGGTCTTAAACAAATTATCTTCATTAATTAGATCCAGCATATCTAACTGTTATTTAATCTCTAATTATATTATTCGATCCTGTCTGAAAAAAGCAAGTTGAATAAGAATGTTTAAAAGAAATAACCTAAAGTACTATTTCTTCCCAACCAACCAATTCTGCTAACAAATTCACCAAATAATTGTCAAAATATATCGAAAAAAGTAAATAAATTAAAAGAAAAGTTAATAAAACAAAATAAAAGAAGAAAATTAATATTACAACAATCTTTATTTAAAAGAAAATTTTAGAAAGAATATTTGGAAAATAAAAGAATAATTCCTGACGCTTAAAATAAATTCGACCAATCACAAAGCCCGAAACAACTGTCTCGTCCAATCAATTTCCTCCTTTCAAACAAGTCAACCAATCAGAGAACTCGACGTGTAATAAGACCATCGTCTTGCTCAACTCGCCATCTTGGTTGCCATTTTGATTAAGCGTTCGCTCTGCAATTTAAATATCTCAAAATTTTTGTTTTTGATTTCATTTATTGTAATAATAAATATAGCATTTAAAAATAATTAAATCATTTTATTTGAATTAATTATACTTTGTCATATTAAGTTGTTGTTGTTGCGATAGCACAAGTGCTTTTTCTTTTGCTAATCCTATTACAATTCTTAGTTGATAAGGCGTGTAAGTGATATTTAGTCTCATTTTAACCAAGGTATTTCAAGTGCCCACTGAATGTTTTAATATTACAGTCGTAGAAGCTGATACTAAAAGAATAAAAAAGATTTTAACCTTAGCGGATGATGAAGCTAATACGAAAACTGCATCTATTAATGATATACCTCAGAGGAGTGAACAAAGTTCAGTAGCAACACTTGACGATCTCTTGAAAGAGGTAGACGTTGTAGAAAAAATGGGTTCAAAAAGGTCTATATTGTCATTATTTAAATTAGTTAATATGGCGGTTGAAATTATAACAAACCAAGACGAAAAAATTTGTGTTTTACAAACAAAACTAGCCCTACAAGAAAACCAAATTGCTGTTGTACAAGAAAAGCTGGATGGTCCTAATATCTCTCACAAAACCTAAAGGTTTATCTGTTATTGGAAGGTCGGTGCTTAAAATATTAAAGTTAGAGAATAAAAAGAGCAACATAATTATCAGAGATGTAAAGAAATCCAAAAAACGTGACTAAAAAGAAAGAAAAGAAGAAGATATGGCTGCCATTTTAAAGATCTTAGAAATTAGGGACACCGGAATAAATATTGACGAAATCAAACCAATGATTGAATACTCTACAAGACTTGGGAAAAGTAATTCCGAATTTGATCACAGACCAATTCTGGTCAAACTCAAAGACAAATCACTAAGGGAAAAACTGCTGGAAGCAAAAGGTAACACCAAGCAAAGGGAGTTTAATATTATGAATGGAACAAAGTATAGGGTAGAACCAGACTTAAAGAGTGAGCAGAGACAATTTTACAAACAAATGTGGGTTGAGGCCGGCTTAAAAACATCTCAGGGAAACGGGAAATGGTTTGTCTATGGCCCCATGAACAACCCACATCTAAAACAATAGAAAGAAGTAGAAACTATAACGTCTCAAATCAACTAACAACTTCAAATAACAAAAACATTTTTAATTGTGTTGATGCTGATATAATCTGTTTACAGGAAACAAATATTTTAAATTATGACATAAAAAAACCTTTTTATATATTGCCACTTCTCTCGAATCCACTACAACAACCAGCGCCAACAGAAGTGGAACTGGGTCTTCCAAGTAAAAGATCCCGTCCTGCCATGCCAAAACGTCCCACACAGCCACAACAAAACATTGGTAGTCTTTCACAAGACAAAATTGATTTATTAAGATCCACAACAACTCTTTGTTTCTGGGCAAATAACCCTTGTTCACTGAATAGTCAAAAAAATACAAACTCACGGCCAGACTAACAGCACTATCAAAGAAAAACCAACCAGACGTTATGTTTTTCACTGAGACATGGTTTAATGAAAGGTCGGACACAGTCGTGAATGGATACCAATTGCATAGAGCGGACAGAAATAGCAAAGGTGGTGGAGTCGCTATCTATGTCAAGAACGAAATAGTTTCATTTAACGTTTTTTACCAGAGCTTAATTCGAAAAATATTGAACAATTGTGGATAACAATTCGTTACGATAAGGAATTGATCTTACTTGGCTGCATCTACCGCCCACATGATTATGACGATGAATATTTAACCAATACCATTGAGGCTATGAAAATTGCAAAACATTCACTAATTGGACTCAATTGTGCAACGATGTTGCTTTATGGTGATTTTAACTTCAGTCATACATGGTCATGTGATAGACGAGCGCCCAGGCGATATCAGATTTTAGTCATGTCTCGAAGAAAACGATCTAACACAAGTAGTAACATTTTGTACTTACCGACATTCACGAGATGTTGCACCAAAAAGCACACTTGATCTTATTATCACCAACAAACCAGACCAATTCATGGAGCTTACAAAAGGCGATTCACTAGGCTATACGCCAATGGGTCAATCATATTGTTTAATAATGGGAACAATAAGTGTAGCTGGCTGCCCAACAATCGAAATGCACAACAAACCCCGATGTATATGGAGTAGAACTAACTTTACTGCTTTTCACACTTTATCAGCTCACAAGACTCGATAGCCCTCTTTTTACATCGCACAGTTAACGAGTGCTACACCACTGTCAGTGCTGGACCCCCCCCTATTTTTTATTTTATTTTATTTTATTCCTAGTATATTATTACTGCAATAATTCAAATAATTTAAAATAGATTGTATAAATAATTTATGTCTAAAATATTTGGAATTCAAGAAATAATTCCACGTCGAATCCTTTCTGTTAACGAGCCAATCAGAGCGCGTGTTGTTTCCCGCAATTAATAGGGGTGTATATTTTTTAATATATTGAGAAATCTACCGATTAATTAATTAAATAAATCTCGTGGATTATAGTTTATATATATGTTTATAAGTAGTGAAAATATTATGTCTTCGCGATCGAGATTTAAGGAACTAATAATATGTTTAGTGCTTGTTTATATCGGATTATCGATTGTTCTGATTTCGTGGTTTTTTTCCTATATAAGGTAGGGACAATACCTCTTCCGCCTCTTGCTCTCTCGCTAGACTCTCTTGCTGTTCGTGTTTGTGTGCGAGGCTACGTTTGCTTTTTTTTTTAGGAGGGAAAGTCCTACGTGACTGTTTCCACGCGGTTTTCTCTAATCGCTAAGTTAAACTCGTTCCTGCTTGCTTTTTAACAGTTAATAAAAATTACTTCTCAAACTTCTTCAAATAAAGTGTAAAAGTTACGGCACGTTACTGACATTACTGGTGGCAGCGGTGGGATCTTGAGAAAGAAGATCTTGAGAAAGAAGATCTTGATTGGAAAGAAGATTTTGAAGAAGAAGAAGAAGCCGACGAGTCATTCGACCAGTTCAGGGAAAGAATTCGACCGGTTCCGGAGAAAAATTCGACCAGTTCAGGGGAAGAAGTCGACGAGTCATTCGACCAGTTCAGGGGAAGAAGTCGACGAGTCATTCGACCAGTTCAGAAGGAGAAGAGATCGACCAGTTCAGGAGGAGCATCGACCTTGTCTGACGGAGAAGAATCAAGATAAGTTTATCTGATTCATTTCGCGGTTGCCCTTAGGTAGTGTGTAATTTCGAGTGTGGGTTTGTGTTGAAGTACGGTGTGCAGTTGTGTAATTTCGGGCGTAGATTTCGTGTGGCAGTAGATTGTTGTCATATCTGAGACAGGTACAAATACCCCTGTACCCGAATCGCCTGAGCAACGAGCAGAAGATATTGCTCAAGTAATGTTAAGAGTAAACCCTAGAGATAGACGGAAAACCATGTTTAGTGGAGAAGAATCCCAGAGTCCTAGAGTGTTACAGGATAACCCAGATGAAGAGGGAGCGGGCGGTTATTTTATGGCAGAACAGGGTAGAGTGGTAATAGATAATATAGAAGTAGTGAAATTACAACTCCTAGATAAAGAGAAAGAGAGGGAATCGGCTGAACGAATGCAGAGAATAAGATTAGAAGAGAGAAGAGAAGAGAGGGAAGCAGAAGAGCGAAGATAACGAATGAGATTAGAAGAAAGAAGAGAAGAGAGGGAAGCAGAGGATCGGAGAGAACAATTAAAATTTGAGAGAGAAGAAGTTAGAAATGAAAGGGAAAGAGAATTAACTAGATATAGTATAGAGACCGCACATCAACCTGATCTAACAAATAAAACGATAAAACTAGTTAAAATAATAGGAGATCTAATAGGACCTTTTCCATCTGATCCATTGACTATCCCTAGTTTTTTTGAATTTTTAGAGAAACAATTTATTTCGTATGAAGTGGAAGATAAGTTAAAATCTAAAATTTTATTAGCTAAATTAAGCGAGAGGGGCAGAAGTCTCATTAATCATTTACCATCATATCAACTCGAAGACTATTATGAACTTAAGAGAATTTTATTATTGGGATATAGAATAAGTCCTTTAATATTAGGACAACGCTTTCTGTCGATGATGAAGACTCATAACAAAACTTATATAGAATTTGCATCACATTTACGCACTGCTCTGACATATTATATACAAAGCAGAGAAGTAAATTCTTTTGAAACTTTAATAGATTTACTCTGTGCTGATAGATTAAAAGAGGTAATGCCACGAGGTTGTCTTGATCACCTGTCCACTCTAGAAAAAGATAGTTGGTTAGGCAGCGAACAACTCGCAGAGGCGGCAGATAATTATATGGCAGTACGTGATAATGATTGTCATATCATTCAGTATCCTTGTCCAAGACTTAACGATGTAAGGAGTCATGCACCTCCGAGTAGACCAATTAATAATCCTAACATTAATTTTAAACCAAGATTTAACCATCCTCTTCCATCTCAACAGCGTTTTAATAGTCAACCAATGACGGTTAGGAATTATAATAAAGATAATAATAAAGGATCACTCGTTTGTTATAGTTGTCAGAAAGTAGGTCACATTGCTAGAGATTGTCTCAACCAGAAAAATATTAAAATTAATTGTTGTCATGTATTAAATCAAGGTGATTCTCTTATAAATAAAAATATTAGGATAGGATTGAATGAATCTCCTATCATCGAAACTGAACGATTCTATAAACGACCTTTTAGAGAGGTTATGATTAATCAATCAACAACCCAGTTAGCTTTAATTGATAGTGGAGCTGAAACTAATTGCATTAGGAAAGACTTAGTAGACGCTTTAGGAGTTCGTCCAACTACAAAGGTTGAATTAGTCGATGTGCATGGTTCACACAAAACAGTTGAGTGTGTTGAGCTTTTGTTGCAACCAGTGCAGAAATCCCATAATACCATGAACATTGCTCTTAAATTTAAAGTTTTCTTTTCCGTGGTACCTAATTTGAGTGAAGCCATCATTATTCACCCTGGTGTTAATGAGAGACTTGAAGCCGAGACTTTGTACGAGGTTGTGGTTCCTCAAGAGAATGCTGAATTAATAAATTCTTTGCCTACAAAATTGTCAGAAGATGAAATGTTAGTGTCATGGTCATCTGATTTTGCCAACGACGATGAGGTGGATGTTACAACGGTTCCAACGGTACAGATTAACGAGGTAGCCGTTGAGGTTGTAGTTAATCCTGACAAAGAAATCTCAGATATTCCTAGTAGTAACGAAGAGACTATTGTAGGAGTTCCTGTTATAAATGATAATAGAGTAGATTTTCCTACCACTTCCTTTGGTAGAGAACAAAGAAATTGCACTTCTTTAAAACCATTTTGGGAATTTGCACTTTGAAAGAAAAAGGGATTCTTTATCGAAGGAAACATGTTATTTCATAGGGAAGCTTTATGGGGACTTAAGTTAAAACAATTATGTTAACCTAATGATCGCATTCCCATTATCTTACAATTAGGTCATGAAGCTCCGTGTGCAGGTCATATGGCAACTAAGTCATCCTTACAGCGCATACGCATGAATTTTTGGTTCCCAGAGATGGAGACCAAAGTTAGAGAATTTTGCGAGTCCTGCAAAATATGTCAATTAAGGGCGCCTATAAAGGTGAAGGATCGTATCCCGATTCAACCAATACCCAGAGGAGATGAATTTCCTTTTAGTCATCTCGTAATGGATTGCATAGGTCCATTGTTTCCATTGAATCCCCCACCCAAGTTCAATTATGCACTAGTCGTAGTTGATCTTTTTTCAAGATGGCCGATGGCTTTTCCTTTACACTCATTGACAGCACGAAGCGTCTGTGATTGCCTTCTAGAGATTTTTATGACTTTTTCAATTCCACGAGTTATTAGCTCTGACTGTGGAAGTAATTTCACGAGTTCTTTGACTAAAGAATTCTTAAAATATTTAGGGTGTAGTCCACGTTTCAATACTCCGGGACATCCCGAAGCAGCTGGTATTGTAGAGCGTTGTAATCAAAGTATTAGGACCATGATTTATAAGTTGTCACAGGATCATCCTAAACGTTGGTTTAAATTGTTGCCTTTTATTTTGTGGAGTCTTCGCGAGAAGCCGTCTTCCACAACGCATGTTAGTCCTTATACATTAATTTATGGAACTGCTCCAAGAGGACCATTATCTATTTTAAAAGATTCATGGGTAAATGAGGGAGAAGTATCTTTTAGGTTAGGAAAAAATCCGACTCAATATTTAAGTGATCTCTGTAAAGCTCTACAAGAAGCACGCGAATATGCAGATCTTGCTGGTAGTAACGAACAAAATCGTTATGCTAAATATTATAACTTAAGAAGTACTGATCGTAAATTTCAATTAGGTGATCCCGTTATTATATTAGCACCTGATAAAAATAAATCTAAAATGTTGAACCGATGGCAAGGGCCGGGAACAATTGTTCGAGTAAAATCACCTTACTCTTTCATAGTTGAAATAGATGGTAATCATTATCATCTGCATGCCAACAAAATACGTAAATATCATGAACGAATCTAAAAAGCTTTGGTAAGTAGTTGTTCGATCATTTACGACGAAGACATAGACTTTGGAAAAGTTGAAGTCTTAGATAAGTCCAATATCGAAATTGCCTTACACAGTACTAAAATAGAGAAAAGTATTGTAGATCATTTAAGTGAACTACAACAGAGCCAGTTAACAAATATTTTAGATAACTTTGCAAAAGTATTCTCAGAAAAAATAGGTCTTTGTTCTGACGTGTGTCATGAAATTAAAATTTCGCCTGATTTTATCCTAAAGAAATTGAAAGCATACAGAACCCCCAAACTTATTAAGAAAGCTGTTTCAAACCAGATTCAAGAAATGTTACAACAAAATATTATTATGCCTTCACAAAGTCCCATGGTTAGTCCGATGGTATGTGTGTTGAAGGGTCCCAAGGGTCAAGATGGTGTTCGCTTGGCTGTAGATTATCGACATGTAAACCGTTTTACAAAAAGTGATTGTTTTCCGATACCAGATATTTCTGATGTTTTGCAGAACGTAGGGAGAGCAAAATATATTAGTTGTTTTGATGCCAAAAGTGGGTATTGGCAAATCCCGATGAAACCAGAGTCAAGATGGTTGACAGCGTTTGCCTGTGAAGAAGGTGTGTTTGAATTTTTAAGGATGCCCTTCGGATTGAAGTCGGCAGGCAATACTTTTATGCGTGTCATTTCTGAATTGCTTAGACCAATTCGCTCATTTACTGAACCTTTTATTGATGATTTTGCTATTTACTCATCCACTTGGGATGAACACCTAGAACATTCAACAAAATTCTTGAGCTTAATCCAAAAACATGGTTTGACGCTCAATTTAAAAAAAATGTCGTTTTGCTCAAAGTCAAATAACATTCCTTGGTCATGTTATCGGCTCAGGTCATATAGCCCCTGATCCTGTCAAGATTGCTACAGTTAAAGATATTAAACCCCCGACAAATAAGAGGTTTCTTCAGCTATTTTAGAAATTATATTCCACATTTAGCAGAAACGGCTTATGCCCTTACAGAATTAAAAAAAAAAATATGCCAACTAAAATTGATTGGAAAGAGAACCATCAAATAGGTTTAGATAGACTTATCTTAGATTTATCTAATTACATTAACCTAAATACAATAGATTATTCTCAACCGTTTGGTTTGTCTACGGATGCTAGTTTGATAGCAGTAGGTTGTTGTCTATTCCAATGGGATATGAATAAGCATGAAGTTCCTATAGCTTTTGCTAGCAAAAAGCTCACTTCCACGCAGAGTAGATGGTCCACAATTGAACGTGAAGCTTTTGCGGTTGTATGGGCACTAAATAAATTTCGACAGTGGGTTCTGTTTTCAAGAGTGATTGTTTTTTCAGATCACAATCCACTTACGTATTTAACCGAAGCTGCTCCTAAGAGTGAAAACTCAATAGATGGGCACTAGCTTTGCAAGAGTATGACTTGGTATTTCAATATAGGAGAGGACGCGATAACTCTGTCGCAGATTTTATGTCCCGAATTTAAATTCCGTATGTAGTTTCATCCTTATTTCTTTAAGTTTAGGTGGTGTAAGTTAAGTCTTTTATGTTGTGAATTCATCCGATTTGCCTGTTATTTTTAGTTTGAAGTATTCTTTGATTGGAGTGAGTGATATTTTCCTTTTGTTGATTGGTATAGCTGTAATGGGCAATCGCGGATGATTCGGATAAATTTGTTTTAGTCAATTCATCCAGGTAATCCAAAAGAAGAAATTTTCCTCGTCAGTTCTCAGTTGTGGGAAGGATACTGAATCCGCTGTGAACGTTGTGTGGTGCCTTTCAAGGACAAGCTTAAGGAAGGAAGAAGATTAGGAGATGCCAAACATTTACATAATATTTGCGATGTTAATGTTCTGTGAAAACACTTTGCTTATGAACGTAGCTTTTTATTGTGTAGCCCCGTTGGCTAGTTCGTGATGTATATTCTTATGTGTAGCCCCATTGGCTAGTTCGTGATATATACTCTTATAACCGTCTTTTCGGGTGGGAGGTGTGTCAGTGCTGGACCCCCTCTCTTTTTTATTTTATTTTATTTTATTCCTAGTATATTATTACTGCAATAATTCAAATAATTTAAAATAGATTGTATAAATAATTTATGTCTAAAATATTTGGAATTCAAGAAATAATTCCACGTCGAATCCTTTGTGTTAACGAGCCAATCAGAGCGCGTGTTGTTTCCCGCAATTAATAGGGGTGTATATTTTTTAATATATTGAGAAATCTACCGATTAATTAATTAAATAAATCTCGTGGATTATAGTTTATATATATGTTTATAAGTAGTGAAAATATTATGTCTTCGCGATTGAGATTTAAGGAACTAATAATATGTTTAGTGCTTGTTTATATCGGGTTATCGATTGTTCTGATTTCGTGGTTTTTTTTCCTATATAAGGTAGATTTTGCGGAAGCTTTTGACAAAGTCGTAGTCTCCATCTTTGGAAAACATTATACCAGGCCTACATTCGACCACACCTCGAATATGCAGTTCAAGTTTGGTCTCCTCATCTAAGCCAGGACATTGATACTCTCAAAAAGGTCCAGCACAGAGTTATAAAAATAATTACAACAATCAAACATTTACCATACTTAGAAAGACTACAAAAGCTTGGAATTACCACGCTTGAAGAACGTAGGGTTAGAGGCGATTTTATCCAACAATTCAAAATACTGATGAAGTGGATTTTTTTTATTGCAAAAACATCCCACATGGCAAACTAACAGATCCTATTGTTTGAGAGGTCACAACTGCCTTCTTTTACCACAAAGAATCAAAGGATGTGAAGAGCGAAAACACTTTTTCACAAATCGAGTAGCTCTCAGCTGGAATTCCTTGACGCTGGAAGCAGTGGTGAATGCCTTCAAAGATCAACTCGCTCTACTTTGATTGCAGTATGACTCGTCAGCACAGAGGGGCCTGACGCAGCACCTCTTCATCAATCATACATGCTATTATAATGACTATTTATTTCTTATTGTTTTTTTTGTTCTGTCTTTTTTGTGATTTTGAATGTATGTATTGATAACTGGATAAACAAACTCAAACTCATGTACATACATAAATGCGCGAAAACAGGAACGGGAAGCCAACTGAGAGCGAAAGATGAAGCGGGAAAGGGAAAGCGACCAAGAACGGGAAAGCAACCGGGAGCGGGAAAGCGACCGGGAGCTGGAAAACGACCGATAGCGGGAAAGCGACCGGGAGCGGGAAAGCGACCGGGAGCGGGAAAGCGACCGGGAGCGGAAAAGCGACCGGGAACGCGACGGGAACGGGAAAGCGGAAAAGGAAACGGAAGCGAGAGAGACAAACATTAGAAAAACCTCTAAAAACCCCGGGCAACGCCGGGCGCCCCCGCTAGTATTAAATAAATAAAACTGATTGATCTAAAATTGTAAGGTAAAACCGTAAGATCCCACACGTTTAAACTAATGTATTAGTCTTTGAAGTTTGACAAAATGCTACCTCGATCAGCAAAGGCATTCAAAATTCCTCCATATTATCTATACTAGAGATGCACTGATAGTACCGGTATCGGCAGTATCGGTCTTCTTCCAGGAATCGGTATCGGCCTGGTAAAGTTTTGAGGGTCATTGGCCGATACCGATACTTTTGACTATTTACTTATTTCTAAGATTTTAAGTAAAAATCTTTATTTACAAACAAAGAAACTGAATTGATAATGTTCAATAAATTAAATAAATAATGTTCAATAAATTAAATTAGACATGCGCAGAATGCTTGTATTGCGCAAAATTATTTAATGTTGCGTAATATTGGTTATTGATTGCGTAATATTGGTTATTGATTGCTTAATATTGGTTATTGATTGCGTAATATTGGTTATTGATTGCGTAATAGCAAGGTATATAAGCGTGAATGGTTTGATAGAAATAGTAAAACTCCGCCTCGCTAATTGCGAGCCAGTCCCAAGCCTGGAAAAAGAGGAGGGAAAAAGTAAAAAGGATAAAATTCTGGTCCACGACAGGAAGTACTTAAGTGCTTCTACATACAGCCATTAGAGTCTTAAACACCTGATGTAAAGGACTATAAACTATTGTAAAAAGGATAGAAATAGTAAATTAATTAATAGCTTTATCCTAAAATGAAAAACGTAGAAAGATAAAAAAATAAATGTCAACACC
Organism: Erpobdella octoculata; assembly: GCA_963978895.1. NCBI lineage: Eukaryota > Metazoa > Annelida > Clitellata > Hirudinida > Erpobdellidae > Erpobdella > Erpobdella octoculata. The sequence continues at coordinate 12,676,263 of OZ022240.1, read as the reverse complement.
CCCAAGAGAAACAGGTTCTTTCCAGATACGAGTGAAACCCAGATGTTCCTGCACCATAATTTAAGAATATTTAACTTTAAATATTAACTATAAAGTAACTATTATTTGAATTCTATTGAAATATTTCAATAAAATATTATCACGATATTGTGATTTTTTTTTACATAAACTGTAATAGTATATATATATATACTAAATATATATATATATATATATATATATATATATATATATATATATATATATATATATATATATATATATATATATATATAACTCTCTTGATAGAAAACCATATGATTTTCTACTGGGGTCCAGTACTATCCATTTTGGAGGGTTGCAATAACGTTTAGGTCTTGCATCCGGTTCTATTCTTGTTGGAATGTGTGTCAACTCCTCCGGATTAGCTTCATTATCCATATGGCTCGGAACATGGTCTCCTTGTCTATTCTCTTTATCCTCATTCTTCGTAACCCGAGGGGTTGCGTTTATGTCTGGTTTCGACATATCTTCCTCTCCTGGGAACACAATTCTTACTGGGGCTTTCTCTCCATTACTTTTATCTTGAAGAGGTACTGGCATGTCGAATGTCTCAAACATTTTTTTAAGTGCCCAATCTAAATTCCTTGGTCTTAATTGATTTGTATGTGTTTTTGAAATCCTTCTGTCGATCTCAACTTTGTAAACCGTTTTTCCAATTCTTTTTAAAATCTTTCCTGGTATCCATCTGGGATGGTTTGGATTTTTATAATCTCTAGCGTACACCGCATCTTGTTCTTTAAAACTCTCGGTCTCGCCCTATTCCTTTTGTCAAACTGTCTCTTCATGCAAGATTTTTTTCTGAATACTTTTCGTCTTTTTAGTACTTAGTTGTAAGTCTTATAGTGGTGTTCTAATTTGTCTCCCCAAAAAATTTTCTGCTGGAGATTTTTGATGTGGACTAGATGGGCATGGTGTAGATCTATAACATAATAAAAACTTTTGCACCAATTCCTCGGTAATTTCTTCACCTTTTAGCTTTTGTATGGTTCTTTTGAAAGTATCAACAAATTTTTCTGCTTGACCATTACTTTGTGGATGAAAGGGAGGTATTCGGATATGACTGATAAATTTTGACTGACAAAATCTTTCAAATTCCATAGAAGTAAATTGTGTTACGTTATCTGATACCAATGTCTTGGGAAATCCATACCGAGCAAACATTCTGTTCAGCTCGCGAATTGTCTGGCCATTTTGAATATGCGTCCACAACAACCAGAAACATTGAATTCTCTATTGGTCCCGCAAAATCAATGTGAATTCTCTTCCAGGCCTGTGATGGTTCATGCCATGGTGACAACGTGTTTTTTATAAGCATTTTAGCTGCTTTTTGACAAGCAACACAGGTTTTCACCATACTTTCAATATCTCTATCGATTCCATGCCAATACACCGACGGTCTGGCCAGCATTTTCATTCTCGTAATTCCTGGATGACCTTGATGTAGCATCCTCAATATACGCTGTTGCAGTTTTTTTGGAATTACTGCTCTTACACCCATAAATAGAATGCCATCATGTAAAGTCAAATCAGTTACTTTACTTTGGAATGCATTCCAGTTTGATCCAGGTTTAACTTTTGGCCAAAATCCCTTTTTAATGATCTCACTTAACTCTCTGAGTTCAGAGTCTTCTTCTGTCATAATTTAAATATCTTTCTTACTAACAGGTAATTGTCTCATCGTATGCTCTTGTATCATTGTGATGTCTTCGTTTACACCTGCTAGTATCAAATCCTCATTTCCTGTTGTTTTTTTGAAATCAATGAGTCTTGATAAGGCATCAGCTTGACCAGCACTTGCTGTTCGTCGATATTCAATCTCAAAATCATAAACTAAGAGTATCAGTTCCCATCTCTACAGTCTGTTTGCAGCGTGTGCAGATATTCCTTTCTTTGAACCAAATACTGACAAGAGAGGCAGATCTATGGAATTTTCTTACTGCAAAAACTAGGGCTAAAGCTTTTTTTTTCTATTTGGCCGTAATTCTTTTCTGCTTGGGTCAGCGCACGGCCTGCATGAGCGACTGCCTTATCTGTTCCATCAAGAAATCGGTGTGAAATTACTGCTCCAATTCCGTATTCACATGCATCAGCAGCTATTACGATGTCTCTTTTAGAATCATAATGCGTCAGCAATAAATTTGATTGTAACACCTTCTTAAGACTTGTGAAAGATTCCTGGTGTACGCAGAACCATTCAAACTTCTCATTTTTTTCCAAGTCATCTAGTGGGCCTCTCATTTGTCTCATCTTTCGTACAAAAACAGAATAGCAACTAACCATACCCAAAAACGATTTTAACTGTTTTCTGTCTTTTGGTGAGAGCATTTCTACAATTGCTGTTATTTTTTCTGGGTCTGGTTTTCGGCCTTCTTTGCTGATAATATGACCTAAAAATTTAATCTCTTTTTTGGCAAAAGAGCACTTGTCCATCTTGACTCTAAATCCAAAATCTGAAATCCGTTTGAATAGTTCAAAAACATTCATATTGTGTTCTTCCAATGTTGTGCCGGTCACAATAACATTGTCCAGGTAAGCCGCACAACCTTTTAACCCTGAAGTTAAATTATCCATTGTTTCCTGGAAAATACCTGGTGCACTTTTTACTCCAAAGGGAAGTCTCTGGTACTGATATAGACCTTTAGGAGTGTTGATCGTAACGAGCTCTTTTGACGAGTCGTCCATTTCCAACTGTAGATATGCATCAGCAAAATCTACTTGAGTAAACCAAGCTCCATGGTTTAATTTAAAAATTTTTTTATCCGGTGTTGGAAGTGGATGTTGGTGCATCTCAAGCGTGTCGTTAAGGCCTGTTTTAAAATCAGCACAGATGCGCACCGTTCCGCTTTTCTTTGGAACAACCACAATTGGTGCCGCCCAGTGACTGTATTCAACTCTTTTAAGAACTCCTTCATTGACTAGTCTTTCAAGTTCGCTAATGGTTATTTCTTCGTAAGCAAAAGGTATTTTTCGTGGTCTGCAAAATTTTGCTGAGACTCTGACTTAAGGAGCAATCTTGCCTTCTTTTTACTGCAATGGCCCAATTCTTCTTTGAAAACATTTGGAAACTCTGTTTGTAACCGAACAGCTAAACTGTTTTCTTCCTGCAAAGGCTTTTCTGCAACAGAACAACAGATTGCATCAAACGCTTTTATCATTGGTGGAAGTTGATTCATCCATTCAATTCCCAGAAGTTGTGTTGTATTTTTGGCCACAAAACAGCGTCCATTGCCTGTGAATCCTGCGCACGAAAATTTGGTTTGAAATTCACCTAGTACTTGAATTTCAGTACCGTTTGCAGCACCAATTTTTGTTGTTGCCTTATCTAGCTTTGGTGAACCAATCTTTACCCAAGTTTTTGTACTGATGATTGTGACATCGGCTCCGGAGTCCAGTTGCATCCTAATTTCGACATCACCAAATTTCACCGTGTATCTTCTATTGGCTGCTATAATTGTTCGCTTGCTGGTAATTGTCTTGACTTGCCGTATTTTGTGTCGTCTATACGACAGACTTGGACTCCTCCTTAAGTTTGAACTTCTCTTTTTACTGAAAAGTCTTTTGGTACTTTAATCATCAGTTCTGCAGTTCGCATCAAAATGTCCCAGTTTTCCAAAGCAAAAACAAACATTTTTGTTTACGGGTGAACCCCGGATTTCTTGGCTAAAAGATTTTTTAGGTGATCTTTCTGAATAGTGATTAACCTTATTAACTAAGGTTTCTGAAATCATCATTTGTTCTGTATGTAACAGTTTTATCCTTTCACATTCTTCAATAAGCTCTTCTAGTGAGCACTCTTGTTCTACCCTGAGCAGTAATTTGTGCTTAATGTTTAAATATTTCGGATCCTTCAATACCCATATAAAATGTAAGCACATACTGGCTTTTTTTGTGAAATTTTCCATTTGCGCTTCGTTGCCCAGCCTGCTCACCCTTGTGCCGAATGCCCTGAAAGTCTCTGAGTCCCTTATTTGGACGTTTTCAAAATTAAACCATCTTTGATGAATGCTTTTTTTTATTACCAAACAGTTTTTCTAGCCAATCTTTTGTCTCCTCATTGCTTAGACTCTTGAATGTTCTCGGCAATATACTTTCTGAATCGCACAATGATTCGCCTCCGACTGACTGAACAGCTTCTTCAAATCGCCCAATCCAATCAGTGAATGTAAGGCCTTGATCTGGATCGTAAAAAAATTGCTCAAATTGTTTGTAGAGGTCTGGTCTTACTTCAAGGGTTCTATTGTCCTGCATCATTGAGATTAACTGAAGAAATTTTTTTTTCAGTTTCTTCTTTTTCAATTCTCTTGTCTTCTTTTTCTCGAGCTTCCCTCTCAAGTTTCTCTTTCATTAGAAACTTAAGCAATTGTGCTATGTTTGAATCTTGGTCCTTTGACATCCTGGTCGCCAATGTTATATCTTTATTATTCTAATTAAATGGTAATAATTATAATCAAACTAAGTGGTTGCTAAATACTTACTAGATCTTTTCTTGATTATTAATTGTTTATATAAGTTTGTTTGTTTGTTGAAATGGTAAAGTAGGAAATAAAATAAAACTAATATAGATATACATACATACATATATATATATATATATATATATATATATATATACATATATATATATATATATATATACATATATTTATATTTATACAAACATATATATATATATATAACAATACTTCTAGGACGACCAGGTGCACGACCAACAGTTAATCTATTATTTCCATACTGACCAAAATACGATGCAGTCACAGAACGCCTAAACTGAAGCTGATCCATTGGTGATGGTTTGTATCTTTCCGTCATGCGATAAAGCAGCCAAGCATTCTGCATTGCAACATCAGCACAGTTAGAAAAGAAAGGCCACCACCATTTTTTAGAACGCATGCTTATTCTATATGCTGCAATATTCTGGTCCATTTTATCTACTCCTCCCATGCCTTTGTTGTACTGAGAGATGAGATGTGGCTGTGGAATTGTAACTTTTTTTTTCTCAGCATACGACCATCGCTGTGCCTGGTCCGAACGGCTTGACGCCGTAACAATTTGAAGCAACAGTGACAACACTGTTGTCATGCCATCTTACAACAACTACACCAGTGTTCTGGTCTAGTCGGTAATCCGATGTACCACGAGGTGATTTTTTCATTGCCTCAGGGGCAATGAGAGGACAATTCTCAGTACGGTGGACACGCACAGTGCCAGTCATAACGATTGGGAAAAGTTGTGGGTTCGTGACGATCTAATCGTGGCAAGTCTTTTTTTATTTACTTTCGCACAATAAGAGTAGGATGAGCTTTTTGTTTCCTCGATTTTTTAGCTGGTGGAGGCACCTCTGCTTCAGATTCTGAGCTCTCGTCATTCCCGAAAGTAACAAGGTTCTCAAAGGTTTTAACCGTTGCTGTTGATTCAGCTTCGAGCTGTTTTCAAGACAGGTTATCGTAGTTACCACCATGATTTTCATCACCGCTATCTCCGTCACTACAATTTGCATTAACAGGAGGTCCAATGTAGATATTAGCTTTTTTTCTGAATCGCTCATTGATTCGCCTCCGACTGACTGAACAGCTTTTTCAAATCGCCCAATCCATTCAGTGAATGTAAGGTCTTGATCTGGATTGTTAACAAATTGCTCAATTCGTTTGTAGAGGTCTGGTCTGGATCTATTTACCTGCATCATTGAGATTAACTGAAGAAATTTTTTTCAGTTTCTTCTTCTTCAATTCTCTTCTGTTCTTTTTTTCGAGCCTCTTTTTCAAGTTTTTCTTGTTTTTCTCGAGCTTCCCTCTCAAGTTTCTTTTCTTTTTCTTGAGCTTCTTTATCAATTAGAAACTTAAGCAATTGTGCTATGTTTGAATCTTGGTCCTTTGACATCCTGGTCGCCAATGTTATATCTTTATTATTCTAATTAAATGATAATAATTATAATCTAACTATTGTGGTTGCTAAACACTTATTAGATCTTTTGTTAATTATTAATAAATTTATATTTGCTTTGTTTTTATGACGTAACTAAATAGGAAATAGAATAAAACTTATAGATATATATATATATTTAAATATATATATATATGTATATATATATATATATAATATATATACATATATATGTTGTGTAAAATTTCTGATGAAATTGCAACTGCTGTTAACGTATCAAATGATTTGGAAGTTAAATATTCTACCTTGTTGAATGAAGTTTCTACTCAGGATGTTTTGGGTAGTGAACAAGAGGTTCAATCGTTTTTGAATGTTGTGGATGAAATGTTCTGGAGTTTCGTGATAGGTAGAGTGTTTTTTCGTTTTTTCTTTTGTTAGTGTGCTAATTCTTTGACAATTTCGGTTCTTTCTGTTTGTTTACTTTTCTCGTTTTACTTTTGACCCTGAGGATGGCTGACATAGCTGAAACGGTCCGTCGGTCTGACAATAAAAGTTTAATGGAAAAGTTTTTGGCTAATTGTAGTCTCGAACAGAGAGTTTTGTGCCGAAAGGCCGAGAATTTGGCTCGAAAAGTTGTTTCTGCCAAATGGCGAGTTGTGTTTCTTAGAGCGTGTCTCAAAGATAAATTGATTCCACAGTTTATTCGCAATACATATATATATATATACATATATATATATATATATATATATATATATATATATATATATATATATATATATATATATATATATATATATATATATATATATATATATATATATATATATATATATATATATATATATATATATATATATATATATATATATATATATATATATATATATATATATATATATATATATATATATATATATATATATATATATATATATATATTTAACAGGAACATTTAAATTCCCTATTGGGAAAATGTTAGAAGCTAGAATATAAATTGTCAATTTGTTCATGAAGTTCATATATATATATATATATACTAGCAGTGCCCGTAGCGGCTTCGCTCGCATGAAATTAGAGAGTTTGAACCGTGCATCCATAGTATAGATCATTTTTTTAGGTCTCGGCTCGGCCCGTCGACAAATTAGCCCAGCCCGTTTTAAAAACCCAAACTCCTGGCCCGGCACAGCCCGTCTGAATTAGGCCCGGCCCATTTTTACAGGCCTAGAAGTTCTATATACTTGATGAAAAACTTCGGCCCGTCCCACCTTGACCTCAGGTTTGGCCCGGCCAAACTGAAGACCCTAAAATCACTAAAATATCTATATACTTGGTGAAAAACCTTGGCCCGTCCCACTTTGATTTAAGGTTTGGCCTGGCCCGTGTGAAGACTCTAAAATAACGGCTTGGCCCGGCCGATGATAAACTGGACTTAGCTACTTTTTACCGGCACAAAACTTCAAAATACTAATTTTTACATTTGTAGCACTTATAGTTTGTGAGTAGCAGTTATTTTGAAATCAAATAACCCTTATTTCCACCCCACATTTGAGGTCCTGGAAACCAAATTTTCAAAAATGCTAAAACACGTATTTCATTATTTTTGGAGTAGAAACTAAATACTAATTTTTACTTCTGTAGCATTAACAGTTTTTGAGTAGCAGCTACTTTAAAAACCAAATAACCCAAAAAATGATGGAACACATATATCTTTTTTTTTTGAGTAGATACTAAGTATTAATTTTTACATCTGTGGCAATTACAGTTGTTGAGTAGCAGTTACTTTAAAAACTAAATAACCCTATTTTCCACCCCACATTTGAAGTCCTGGAAACCAAATTTTCAAAAAATTGTGAAACCCGTATATCATTATTTTTAGAGTAGAAACTAAATACTAATTTTTACTTTTGTAGCATTAACAGTTTTTGAGTAGAAGCTACTTTAAAAACCAAATAACTAACCCAATTTTCCAACACACATTTGAGGTCCGGGAAACCAAATTTGTAAAAAATGGTGAAACACGTATATCTTTATTTTTAGAAAAGAAACTAAATAATAATTTTTACATCTGTGGTATTTACTGTTTTTGAGTAGCAGTTACTATAAAAGACAATTAGCCCTATTTTCCACCCCACATTTGAAGTCCTGGAAACCAAATTTTCAAAAAATGCTAAAACATGTATTTCATTATTTTTGGAGTAGAAACTAAATACTAATTTTTACTCCTGTAGCATTAACAGTTTTTGAGTAGAAGCTACTTTAAAAACCAAATAACCCAATTTTCCAACCCACATTTGAGGTCCGGGAAACCGAATTTTCAAAAAATGGTAAAACACGTATCTTTTTATTTTTCAAAAAAAATCTATATACCAAATTTCAAAATCTCCTCATTTTTGGTTTTCGAGATATACATTGTTTTAGAAAAAAGTTTGTTTTTCAGTTTTTTCCCCTCAGGAGCAAAATTTTCAAAAATCCTTTTTTAGCGGATGTTTACGCTATAAAAGTAATATAAGTTCCAAATTTCACGTTCCTAGGATGAGGCGTTTGAGCTCGGCGTTGATTATCAGTCAGTCATCAGTCAGTCAGTCAGTCAGTCAGTCAGGACATGTTCTTTATATATATATATATATATATATATATATATATATATATATATATATATATATATATATATATATATATATATATATATATATATATATAAAACAAACAGTCCTGACGTTTTGGACGCATGCTCTTTTTCGCAATATTTCGATACCACGCAAGATCCGTCATCTAAAGATACTTTAGAAAATATCCTCACAGAAAGTCCTTGTTCTTACACGACCGTTGTTGATGACTTGGATCAACCTGTTAGTCCTTATGATACCGCGCGCACCTGTGTCGAAGAAGAATGTCCGATTGATGACAATTGTTCGTACACATCCAGTTCCTTCCTCCATTTACTTTCAAACGAGAACATCACTGTTCGACGAAAGCGGAGATATTCTTGATTTTATTTATTTAAATATCTTCTGTAATTTCGACTTAATTTAATCATTTATTATCATAATACTTGCTTTTATTATTATTATTACTGCTACTATTATTTTATCCTTTAATTAAACGTTTTTAATTATACTTATTTTATCCTCATAACTCCAGTTTATTTTATGTACGTTAATTTAATTACATTGTCTAAATTTGATTATTTTTATTAATATCCTTCTATTGAGGTAATTTTTTGAGGATATTAGTTTATTTGTATATTTAGTTATTACATGTTTTCTTATCTTTTGCCTCTTTTTACGCGATCGTATTTACAGACTCTGAAGATGGCGAAAGCCGAAACGGCCCGTAAGTCTGAAATAAAGAAAGTTTTAAATGTTAATACTTTTCTTAATACGTGTTGCAGTAAACAAAAAACGTTGTTCCGAAATATTGAGAAAGTATCTATAAAACTCATAGCGGCTAAATGGAGACTTATTTTTAATCGAGCTTGTCTTAAAGAAAATCTTATGCCATCTTACATTATTAATATATATATATATATATATCAGTGATGGGTAGTTACTAACTATAAATAGTTAACTACTAGTTATTAACTACTCTACAGTAGTTAAGAAATAGTTAATAACTACTTTTTTTTAAACTAGTTAACAACTAGTAGTTAACAACTTTTTAAAATAGTTATTAACTACAGTAGTTAACTATTTTTTAGCTACTTTACTTTTTTGGTAGCTGAAAAAAACTCTATAGAGGAAGAAACTGAAGTGGATGTGCCAGTATATCACATGTATGTAAATAATGAAGATCTAGTGGTGAAAGTATATTAGATTTGATAGAAAGTGAGCAAGATAATGTTGATAATTCATAAGCACTGTGGTAATCTACATACATAATTACCTATGGATATCTTGATATAACTACTGGATCCACAACCTAATAAAATAGGTCTAAACGGTACATTGTTTTATCAAGATATCCATGGTCTGTATGTATGTATGTTAGCAATTTTGCATAACGCGGAGGCTGGGGTGGTCAGTAGTCAGTAAAATTAGTACACTCAGTCGTTTAATCCAAGTTATTACGCAATTGTACACTATCAGTCCCAAATATCCAAAACGTTTTCCTAAGCTTTTATGCAAGAAGTTATCTGATTGCGTGTAATAAAAGTTTTTACACAATTGTACACTGTCATTACTAAAGATCCAAAATGTTTTTCCTAAGCTTATTATGAAAGAATTTTATCTGATTGCATCAAACATAATACTGGATTTAAAGTTTAAAATAAAACATCGCTTAATGTTGAAAGTACCTCCGCCTCGCTAATTGCGAGCCAGTCCCAAGCCTGAGAAAGGAGGAGGGAAAAGTTAAAAGGATCAAATTATGATCCACGACAGGAAGTACTTAGTTGCTTTCTACATACAGACATTTCAGTCTTAAAACACCTGGTGTAAAGGACTATAAACTATTATAAAAAAATGAAAGGTACGCTTAAAAATAAGTGATTTATATTTGCTTAAACCAGGTCTGATCCAAAGCATTGGACATTTTTTTGACATTGCTGAGCAGGTAAAGCATCCACATTTAATAATGGTATAGAAGAAAACGTTCTTTATTTAATATCTGATAGTTCGATAAAAACCACAAAAATGATCATTTTTGACAGGCTACTTCTAGTCATACCTTCAATTTTGTGGCGAATGTTGGTGCATTGAAAGTAAGGGATAATTTGAAATACAAACAACTTTTTTTTTTTTTATTTTTTTTTTATTTTTTTTTTAGGTTAGTGAAAGGAGTTAGTTAACCCCGCGAGACACTTAACCTGAGCAATGCGTGTAAACTCCTTGCTTAAGGGAGCTACGATGGTGACGCCAGTGAGATTCGAACCGCCGACCTACAAGCCGACAGGCGAACGCTTTACCGCTTAGCCACCACCGCCAAATGTTGTACCAAACTCCATTCATCGCAATGTAAAAGATGCTGAGGTTGTACAAGACATTAGTGGTTCAACATGTATAAAACCAAATGTCACACGGCGGTACTCAAAATTCTATTTCGTTGAAAGGATTGTTAATCTAGTTTTCAATAATGTTTGTGATTGTCAGAAGAAGTTAGGGCAAGCTGCATTGATTGAGAGATTGAGCTTGCTTTTTTGAAATCGTTCATTCAGATTACAAAACCAAAAGTCACCGCAATGGATATCTTCCAAAGTGAAAAGTCATACATTGGTCACATTATTCAAACCATCATAGGATTAAAAAAATAACACCTTGTTCAGATAAAACCATCAAAACTCTTTTACAAGCACTATCTCAAAGTATAGAAAAATGATTTGGTCATGTTTTTGAAAATGAAGAATATCTTTTAGCAACAGCGATAATTTCCCAATTTAAATTGAATTTTTTGATCAATGAGCAAAAAATATTTGATTAAAGAAAATTTGTTGACATACATAAATGAAATGAACCAAGAGCTTGAAAAACCAGGTTTATTTAACTTGTATTTAATTCCAAATGTTAAAGGTGTTTTTGGTTAATGTTAAAAAGTAGTTAACTACTAGGCAGTAGTTAAGAGGTAGTTAATAACTACTGCTGTTAAAAGTAGTTAAGAAATAGTTACTAACTACTTTTTTATGAGTAGTTAAATAAAGTAGCTAACTAATTTTAAAGTAGTTAAAACCCATCACTGATATATATATATATATATATATATATATATATATATATATATATATATATATATATATATATATATATATATATATATATATATATATATATATATATATATATATATATATATAACAGGAACATTTGAATTCCCCATGGGAATATGTTAGAAGCTAGAATATGAATTCTCAATTTGTTCATGAAGTTCAAGTGTTGATAGTCAATTTGAAATCAGTTACGCAGGACTAAATAACTGTATTAAAAGTTATTTGTAGAACTTCTAATATCTACGTACAATTCTATTTTTAGCATAAAAACCAACCGTATGAAATATTGTTAGTATTTTGTTGTTTTTTTTTTTGGGGGGGAGGGGGGTAAAGCTTGTTTGACATAATTTTTTTAGGGGTGACGGAAAGTTTGACAGTTGTTGACAAGGGGGAGGGGAGTTTACGTCAAACCATCCAATACTGGTGTATGTTTAAATGGCCTGACAGGTATAAAACTGGTCTTATCAACAACTACCTTCTTCTTCGTACCAGACGGATCAGAGATCATCCCACGAAAGAAATCTTCTTTCCGAAACCGTGGGATAAAGCCGTCTGGACGAAAAGAAACATGAGTAAAAGGAGGCAAAAGCGTGTCATCACTTCTGCCCCGAAGAGGATCATCGATTCGTTGAAGAAGCTTGAAAATTTCGACTTCCCCGACGACGGACCATTCTTGACGCCTTCCTGGAAGCTCGTTTCTCCAGCAATCGACACATCCCAGATAGGCTGCGAGAAAAGCTCTCCATCAGTACTCCCGAGAGCTTTAGAAAAAATCGCCACAAATCAAGGAACTGTGGCGATCTACACAGATGCTTCAAAAGTGAAAGAAAAGAAGGCCATCGGTGTCTTCTTCAAAACTTTCAACGTCGAGTTTGCAAGAAGAACACCAGATCATCTCTCAATTTTAACAGCCGAGATAACAATCATTCAAACTGCTCTTGAAAACTTTCAAGAAAACGCTAGAACGAACAAAGTTACCATCTTCACGGATTCACTAAGTTCGATTTCAGCACTCCAGTTCAGAAACAAAAGTCATCTTCGGACACATGCAACAGATGTTCTCACTTTGGTAACAGAATGCAGAAAGAAGGGGATAGCCTGCAACCTTGTCTGGGTTCCCAGCCACGTTGCGATACCTGGAAATGAAAAGGCTGACAGGCTTGCAACAAGTGCAATTGCATCACCAGAAGTTCAACTGAAAACACACGTTGAATTGGCAGACATCAAGAACTTTGTCAAAAATGAGAGCAGACAGCAGTGGCAGTCAAACTGGTGTGTCGGTAAAGACAGCAACTTCTTTAGAAGAATCTGTCCAACCAACCATTTGCATAAAATTGCCTTTTGAAGATTCTGGCTCGAGAGAAAAATAGATAACCATAGGAAGACTCCGACTTGGCAAAACGACTCTCAATTCTGAGTTGCACAAAATGGGCATATTGGAGTCTGGAGTCTGTGAAAGATGTTGCGATGGAGCTCAAGAGACAGTTGAACATTTTCTAAGGAACTGTCCGTCCAGGAAGACTGTGTTTCCAGAGGTCGCTGAAAGAATGTTGTATAAAACAGGGAAAATAGCCAATCTTGGAAAAAATTCTTAACGACAGAGCAGCCACAACGTTGATCTTCGCGTGGATCAAGAAAAAAGAGCAAAATCTACAACTTGAAAAAAGTGATGATGATGATCTCACTTGTAGATTTTGCTCTAACCACGGCCCCAGCTGTCAATCAACGCCATCAACCAAGTCGACACAACAAAAGATAAAGCTATCAACCAGGTCGGCCAACAACGATAAAAAGCAAACTGGGGAAAAAAAGTGTCAAAACACCACGTGCTACATTAACAAAAGAGATTTTTCCTGATTGGCTGCAATTGACACAGCACGATTGTCACTTCTGACCACTTTTTGCGAAGAAATTCCAAAATCGTCCGATCATTATAAAATGAAAATTTCGATTATTTCTCTTCACATACTCTGTCAAAATATTCTCTGCTTGGCTTTCTTAGAGTTCGGTCGACTTTTGCGTTCGGTTGCTCTTTAATTGCTATTCGTTGCAAATAGTTTTCAAACTTTTTTGTCTGATTATATTTAGATAATTCGTCAAACTTAGTTCGAATTTCTATAAATAAAACAAGTTCGTTTATTTTTGTTCGAAAAGAATAGTTTCGAAAGAACTCGTTTTATTTTGTTCGAAAGAACTCGTTTTGACTCGTTCGAAAGAACTCGCTTTGACTCGTTCGAAAGAACTCGCTTTGACTCGTTCCAAAGAACTCGTTTAAAATTCGCAATAGTCGAACTAATTCGAACTAGTAGGGTTTGAAACCCTTTAAGTGAGGCGAATCCTGCGACTTTCAGTCAACTAACCAGTACAAAGGGTTAGTTCAAGCTAGAAAACCAGTACCTTCTGTACAAATTTGTGTTTATAGTGTACATTGTCTTGTTAAAATTTTGTCTTGGGCCTTGTATATTGTTTTTGAGTGCTATACTCTGTCAATTGGTTTATTTTGGGGTACATTTGTTCTGTACCTTCTGTACAAAATATTTGTGTTTGTTATTGAGTACTTGTACTCGTTTCTGTCTTTTGTGGTTTAGAATAGAGGTCCGTCGGCTTCACCAGTCGGTCCGTTTATTTAGTTAAGTCTATAACGGCCGTCAGGATGGAGTCGATGGAAGTAAATTCCATCATAGATAAACAAAAGAGTTTGTCTCAGAAAAGAAAAACCGAATCTATAGGATCAATGGACTCTTTAGACGACTTCAAAAAAGATTCGAAAGTAATTAAAATGAACAATAAAGAAGAGGAAATAGTCAAATCCAAAAAACAAGTTAAAAAAGAGTTGAAAACAATGAAAAAAGCTGAAAAAGAAAAAGCTAAAACCGTTGAAATAAATACTTCTGATAAAATGGAAACAACTTCAGAAATAGATTCAGAAGAAAAGATTGAAATATTGATACTAGAGGACAGATTGAAAATAAATCCTATTAGAATACAAGAAGAACTGTCAAAAATAATAGGTATTACACCTAAAATCTTCGGAAAAGGATAAATGATCACGGTATTTTGCAACAAAATAGAAGCACTAAAACTCAAAACAGTTGATACAATTGCTGATTATAAAGTTTGCATACTTAAACAAAAACCAAAATTTGACAAAATAATAACGAAAAAAATGATTGTGACGGGAGTTCCTCTATTTGTTACAACAACTTTCATAGAAGAACAAACTGGATGTACTCAAGCCAGAAGAATTTTAAAAAAATAATTGATGGATTGCTTCAAGAAACAACAGCCGTAATAATGAAATTTAACATCAACCAAGAAATCCCAGAACGATTGAAAGTGGCTTATGTTTCTTACAAACTGAAAGTTTATATTTCTCCGCCAGTTAAATGTTTTAATTGTAATAATTTTGGACATGTATCAAAGTACTGCCGAGGTAACATTTCTTGCCCAAGATGTGCCGGTCCACACAATCTTAAAAAATGTCAACAAATAACAACAGAAACCCAAACATGTGCCATTTCCAAAAGTAAAGAACACAGAACTGGAGATCGAAATTGTCCACAATTTATTAGAGCCGTTGAATTGAATAAAATTGTTGGCGAGAAAGGAATTAGTTATGCAGATGCAATCAAATCAATAAAAAAAACTGTTGTCACAAAACCTGTCATCTCTCAAATAATAAAACCTGTTATTCTACCTAAAACAATCATTCCACCAAAAAAGCAACAATCCTCAACTCAAACTGAATTAAACATTGAAAAACCTAAATACAAAGAAATGGCGACTCAGACAGAAAACTTTGAAGAAAAAGTTGATAAAGCTGTTCAAAAAGAAGAGGAAGAACTTGTTCCTGTCTCCCTCATTGCCAACGTCATCCTGAATACCACTGCAGCCATAAGAATTCAAGGCAAAAATTTACCAACTGAGGCACAAGAAGAAATCATAAAAGCCCTTAAAGAAACAACTTATAAAACCTTAATTCGTTCCAAAAATGGTGTAGAAATAGCTCAAGCACTTAAAGCACGTTTAGAAAAATTGGGTTAACTCAGAAAAAGTGCAAGCATATTATCGAAGACACAAATCTCCTTCCCAAACCAATATGAGAACAAAAAGTAACAGCCAAATAATTAAATGGAACTGCCAAAGCATCTCAGCTAAGGCCGACAATTCTCAGAAAACTTTAAAAAATCAATGTTCTATTTTACAATGGAATTGCAGAAGTATCTTAAATAAAAATGCCGAATTATCCGTCAATATTGCTTCCTTAAAACCTCCACCAGATATCATCATGCTACAAGAAACTTTCCTTAAACCAACAAAATTTTTCAAATTTCAAGGATACAATGACGTCAGAGTCGATCACCAAAACGAGAACGGAAGCGGAGTCGCCACAATGATCAAATATGGCATTCCATATTGTGAAGAAAAACTTTTAGACGATTCAGCCATCCTCTCAACTACTGTCAAATTAACTAACGGAGAAACTGTTGATTTTGTAAATGCATACATCAGCCCACGTGACGAAAGAAAAGAGACACGAGAGATCCTGGCCAGGCCAGGGATTTTCTTTGGTTGAGACCTCAACGCCCATTTCTGTCTCTTTGGTCACAAATCGTCAAATTCTCGAGGTCGTCTCTTAGAAGACTCGATAGCACTTCACAGTTTGGTGACAGAGAACGATGGCTCGGGTACACACGACACACCTTCAAACGAGAGAAGCCTCAACTCTCCATCAAATCAACGTGGACTGTCCTTGAAGACACGATGGAGAGCGATCATCATCCGATTTTAATCACTCTTAACGACAAAGTCGAGAATTATTCAAGAACTTCTCGAGTCCTCAATACAACAAAAACAGACTGGCATCAATACAACGCCAGGGTTGCTAAGTTGATGAAGACCACAAAAAAAGATGAAAACGTTGACCAGCTGTTTAATGATTTTTAGAAAACGCTGAAAGAGGCAATCGTGATGTCAACACCATCAACAAAGTCTGCCAAGAGAAGAGATCTGCCACCAGTGCCCTTCTGGAATGCCGATTGCAAAACAGCAATCAAGCTGAGAAACAAAGCTAAGAACCTCTACAAGTGGTCACCGATGCCGATCAATCAAGACGAATACAAGAGGCTCCGATCTGATGCGCAACGAGTTGTTCGAAAAGCTAAAGCCAACCACTGGCAACGCTTTTGTTCAACTCTAGACAGCAACACTACGCTCGATTGTCTTTGGAGAACAGTGAAAAGCATGGCTGGACAGAGGACCAAACACTAAAAGGCGTCTTGCAAAATCCAACAGATGGCAAAATCCTCTACTCCGAAGACGAAAATGCCTACCTCTCAGCTGAAACAATAGCCGCTAATTCGTCAGACGAAAATCTCCACCACAGCTTCATAAAAGAGAAAGCGGCAAGAGAGCGAAACTTCGAAATTGATCGGCGTCGTCCACCTTCTACTGAGGCTCAAGAGCTCAATAAACCGATCTCAGTATCGGAACTCAACGACATTCTCAGCAAGCAGACCAGAAACACGGCATCTGGACCAGACGGACTGACGTATGAAATGTTGAAGAAACTGGATGGCGAAAACCGAAAGCAACTCCTCGACATTATCAACGTGTCCTGGAGTCAAAGCATGCTACCAAATTCATGGAAAAAATCTATCGTCATCGCCATTCCAAAGCCAAACAAGCAGAGAAACAATCCAAATTCGTACATACCGATCTCACTGAATTCCACTGTTTGCAAAACAGTCGAGAAGATTCTGAAAAGAAGGCTGACACACTTCATAGCCAAGAAACAGCGATTTGGACCACAGCAGTCGGGCTTCCTCAACGGAAGATGTACGCTCGATCAGATCTTGAGACTTCAGCATGACATCGCATACAGTGTGAGAAACAGATCGGCCACGCTGGGAGTTTTTCTCGACTTAGAAAAGGCTTTCGATCTCGTCTGGAGAAGTGGCGTTCTACAGAGACTCGAAAGAATGGGCATTCGAGGAAGAATGCTCGAATGGCTGGCGGACTTTCTGCAAAATCGTACGATAAAAGTGAGAATTGTAGAGACACTCTCAGACGAAAGAAAAACCGATAACGGAACTTCGCAAGGCAGTGTCCTGAGTCCTTTGCTCTTCATCTTGCTCCTTGACGTCATTCCGAGACCTCCCGATGGCATAAAACTCTCGTTATACGCCGACGACTGTGCCATCTAGACAACTGGTCGAAACACGGAAAAACTCTTCAGCAATCTGCAGAAATACCTCAACCAAGTTGATGAGGTGTTGACTAACTGGGGCTTCAAGATCTCGGCGGGAAAGCCTTCCTTTGTCTTCTTCTCAAAGATCTCAGATCTCATCCAAGACGCCGAGAAACGTAACCTAGTGATTGGCAACATCGCTCTCCAGAGGTTGAAGAGCGTTCGTTTTCTCGGAGTAGTCTTTGACGAGGGATTGACGTGGAAGAACCAGTTAGCTGATACAGCTAAAAAAGCAGAAAAGAGTTAACGTCTTGCGAGCAACCACTGGGCACAATTGGGGACTAAGAAAAGACAACCTTGATCTTCGCGTGGATCATAAAAAAGAGCGAAATCTACAATTTGAAAAAAAAGTGATGATGATGATCTCACTTGTAGATTTTTCTCTAACCACGCCCCCAGCTGTCGATCAACACCATCAACTAGGTCGGCCAACAACGATAAAAAGCAAACTGGGAAAAAAGTGTCAAAACACCACGTGCGACATTAACAAAAGAGAATTTTCCTGATTGGCTGCAATTGACACATCACGATTGGGCGAAAGGAGAGATACCAGACATGTGGAGAGAATCTACAGTCGTTCTTCTACTCAAGCCCGGGAAAGATCCGTCCGATCCAAACTCCTACCGACCAATTTCTTTACCATCGGCTCTGTGCAAATTGGCAGAACGAATCATAGCAAATCGCCTAAGGCACTACCTAGAGGTATCCAACCTGATTAACCTTGAGCAATCCGGGTTTCGAAAAGGACGAGGATGCACAGACCACATCCTAAGACTCCAGAACGACGTGAAGCAATCGATGTGGAAAGGAGGTGGCACACCGGCGGTTTTTCTCGACCTCGAAAAAGCTTTTGACCTTGTGTGGAGAGATGGATTGCTATGGAAAATGTCTACCCTTGGCATAGGCGGACGAATGCTAAAATGGATCCAGGCGTTTCTGAGCGATCGAGTAGCCAGGGTGAGAGTTGGTAACACGCTGTCTGACACTGTTCAGATAGCAAATGGCACTCCCCAGGGCTCGGTAGGTCCACTCCTGTCTGTTTTTGCTGATGATGTTGCGGTGTGGGTTACCGGTAAAAATTCCCACGATATGCAGCATCACCTTCAAGAACGGATGAACCAGGTTCAAAACTTTTTTGCAAAGTGGGGATTCAAGCTATCAGCAAAAAAATCTGTAGCGGTCTGTTTCACCCACTTTCGAAAGTTCCGTCAGAACTCTCCGAAAATCCATATAGGTGGCTACGCCCTGGATTGGAGCACATCAGATCGTTTTCTCGGAGTAATATTCGACAGTAAACTGAACTGGGGTCGTCACATTGACTTAATAGTTAAACGGTGCAAACAAGGATTGAACGTGATGAGGCTATTAACTAGTCTCACGTGGGGCTGCAATAAGCAGACCCTAATGCTCTATTACCGATGATCGATTCGGTCGGTAATAGAGTACGGCTGCGAAGCATTTGATAGTGCCTCGTCTACCTGCAATGGTAGACTTGACAGGCTACAGCACGCTGCCCTAAGAACGGCGTGCGGGTCAATGACCTGCGCAGGGCTGGCCACTCTACAGGTCGAGTGTGGTGATCCACCCTTAGACCTGAGGCGCAAAATGCTGATAGCCAATTTCGCAACCAAAACAAAAATCATCCCAAATCACCCGGCGCGGGAGATTTTTGAGCCAGTCGGGAAACAGCAGACACGGAAATAGAAACAATTTTTCCATCGATACTGCTTCAGGAGAAAGCAAAAAGTTTCCAAAGCACCGATGGCCAAACGGGTGTCGGTACTAAACGAAATGGTTGCAAGAATGAAACCAAAAGAGCTGACAACTCCTGCGATGCCACCGTGGAAATACAACCCTCCTCGTTTTGATGAAGGGCTTGTAGGGTTAACCAAAGAAGACCCAACGCTCTTACCAAGAGCGCTGGAACTTTTGGATACATACCGGGATCACACCCGGATGTACACCAATGCCTCCAAGATTGGAAGCAGAGTCGCAGTTGGTGGGTTTGTCCCGAGATCTAGCTGTCGGTTCAGCCTTAGAGTGACGGACGATGAGCTGGGTAAAGATAAATTAAAAAAAATTTTAGGATGAATACTTCTTATAGAAGTGCATAAAGTCATAAAATTTCATGGATCTATCTTTGCATTTTCATTTTGAAAATACGGATTGAAAAGAGCCTTGGGGTCCATATGGAAGAAAACAAATTTACACGCCTGAAGATTCGTAAGGTTCTGTTTATCAAAAAACTTTTTATTATTAAAAAGTTTGATTCATTTTCATCCACCTTAAAACTTTTTGATTCCTCAACCAGGTTTGCTGCTGTCCCGTCTGCCCGTCCTGTCATTGATTCTGAGCTTGCGACTGATGACTCAACTACGTGTTGTCCCGATTGTTCCCGTCTTGACGTGCTTCCAGATGAAGAAGATGAACCAATGTTTCAGGGAGAGGTTGAAATATCTCACATGTTGCAGACGGCTGATGGAGTTGCGGTTTCACTGGCTACTAAAGAATGTATCGGTACTGATGCGCCAGAATCGTTGGAAGTTGATTCTACTCATGATATGTTTCAACCTGTGATAGACAATGTAAACAATACACAGCGAAGGCAGAAGAAGTAGATCGTAATTTGTTTATTCTCCCCCTTATGATTAACATGTTATTTATTTTATTTAAGTTATAAACTTATTATTTTATTTTTTTTATTTATTAATTTTTTTGTATTATTTAATCTTCTCCTTTCGCTTTTCAAATATTTGAGCAACATTTTCGTTTCTGTGCTTTTTGTTCTCCGTTGTGTTTACATATTTCCTTTGCTTCGAAAATGAAGAGTTTCTCTCCGAAACGCGTCGGCATTAATTGAAATAAAAATAACTTCAAATTATGAATTACTTAAAGCTGGTCTTATTCCACAGTTTAGAAAAGTGGAACGTGTTATGAAAAAAGTTGTTTCAATCAAATTTATTTAACGCCAATGTCGTAAACGAATCTGAGGCGGGTGAACGTGAGATGAGCTGACTAATTTAACTGGAAAAGATGAGTTTTTAAAGTACGTTTAAAGAGGGAAAGAGATGAAGCAGATTTGATATGGGACAGAAGTGAGTTCCAAACCAGAGAAGCTGCAGCACGGAAAGTTCGTGCACCAAACTTAGTGTGTGAAAATTGGGGTTGAAGAAGAAATTGAGTTGAAGAGCGGAGCTGACGGGAGGGAGTGTATGGGTGTAGCAAAGTATAGAGATATCTGGGAAGCAGCCTTGAATGCTAATGTAGCAATTTTAAATTTGATTCTTTTATCCACTGGTAACCAGTGGAGTTGATTCAGTAAGGAAACAGAGTGAACCGACCTATCCGCTTGTAGAATGACACGTGCAAGGGTATTTTGAATTTTTTGGAGTACTTTGATGGAAGATTTGGGAGCACCATAGAGGATCGAGTTGGCATAATCAAGCCGCGAGCTGACCAAAGCGTGGCTAATGTGGCTAATCAGTCTGTAAGTCCAGTGTGTGACGGATTTGGCAAAAAGCTTTAATATGAAAGTAACAAGACTTGGAGATTAGTTTGACGTGATTGTGAAAAGTGAGAGAACTGTCTATTCTAAAGTGGCACCAAGAAGCTTGATATGACTTGCTAAAGGAACGGTTGAATTGTCAACCTTGACACTAGAAACTGACGATAAAGATTTGTTGCGTTCATAAGTGCCTAAGAGTATTGAGTCAGACTTAGTGAGATTTGAAGCGAGGCCATTGCGCGAGAACCACAACGCAAGGTTTGAAAGAGCTGTTTCGAAAAGGTGTAAGTTGGCGGTAGCACCAGGACGGGAAATGCCAATGTAAAGCTGAATGTCGTCTGCATACTGTTGTTGGTAAACTTCAAGGTGCGAGGTTATTGATGCCACAGATGAAATATAAATGGGGAAAAGGAGTGGGCCTAAGACAGAGCCTTGAGGAACACCGGAAAGACACGTTTCGGGGGATGATTGATGATGACCAACTTTGATGTACTGGCTACGACCAGTAATGTACGATGATAGCCAATTTAGAGCAGGGCCTGAAAAACCAAATGAGTTAGTAAGACGATTAATAAGTATATTGTGATCAATTGTATCGAATGCTGAACTAAGGTCAAGGGAAACTAAGAGTGTGGATTTTCCAGTGTCGGCAGAGTGAAAAACATTGTCAAGGGCAAGTAATGAATGATTTGATCGATAAGCTGACTGATAAGGGTTTAAATTTGGAGAAGATGTAACATGTAGTTTAACACGAGAGAGGAATAAGCGTTCAAGTATTTTAGAGATGTTGTTGAGATAAGATATTGGACGGTAGTTGGAAAAATCTAAATTGTCTAGAGTAGGTTTTTTTTAGTATAGGTGTTACTTGTGCACGGTGAATCTGTTGTGATCCAAGTTTCTTGGAGGACCAGAAGATCAAGTTGCTGGTCGTTGATAAGGTCGTGTATAGAGGCAGCTTTGCGGACTGCCGAATGAATGTTAAAACATCCAAATGTGAAAACCTTGTTGTTGTTGAATGACCTGACATTAAGTGGGCCGAGTTAAGTTAAGTTCATGTCACGTCACATCGCACATAAATTAATAAATAAAGTACATATATAAAATATCAGATATAAAAACCAACTCAAGTTAGTTGGACTGGATAAATGGTCGGAATGAAAGTTATAATGCTGGCGTAATGTGGTTGCTTCATCGAAAATTATAATAGATCTCATATAAATTAATAATTAAAGTACATATATAAGATGGCACATATTACTACTTAAGTTAGATGTATTTAATAGATATTGCGATGTAGCATTCGACTGATTATAAGCCTTTGGAGTGGAAGTTGAGTCTTCAGGCACCAAAGGCAATAAAGTTGATTCATTATCTAAAATTACAATAGATTGCACATAAATTAATAATTAAAGTACATATATAAAATATCAGATATAAAAACCAACTCAAGTTAGCTGGACTGAATAAATGGTTTGACTGACAGTTAAAATGTTGGCGTGATGTGGTTGCTTCATCTAAAATTAGAATAGATAACATATAAATTAATAATCAAAGTACATATATAAGATGACACATATTTTTACTTACTTAAGTTAAATGGACTTAACAGATGTTGAGATGTAGATAATGACTGATGATTATATGCCTTATTCGGAGTTGAAATTGAGTCTTCAGGCACTAAAGTCAAGAAAGATGGTTCATTATCTACACCATAATTAGTAGAAATCAAAGTTATTACTATGTTAATAAATTTTCTGAAAAGTTATACATAAATACTACTTGATGACAGAGTTTTGTTTGCTAACTTAAGCTCTTCCAGAATAGTCTGTGCTGTAGGAGCTATATTAAAAACAGGGAGTGATCTTTTTTTTTGAAGCAGCGACAAACTCATCTTCGCTTTCATCGCTAACACATCTTTTGTTTGAACCCCTATAATTGTGAAAATTTCATAGCTTTCACAATTTTACAGAATGTTGTTATTAATAAAAATATCAAAGTTAAATAAACTCTTTCACTAACCTATTAACATTGTCAAAAATGATCATTACATTCTACGTTACATTGCTCAAACATTTTTTCATATACTAATTTAACAGAATTTATTAATCCTAATATCAACATGTAAATAAACTCTTATGCTAACTTGTTGAGACTTTCAACATCTGTATCTAAATCCGAATGCATTTCCGCCAAAGCTAATTTCCTTCGAGCCTTACTACAGTCATCTGAAGAAATAAAAATGCATATAACAACTGTAAGGAAATATAAGTAAATATGTTTATACCAGTTTCGTAGAGTATTCGGCATTTATATGTTTCCCAAGTTAGGTTTTGAGGAACTGTCAGCTTTTTTACCATCCCAGATAACCTCGAAAGGTTCTTTGTCGGTGGCCAATAAGTCAGCAAGTGACCAAGGGAACCCAACAAGATGGAACCACCTCTACCTCTTTTGACTCAAGAAATTCAATAACTGAGAACATGATGGTATCTAAAAATCATTTATTTTTTTAAGAACAAACTGAAGACTACATGCTATATAATTGAACATGCATGCAACAGAAATGCCAAGCAAAGGTATCACAAGAAAAGAATCATTAGTATACGGAATAAGGAACATTTTTTTAAATATTGAGAAAATAATTTACAGCATTTATAATCATGGTTAATATGAGATACTAAAAAATTGAAACATTTGATGAATTTGTAGGGTGACAATAGAAATCTTTAATTAGTGCAAGTTATATCAACTGGAATTTGGTTCTTTGTGTTTATCTGGTCAGCTACGCTTGCGTTTATCTCAGTTTCCAAAAACGTATTTTTATCCACGTTAGATAAATCTGTTAAATTATCGGTTCTAATTTTATCTAATCTAACTGCTCTTCTATCTTACGCTTCAACTTTCTACGCTGGGACCAATACGATGACATATTGTAACAAAGTTTCGATCAAAAAATCTAACTGATTATTATAACACAACGAATTTAAATGATTATTATAACACAATGAGAATGAACTAAATTCGTTAGATGTTAGCAAATGCAGACCTCGTCAAAAATTTTTCTGAAGTAATTAATTCAGCTATTATAGAGTTGGGCGAGTTCGAACGAATTGTTCAAAAATAACGAATCATTTAAATAATCCAACTGAGTCGATTCACTAAGTCTAAATTTATTGTAATAGTTTATAGTCCTTTACACCAGGTGTTTTAAGACTAAAATGGCTGTATGTTGGAAACACCTGAGTACTTCCTGTCGTGGATCATAATTTGATCTTTTTAACTTTCCCCTCCTCCTTTCTCCAGGCTTGGGACTGGCTTGCAAAAGCAAGGCGGAGTTCACTAAGTCTAAATATAATGTTCAAAAATAACGAATCATTTAAATAATCCAACTGAGTCGATTCACTAAGTCTAAAAAGAATCGTTCATTCTTATTTGGTTTATTTACGTAATTGGCATGGAGGCGGAGCTTACCAACTTGCCAGCAAATGTCAAAGAGCCTCAACTTTGGCTTATTTACATTACCTCATTCTTTTAACATAAAGATTATGTTTCTTGTCAAGATTTAGCAAGAATGAACATTAGGAACAAGAAACAAACAATATTAGTTCTGTGAAAGGCATTAAACAAGAGACAGATTTAGCTCCTGCTTTTTTTCCAAAGTGTTATACCGGCAGAAATTACACCTCCTGGTAAAGGGTTCGAAGTTAAAACTCAAACAGTTTATGAAAAAACTGCTGATGGGGAAGAGTGAAAGGTGTCTATGACTACCCACGGCCTGGTAGACACTTGTGGCATCAAGCAATTCGCTGGTCAAGCAAGAAGAATGTCTCACCTGAGAATATGGCCATTTAGATTATGTCAGTGTGAATGAAAGTGAAATGTTTACAAATGAGTATGACCACGCAATGATAAATCATGGTCATAATCTTCGCAAGAGAAAACATTATTTTGTACTCCCTTCAATGCAACATCACTCTGCTAGTTTTGCTTGTAACTTTATTATTAGAATGCTTTTCTATGACTCTTACTAACCTAACTTCTTTCTACTCTATTAGCTGATTCAATAACGTTATTCTATTATTATTGTCTAAAATTAACTATTGCCAGTCATTATAATTAGCGGAATATTGAATGTTCGTTATAGACTAGACAGACTTTCTTTTAATTTTTTGTTTTTTTGCTTATTTGTTTATGATTTCTTGCGTTCTTTCAGGTATTTTCTTAAAACACGAATAAATAAATAAAATACAAATTCACAAACAGCGCAGGGATAGTAGTGCAGCAGGAAGCAGAGGTTTCAAATGATTTAAAAATCTAATGTTTCGAATTGATTGATAATTTTTAACTATTATAGTTTTTTTGTACCTTCAAATTATTTCTAACACAAGAGCTGTAGAAGCGAGTCGTTAATTAACTTTTGGTTAGCATCTTATCTGACTTCTAGCTCATCCCAGCAGACTCGTTCGACGCGGTCAGTGAACCGAGATAGAACAAAATCTACTAGGAAAATATAATACGACACAATGCAAATACCATTTATTAGGCGTCTTTATTAAATTTATTTTTTCACACTTGAAATAACACTGGTAAGTACAACGTTTTTCACACCGGCTGTTTCTTCACAAAGGCGTGTTAAATTCAAATCGCCTGAGTTTATTTTATATTTTTATAAAATGTAAACCACAGAGATTATTGTTGTGTTCGGCAACTTCGAGGTCGGCAGCTCCGTATTGTTTAAATACAAAATAACAATGAGTTGTTTTTATTTTATTGGTGGTCGGCAACTTCCTACGCTTTGATAAAACGCTGGTCGGCAAGTTCGACGTTATTGGCGAAAATGTTCGCGCCATAAATCACAACCTTCAAATTAGCTTTATTTTCATTTATTAAATGCTTTTTAGCAATTGCGTTTTATAAATAAACAAACACTTTACGATTTCTATAAAATTATATATGCTATAAAAGATTTTTATATTATCCGTAATATATATTGTCGTTTTTAATAATAATAAAACCATAGATATCTATGAATAAAACAAATCGTTACATTTTGGCTGCATTAGAAACGTTGCAGTAACTTCTTTTTAGTCGCAAATTACATGTTACTTTTCGTTACATTGGAAACGTTGCAGAAACGTTTCTTTTTAGTCGCAAATTACATGCTACTTTTACGTTACATTGGAAACGTTGCAGAAACGTTTCTTCTTAGTCGCAAATTACATGTTACTTTTTCCTTACGCTGGAAACGTGTCTTTTTACTCGCAAATTACATGTTAATTTTTCGTTACATTGGAAACGTTGCAGAAACGTTTCTTTTTAGTTGCTTTGGGCCAGGTAACCTTTTCATAACCAGGTAACTGAAAAGTAACGGACAAGAAACGTTACAAAATGTTTACCAATTTTTGTGGGATATATATATATATATATATATATATATATATATATATATATATATATATATATATATATATATATATATATATATATATATATATATATATATTACGGCCCATTTTCTATTAATTAACTTTTGAGCCAACTCTTCCAAACGTCTCCATTTCAAACCTAATATACTCAACACCTTTTCTGGAACATAATTTATTATTGGGGTTGACCGGCCGGTTTCGGCATCTGCCATCGTCAGAACCCCTAAAATCAATTGTATAAAATAAACATATAAGAACCAGCATTACAATTAGAATTCTAAAATGTTAGGTATATACACTTTAAATAAAATAAGTACCAGTAGATATATACATCAATACTTACTAATGGTTTGAGATTTCAGCAAGCGGCTCGAAACTTGTTAAAATGTAAATATTATCAGAGCGGATGTTTACAAATCAGTAATGACACAGGTAGACAGAAGGGATTAGCTACATTAGTTGAAATACTTTGTAAAATGTAATTCAAATTATACAATTAGTCATTAAAGTCAAAGCATAAAATCAAATCCACAGCAAATTATCGCTCTTTTCGGCGTATTGTAATGTGACCAACTTTATCTAAGTGCACAAACAAATCTCTACGGTCATCATCACACAACATATCTTCAGCATCAACATAACAATCGCTATTCTCTTCACCTTCTACATCATCAAAGGCTGTGTCACCACCACACTCAGCACCACACACGTCAGCATCACCTTCTCCAATACCAACGCACATCTGCTCGCCGCCGACGATGTCAGCAACGACAAAGCCATTGCACTCACAAACATCTTTACTGTTTTCCGCATAATTACAAGTATCAGCAGTATCAGTATCACCATGATCACAATTACAGCCATCTATCTCAAAATCAACGCCTTTATCAGTCAGTCCACCATCCACATACGCATCATACGTAATGATACACGATCGTACATCGCCAGCAATAATAGTCGCATCATCTAAGGACCAAACAGACTCAAGAGAATCGTGAAGGCGATTTTGATGCACCTGAAAAGGACTTGAAGTCGGCAGACAACATTCCGGGGTACCTGGGATAGTGTGTGAGGTTACTCATTTATCGAACCCTTTTCACAGGGAACAGATGTATTTTCCAAAGAAGCAATCTCGACAACAGCACCTTTAGATGAACTGTGTCCAGTCAAAAATGTTTCTTGCTTGCTAACTGTACATGGCAGTTTTTCAACGGGACGGGCTAATAAGGGAAGTCTCTGAAAATTCTTTGTCTGGAGACATCGATTTCCAAAAAGACGTAACGATCGTCCAAAATGATCTTCCTGAATGTTAATTTTGGTTTATTTTGAATTATATGAAGGGCTTCACGAATCTTAAGTCGACGAACGTCGGAATCATGATCGATAATTTTGGTGTTATCTTGAAGTGTTTTCTTACTAAGCACACTTTTATGCTGACTAGCAAAATGTGCGGCAATACTACCATCCTGAGTGTGCTATGTGAGACGTCGTGACAGGGTGGTCCGTGTATGTCCAATATATGCCTCTACATTAGCATGTGGATACGGACAAGTAAACTGGTAACCACGTTGGTTTTTTGTAAAAACCGAGGTCGTGAGACTTTATTGCGCATTATCATGTTATGCGATTTATTATTGGTGTAGTCAATGTTGAACTTAACTCGATAATTAGAGCAATCGGTAACTTCAACATTGTTGTTTATTATATTAGGTTTGAAATGGAGACGTTTGGAAGAGTTGGCTCAAAAGTTAATTAATAGAAAATGGGCCGTAATATTTAATCGAGCTTGCTTAAATGAAAAACTTGTCCCAAAGTATTAATATATATATATATATATATATATATATATATATATATATATATATATATATATATATATATATATATATATATATATATATATATATATATATATATATATATATATATATATATATATATATATATATATATATATATATATATATATATATATATATTTATATATTTATATAATATAAGGAAACATAGCGTTGATATGTTTTTACGAGCCACATATATCAGAAACTTGGATGGCTTACAATCCACCACGAAGTAACGCAAATATAAATGTCTCAACTTCAGACTCGAACCCACGACTGTCGGATCGGCAACACCGCCTTGCATCATGCCAACTACCTTACCATCTGCGCCACTTCCACCGCCAAAAAACAGTGGTTGTTAAGCGCTATATATATATAGCTATTTGGAGATTATAAAACTCCAGCTTGTGAGGTCAAAAATGTAAAGCCCAAACTTAACAATTTTTCGGTAAAATTAACTTCTATCTGTAACCAGGGTCCTGAGATTGTTGGTGGATTTACAGGTGGTGCGACTGAATTTGAATTGCACAGTGGCTACAGTGGTGAGCCCGTTCCAAGTCCTGCCACTGATATCTTTTTTTATGCGGACACTTCATTTTCTTCTTTCGAGCCGTGCGAGGAGCAGTGTAGTGATCCTGTCGGAGATAACTTAGATATGAGCCCTTCGTCGATGTCGACATCTGCTATGGATCATGTCGTGGACCCTGAAAGTGGCGGCGGTGAGAGCGGTGACGGATCTCGACACGAAAGCGTTGGCCAGCCGGTTTGTGACAACTCGTCATATACGTTTGATCGGGTTTCGGTAGTTGCGACATTGTGTGATGACAGTGCTGTTTCAGCTGTGCCTAATGAGATTGTTTCGATAAATGAGGCAGTTAATGATGAAAATGTTCTTTTGGTAAGAATGACGGCAGTTCTGCATTGTGACAATATAACTATGCGACGTCGACGATAACGTTTTGTGTTAAATAACGTGGCATTTTAATTATTTTATTTAATTTTGACAATTCTTCAGAGATGGTTTCCGTTTGAACAATGTCATGGTTGCGCGAGATTTGAGGTAGATCTGTCGTTTGACAATTAATATATCTATATATATAAAAGGAAGACGGCTTTGTGTTAAGACACTTATAACTCAAGAACGGCTGAACCGATTTTAGAGATTTTTGATTTATTGGATTTCTCTCAGCTCCTATTAACATAATAACTAAAAAAATTGACATTGTATCATGGAGTGGCCCATGGGGACCGCAGTATGTACCCCGGAAGCTATACAGCCTTAACAGTGCGTCCTAGAAAAAAACTTCATATGGCAAAGTTGTAGAGCACCCTCTATTTGGTCTTACAAAAAAATACATTTTCAAATTGGAGTTTGGGTTATCGAGATATACAGATGTTTAATTTTCAGCGACATGACATTTATGCGCAAATGGGGTAGAGCGCATGTTATTAAATTTTATGACTATTTCATTGTTTACATTTTAAAATATCACAGAAAAAATTAAGTAAATATTTTTTTCAATTAAAATATAAAATAAAATAATTTTTTATGGGCCATAAAAATATAAAAGATATTTTTAGCATAGATTTTTAGTTTTGCATTTTCCGTTTTCCATTTGGCATTAACAAAGTGTCAATGCTGTTCTGTCAATATTATGTTTTCGTTTGTTGGAATTAATTCACGAGTTTTAAAGTTTTATTACTTTTAACCAGAAAAATTTTAATGACAATGCCGCGACCCAGAAGATCTAATCTTTCCCAAAATAGCCGTCAAGCAATTAAGCATCGGAACAATGTTAACCAATCCACCGCGGAAGAACTGGAATTAGCGCGAGAAAGGCGCCGCGTTAGTATGGCCCGGCTTCGTGCTTCTCGAAGACAAGAGCAAAGAAATTTACTCCCCGGAACTGCTTATGTCAGTGATCAACAAACAGTTAATTTTCGACACACAATTGCAAATTTGAATCGAGCAGCAGTTCTCTACGATTGCACAATTTATTACGGCTCTCATCCTTTCGTGTGCATTGGTCCAATGGACATTGTTTGTGAACATTGTGCCGCATGGAAGTTTTCTGGAGAAACGCCTGGATTGTGCTGCCTTAATGGTAAAGTGAAATTGCTATTATTGACACCACTACCAGAGCCACTGCATTCATTGCTTCGTGGCGATACACCAGAATCACGTCATTTTCTAGCAAACACTCAAGAATACAATAAGTGTTTTCAAATGACTTCATTCGGAACAGACATTGTTGAAGAATACGGATTTAATCCCACTTTCAAGGTTATTTATGTTGAATAAAGTAAACGTTCATTTTCTTTAAAAGATTTAATCAAATTTAGCTTCAATAATACTTTGGAAAAGTTTTGTTATATTTTTTGTAAATCATTTAATGGACTTTCTAATCAATTACAAACCAGTAATACTTACTTTGTTTTCAAATTTACAGATTCAAGGCCAGATTCACCATCGAATTGGATCATTGTTACCTCTTGAAGATGCACGTCATAAATTTTTACAAATATATTTCATGGGCAATATGGAGGAACAACTTGATCGGCGTCAGCAGTGAAAAAAGCAACTCTTCATGATCTTCAGCATCTACTTCATGAACATCATGCATTGGTCAGGCTGTTCATGACTGCGTTAGAGCGCATGCCAAATGATGACTACAAAGTCGTGATCAGAGCAGATTAACGACCAACTGGAACACATGAACGCACATTTAACGCTCCAACAATAGATAAAGTAGCAATACTGATCGTTGGTTAAAACTTGGAAAAACGTGATATTGCGCTTGCACGTCGTGATACTGGGCAAATAAAACAAATATGTGAAACGCACCGTTCTTATGACACTTTGCAATATCAACTGATGTTTTGGCAAGGAGAGGATGGATATCACTTCAATATCAAGATGATAAATCCATTGAATAGTGAGTATCAATATCAATTTATATTTCAACATGATATAATTTTTACACCGTTTGTTTTTTTTATTTTCAATCACTCAGTTGATTATAAATGGGCTCAAACTTCGGAATACTAATTTTAATATTTTTATTTCAGTTGACGAAACTAGCAAAAAAGTTAGCTCGATGAATTTTTATGCATATCGTTTGATGATTCGTCAAAACGCTGACAACCATTTGCTTCGATTTCGACATCAATATTGCGTCGACATGTATGTCAAAATTAAAACTAACTTTCATTCGACTGAATCAAGCCAAACTGCGTTCAGAGGAGTATATCCATTTACGCGACGCAATCAGCACCGAAGGAGATGCAGCTAACTATTCTACCGGCTACTTACATAGGTAGTCCGCGTCATATGCATGAATATGCGCAGGATGCAATGACATATGTTCGTCATTACGGTCGGCCAGATCTATTCATTATCTTCACCTGTAATCCAAAGTGGATTGAAATTGTTCAAATGCTGCTTCCCGGACAAACATCAAGTGATCGGCACGACATCACCGCACGTGTCTTCAAACAAAAAATTAGGTCGCTGATGAACTACATTGTAAATCAACACGTTTTTGGTGATACTCGATGCTGGATGTATTCAATGGCAAAAACGAGGCTTGCCACATGCACACATTCTCATTTGGTTAGTTGAATAAATTAGACCTGACCAAATAGATGATATCATAAATGCCGAGATTGCTGATCCCGAAATCGATCCAGACCTACATGATGTTGTAGTTATGAATATGATTCATGGACCGTGTGGCGCCATCAACCCCCAATCACCGTGCATGGTCGACGGCAAGTGTTCCAAACATTATCCACAAAAATATACGACAGAGACCATCACTGGCACAGATGGCTATCCATTATATCGACGTCGATCACCCGATGATAACGGTCGAACTGTCCCAAAGAAAGTGAAAGGAAACGATTTCGTGGTTGACAACAGTTGGATTGTTCCATATTCGCCACTTCTTTCCAAAACATTCAAGACACATTGCAATGTTGAGTATTGCAATTCTCTAAAGTCAATTAAGTACATCTGAAAATATGTAACAAAAGGCAGCGATATGACAGTTTTTGGCATTCAAAGCTCAGATAACGATGAGATTAGATGCTATCAAATTGGTAGATATGTGAACTGCAATGAGGCAATTTGGCGTATATTCTCATTCTCTATTCACGAACGTCATCCCACTGCTGTCCATTTGGCTGTGCATTTGGAGAATGGTCAACGAGTTTATTTTAACGCATCGAATATTATTCAACGTGCTGAAACACCTCCAGCAACAACATTAACGAGTTTTTTTGAGATTTGCCAAAGCGATCCATTTGCACAAACGTTGCTTTACTCGGAGATGCTACGTTATTACACTTGGAACGCTTCATCAAAGAAATTTCAACTTCGGAAGCATGGCAGTGCGGTTCCTGGACATCGGGTGTGTATTCTACTGATGCTCTTGGTCGTATTCATACAGTTCACCCAAAAAACGACGAATGCTTTTATTTGAGGTTGTTGTTGGTCAATGTTTGTGGCCCAACATCTTTTGGATCACTACGAACTATCAATGGTATAGTGTGCCCAGCATTTCGTGCTGCATGTCAAGAGCTCAAATTGCTTGAAAACGATAATCATTGGGACACGACAATGTCTGAAGCAACTATTTCAGCATCTCCAAGTCAGATACGCACATTATTTCCTATTATAATTCCTACCTGCTTTCTATCAAATCCACGTAAACTGTGGAACAAATACAAAAATAGCATGTCAGAAGACATTTTACATCAAATACGGGTCAGTTCAACTAATCCCGACCTTGAAGTGAATGAAGAGATGCATAACCAGGCTTTGCTCTTGATTGAAGACATGTGTTACCTGATGTGTGGTAGTTTGTTAGTCAAGTTAGGAATGCCAGCGCCAGATCGTAGAATAAATGATGCTTTTAATCGAGAATTAGAACGTGAACGTGGCTTATTTTTTCTTGATGCCCCAGGTGGAACTGGAAAGACGTTTCTCATGTCTTTGATATTGGCCACTGTTCGTGCGAGATCAGACATCGCGGTAGCAGTTGCTTCTTCTGGAATAGCAGCCACATTGTTAGAAGGATGCCGTACGGCTCATTCAGCATTAAAATTGCCTTTAAATCTTCAAACTACTGAACAACCAACATGCAGCATTGCAAAACACTCTGCAATGGCAAAAGTTTTAGTAGCATATAAAATCATCATCTGGGACGAGTGCACAATGGCGCACAAACGCGCATTGGAAGCACTTGATAGAACACTGAAAGATCGGCGCAATGATTCGCGACATTTTGGAGGTGCAATGATTTTATTGTCTGGCGATTTCCGCCAAACACTGCCAGTCATTCCAAGATCGACTGCTGCCGATGAAATTAATGCGTCACTCAAATCATCATATCTGTGGCGCTATGTGATGAAACTTCAGCTGTCTTCTAACATGACGGTTGCATTGCTGAACGATCCATCTGCTGAAGATTTCTCCATGCAATTGCTCAACATCGGTAATGGCCGTGTTCCTGTCGACAAATCGACCGGATTGATTTTTTTCCTCCCAATTTTTGCACTTTTGTTTCATCGAAAGACGAGCTTATCAATAAAGTGATCCCAGCCATCATTGCTAATCATAAAAAGAACAAATGGTTGAGTGAGAGAGCAATTTTGGCGGCTAAGAATAAAGATGTGGATGACTTAAATATTCTAATTCAGAATCAAATTTTTGGTACTCTGCATTCATTCAAATCTATTGACTGTGTAACTAATGAAGGTGAAGCCACTAACTATCCAACTAAATTTTTGAACTCCTTGGATGTGCCTGGCTTACCACCGCACAATTTACAACTAAAGGTTGGATCAGTAGTTATTATGATTAGAAATCTAAATCAACCAAAACTATGCAATGGAATGCGTTTGGTTTTAAAGAAACTAATGGTCAATGTGCTTCACGCGACGATCCTCAAAGGAAAATTCAAAGGCGAGGAAACACTCATTCCGAGGATTCCAATGATCCTAACCGATTTGCCCTTTGAGTTTAAAAGAATTCAATTTCCGATTCGCCTAGCATTTGCTATGACGATTAAAAAAGCACAAGGCCAATCTTTGAGTGTTTGTGGTCTGAACTTGGATAATGCCTGTTTTTCTCATGGTCAATTGTATGTGGCGTGTTCACGTGTCGGCAGACCATCAGATTTATTTGTTTTTTCGCCCGATAATAAAACAAAAAACATAGTGTATCTTAAAGTGCTGGATTAAAGAGAATCGACCCGAGTTCAACCAATGTTTTTATAATAAACTATTAAAGTAAACGTTTTTTTATTTTTGTTTTCTTTTAAACTTATATATAGGATATTTGTTATTATTGTTCTTTATTGCTTAAAAAATACACTCTTTAAGGTGAAACGAAGTTCGCCGGGTCCGCAAGTATATATATATATATATATATATATATATATATATATATATATATATATATATATATATATATATATATATATATATATATATATATATATATATATATATATATATATATATATATATATATATATATATATATATATATATATATATATATATATATATATATATATATATATATATATATATATATATATATATATATATATATATATATATATATATATATATATATATATATATATATATATATATATATATATATATATATATATATATATATATATATATATATATATATATATATATATATATATATATATATATATATATATATATATATATATATATATATATATATATATATATATATATATATATATATGTATATATATATATATAACTGAAATCGGAAAATAATAGAAAAATAATGGACAGTTAAGTGTAATATTAATAGTAACTGAAATACGGCGAATAACTCTAACTGTAATAGTAACTGAATAATAAATTCAGTTAAATAATACAAAAATAATTAATAACTGAAAAATTTTTTAAAGTAATTTTTTTTGTAAATAAATTATCTATTAGATTTATTTTTTATCTAAATATAAAAATCGAGTTCTTTGGTGTTACCTAACAAATAGAATACATGGCGCTGTTTAGTTAGTTGCGGGCTTTTGTTATTATTGATAGTTTAGTGCTGTTGTGGAGATGCTGAAATAATTGCTTCAGACATTGTCGTGTCCCAATGATTATCGTTTTCAAGCAACTTGAGCTCTTGATATGCAGCACGGGGCACACTATACCATTGATAGTTCGTAGTGATCCAAAAGATGTTGGGCCACAAACATTGACCAACAACAACCTCAAATAGAAGCATTCATCGATTTTTGGGTGAACTGTATAAATACGTTCCGAGTGAAGTCATTTGAAAACACTTCTTATATTTTTGAGTGTTTGCTAGAAAATGACGTGATTCTGGTGTATCGCCACGAAGCAATGAATGCAGTGGCTCTGGCGGTGGTGTCAATAATGGCAATTTCACTTTACCATTAAGGCAGCACAATCCAGGCGTTTCTCCAGAAAACTTCCATGCGGCACAATGTTCACAAACAATGTCCAATGGACCAATGCACACGAAAGGATAAGAGCCGTAATAAATTGTGCAATCGTAGAGAAATGCTGCTCGATTCAAATTTGCAATTGTGTGTCGAAAATTAACTGTTTGTTGATCACTGACATAAGCAGTTTCGAGGAGTAAATCTCTTCGCTCTTGTCTTCGAGAAGCACGAAGCCGGGCCATACTAACGCGGCGCCTTTCTCGCGCTAATTCCAGTTCTTCCGCGGTAGATTGGTTAACATTGTTCCGATGCCTAATTGCCTGACGGCTATTTTGGGAAAGATTAGATCTTCTGGGTCGCGGCATTGTTAATAAAAATGTTTTTGTTAAAAGTAATAAAACTTTACAATTCGCAAATTAATTCCAACGAACGAAAATATAATATTGACAGAACAGCATTGACACTTTGTTAATGCCAAATGGAAAACGGAATATGCGAATTTAACATTTTCTTTCTAAGTTTTTGAGTTTCCGCTATTACTTTTTTATCAACAAGTTCAAATATATTTTTAGACATTTTATTATCTTGGACTAACTGGGCAGTTTCGGCTTCTAGTGCCATCATCAGTGTCTATATAGTAAAATCAAGAAATGTTTATTGCCGAAAAGTTAAATTTAAAATTCATCCAAAAGGTTATTTGCCACGCCCTCACAAATTAAGTCAAGAACTTTTAAAAATACGAAACTGCTAAAAAGAGAGTTCAAATAATAAAACTACAAAACCTGCCATCAGTTCATAACGCTGGCCTTTAAATACGCTAGCTGCCACAAACGTTAAGCTACAAACTGTCAACAACAAAAGAATTGATACAGAAATACACTGTACACAAGATTTTCAGCCTATGATGTTAACTATGTCAAGGAGATGATGAAATTATCAAATTTACTATTAGCCTGATCATTTTTGTTTTGAACATTTTTGTTTTGAACATTTTTGTAGTCTTCATCAGTTATCTCTGTGACCAATTCAGTCTTTTGAGCAGTTCTTTATGTGATCCTTTTCTGAACAATCAATCCGAGGATTGCTTTACACATAATCAGCCTCAAAATCATCTTTGAAGTTATTAAGCGATTGACCATTTCCGGAGCAGTTTGTCGTATGATATTCTTCGAGAACACCTGTTAGTTGAACTTCCTCCAAAAAATTCAATAACTGATCAAAACATTTACTACATGGTTGTTTTCTATCAGTTTTTTGTTCTTCATTGTAGTACTTTTTGGGGCACTTCTCTGTCAACATATCAAATGACACAACCAGAAAGGACTCAGGATTTTTAGAGCCACAGTTATTTTCTTTTAATCTGGTTGTCCATCCATCCGCATGCAGGCCCGTCGAGAGGATGAAGAAGGCCCGGGGCAACTCACTTTGGCTGGCCTCTAGAACCTAGATATTACACACACACCTATATATATATATAAGTTTAATGGAAAAGTTTTTGGCTAATTGTAGTCTCGAACAGAGAGTTTTGTGCCGAAAGGTCGAGAATTTGGCTCGAAAAGTTGTTTCTGCCAAATGGCGAGTTGTGTTTCTTAGAGCGTGTCTCAAAGATAAATTGATTCCACAGTTTATTCGCAATATATATATATATATATATATATATATATATATATATATATATATATATATATATATATATATATATATATATATATATATATATATATATATATATATATATATATATATATATATATATATATAAGGAAACATAGCGTTGATATGTTTTTACGAGCCACATATATCAGAAACTTGGATGGCGTACAATCCACCACGAAATAACGCAAAGATACATGTCTCAACTTCAGACTCGAACCCACGACTGTCGGATCGGCAACACCGCCTCGCATCATGCCAACTACCTTACCATCTGCGCCACTTCCACCGTCAAAAAACAGTGGTTGTTAAGCGCTTTTGTTGGGGTATGTTGAACACAACACTCGACTATGAATGGGTACGAATCAATGCTCGATAGTATTATAAGTTGTACGGCGTACAATCCGTCACTAGCTAATTTAATAACTATCGAAGATATATGTTTTATGATATATATTATAAGGAAACATAGCGTTGATATGTTTTTACGAGCCACATATATCAGAAACTTGGATGGCGTACAATCCACCACGAATTAACGCAAATATACATGTCTCAACTTCAGACTCGAACCCACGACTGTCGGATCGGCAACACCGCCTCGCATCATGCCAACTACCTTACCATCTGCGCCACTTCCACCGTCAAAAAACAATTTCCAAGTTTCTGATATATGTGGCTCGTAAAAACATATCAACGCTATGTTTCCTTATAATATATATCATAAAACATATATCTTCGATAGTTATTAAATTAGCTAGTGACGGATTGTACGCCGTACAACTTATAATACTATCGAGCATTGATTCGTACCCATTCATAGTCGAGTGTTGTGTTCAACATACCCCAACAAAAGCGCTTAACAACCACTGTTTTTTGACGGTGGAAGTGTCGCAGATGGTAAGGTAGTTGGCATGATGCGAGGCGGTGTTGCCGATCCGACAGTC
Organism: Erpobdella octoculata; assembly: GCA_963978895.1. Lineage (NCBI taxonomy): Eukaryota > Metazoa > Annelida > Clitellata > Hirudinida > Erpobdellidae > Erpobdella > Erpobdella octoculata. The sequence continues at coordinate 12,637,549 of OZ022240.1, read as the reverse complement.
GTGGGTTCGAGTCTGAAGTTGAGACATGTATATTTGCGTTATTTCGTGGTGGATTGTACGCCATCCAAGTTTCTGATATATGTGGCTCGTAAAAACATATCAACGCTATGTTTCCTTATAATATATATCATAAAACATATATCTTCGATAGTTATTAAATTAGCTAGTGACGGATTGTACGCCGTACAACTTATAATACTATCGAGCATTGATTCGTACCCATTCATAGTCGAGTGTTGTGTTCAATATACCCCAACAAAAGCGCTTAACAACCACTGTTTTTTGACGGTGGAAGTGGCGCAGATGGTAAGGTAGTTGGCATGATGCGAGGCGGTGTTGCCGATCCGACAGTCGTGGGTTCGAGTCTGAAGTTGAGACATGTATATTTGCGTTATTTCGTGGTGGATTGTACGCCATCCAAGTTTCTGATATATGTGGCTCGTAAAAACATATCAACGCTATGTTTCCTTATAATATATATCATAAAACATATATCTTCGATAGTTATTAAATTAGCTAGTGACGGATTGTACGCCGTACAACTTATAATACTATCGAGCATTGATTCGTACCCATTCATAGTTGAGTGTTGTGTTCAACATACCCCAACAAAAGCGCTTAACAACCACTGTTTTTTGACGGTGGAAGTGGCGCAGATGGTAAGGTAGTTGGCATGATGCGAGGCGGTGTTGCCGATCCGACAGTCGTGGGTTCGAGTCTGAAGTTGAGACATGTATATTTGCGTTATTTCGTGGTGGATTGTACGCCATCCAAGTTTCTGATATATGTGGCTCGTAAAAACATATCAACGCTATGTTTCCTTATAATATATATCATAAAACATATATTTTCGATAGTTATTAAATTAGCTAGTGACGGATTGTACGCCGTACAACTTATAATACTATCGAGCATTGATTCGTACCCATTCATAGTCGAGTGTTGTGTTCAATATACCCCAACAAAAGCGCTTAACAACCACTGTTTTTTGACGGTGGAAATGGCGCAGATGGTAAGGTAGTTGGCATGATGCGAGGCGGTGTTGCCGATCCGACAGTCGTGGGTTCGAGTCTGAAGTTGAGACATGTATATTTGCGTTATTTCGTGGTGGATTGTACGCCATCCAAGTTTCTGATATATGTGGCTCGTAAAAACATATCAACGCTATGTTTCCTTATAATATATATCATAAAACATATATCTTCGATAGTTATTAAATTAGCTAGTGACGGATTGTACGCCGTACAACTTATAATACTATCGAGCATTGATTCGTACCCATTCATAGTCGAGTGTTGTGTTCAACATACCCCAACAAAAGCGCTTAACAACCACTGTTTTTTGACGGTGGAAGTGGCGCAGATGGTAAGGTAGTTGGCATGATGCGAGGCGGTGTTGCCGATCCGACAGTCGTGGGTTCGAGTCTGAAGTTGAGACATGTATATTTGCGTTATTTCGTGGTGGATTGTACGCCATCCAAGTTTCTGATATATGTGGCTCGTAAAAACATATCAACGCTATGTTTCCTTATAATATATATCATAAAACATATATCTTCGATAGTTATTAAATTAGCTAGTGACGGATTGTACGCCGTACAACTTATAATACTATCGAGCATTGATTCGTACCCATTCATAGTCGAGTGTTGTGTTCAACATACCCCAACAAAAGCGCTTAACAACCACTGTTTTTTGACGGTGGAAGTGGCGCAGATGGTAAGGTAGTTGGCATGATGCGAGGCGGTGTTGCCGATCCGACAGTCGTGGGTTCGAGTCTGAAGTTGAGACATGTATATTTGCGTTATTTCGTGGTGGATTGTACGCCATCCAAGTTTCTGATATATGTGGCTCGTAAAAACATATCAACGCTATGTTTCCTTATAATATATATCATAAAACATATATCTTCGATAGTTATTAAATTAGCTAGTGACGGATTGTACGCCGTACAACTTATAATACTATCGAGCATTGATTCGTACCCATTCATAGTCGAGTGTTGTGTTCAATATACCCCAACAAAAGCGCTTAACAACCACTGTTTTTTGACGGTGGAAGTGGCGCAGATGGTAAGGTAGTTGGCATGATGCGAGGCGGTGTTGCCGATCCGACAGTCGTGGGTTCGAGTCTGAAGTTGAGACATGTATATTTGCGTTATTTCGTGGTGGATTGTACGCCATCCAAGTTTCTGATATATGTGGCTCGTAAAAACATATCAACGCTATGTTTCCTTATAATATATATCATAAAACATATATCTTCGATAGTTATTGAATTAGCTAGTGACGGATTGTACGCCGTACAACTTATTATACTATCGAGCATTGATTCGTACCCATTCATAGTTGAGTGTTGTGTTCAACATACCCCAACAAAAGCGCTTAACAACCACTGTTTTTTGACGGTGGAAGTGGCGCAGATGGTAAGGTAGTTGGCATGATGCGAGGCGGTGTTGCCGATCCGACAGTCGTGGGTTCGAGTCTGAAGTTGAGACATGTATATTTGCGTTATTTCGTGGTGGATTGTACGCCATCCAAGTTTCTGATATATGTGGCTCGTAAAAACATATCAACGCTATGTTTCCTTATAATATATATCATAAAACATATATTTTCGATAGTTATTAAATTAGCTAGTGACGGATTGTACGCCGTACAACTTATAATACTATCGAGCATTGATTCGTACCCATTCATAGTCGAGTGTTGTGTTCAATATACCCCAACAAAAGCGCTTAACAACCACTGTTTTTTGACGGTGGAAGTGGCGCAGATGGTAAGGTAGTTGGCATGATGCGAGGCGGTGTTGCCGATCCGACAGTCGTGGGTTCGAGTCTGAAGTTGAGACATGTATATTTGCGTTATTTCGTGGTGGATTGTACGCCATCCAAGTTTCTGATATATGTGGCTCGTAAAAACATATCAACGCTATGTTTCCTTATAATATATATCATAAAACATATATCTTCGATAGTTATTAAATTAGCTAGTGACGGATTGTACGCCGTACAACTTATAATACTATCGAGCATTGATTCGTACCCATTCATAGTCGAGTGTTGTGTTCAACATACCCCAACAAAAGCGCTTAACAACCACTGTTTTTTGACGGTGGAAGTGGCGCAGATGGTAAGGTAGTTGGCATGATGCGAGGCGGTGTTGCCGATCCGACAGTCGTGGGTTCGAGTCTGAAGTTGAGACATATATATATATATATATATATATATATATATATATATATATATATATATATATATATATATATATATATATATATATATATATATATATATATATATATATATATATATATATATATATATATATATATATGACGCTCCGCACACAAACGTTGACGTCACACTCAAGGATGTTGCCAGTGGCAGAAATGGAGAAGATGGAAGTGTTGAAGGCATACACAGGCGTGTTGACGACATGCTTAACGACATGGCTAGCAGAGAGAACAAAGAGGACAGAAATTTTGAAAATGGTGTGCACGAAAATGTTGACGATGAACTTCTTGTTTTGCCTGGCTTTAAAACTGAAGAGCCTATAGTTCATCCGTCATGATGTGCATTTCTGCCCGATAACCAGATTTCTGTTAGTGGACTGATCGAACACACGATTGATCATTTATGTGCATGTCAACCCGATCGTCTGTCGTTAGATGCCCAGAGAAAAATACCTGTTGACCATCGGATCTGCCAAACAAGTGATCAAACTCTTGATCGGTCTAAAAAAATTTATATATATATATATATATATATACTAGCGGGGGCACCAGGCGTTGCCCGGGTTTTTAGAGGTTTTTCTATTGTTTGTCTCTCTCGCTCCCGTTTCTTTCTCCGGTTCCCCGTTCCCGGTCGCTTTCCCGCTCTCGCCGTAATAAATTGTGCAATTGTAGAGAAATTCTGCTCGATTCAAATTTGCAATTGTGTGTCGAAAATTAACTGTTGATCACTGACATAAGCAGTTTCGAGGAGTAAATCTCTTTGCTTTTGTCTTCGAGAAGCACGAAGCCTTGCCATACTAACGCGGCGCCTTTCTCGCGCTAATTCCAGTTTTTCCGCGGTGGATTGGTTAACATTGTTTCGATGCCTAATTGCCTGACGGCTATTTTGGGAAAGATTAGATCTTCTGGGTCGCGGCATTGTTAATTAAAATGTTTTTGTTAAAAGTAATAAAACTTTAAAACTCGCAAATTAATTCCAACGAACGAAAATATAATATTGACAGAACAGCATTGACACTTTGTTAATGCCAAATGGAAAACGGAATATGCGAAACCAAAAATCATATATCATATCTATGCTAAAAATATCGTTTATATTTGTATGGCCCATAAACAATTATTTTATTTTATATTTTAATTGAAAAAGATATTTACTTAATTTTTTCTGTGAGATTTCCAATTGTAAACAATGAAATAGTCAGAAAATTTAATAACATGCGCTCTACCCCATTTGCGCATAAATGTCATGTCGCCGAAAATTAAACATCTGTATATTTCGATAACCCAAACTCCATTTTGAAAATTTATTTTTCCGTAAAACCAAATAGAGGGTGCTCTACAACTTTGCCATTTGAAGTTTTTTTCTAGGACGCACTGTTAAGGCTGTATAGCTACCGGGGTACATACTGCGGTACCCATGGGCCACTCTATGGTTCAATGTCAATTTTTTAGTTATTCTGTTAATAGGAGCTGAGAGAAATCCTATAAATCAAAAATCTCTAAAATCGGTTCAGCCGTTCTTGAGTTATAAGTGTCGTAATACAAACCCGACTTCCTTTTATATATATAGATAGGGGAGACCTGGCACCCTTGATACTAAATTTCGATTTTTCCTAATTTGACGAAACTGTTTGAGTTTTTGTAAGTTTTTCAAGTGAATTTAATATAAATTTAACAATCCAATGTTACTTTGTAAAAAATCTTTTAAAAATATTTGGTAAAAAAGTTATATTTGAAACAAAAAATTTTCAAAATAGTATCAAGGGTGCCTGTGTCTCGGCACCCTTGATATTACATTGTCACCCTTGATACTATGTTGGCACCTTTGATACTAAATTTAAAATAAATGTTATTGGAAGTGTTTGTTCGTAATTCAAAGAGCAACTTTTTTTTCTTTTTTGCTAGAAACACCTATCTCTGTCGCAAATAGCTGGAAGTCACTTAAAGCATCAAGATTAGCGTCTGGACTGACTAACTGAAATTGTTGAGCCTGTTTCATTAACACTGGACGTTCTATGGTGCATATGCATGTGCTGTGCATCAGTGATGGGCAGTAGTTAACTACTTTTAACTACTTTAGTAGTTAACTACTTTTAACTACTTTAGTAGTTAACTACTTTTAACTACTTTAGTAGTTAACTACTTTTAACTACTTTAGTAGTTAACTACTTTTAACTACTTTAGTAGTTAACTACTTTTAACTACTTTAGTAGTTAACTACTAGTTTAACTACATGGGAATAGTTAAGGCAAAAAGTTTAACTACCCGAAAGTAACCGGTAGTTAAAGAATAGTTTAACTACCCGAAAGTAACCGGTAGTTAAAGAATAGTTTAACTACTTGTTAGAGTAGTTAACTACTATTAGTTTAACTACCTAAAAGTAGTTTAAGTCTAAAAAAAAAAATCAGCCTGTATAATATTTTACGCAAAGATCTGGGTTCAAATGACTCAACAACAAACTCACTGCTCTTGTATCCTCATCTAACAAGAGTTTTTCTCAAGTTTTATACAAGTCTACCAAGCAGTGCTGCTGTTGAGAGACTGTTCAGTTGTGCAGGTCAAATATTAGTGCCAAGACGGTGCAAAGTGTCTGACAGTATGTTTGAAAAGCTTGTTTTCCTGCGTCATGTACTCAAAAGATAATCATCTACAGGTAATAAAACGATGTTTGACACCGTCTGAAGTAGATTGATTGACTGGATATTTAATTTTTTTAAATATGTGTCTTTTCATTAATAAATTAAAAAAACAATGTGTCATGGCTTTATTTAATAAATTAGATGGTGAACATGATTAATGGTGATCATGTGAGGCTTAATACAGCAATGCAATGTATTAGTGTACAAGTTTATAGAAAAAAGTAGTCAAAAGTAGTTAAAAGTAGTTAACTACTTTACAGTATTTAACTACTTTAGTTAAACTACCTCTGACAAAAAGTAGTTAACTACATAGTTTAACTACTAAAAAGTAAATGTAACTACAGAAAAGTTTAACTACTTGAAAGTAGTCTGTTGCCCATCACTGCTGTGCATATGCATGTCGAATCCGCACTTCTCGCAAATTATCAAAAAATTCATTGACTGTATGACGATTAAAGGCGGTTTCTCGTGCTAAGCTGGTGGCCTCTGTGTTTGATAATAGGAAGGCATTCTTTTCTCCTGGACATAAATCCTTGAAACCAATTTGGTCCAGCAGACTTTGTGCTATCCCACGATTTTGAGACATTTTGAAAAGTGAAATACCAAATTCATAAGCTATTTTTCTGGTGGTTTTTGTTGATAAGCCATAATAAAGTTTTGCTGCACGTATAAGATATTCAAAAAACGACTTTTCTTCTGTATTGGTGAATATCTGCTTGGTCACGTAGTTTGGACAGCACAGCTTCAACTGCAGCTTTTATTTCAATTTCAGGAACTTGACCTCGTGGTGGTCTGTCTGTTGTTTGTTTTTTCTTGTGATATGGCATAATAAAATCCCGCTGAATAAAAATAGTACTGAAATACGTACAACAAATACACAAATTAATGAATACCTCACTAAATTACTATGGTGGCTAGCCAGAACTTAACTAGCTAGTATACAAAACAATTATTTAGTGATAAAACATAAGCAATTTCACTGAACAATCAAAAATTCTATCATTCTGCTTTTGGTTGTAACCTTGATAAAAAATTCAAGAGACCTTTGATACTAGTATCAAAGGTGCCTACGTGAGGTGCTATTGTAGTGTACCGGTATTTTTTGCACGTCCACGCACACGTGTGCCAAACGCATGTTATATATACAGGTAATTACAGGTGAGCGCTCCTTAGCTTGCTAGGCTCGCGCTCCTTCACTTGTTTGGCGCGCGCTAGCTAGTGGCTAGCTTAAAAACCTTTGCTCTCGAATGTTCTCTCTCTTTCTTCTTCGTTGTTCTCGTGGTTAGCCATATTGCTACTTTAATCAAGAATTTAAACTTTGCTTTATTTTCATTTCTCGCCATTGTTGGCCCCGAGAAGAATTGCTTATTTTTGTCTATTGTCGTCGGTCAATTAAATAAAACTATTTCATACCGCCTTCAAACTGTGTTGAGTTGGTACTACAAAGTATATTGAAATAACGTAGTCAGCGACTACAATTGGTGACCCCGACGTTTCTATCTCCAACGTGAAGAATTCTGAAGTCCAGTGAAAGGCTCACCACAAGGTGACCCCAACTTCCGACGACGTCAGTTTTCTTTCCCCGACGTTCTTCAACACCGACGACTGCAGCTTTCGACGTTTTCAGCCTGGAAGTCTACAGCTTCGACGTTCTTGACCACCGGTGTTTGCAGTCTTCAGCGTTTCGAACCTCCGACGTCTACAACCCGAGGACTACAGCTCGAAGAATTTTTCTATGGACTGACTCATTGTCAAAATGGCATCAGCTTCAACGCAGCCTCTGGCCGTCACCACAACTCCCACAATTGCTGCCGTCTCAGTAGAAGCGCCTCCTTTCATACCGTCAAACCCTGCTACGTGGCTTGTGATCCTTGAGGCGCAGATCAACATCGCCGGCATCACGACGTCTGCCACAAGATTCTACCACGCGTTAGCAAATCTCCAAGTAGAGACAGTGAGCAACCTCAACGACGTAATCTTGCAGGCCGCCGATTACGACCAACTCAAAGACGCCGTCAAGAGGTTCCACGAGACCAGTAGAAGGGAGCTGTTTGGATCCTTCTTACAAGAAACCCCCCTCACCGGTAAGCCTTCACACTTCCTTCTTCAAATGACAAAGGTGGCAAAGAAACTTGGCGTGGGAGACGACATGGTGCGTCATCGTTTCCAACAAGTTCTTCCACCCAGCCTCGCACCTGTCATCGCGTCACAGAAAACACAGGGACTGAACGACCTCGGACGACTTGCCGACGAACTCCTCCCATTGCTAAAGTGCCAAACTACATCCTTCCTGAGTGAACCTGCATCGATGAAATCAAACGACCAATTTTTTGGTAATAATAATAATGCTGCGCGTAACTCGTTTTTTAATAATAGGGTGGTGCGTAAATCATTTGAACCCGCTTTTTCAAATACATTAGTTCCGTTTTCGGCTAATTAACGTCATAAGGTTTGCCGAAGTCATATTTTTAATGGGGCAAAAGCACGCTCATGTCGCCACTGGTGTCAGTGGCCAGATAAATCTGGTATTAAAGTAACTCAGTCGCGTGACGCAACCCCTGCAAGCTCGAGAAGTAGTTCTCCTGTGCAATCTTTAAATATCTAGGCGCTCGAATGCTCTCTCTACACCTCAACGTTCCTACTCTGCGTTTGACCGCGAACCTTTAGCCGTCTACCTTGCAGTAGTTCACTTCAAACGAATTTTTGAGGGTCGTACTGTTGCAGTTTTTACAGACCACATATTTTTAGTGAATGCATTCTACAGTCAAACCCCATCGAAATCTGATTGCCAACAACGTCACCTGTCATATATCTCGGAATACATCTGCTCAATTGAATGTATACGTGGTTCGGAAAATATCGTGGCAGATGCCGTCTCTCGTGCCGATACAGATGAAACTATTGCATGTTCGCTAGACTTGATACTTCCAGCCTTGTCCACATTTAGTGTCGCACAGAAGGATGATGCTGAAACTGAAGAATATAAAGAAAAGTTGAAATCTTTTACGGTCGAAGACAGGCAATTGTTGTGGTGTGACACCACCCTACCATATCCTTGACCTTTTGTACCACGTGAGCATCGTATGGCAATATTCAATCAGCTGCACAGTTTGTCGCACCCTGGAGTTAAAGGTACTAAAAAACTGATAGTCGAACGCTACTTTTGGCCAGACATGAAAAGAAACATTAAGGAGTGGGTTCGAGACTGTGTTAACTGCCAAAAAGCAAAGGTCTTCAAACACAACAAAACCCAGGTGCAGCATATGCAGTTTCCAGCTTCTGATAGGTTCCAAACAATTCACATAGATATTGTTGGACATCTGAAGCCTTCAAAAGATACCATTTCACCTTATCCATCCGAGAAGCGATGCCTCATCACCATGATCGACCGAGCAACTCGATGGTTTGAGGTAGTGCCAGCTTCTAACATTACGGCTGAAACTGTTACTGATGTTTTCCTGACGGCGTGGGTTTCTCGTTTTGGTGTCCCGCTTCACATTGTAACGGACCGAGGACGTCAATTCGAATCCGAACTCATGAGCCATCATTCCTCGCTGATCGGCTTTCACCGTTTACGAACTACAGCCTACCATCCGCAATCAAACGGGATGATCGAACGATTTCACCGTACATTAAAGAATGCTTTAAAGGCTCGGGAAGACGATTGGCTGATTGCGTTGCCCTCGGTTCTGCTGGCTCTCCGGTGTTTACCAAATGAACATGGTATTTTTTCTTTTATAGCTGTCACTGGCGCTTCGCCTCTTATGCCACACACATTTTTTTCTACTTCCTCGACGCGCTCTGCGCTGAGGATGCCTGAATTAGTTTTCCGATTGGCACAGTGTATGTCTGATATAGATTTTTCATCGTTATCAAAAGGTATCCATCATACACCTGCTCGTTTGCTAAACAATCTAGTTTTAAATAAAGGTGATTTTGTATTCATTCGAACTGATCGCGTACGTCGCCCTCTTGAGTCACCTTATTAAAGTCCATTTGAGGTTTTAGATTTGAATGATAAAATTGTAAAACTCAAGATGCCCGATGATGTAGTTTCAATTGTTTCACGTGATCGCATTAAATTGGCTCATATTCGAAAATATACAATTCGTCCAAGATCAGCGAATCAACCCTCGGACAGCATTGTACAGAAAAGCGATATTGAGCAGCAACAGTCAAATATACGAGCGCAGCTTCGTGTTAGATTTGCAGTATGATTCTCTCTTGTTTCTCTCTTGCATTGTTTTCGTTCGTTATTTCCTTGATCATTTCTGCGCATGATTTTTGTTTGTACTTTTCTCTTTTTTTATGGCTCCGCCATCTCCGGGGGGACTATTGTAGTGTACTGGTATTTTATGCACGTCCACGCACACGTGTGCCAAACGCATGTTATACAGGTAATTACAGGTGAGCGCTCCTTAGCTTGCTAGGCTCGCGCTCCTTCACTTGTTTGGCGTGCGCTAGCTAGTGGTTAGCTTAAAAACCTTTGCTCTCGAATGTTCTCTCTCTTTCCTCTTTGTTGTTCTCGTGGTTCGCCATACTGCTACTTTAATCAAGAATTTAAACTTGGCTTTATTTTCATTTCTCGCCATTGTTGGCGCCGAGAAGAATTGTTTATTTTTGTCTATTGTCGTCGGTCAATTAAATAAAGTTATTTCAAACCGCCTTCAAACTGTGTTGAGTTGGTACTACAAAGTATATCGAAATAACGTAGTCAGTGACTACACTATCAAGGGTGCCGACATCACCATTTTTCAAAAAATAAGTGAAATCCAAATACCAGTTACGGCATCCTTGTTGCTGAAAAACAAACGCTTTAAACTAGAATGAATTCTCTTCAAAATGGTATATAAAACATCACAAACTATGCTTTATTTTTTCAGGTAGAACATTCATAAAAACAGTGAAAAAATTACTTTTTAACTTAAAAAGTAAGTTATATCGATAAAATCGAAACCACAACTGCAAAATTAAAAAAAACACAGAAGGAGGGAAGAATTTATATTTTCAATAGACTGGTGCCGTGCTTTATTCGATTTAATAAGTAGGTAATGAAAAAACGTTATAGCATCAAGGGTTCCTTGCTATCACACACACACACACACACACACACACACACACACACACACACACACACACACACACACACACACACACACACACACACACACACACACACACACACACACACACACACACACACACACACACACACACACACACACGCACACGCACACACACACACACACACACACGCACACGCACATATATATATATATATATATATATATATAATATATATATATATATATATATATATATATATATATATATATATATATATATATATATATATATATATATATTTATATATATATATATATATATATATATATATATATATATATATATATATATATATATATATATATATATATATATATATATATATATATATATATATATATATATATATATATATTTATATATATATATATATAACTAGGAATCAGATTTTCACGAATGCAAGCTCTATTAAATATAACGGCCCATTTCTTATTGCAACACTTTTGAATCAAATTCGTCAGCTGTCTCCATTCTTTTCTTATGTTCAAAACAGTACAAACATTTTCAAAATCTTTATTTAAACGAGTAGACCGCCGGTTTCGGCATTCGCCATCATCGGTACTCAACTGTTTAAATGTAAACAACATAGACATATATACCAATATTTACGAAGACAGGAAAGTTTTTTAAATCGAATATACTAGAATTTGTAAATAAAATAACTTAAAATGAACTGAAATGTATAATTAAAATATATACTATAAAACTAAAGAATTAAAATTTTTTGTAAATCAGTCTATATAAAAATATTGTAATCCGATAAAGTCGGAACTATTTAAAACCAATTATGAATCACTGTCTTTTCCGACGCAATGTATTATTACCACTATTGATTATATGGCAAAACGACATTATAACCGCATTTCCACTGTCAACAACTTCATCTTCCCTGCTGCCGTCAGCCTGTGTGACGGTGACATTAGAAAGGTTATGAATCACTGTCTTTTCCGACGCAATGTAATATTACCACTATTGATTATATGGCAAAACGACATTGTAACCGCATTTCCACTGTCAACAACACCTTCATCTTTGCCGCCGCCGTCAGCCTGTGTGACGGTGACGTTAGAAAGGTTCGAAGCAATCTCCGGAACAGAACCACACGCGTCACTAGAGGGGCCAGAAACAGCAAGTGGCTCGGGCTCATCATCCTTAACTTCATCATCTTGTCGTAGTGCCGGTAGTGCCTGGTGAACCTCAGATTTCGAACTCTTCATATATATATATATATATATATATATATATATATATATATATATATATATATATATATATATATATATATATATATATATATATATATATATATATTGCGTTTTTTGCATAACTCGGCAGTAGATTTTCTTTCATGCATGCTCCATTAAAAATAACTGCCCATTTTTTGTTTATTATTTTTTTAACATAAGATTCCAATCTGCGGACAACGACTTTGTTTTTTGAATAAAATTCTTTATTAATTTTCGTAGCGGGCTTACTGTACAGTTTCGGCTCGAAAGCCATCATCAGAGCCCTTGAATGAATAGAAAATAATGCGAATATTCAAAAACGAACGAAGTGAAATTAGAATAATGGTAAAACGTGCTTACTTAAAACCAGACGATTAGGCGATGAATATAATGCGAACAGGTAAAATAGTGTGAAGTAAAATTAAACCGAGGTACATGGTATATAAAAGACGGGAGTACATTGTAAAAACAGAAGACATAAAGTGGAGTGAAACTGCGTTATATATTGTTGGGTGTTTGATATAAAATGAAAAACGGGTTTGGAAGATGTGTAAACTTACTAGAAACCGACTTCAAAAACCACGAAGGAACCAGCGAAACGGTAAACGAATAGCATGCCGAGAAGTAGATGTTTACGTTGTGACCAGCGAAGCGATGGCCGACACGAAAGATAAAATATGAAATATAAAATATAAAATCGGAATGAAAGGATCACGAGAGTAATAGGTTACGACTGAAATAAAATAGAAGTTCTATACTTTTATACTTATACTTTTATTTTCAAAACATCTGCGTGGATTTTTTCGATGCTTTCTGTAGCATGTTCTTTCCAGTATGTTCAAAATAACGCTCAATTTGTATTTTCAAGCGAAAATCCATTTGCATTGAAAATTTCTCAATGATTGGTTGGTTTTCGATAAGTGTTGAGCTCTAATCTTTCATTACCTTGTGTCACCAATGTATCAAGAAATGGCAAATCACCTTCATGACTTAGCTCCAGAGTAAACTTTAAAACTGAAATGTTTTCTAAATTTGTTTAAAGTTTTTGAAGTTCTCCATGAATATCACAAAACACGAAAATACCATCCAAGTATCTGACAATTGACTCAAGACTTCCTCTTCTAATTTTCCCATATAGAAGTAAACAAACGTTGGGCCAAGTGGGGAGCCCATCGCTACTCCGTCAACCTGTAGGTAAAGGTCGCCATTGGGATGTTTGAATGGAACTTCACCAGTGCACAATGCCAAGAGTTCGGACAAAATTACAGAGTTCACACTAGGTGGGCGAATGGTGGGATGATGGTAAACTGTCTTAATGAGTAGGTTGATTGTAGTGGCTAGCAGTGAGAGATAGGATTATTTGATTTCAAATCAACAGATTGATTTTTGATTTGAAATCATTTTGTAATGTTTAATTTCGATTTTGATTTGAAATCATTTTGTAATGTTTAATTTCGATTTTGATTTGAAATCATTTTGTAATGTTCAATTTCGATTTTGATTTGAAATCATTTTTTGACGATTTTTGATTTTATTTTATTCGAAAATCAAAATCATAAAATATTTTTTCTATGCTGATATTTCTATGCCAAGCCAACAGTCGCTTCGAGCGGTAACTTATACGAATAGCTTTTAACAACATGGCTGATAGTATATATTGCGATTTGAACAGCGTAACAATGGGTAATTTGCCTTCGTTATTTGATGGTAAATTTTTTAATATAACTAGCGAGAAAGATGACATAGTGGTAGCTATGTGTATTAGTTGCGCTAATAAGTCGATTTCAGAATCAAAACTTGCAACCACAAATTTTCTTCGTCATTTGAAGGCTCGTAAAAACATATCAACGCTATGTTTCCTTATAATATATATCATAAAACATATATCTTCGATAGTTATTAAATTAGCTAGTGACGGATTGTACGCCGTACAACTTATAATACTATCGAGCATTGATTCGTACCCATTCATAGTCGAGTGTTGTGTTCAACATACCCCAACAAAAGCGCTTAACAACCACTGTTTTTTGACGGTGGAAGTGTCGCAGATGGTAAGGTAGTTGGCATGATGCGAGGCGGTGTTGCCGATCCGACAGTCGTGGGTTCGAGTCTGAAGTTGAGACATGTATATTTGCGTTATTTCGTGGTGGATTGTACGCCATCCAAGTTTCTGATATATGTGGCTCGTAAAAACATATCAACGCTATGTTTCCTTATAATATATATCATAAAACATATATCTTCGATAGTTATTAAATTAGCTAGTGACGGATTGTACGCCGTACAACTTATAATACTATCGAGCATTGATTCGTACCCATTCATAGTCGAGTGTTGTGTTCAATATACCCCAACAAAAGCGCTTAACAACCACTGTTTTTTGACGGTGGAAGTGGCGCAGATGGTAAGGTAGTTGGCATGATGCGAGGCGGTGTTGCCGATCCGACAGTCGTGGGTTCGAGTCTGAAGTTGAGACATGTATATTTGCGTTATTTCGTGGTGGATTGTACGCCATCCAAGTTTCTGATATATGTGGCTCGTAAAAACATATCAACGCTATGTTTCCTTATAATATATATCATAAAACATATATCTTCGATAGTTATTGAATTAGCTAGTGACGGATTGTACGCCGTACAACTTATAATACTATCGAGCATTGATTCGTACCCATTCATAGTTGAGTGTTGTGTTCAACATACCCCAACAAAAGCGCTTAACAACCACTGTTTTTTGACGGTGGAAGTGGCGCAGATGGTAAGGTAGTTGGCATGATGCGAGGCGGTGTTGCCGATCCGACAGTCGTGGGTTCGAGTCTGAAGTTGAGACATGTATATTTGCGTTATTTCGTGGTGGATTGTACGCCATCCAAGTTTCTGATATATGTGGCTCGTAAAAACATATCAACGCTATGTTTCCTTATAATATATATCATAAAACATATATTTTCGATAGTTATTAAATTAGCTAGTGACGGATTGTACGCCGTACAACTTATAATACTATCGAGCATTGATTCGTACCCATTCATAGTCGAGTGTTGTGTTCAATATACCCCAACAAAAGCGCTTAACAACCACTGTTTTTTGACGGTGGAAGTGGCGCAGATGGTAAGGTAGTTGGCATGATGCGAGGCGGTGTTGCCGATCCGACAGTCGTGGGTTCGAGTCTGAAGTTGAGACATGTATATTTGCGTTATTTCGTGGTGGATTGTACGCCATCCAAGTTTCTGATATATGTGGCTCGTAAAAACATATCAACGCTATGTTTCCTTATAATATATATCATAAAACATATATCTTCGATAGTTATTAAATTAGCTAGTGACGGATTGTACGCCGTACAACTTATAATACTATCGAGCATTGATTCGTACCCATTCATAGTCGAGTGTTGTGTTCAACATACCCCAACAAAAGCGCTTAACAACCACTGTTTTTTGACGGTGGAAGTGGCGCAGATGGTAAGGTAGTTGGCATGATGCGAGGCGGTGTTGCCGATCCGACAGTCGTGGGTTCGAGTCTGAAGTTGAGACATATATATATATATATATATATATATATATATATATATATATATATATATATATATATATATATATATATATATATATATATATATATATATATATATATATATATATGACGCTCCGCACACAAACGTTGACGTCACACTCAAGGATGTTGCCAGTGGCAGAAATGGAGAAGATGGAAGTGTTGAAGGCATACACAGGCGTGTTGACGACATGCTTAACGACATGGCTAGCAGAGAGAACAAAGAGGACAGAAATTTTGAAAATGGTGTGCACGAAAATGTTGACGATGAACTTCTTGTTTTGCCTGGCTTTAAAACTGAAGAGCCTATAGTTCATCCGTCATGATGTGCATTTCTGCCCGATAACCAGATTTCTGTTAGTGGACTGATCGAACACACGATTGATCATTTATGTGCATGTCAACCCGATCGTCTGTCGTTAGATGCCCAGAGAAAAATACCTGTTGACCATCGGATCTGCCAAACAAGTGATCAAACTCTTGATCGGTCTAAAAAAATTTATATATATATATATATATATATACTAGCGGGGGCACCAGGCGTTGCCCGGGTTTTTAGAGGTTTTTCTATTGTTTGTCTCTCTCGCTCCCGTTTCTTTCTCCGGTTCCCCGTTCCCGGTCGCTTTCCCGCTCTCGCCGTAATAAATTGTGCAATTGTAGAGAAATTCTGCTCGATTCAAATTTGCAATTGTGTGTCGAAAATTAACTGTTGATCACTGACATAAGCAGTTTCGAGGAGTAAATCTCTTTGCTTTTGTCTTCGAGAAGCACGAAGCCTTGCCATACTAACGCGGCGCCTTTCTCGCGCTAATTCCAGTTTTTCCGCGGTGGATTGGTTAACATTGTTTCGATGCCTAATTGCCTGACGGCTATTTTGGGAAAGATTAGATCTTCTGGGTCGCGGCATTGTTAATTAAAATGTTTTTGTTAAAAGTAATAAAACTTTAAAACTCGCAAATTAATTCCAACGAACGAAAATATAATATTGACAGAACAGCATTGACACTTTGTTAATGCCAAATGGAAAACGGAATATGCGAAACCAAAAATCATATATCATATCTATGCTAAAAATATCGTTTATATTTGTATGGCCCATAAACAATTATTTTATTTTATATTTTAATTGAAAAAGATATTTACTTAATTTTTTCTGTGAGATTTCCAATTGTAAACAATGAAATAGTCAGAAAATTTAATAACATGCGCTCTACCCCATTTGCGCATAAATGTCATGTCGCCGAAAATTAAACATCTGTATATTTCGATAACCCAAACTCCATTTTGAAAATTTATTTTTCCGTAAAACCAAATAGAGGGTGCTCTACAACTTTGCCATTTGAAGTTTTTTTCTAGGACGCACTGTTAAGGCTGTATAGCTACCGGGGTACATACTGCGGTACCCATGGGCCACTCTATGGTTCAATGTCAATTTTTTAGTTATTCTGTTAATAGGAGCTGAGAGAAATCCTATAAATCAAAAATCTCTAAAATCGGTTCAGCCGTTCTTGAGTTATAAGTGTCGTAATACAAACCCGACTTCCTTTTATATATATAGATAGGGGAGACCTGGCACCCTTGATACTAAATTTCGATTTTTCCTAATTTGACGAAACTGTTTGAGTTTTTGTAAGTTTTTCAAGTGAATTTAATATAAATTTAACAATCCAATGTTACTTTGTAAAAAATCTTTTAAAAATATTTGGTAAAAAAGTTATATTTGAAACAAAAAATTTTCAAAATAGTATCAAGGGTGCCTGTGTCTCGGCACCCTTGATATTACATTGTCACCCTTGATACTATGTTGGCACCTTTGATACTAAATTTAAAATAAATGTTATTGGAAGTGTTTGTTCGTAATTCAAAGAGCAACTTTTTTTTCTTTTTTGCTAGAAACACCTATCTCTGTCGCAAATAGCTGGAAGTCACTTAAAGCATCAAGATTAGCGTCTGGACTGACTAACTGAAATTGTTGAGCCTGTTTCATTAACACTGGACGTTCTATGGTGCATATGCATGTGCTGTGCATCAGTGATGGGCAGTAGTTAACTACTTTTAACTACTTTAGTAGTTAACTACTTTTAACTACTTTAGTAGTTAACTACTTTTAACTACTTTAGTAGTTAACTACTTTTAACTACTTTAGTAGTTAACTACTTTTAACTACTTTAGTAGTTAACTACTTTTAACTACTTTAGTAGTTAACTACTAGTTTAACTACATGGGAATAGTTAAGGCAAAAAGTTTAACTACCCGAAAGTAACCGGTAGTTAAAGAATAGTTTAACTACCCGAAAGTAACCGGTAGTTAAAGAATAGTTTAACTACTTGTTAGAGTAGTTAACTACTATTAGTTTAACTACCTAAAAGTAGTTTAAGTCTAAAAAAAAAAATCAGCCTGTATAATATTTTACGCAAAGATCTGGGTTCAAATGACTCAACAACAAACTCACTGCTCTTGTATCCTCATCTAACAAGAGTTTTTCTCAAGTTTTATACAAGTCTACCAAGCAGTGCTGCTGTTGAGAGACTGTTCAGTTGTGCAGGTCAAATATTAGTGCCAAGACGGTGCAAAGTGTCTGACAGTATGTTTGAAAAGCTTGTTTTCCTGCGTCATGTACTCAAAAGATAATCATCTACAGGTAATAAAACGATGTTTGACACCGTCTGAAGTAGATTGATTGACTGGATATTTAATTTTTTTAAATATGTGTCTTTTCATTAATAAATTAAAAAAACAATGTGTCATGGCTTTATTTAATAAATTAGATGGTGAACATGATTAATGGTGATCATGTGAGGCTTAATACAGCAATGCAATGTATTAGTGTACAAGTTTATAGAAAAAAGTAGTCAAAAGTAGTTAAAAGTAGTTAACTACTTTACAGTATTTAACTACTTTAGTTAAACTACCTCTGACAAAAAGTAGTTAACTACATAGTTTAACTACTAAAAAGTAAATGTAACTACAGAAAAGTTTAACTACTTGAAAGTAGTCTGTTGCCCATCACTGCTGTGCATATGCATGTCGAATCCGCACTTCTCGCAAATTATCAAAAAATTCATTGACTGTATGACGATTAAAGGCGGTTTCTCGTGCTAAGCTGGTGGCCTCTGTGTTTGATAATAGGAAGGCATTCTTTTCTCCTGGACATAAATCCTTGAAACCAATTTGGTCCAGCAGACTTTGTGCTATCCCACGATTTTGAGACATTTTGAAAAGTGAAATACCAAATTCATAAGCTATTTTTCTGGTGGTTTTTGTTGATAAGCCATAATAAAGTTTTGCTGCACGTATAAGATATTCAAAAAACGACTTTTCTTCTGTATTGGTGAATATCTGCTTGGTCACGTAGTTTGGACAGCACAGCTTCAACTGCAGCTTTTATTTCAATTTCAGGAACTTGACCTCGTGGTGGTCTGTCTGTTGTTTGTTTTTTCTTGTGATATGGCATAATAAAATCCCGCTGAATAAAAATAGTACTGAAATACGTACAACAAATACACAAATTAATGAATACCTCACTAAATTACTATGGTGGCTAGCCAGAACTTAACTAGCTAGTATACAAAACAATTATTTAGTGATAAAACATAAGCAATTTCACTGAACAATCAAAAATTCTATCATTCTGCTTTTGGTTGTAACCTTGATAAAAAATTCAAGAGACCTTTGATACTAGTATCAAAGGTGCCTACGTGAGGTGCTATTGTAGTGTACCGGTATTTTTTGCACGTCCACGCACACGTGTGCCAAACGCATGTTATATATACAGGTAATTACAGGTGAGCGCTCCTTAGCTTGCTAGGCTCGCGCTCCTTCACTTGTTTGGCGCGCGCTAGCTAGTGGCTAGCTTAAAAACCTTTGCTCTCGAATGTTCTCTCTCTTTCTTCTTCGTTGTTCTCGTGGTTAGCCATATTGCTACTTTAATCAAGAATTTAAACTTTGCTTTATTTTCATTTCTCGCCATTGTTGGCCCCGAGAAGAATTGCTTATTTTTGTCTATTGTCGTCGGTCAATTAAATAAAACTATTTCATACCGCCTTCAAACTGTGTTGAGTTGGTACTACAAAGTATATTGAAATAACGTAGTCAGCGACTACAATTGGTGACCCCGACGTTTCTATCTCCAACGTGAAGAATTCTGAAGTCCAGTGAAAGGCTCACCACAAGGTGACCCCAACTTCCGACGACGTCAGTTTTCTTTCCCCGACGTTCTTCAACACCGACGACTGCAGCTTTCGACGTTTTCAGCCTGGAAGTCTACAGCTTCGACGTTCTTGACCACCGGTGTTTGCAGTCTTCAGCGTTTCGAACCTCCGACGTCTACAACCCGAGGACTACAGCTCGAAGAATTTTTCTATGGACTGACTCATTGTCAAAATGGCATCAGCTTCAACGCAGCCTCTGGCCGTCACCACAACTCCCACAATTGCTGCCGTCTCAGTAGAAGCGCCTCCTTTCATACCGTCAAACCCTGCTACGTGGCTTGTGATCCTTGAGGCGCAGATCAACATCGCCGGCATCACGACGTCTGCCACAAGATTCTACCACGCGTTAGCAAATCTCCAAGTAGAGACAGTGAGCAACCTCAACGACGTAATCTTGCAGGCCGCCGATTACGACCAACTCAAAGACGCCGTCAAGAGGTTCCACGAGACCAGTAGAAGGGAGCTGTTTGGATCCTTCTTACAAGAAACCCCCCTCACCGGTAAGCCTTCACACTTCCTTCTTCAAATGACAAAGGTGGCAAAGAAACTTGGCGTGGGAGACGACATGGTGCGTCATCGTTTCCAACAAGTTCTTCCACCCAGCCTCGCACCTGTCATCGCGTCACAGAAAACACAGGGACTGAACGACCTCGGACGACTTGCCGACGAACTCCTCCCATTGCTAAAGTGCCAAACTACATCCTTCCTGAGTGAACCTGCATCGATGAAATCAAACGACCAATTTTTTGGTAATAATAATAATGCTGCGCGTAACTCGTTTTTTAATAATAGGGTGGTGCGTAAATCATTTGAACCCGCTTTTTCAAATACATTAGTTCCGTTTTCGGCTAATTAACGTCATAAGGTTTGCCGAAGTCATATTTTTAATGGGGCAAAAGCACGCTCATGTCGCCACTGGTGTCAGTGGCCAGATAAATCTGGTATTAAAGTAACTCAGTCGCGTGACGCAACCCCTGCAAGCTCGAGAAGTAGTTCTCCTGTGCAATCTTTAAATATCTAGGCGCTCGAATGCTCTCTCTACACCTCAACGTTCCTACTCTGCGTTTGACCGCGAACCTTTAGCCGTCTACCTTGCAGTAGTTCACTTCAAACGAATTTTTGAGGGTCGTACTGTTGCAGTTTTTACAGACCACATATTTTTAGTGAATGCATTCTACAGTCAAACCCCATCGAAATCTGATTGCCAACAACGTCACCTGTCATATATCTCGGAATACATCTGCTCAATTGAATGTATACGTGGTTCGGAAAATATCGTGGCAGATGCCGTCTCTCGTGCCGATACAGATGAAACTATTGCATGTTCGCTAGACTTGATACTTCCAGCCTTGTCCACATTTAGTGTCGCACAGAAGGATGATGCTGAAACTGAAGAATATAAAGAAAAGTTGAAATCTTTTACGGTCGAAGACAGGCAATTGTTGTGGTGTGACACCACCCTACCATATCCTTGACCTTTTGTACCACGTGAGCATCGTATGGCAATATTCAATCAGCTGCACAGTTTGTCGCACCCTGGAGTTAAAGGTACTAAAAAACTGATAGTCGAACGCTACTTTTGGCCAGACATGAAAAGAAACATTAAGGAGTGGGTTCGAGACTGTGTTAACTGCCAAAAAGCAAAGGTCTTCAAACACAACAAAACCCAGGTGCAGCATATGCAGTTTCCAGCTTCTGATAGGTTCCAAACAATTCACATAGATATTGTTGGACATCTGAAGCCTTCAAAAGATACCATTTCACCTTATCCATCCGAGAAGCGATGCCTCATCACCATGATCGACCGAGCAACTCGATGGTTTGAGGTAGTGCCAGCTTCTAACATTACGGCTGAAACTGTTACTGATGTTTTCCTGACGGCGTGGGTTTCTCGTTTTGGTGTCCCGCTTCACATTGTAACGGACCGAGGACGTCAATTCGAATCCGAACTCATGAGCCATCATTCCTCGCTGATCGGCTTTCACCGTTTACGAACTACAGCCTACCATCCGCAATCAAACGGGATGATCGAACGATTTCACCGTACATTAAAGAATGCTTTAAAGGCTCGGGAAGACGATTGGCTGATTGCGTTGCCCTCGGTTCTGCTGGCTCTCCGGTGTTTACCAAATGAACATGGTATTTTTTCTTTTATAGCTGTCACTGGCGCTTCGCCTCTTATGCCACACACATTTTTTTCTACTTCCTCGACGCGCTCTGCGCTGAGGATGCCTGAATTAGTTTTCCGATTGGCACAGTGTATGTCTGATATAGATTTTTCATCGTTATCAAAAGGTATCCATCATACACCTGCTCGTTTGCTAAACAATCTAGTTTTAAATAAAGGTGATTTTGTATTCATTCGAACTGATCGCGTACGTCGCCCTCTTGAGTCACCTTATTAAAGTCCATTTGAGGTTTTAGATTTGAATGATAAAATTGTAAAACTCAAGATGCCCGATGATGTAGTTTCAATTGTTTCACGTGATCGCATTAAATTGGCTCATATTCGAAAATATACAATTCGTCCAAGATCAGCGAATCAACCCTCGGACAGCATTGTACAGAAAAGCGATATTGAGCAGCAACAGTCAAATATACGAGCGCAGCTTCGTGTTAGATTTGCAGTATGATTCTCTCTTGTTTCTCTCTTGCATTGTTTTCGTTCGTTATTTCCTTGATCATTTCTGCGCATGATTTTTGTTTGTACTTTTCTCTTTTTTTATGGCTCCGCCATCTCCGGGGGGACTATTGTAGTGTACTGGTATTTTATGCACGTCCACGCACACGTGTGCCAAACGCATGTTATACAGGTAATTACAGGTGAGCGCTCCTTAGCTTGCTAGGCTCGCGCTCCTTCACTTGTTTGGCGTGCGCTAGCTAGTGGTTAGCTTAAAAACCTTTGCTCTCGAATGTTCTCTCTCTTTCCTCTTTGTTGTTCTCGTGGTTCGCCATACTGCTACTTTAATCAAGAATTTAAACTTGGCTTTATTTTCATTTCTCGCCATTGTTGGCGCCGAGAAGAATTGTTTATTTTTGTCTATTGTCGTCGGTCAATTAAATAAAGTTATTTCAAACCGCCTTCAAACTGTGTTGAGTTGGTACTACAAAGTATATCGAAATAACGTAGTCAGTGACTACACTATCAAGGGTGCCGACATCACCATTTTTCAAAAAATAAGTGAAATCCAAATACCAGTTACGGCATCCTTGTTGCTGAAAAACAAACGCTTTAAACTAGAATGAATTCTCTTCAAAATGGTATATAAAACATCACAAACTATGCTTTATTTTTTCAGGTAGAACATTCATAAAAACAGTGAAAAAATTACTTTTTAACTTAAAAAGTAAGTTATATCGATAAAATCGAAACCACAACTGCAAAATTAAAAAAAACACAGAAGGAGGGAAGAATTTATATTTTCAATAGACTGGTGCCGTGCTTTATTCGATTTAATAAGTAGGTAATGAAAAAACGTTATAGCATCAAGGGTTCCTTGCTATCACACACACACACACACACACACACACACACACACACACACACACACACACACACACACACACACACACACACACACACACACACACACACACACACACGCACACGCACACACACACACACACACACGCACACGCACATATATATATATATATATATATATATATATAATATATATATATATATATATATATATATATATATATATATATATATATATATATATATATATATATATATATATATTTATATATATATATATATATATATATATATATATATATATATATATATATATATATATATATATATATATATATATATATATATATATTATATATATATATATATAACTAGGAATCAGATTTTCACGAATGCAAGCTCTATTAAATATAACGGCCCATTTCTTATTGCAACACTTTTGAATCAAATTCGTCAGCTGTCTCCATTCTTTTCTTATGTTCAAAACAGTACAAACATTTTCAAAATCTTTATTTAAACGAGTAGACCGCCGGTTTCGGCATTCGCCATCATCGGTACTCAACTGTTTAAATGTAAACAACATAGACATATATACCAATATTTACGAAGACAGGAAAGTTTTTTAAATCGAATATACTAGAATTTGTAAATAAAATAACTTAAAATGAACTGAAATGTATAATTAAAATATATACTATAAAACTAAAGAATTAAAATTTTTTGTAAATCAGTCTATATAAAAATATTGTAATCCGATAAAGTCGGAACTATTTAAAACCAATTATGAATCACTGTCTTTTCCGACGCAATGTATTATTACCACTATTGATTATATGGCAAAACGACATTATAACCGCATTTCCACTGTCAACAACTTCATCTTCCCTGCTGCCGTCAGCCTGTGTGACGGTGACATTAGAAAGGTTATGAATCACTGTCTTTTCCGACGCAATGTAATATTACCACTATTGATTATATGGCAAAACGACATTGTAACCGCATTTCCACTGTCAACAACACCTTCATCTTTGCCGCCGCCGTCAGCCTGTGTGACGGTGACGTTAGAAAGGTTCGAAGCAATCTCCGGAACAGAACCACACGCGTCACTAGAGGGGCCAGAAACAGCAAGTGGCTCGGGCTCATCATCCTTAACTTCATCATCTTGTCGTAGTGCCGGTAGTGCCTGGTGAACCTCAGATTTCGAACTCTTCATATATATATATATATATATATATATATATATATATATATATATATATATATATATATATATATATATATATATATATATATATATATATATATATATATATATATATATATATATATATATATATATATATATATTGCGTTTTTTGCATAACTCGGCAGTAGATTTTCTTTCATGCATGCTCCATTAAAAATAACTGCCCATTTTTTGTTTATTATTTTTTTAACATAAGATTCCAATCTGCGGACAACGACTTTGTTTTTTGAATAAAATTCTTTATTAATTTTCGTAGCGGGCTTACTGTACAGTTTCGGCTCGAAAGCCATCATCAGAGCCCTTGAATGAATAGAAAATAATGCGAATATTCAAAAACGAACGAAGTGAAATTAGAATAATGGTAAAACGTGCTTACTTAAAACCAGACGATTAGGCGATGAATATAATGCGAACAGGTAAAATAGTGTGAAGTAAAATTAAACCGAGGTACATGGTATATAAAAGACGGGAGTACATTGTAAAAACAGAAGACATAAAGTGGAGTGAAACTGCGTTATATATTGTTGGGTGTTTGATATAAAATGAAAAACGGTTTTGGAAGATGTGTAAACTTACTAGAAACCGACTTCAAAAACCACGAAGGAACCAGCGAAACGGTAAACGAATAGCATGCCGAGAAGTAGATGTTTACGTTGTGACCAGCGAAGCGATGGCCGACACGAAAGATAAAATATGAAATATAAAATATAAAATCGGAATGAAAGGATCACGAGAGTAATAGGTTACGACTGAAATAAAATAGAAGTTCTATACTTTTATACTTATACTTTTATTTTCAAAACATCTGCGTGGATTTTTTCGATGCTTTCTGTAGCATGTTCTTTCCAGTATGTTCAAAATAACGCTCAATTTGTATTTTCAAGCGAAAATCCATTTGCATTGAAAATTTCTCAATGATTGGTTGGTTTTCGATAAGTGTTGAGCTCTAATCTTTCATTACCTTGTGTCACCAATGTATCAAGAAATGGCAAATCACCTTCATGACTTAGCTCCAGAGTAAACTTTAAAACTGAAATGTTTTCTAAATTTGTTTAAAGTTTTTGAAGTTCTCCATGAATATCACAAAACACGAAAATACCATCCAAGTATCTGACAATTGACTCAAGACTTCCTCTTCTAATTTTCCCATATAGAAGTAAACAAACGTTGGGCCAAGTGGGGAGCCCATCGCTACTCCGTCAACCTGTAGGTAAAGGTCGCCATTGGGATGTTTGAATGGAACTTCACCAGTGCACAATGCCAAGAGTTCGGACAAAATTACAGAGTTCACACTAGGTGGGCGAATGGTGGGATGATGGTAAACTGTCTTAATGAGTAGGTTGATTGTAGTGGCTAGCAGTGAGAGATAGGATTATTTGATTTCAAATCAACAGATTGATTTTTGATTTGAAATCATTTTGTAATGTTTAATTTCGATTTTGATTTGAAATCATTTTGTAATGTTTAATTTCGATTTTGATTTGAAATCATTTTGTAATGTTCAATTTCGATTTTGATTTGAAATCATTTTTTGACGATTTTTGATTTTATTTTATTCGAAAATCAAAATCATAAAATATTTTTTCTATGCTGATATTTCTATGCCAAGCCAACAGTCGCTTCGAGCGGTAACTTATACGAATAGCTTTTAACAACATGGCTGATAGTATATATTGCGATTTGAACAGCGTAACAATGGGTAATTTGCCTTCGTTATTTGATGGTAAATTTTTTAATATAACTAGCGAGAAAGATGACATAGTGGTAGCTATGTGTATTAGTTGCGCTAATAAGTCGATTTCAGAATCAAAACTTGCAACCACAAATTTTCTTCGTCATTTGAAGGTAACCTGCTATAATTATACTATAACAGATAGGGTAAAACCGTACTTTCCTGCCACACAAGTATTAAATCAAATACGTTGCTATCTTAATGTGGTAAGAAATTATGGTTTTACCATTATAAACTGTATAAGATTTTTATTATGCTAGGTCACCATGATAATTTTAGATATTTTGTTATTTCGATATTTGATAATAAACCATAGTTAATAAATGTATTTCTGTACTCTTTCAGCTAAAGCATCATTTGCTTCTCGCGTACACAAATAGTGCGTCTACTAACGACGAGGATCACATAAATGATAATAATTCTGACTCGTCCTCTGACACAAATTGAGGCTGCGGGAGCAGGAGAACAAGCGGAAACGGAAGAGCAAGCGGAAACGGAAGAGCAAGCGGGAACGAGAGAGCAAGCTGGAACGGGAGAGTATGCGGGGAAAGATTCATATTGATTTTTTTTAAATTGTCATTATTTTGTACATTCAACTTTTAATAGGAAAACCAAAATAGTTTATTAGACATAACAACGTTTGCTGGGTCAGATAGTATATATATATATATATATATATATATATATATATATATATATATATATATATATATATATATATATATATATATATATATATATATATATATATATATATATATATATATATATATATATATATATATATATATATATATATTATCTTTTATACACGCCGAATAAAAAATATTTGCCCATTTTCTGTTTCTTTTCTTTTCACACAATTTAGAAATTTGTCTTAAACCCATCCATACATCAGGATTGCTGGTACGTGTTTGAAGATTTTTTCTCTTTCTCTCTCTCTATATATATATATATAATATATATATATATGTATATATATACATATATATATATATATACATATATATATATATATATATATATATATATATATATATATATATATATATATATATATATATATATATATATATATATATATATATATATATATATATATATATATATATATATATATATATATATATATATATATATATATATATATATATTTATATCTATGGTTTATAATCGAGGCTGATAAACCTCAGAAGATTCATAACTAAGAAAGATCAGAAAAATATACAGTGAGTGTTTACATAACTTCAATCAACCAGTCTTAATTACAGTTACTAAGATACAAGTTTTTTTGTTTTGATTAAGTGTGTATTTCTTCTAAGTAATAAAGGACCATTTTCAAAGAACCTGAATATTATAACAACTGGTGTCAGAAGCAGGATACTTTTGGAAATGGGTTTAATTACTTTGGAAGAATTGAAGTGCTCAGATTTAAAAGGGCAGCTTCTTCTGAGGGGTTTATCTACTATTGGCAAAAAGAACGAGCTAAAAGAAAGGCTGCAACAATCTCTCGAAGGTGAAGGAAAAAACCCAGATACTTTTGAGTTTGAAATCAAAACCCCAATGGAATTGATGACATTGATGAGAGAGGAAAGCATAGCAGCACAAGAAGAAAACAGAGCAGCACAAGAAGAAAACAGAGCAGCACAAGAAGAAAACAGAGCAGCACAAGAAGAGAACAGAGCAGCGCAACGAAGAATTGAAGAGCTAATTATTGACGATCGGCTTCGTTTATCAGAAGTTGAAAACAGAGTCAGTAACCTAGAGAAGCTGGTGAAAGAAAACGTCGGAGAAATCGAAACAAGATTGAAAAATATGGTCAAACAAGTACAGAATGGTTGCCATATCCAAGAAAGAATTCATTCCGTTGAACATGCCAAGACCCCGGCTTTTGATGGCACTGTGTCATGGTCCGTCTACAAAGCTCAATTTGAAATTGCTGCCAGAAAAAATAATTGGTTAACCAGCCAGCAGAAGGCGGAAAATCTGGTATTTTCTTTGAGGGGAGAAGCCTTACAGCTTCTCGAGCTTATTGCAGATAGTGATGATTACGATGCAATCGTGAAGGTTCTCGAGAGCAGATTCGGTAATCAACACGCGCCAGAAATTTTTCGAGCTCAACTCAAGTGTCGACGCCAGAAACCCGAAGAAAGCTTGCAACAGCTGGAAGCGGATATAGAACGACTCGCAAATCTGGGATATCCCTTGTGCCCTCGAAATGTCCTCAATACAATTATTGCGGATGGATTCATAGCAGCCTTGAAGAACTCTGAAACCCAAAAGGCTCTTAGGGTTGCCCGCGTAGCTAGTCCCAGCGAAGCTTTGACATTTGCAATAAATTATGAAGCCTCTGTGGAGCCATCTGATGGGTCTCGTCACGTAAAAAAATTGGGAAGCAAGGACGAAGATGAACTGGATGATCGAGTCCGGAGAGTTATTAAGGAAAGAATTAACTGGAAAGGGAATAGCTCACCACGCTGCTGGAGTTGTGGAAAACCGGGACATCTACAAAAAGACTGTATAATTCAGATGTTTAGACCCAGGCAACAGGAGGAAATGGATCACTGTAGGCGTAATGATGTCAAACAAGGAAAACCCATAAAGGCCCAATCCAACAAGAAAAAATCAGATTCTGTGAAGCTAAAAGATAATTTGCCTTGCAGAGTTGTGCCAGTTACCGTTCTAGGAAAAGGAACTAGTTTATTTGTGGAAGGTAGATTAGGAATGAGAAATTGTAAGTTTATTATTGATACGGGAGCTTCTTGTTCAATCATAAAACCTTGTTTGGCGAAAGGAGAGGTTTTACAAGGTGGAAAGCACATCCGTTTAAAGACTGCAACAGGAGAGCTTGTTCCAGTAGTTGGCAAAATTCAAACTGAAATAAGGCTGGGAAATAAGACTTTTCAGCATCAGTTTTTGGTTGCTGATATAGAAGAAGAATGCCTACTTGGGCTTGACTTTATGAGAATTCAGGGATTTGCAGTGGACTTAAAAATGGGAACATTCAGACAGGGAAATATGGAAATACCTGTTTGCTATAAAGGCGAAACAAATTCGATAAAGCGAGTATTGGTAACAAAGAGCATCATTGTACCTGCTCAGTCGGAATCTTTGGTTTGGGCAAGAATAGAGAATGAGAAAAACTTAAGAGTTGTTGGGTTCATCGAGCCCCTGAACGGAGTTGAAAAACATGGATTAATGATTGGAAAAACACTGGTACGAACGGAGTCAGGAAGCTACGTGCCAGTCAGAGTTATGAATGTGACAGAATGCGAAAAGCAAATAACAAAAGGTGATGAAATTGCGGTATGCAGCCCAGTCGATCACATAGTGGCATGTACCACAGTGGTTGGTAAAAATAATAATAAAAAGAGAATGAAGTACTCGCAAATTCAAAATCTGCTTGAAGCCGCTAAAACTTCATTAAAACCAATGGACTATGTCAAAGCGGAAAAGCTGATTGAAGAATATTGTGATATAATAGCTATTGACGAAGAAGACAATGGGAAAACAAAGATCGTTGAACACCGAATTCGAACTGGAAATACAGAGCCCATTCGTCAACTGCCACGAAGGCTTCCACTGGCAAAACGAGAAGAAGCTAGAAAGATGCTAGAAAAAATGAAGAAACAAGGAGTTATTGAACCATCCAATAGTCCATGGAGTTCACCTGTAGTACTTGTAAGGAAGAAAGATAACTCGCTACGTTTTTGTGTCGACTACAGAATGTTGAACGAGGTCACACAAAAAGATAGTTACCCTTTGCCCAGAATCGATGACACCATCGATACACTTGCGGGATCTCGAATGTTTTCTACTTTAGATCTTAAGAGTGGATATTGGCAGGTGGGAATACATCCCCAGGATCGCGATAAAACTGCCTTTTCAATAGGTGAAGGATTGTGGCAATTTACAGTGATGCCATTTGGCTTGTGCAACGCACCCGCAACTTTCGAGCGACTTATGGAGTATGTGTTACAAGGATTAAATTGGAGAACGTGTCTTGTTTATTTGGACGACATTATTGTTGTTGGAAAGACGTTTGAAGAGCATCTACACAATCTTGGAGAAGTTTTCCAGAGGATCCGAGATGCTGGTATGAAGCTAAATCCGTCGAAGTGTGCACTTTTCAAAAGCAAGGTGAAATATCTTGGTCATATAGTTTCTGCCGAAGGGGTAGGAACCGATCCTGAGAAAATTGAAGCGGTTAACCATTGGCCTGTTCCGAGAAATTCTCAAGAATTAAGAAGCTTTCTTGGTTTGTGCACATATTATCGACGATTTGTAGCCAGCTTTTCTAGCATTGCAAAGGAACTATATAAGCTTACAGAAAAGAATGCACCGTTTGATTGGTCAGAGGCAAATCAACAGGCGTTCGAACGGTTAAAAATAGCTTTGAGTTTGACGCCAGTTCTGTCGTATCCAATCCCTGGAAAAGATTTCCTATTAGACACAGATGCAAGCAATGAAGGAATAGGGGCAGTGCTTAGTCAAATTATTGACGGTAATGAAAAGGTTATAGCTTATTATAGCAGAACTTTGTCGAAACCGGAGCGCAATTATTGCGTCACCAGACGTGAGTTATTAGCAATCGTTGATTCTATTAAGCACTTTCACAAGTATTTATATGGTCAAAAGTTTTTGTTGAGAACGGATCACGCTGCTTTGAAATGGCTTTTAAATTTTAAAAATCCAGAAGAACAAGTGGCTAGGTGGATCGAACGTTTACAATCATACGAGTTTGAAATTCAGCATCGGAAGGGTGAACAGCACAAAAATGCTGACGCACTGTCACGACGACCTTGCAATGATGAATGTAAGTATTGCATTCGCATGGAGGGGAAGGAAATGAATAATCAGTGTTTTCAGGTACGGTTTCAAATTGACGACACTTGGTCAGATGATGTGATTCGAGACGAACAGTTAAAAGATGATGATATAGGGCCGATTTTGAGATGGATGGAAGAAGGGAAGAAACCTGACTGGCAAGAGATTTCTGAATTGAGTCCTGCTACTAAATCGTATTGGGCACAATGGGACTCTCTAAGGATTGTAAACGGATCTCTAAAAAGAATTTGGGAAAGCACTGATGGTTCCACCAATGTTTTGCAATTAATTATTCCAAAATTAAAAGTGCCAGAAGTGCTCCAACAAATGCACTCCGGAGTATCAGGGGGACATCTAGGGATGAATAAAACGTTGGACAAGATCCGCCAAAGATTTTATTGGGTATACTGTAAGATGGATGTAGAGGAATGGTGTAAAAAATGTGATACCTGTGCCGCTAGTAAAGGACCACACGCTAAAACAAAGGGCCATTTACAACAGTACAATGTAGGTTCCCCTTTTGAAAGAATTGCTATAGATTTAGCAGGTCCATTTCCAGTGTCAAAATCTGGCAATAAGTACATTCTTGTGGTCATAGATTATTTTACAAAATGGCCAGAGGTTTTTGCTATACCTAATCAAGAAGCAGTGACAGTTGCCAACGTTGTTGTTGATGGCTGGGTTAGTCGCTATGGAGTACCAATGGAGCTCCATTCAGATCAGGGCAGGAACTTTGATTCACAGCTGTTTAGAGAAATGTGCCGTGTTTTAGGCATACATAAAACCCGCACAACTCCCCTTCATCCTCAGTCTGACGGTATGGTGGAACGATTTAATCGAACTATTCAACAGCACTTGTCTAAGATGGTCGGTGAAAACCAAGTGGATTGGGATAAACACATTCCGTTATTTTTGATGGCTTACAGAGGATCGGTTCACAACACGACGAAGGCCACTCCAAGTAAAATGTTATTTGGACGGGAGATGCGACTTCCTTGCGATCTTATGTTTGGAAGTCCGGGAGACAAAGTAGAATCGGAAAGCGAGTATGCCTCACAATTGCGGGCTCGGTTAAATGAAATTCATTTTGTAGCCCGAAATAGGATCAAAGCAGCCAGCGAAAGAATGAAAACTCGGTATGATCGTCAATCAAATATGAAAGAGTTTAAAGAAAATGATTTGGTGTGGTTCTACAATCCACAACGTAAAATTGGGAAATCACCTAAACTTCAACAAGACTGGGAAGGACCATATAGAATTATTAAAAAGATCAATGATGTCATCTACCGGATTCAAAAGGGCCAACGTACTAAGATGAAAGTAATTCATGTTGACCGCCTTGCCAAATATTATGGAGGCAATGAAACTGTTCGGGACGAACAGGATTAAGAAGAGGGTAGTTTTATATCTATGGTTTATAATCGAGGCTGATAAACCTCAGAAGATTCATAACTAAGAAAGATCAGAAAAATATACAGTGAGTGTTTACATAACTTCAATCAACCAGTCTTAATTACAGTTACTAAGATACAAGTTTTTTTGTTTTGATTAAGTGTGTATTTCTTCTAAGTAATAAAGGACCATTTTCAAAGAACCTGAATATTATAACAATATATATATATATATATATATAATTCAAATAATTAGGTGTTAATTTTTCGTCGATAAAGGCTCGGTTAAATTTTATTGACCAAGTTTTGTTGTAAACTTTTTCTATTATATGAGATAGTTTACGTAATTTAACTCGCCCATGAAGTTGTTCAAAGAACGCCCGATTATACAAATCTTTATTACTTTTTAACTTGCAAGTTTCGGTTATTTTTTCAGCCATCTTCAGAAAAAGCAAAAGGCCGGGCGGTACAGGAACCGAACATAAAAAAGACGATTAAAAACAAATAATGAAATGTGGAAGTACGTAGATAAAAATAAAATATGACCAAAATAAAATGCGAGGGAAGGTATTAATTAAGACTAAAATCAAAGAAGCAAATATAAATTAAATTTAACATAAGAATTGTTGGTGTTAGTTTTCCGTCGATACAGGGGTTAGTTTTTCACCGATAAGAATATATATATATATATATATATATATATATATATATGTATATATATATATATATATATATATATATATAAATATATATATATATATATATATATATATATATATATATATATATATATATATTGTTAAGGACATCCCTAGTTGACGTGTTATGTTTTGAGTTGTTGTATTTCCGGACATTCGAGCGAATCGATTTTTCAAGCTATTATAAACTTTCGAACATTTAAACTTTCATTTATTTCAATTATATTAGCGAAGTTTGCTTTAGTGTTTTAGTTTATCTTGTAAATAAAACTTGTTCTATTGTACACTTGTTTTAGTTGATTTTCAAACCACTTCGGTCCCGACAACTGGTGCAGTCGACATTTGTTTATTTCAGCAACTATTACTATGGCAGACTTGAAACAATTTCTAGAAGGTTTTTCTAGACAAATGGAGACCCTTGTCAGGTCCATTGTTCAAAACTCAGTAACTGTTCCTAGTTTCGAGGCTTTCAATTCAAGAAAAGAACTTTGGTCTGATTATTTCTCACGTTTTCAAACGTTCGTCTCCGCAAATTCAATACCGGATTAAAAAGTTGCTCAAATTTTTCTCACCAACCAAACACCAGAAATTTACAAACTTCTTCAAGTTGCAGCTTCTCAACTTTCTCCTCCAAGAATAATCAATGAACTTCAAATGTCTGACATAATGATGACTATGGAAAAGAATTTCAACCCCAAGCACTTCATTGTTAGAGAACGATTCAAATTCTGGACTGAACTTTCCAGACAACCAGGAGAAACTTTACAGGAACTGGCATCAAGAATAAGACAAGCCGCTAGCACTTGCGATTTTTCAAAAATTGACGATCCTTTAGATGAGGCACTGCGAACAAAATTCATTTGTTCTGTCAATAATGAAGCCATTCTCAAATATCTTTTCAAAATTCCTGATGAAGACCTTACTTTCCACAGAGCAGTAGAGTTGGCCAGTGAGGTTGAAGAAGCCTCTAAAGTGGCAAAAGCAACTGTCCATGGCCTTCCAGACAAAGAGTCAGTTTCAAAAGTTTCAAGAACTCGTGAGCATAAAATACAAGAAAAAGCGTCTCACTTCAATAACAGACAAGAGTCAAATTTTTTTCCTTTCTCTAAAGGTACCTGTCCCAGGTGTGCAAATAAAGGTCATCTTGCTAAAGATTGCAGATACATCAATTCAAAGTGCAATTATTGTCTTAAATCAGGTCACTTAGAAAAAGCTTGTCTTAAAAAGAAATTTAACAGAAACAACTCTGTCAGAATTATACATTCAGTTCCTGGCAATACACCTCTTCTTAAAAAATTGCTTTTCAAAAATTCACAACATTTCTTCGAGTTAGACAGGGGAGCTAGAGATAGTTTTTGCTCAATAAAAGTTTGGCAGCAGTGGGGACGACCCAAACTTCATCCAAACATGACAAAATTTGTTTCAGCCACTGGTGACAAAATTCCAGTCATAGGAGTTTGTCATGTTTCTACTTCAACTCCAGATTCAAATAATGTAGTAAATCTTGAATTCAACATTACAAAATTGCCAAAACTCAATATTATTGGCAGAAAAGCAATTCTTGATTTGAAAATTGACATGACAGCAGCATTACAGCAACAAATTCAACAAATCAAAGAAAGTCCAAGTGATACACTAGTTCTCAACAGTTGTAAACAAATTTGTAAAGAATTTAAAGAATGTTTTGAGCCAGGACTTGGTTGTTTAAAAAATTTCGAATTAGAGGTCAAATTCAAGCCTGAAGCAACTCCAGTTTTTTGCAAAGCTCGAACAGTGCCATTTTCTATTCAAGAAGACCTCAATCTCACGTTGGATGCCGGTGTGAAAAATGGTATCTGGATTCCAGTTGATTTCAATGATTATGGTACACCCATCGTACCAATCAGAAAACAATTACAACCTGGAGAGCCAAAAGCCAAATTGAGAATTTGTGGAGATTATTCTGCCACAGTTAATTCCCAATTGGAACCACACCGACACCCTATGCCACTTCCTGATGACTTGATGCGGAAACTTGGAAAAAGCAGCTATTTTAGCAAGATAGATTTAGCTGATGCATTCAACCAAATAAAACTTGCTCCAAGCAGTCAGAGAAAACTAGCATTGAGTACGCATCGAGGAGTCTTGTTGCAAACTAGACTTCCCTTTGGCATTATCTCTGCACCAGGCTATTTTCAAGAAGTCATGGATAAGCTCACTTGTGATTTAAAAGGAATTGCTGTCTATCTCGATGATATCCTTGTTGGAGGAAACAGTGCAGATGAACACATGGAAAATTTGAGATCTCTTCTTCAACGTTTACGTGACAAAGGTCTCAAATGCAACATGAAGAAATGTGTGTTTGCAAGGACTTCGATTGAATATCTGGGTCATTTACTTTCGAAGGAAGGTGTTAGCAAAGGAAGACAAGTCGATGCTTTGATCAAAATGCCACACCCTACCAATATTTCAACTCTTCGATCATTTCTCGGTTCTGTTCAATTCTACCATAAGTTTATACCAAATCTTGCAAAAACTGCTGAACCACTAACACGTCTTACCCGAAAGGATACACCTTGGAAGTGGACTTCAGAGCAAGAAAGGACTTTTCAAAAGATTAAAGAAATTCTTATCAAAGATGTCAAGTTAGCACATTTTGATAAATCACTTCCACTGGGTCTTTCTTGCGATGCTTCAGAAGTTGGACTGGGAGTGGTTCTATTTCACAGGTATCCTGAAGGAGGAGAAAGACCGATATTCAATATTTCAAAGACACTTACTGCATCGCAACGTCGTTACAGCCAGATTCACAAAGAAGCTCTTGCTATAATATATGGGCTCCACAAATTTCATCAATATCTGTATGGAAGAAAATTCATCCTTGTCACAGATCACAAGCCTCTGTTGGCCTTATTCAATCCTCTAAAAGGAACACCCCAGGTAGCGGCAAATCGTCTGGCTAGATGGGCACTCATGCTCCATCAATATGACTACTCTATTGAATATAGGAAGTCAGTAGATCATGGAAATGCAGATTCTCTCAGTCGATTACCATTTGGGGAAGATCCAGACTTTGATTTTCAAGAAAAAGATGAAGATGAATTTACAGTGTGCACAATCAAAACAATAAGTCAGCAACTTTAGCCAACAGATGCACAGACTCTGGCCAAAGAATCTCGCAAAGACAGCATCATTTCAACTGTTTGTCGATATGTCAAAGAAGGCTGGCCTCATTCGATTCAACAAGAACAAGTACGTCATTTCCAGAGATTGAAAGACTCCCTGACTACACAGAGTGATTGTTTAGTTCTTGGAAATAGAATTGTCATTCCATACAAGATTCAGGATAGAGTTCTTCAGCTACTACATCTTGGTCATTTTGGGATGAGAAGAATGAAACAGTTAGCTCGATCAGTGGTGTATTGGCCAGGCATTGACCATGATATCGAGGAACTGTGTCGAAAATGTGAATCTTGTGCTGCTCATCAACTTAATCCACCAAAATATCCCCGAGAAACCTTGGAGTCGCATCCATATTGATCATGCAATCAATTTCATGGGGACAAATTGGTTGATTGTTGTCGACAGTTTTTCTAAATATCCTTGCATTCACTCAACTTCAAACGTAACAGCAAAAGCTACAATGGATCTGCTCGAAGATGATTTTACACACTTTGGCTATCCACATACAATCGTGTCAGACAATGCACCTGCTTTTAAGTCAGAGGAATTTCAAGGATGGCTCAGGGAGAGAGGAATTTTACACCTCACTGGTGCACCCTACCATCCAGCTTCAAATGGACAAGCAGAAAGATTCGTTCAAACTTTCAAGAATTCGATGAAGAAGTCACAGCTTCCGCTCAAACAAGCTTTACAAGAATTTCTAATACAGTACCGAAGAACACCTTTGGAGTCAGAATATTCTCCAAGTGAACTGTTGAACGGAAGACAGATTCGAGCAAAACTGGATGCTTTGTTACCATCTGCCCCACACATTGCTCAGTACAGACAGATGAAGCAAAACTCTCAAAGACCGGTTCCAGCTCGAAAATCCGTAAGATACACAGTAGGTTCTCCATGCTATGTACAATATAGCGGTCCTCTTAGAGATCGAACCCCAAGATGGATTCCTGCTGTAGTTCATCGTGTTTTGGGAGCGCGAAATGTTCTAGTACACATTGTTCCTAACGGTCCATCGTGGAAACGTCACGTAGAACAATTGAGGCCTCGATACGGTGCAGATCAAGATTCAGATCCAGGAGACAATCCATTATCAAGTAGTTCCACTACCAATGTTCAAATTCCATGGGGCCCAATATTAAGAAAACAAATTCAATCTACACTTGTTCCAGATCATCTTACACCACCTGTTCAACTTCCAAGAGGCCCAACATTAAGAAGGAAACGAATTCAATCTACACCTGTTCCAGATCCTGTCTCAGATGATCCTACACTACCTCGACGCTCAAAAAGAATTAAGGAAAAGATGCTACACAACCTTCTCAAACCACAACGACCCTGACTCAAGCATACAGTTCAACCTTGGAGATCAGGACCTTTTCGCCAAATGACCTTACAGTCTTTTTGGCTGGTGGGAAGATGTTAAGGACATCCCTAGTTGACGTGTTATGTTTTGAGTTGTTGTATTTCCGGACATTCGAGCGAATCGATTTTTCAAGCTATTATAAACTTTCGAACATTTAAACTTTCATTTATTTCAATTATATTAGCGAAGTTTGCTTTAGTGTTTTAGTTTATCTTGTAAATAAAACTTGTTCTATTGTACACTTGTTTTAGTTGATTTTCAAACCACTTCGGTCCCGACATATATATATATATATATATATATAAATATATATATATATATATATATATATATATATATATATATATATATATATATATATATATTTTGACAATATTTGGGTATCAAATTCTCGCATAAACACGCTCTATTAAATGCTACGGCCCATTTTCTACAACACCATTTCTTTACTACTGCTTCAAACCGTCTAAATTTTCTTCCCGAATTAACTACACAGTCAACAGTACACAAAACTTTATTGTCACAAGGGGTTGACCGGCCGGTTTCGGCTTTATCCATCTTCAGAACCCCTATAATAATGTAAGGAAAATCAATGTATAGAATATTAGACGAAAGCCGAATATATAAAGATAGAGAAACACTAATAAAACCATTCGAATATAAAACTAAAAACATAAAATTCTAAACACATACCAGCGATACAACTTTCATTAAAACCAACGCTACGACACTACAACAGCTAACGAAACTGTTTACGTATAACTCACCTTGAGTTATAAGTGTATATATATATATATATATATATATATATATATATATATATATATATATATATATATATATATATATATATATATATATATATATATATATATATATATATATATATATATATATATATATATATATATTCTTTTAGGCAAACTCGATTGAAAAAAGTGGCGCTCTTGGCTGAATCGATTTTATTTTTAATTTTTTCCAATACTCTAAATCAGTTTAAAAATAATTTATTAACAAACACGAACTCCATAACCTTATAGGCTAATAGATCTATTTCGGCAATTTTTTGCCATCATCAGAGCCGTTTAACTTTTTTTAAATAAAATGCAGTGACTAAATGGTAAAAGATACAACTAATTGAAAGGAATTAAAATACAATTTAAACAAAATTTAAATTCATTATATACAAATGTAACAACATAAAAAATATTTAAATTAAAATAATTATAATAATAACAGTAATAACTAAATAATTAAGATCAGTTAGTAAAGCCTTTAACAACGGAATTACAGTCAACTTCAAGGACGTGACTGGAAGAAGAATCACATACATTATCTATAACCTTTGAAACACAAACGTCTGGTACAAAACAATCATTCAACGAAGAAATACCTGAAGAAACATTGGCACTATTAACATGCATATTTTTAACAGAAGTTGTAGATGAGTTAAAACATTTATTATTATTATTATTAGTTTTATTACTATTTAGAGAACCAAAAAGTTTAAGAGTTAAATCAAAAGAATACCATTGTTTATTAATTAAAGGCTTACATTTATTAATAGCTAAAGCTTCTTTTAATTTTAACTTAATGGGTTGATTTTCTTTCATTAGTATACTGGTGTTATCAATTAGAAATTTATGTGATGGTTTGATTGAATGTTGTGTTGACATATGTTGGTATATGGCACCACTTTGACAATGCATAGTCAATCTACGAGACAGAGTAGTTCTAGTATGACCAATGTAATTTTCCACCTGACCATGTGGAAACGGACACGAAAATTGGTACACTAGGATGGTTTGTGCTACAGGGCTAGAAACATTATTTATACTATTTTTAATTGAAAGATTATGAGTTTTTCCATTGTTATAATAGATGTGTAACTTGAGTGTATTATCTTTATTTACAACCTTAATATTATCATACACAATGTTTTTCAACACTTTTTCATCTATTTTATAATTTTATAATTATATATATATATATATATATATATATATATATATATATGCAAGCTCTATTAAAAAAGACTCGCCATCATATTGAAGAAACTATTTTTTGTATTAATTTTTTTATGGCGTGTGTGTTTTGTGATGGTGTATGTGATCTTGAGAGAGAATGATTGGATATGATAACAAAATGTTTCTTGATCTATTTCACATTTCATGAAACTTTTTATGAATTTTATAAATTTAAATTATTATCTCTCGATTTAAATTAATATGCTTTTCAAAGTATTTTTATTTTGCTTTTATTAATTTTTATTTATATTCTGCTTTTATTAATTTTTATTTATATTCTGCTTATTTTAACGTTTTCGTCCCGATTTTAATTATTATTATTTACTGTATGCATTAATATTTAGTTACATTGAACTAATCAAATCAACCCTGATGATGGCCGCAATGGCTGAAACTTGCAAGTTGGTTGCTAATAAAAGATTAGATTACAAACCCAGGGAAAGTCTTTTATTTCATTTTAAGTATTTAAAAATCTAATGCAAAAAACAGTTTCTTCAAAATGGCGAGTCTTTTTTAATAGAGCTATGCATTTCCTTTTAAAAAGACCTAATTGCACGCAGTGTTGTTTCAGTTAAGCGTAACTCTAACTGAATTTGGTCTAATAACTGAAAAAAGAGATTTAAGATAAGTGCTAACTGAAACTTTAACTGAAAAATAATGTTAACTTTAATTGTAATTTTAATAATTGGCGCTCTTGTAGCTGCCGACGCGTCAGTTTATGTGGCACGTTTTTATCGAATTTAACCTCGGATAATACATTTTATTATCTTTCATTTGTCAGTTAAACTTTTTTTTAACTAAAGTCGTTTAAATCGATATTTAGTTTGCTTATAATAAATTGATTTAATCTTCATACTTGAAGCTATTTATGCACCAGCCGTGCAAACGCTGCTTTCTGCTAATTACTGATTTTGTTTTTTTTTTACTTTTCTGCACTAATGGATTCTAATGGATTGCTGTTTAAGCTACTGATTTTTAGAAACTAACTTCTGTATCAACTATTGCCGTTATAATTGTTGGCGTTATTTTCTTGAAAAAGCGCCATGGTTTCCTTGGTTCCAACTGCGTTGCTCCGTCCAATCTCCGCACGTTATTCGTATACACGTGACCAACTGCTGCAGGCTAGAAGAAGCCTCTGGTGTTCGCTATCACCATCTACAATTTTCAACATATCTGAGCTTGGTTTGCGACGCCATCGTGGCTCTCGCGCCGGCAAATACAAACAGAGAAAAATTAAAATAATAAAAACGAGACGTACTACTCGCCCGCGACTTATCGTTCCTGATGGCAGACGCTCGAGCACAAATCTCATTCGTCCACGCTTTCATAGACACTCTAACCCCTCGATAAAAAAAACTGAATCTTGGATCTCTTAACATCCGCTCCATTAACAACAAGATCGATGCTGCACGTCAACTGTTGACCGATCATGACTTAGACATTCTAACACTGTGCGAAACGTGGCATGAAGACTCCGACTCAGTATGCATTCGTCGTTTAAAATCAGAGAGCCTCTCCGTCCTTGAATGTGCTCGCAAAATTTACCCAAAGTCAGACCGAAATCATACAAATTATGTCAACCATGGTGGCGTAGCGATTATAGCTCGCTCTGGAGTCAGACCGGTTAGACTACAGCTAACAACTGTGTTCACTAAATTCGAATATATCTGTGCACGTGCTTCAGTCATGAGCAACTCCTACATCGTCATTGTGATCTATCGTCCTGGTTCCAAAGAAGTGTGTACGATGTTTCATAAAGAGTTCGGTTTACTCCTAGAATACTTGACATCATTCCAGAACCCAGTACTGATCACAGGTGACATCAACATACACATTGAACGTCAAAGCGACTCACACACGATTCAACTGCAAAGCACACTGTCGTCGTTCGGTTTGGTTCAGCACGTTCACCAGCCAACACACAAGATGGGTGGGACGATCGACATCATCGTTACTCGCTCTGCTGACGTCGTCTCTCAAGTCAACACTTTTGAAACTGGCCTGTCAGATCACCTGCTGCTACAGTTCAACATCAATTTAGAATCGCCTGCCGCCTGCTACATCAAAGTTCTCTCACGACCCTGGCGTAAACTAGACCTCAACCAGTTTCGTATTGACCTACATCAGTCATTGAATACTGCGATGACAGAGGTACCAACATCCGTTGACGAAATGACCGGCGTTTTCGATAACATTACTCGGTCTGTACTGGATCAACATGTTCCTGAGAAAACTATTTCACGTCGTCGGCGATCCTCCGACGCATGGTTTGATGATGAATGTCGGCAACAAAAACGTTGTGTTCGTCGACTTGAGCGCCGTTTTAAACGAACTCTTAATGAGTCTGATCGTGCCATATGGCTTTCATCACTTCGATCGATGCACAAGCTTAACGATTCCAAGCGCAGTCGGTTCTGGTGCCGATATATTGAGTCAAAACAAGTAAATTAAAAACGAATTTTTAAAACCAATGCTCTTATATGTAATTAAAACACAAATTTTGCAATCAATTTTTTCTTATATTACTCTTTTATTTTATATTAAAGTCGAAATATCTTAATTATATCGAAATATCGAAATTAATTAAAATTAACTAAATTACTTGACTTATTGTAAAACTAATAATTGAATATTGCATTGTCTTCTATTTTGAGCATGTATGCAAAATTTGAAAAAAAATCTATCATCAGGAAGTGACTCAAAAATTGATTGCAAGATTTGAAACAGACAGAGAAACAAACAGACAGACAGACAGAGAAACAGAGACGACGAGTTAATAAAAGCATTGGTAATAATAATAAAAATATCATCAAAAAGCATCGAATTTAAATATCTCAACTATTTTCATGAAAATTTCGTACACGCTTGAGAATCGCGGTCAGTGAGTGTGGTTCGTGTTAACTTGGTAAAATAGTCTGCCAGTCGGTTAGCGTTTTGTGGTCAAGAAAACCCTCAATAAAACCCTCAAGAAAACCCTCAAGAAAACCCTCAAGAAACCCCTCGATAAAACCCTCAAGAAAATTAACTAAATTAATTGACTTATTGTAAAACTAATAATTGAATATTGCATTGTCTTCTATTTTGAGCATGTATGCAAAGTTTGAAAAAAATCTATCATCAGGAAGTGACTCAAAAATTGATTGCAAGATTTGAAACAGACAGAGAAACAGAGACGACGAGTTAATAAAAGCATTTGTAAAAAATGAATAAAATTAACTTTAACTGTAATACTAACTAAAAAATATTAAATTGGCTAACTTTAACTGATACTCTAACTGAAAAGCCCTAACTGAAATAACACTAATTGCACGTTATTAGCAATAAAACGGGAGAGCGACCGGATGCGCTAAAGCGACTTGGAGCGAAAAAGCAACTGGGAGCGGGAAAGCAACTGGGAGCGGGAAAGCGACCGGTAGCGTGAGAGCAAGCGGGGAAGTGAAGAGGAGCGAGAGAGAGAAACAGTAGAAAAACATCTAA
This sequence comes from Erpobdella octoculata, assembly GCA_963978895.1. NCBI lineage: Eukaryota > Metazoa > Annelida > Clitellata > Hirudinida > Erpobdellidae > Erpobdella > Erpobdella octoculata. The sequence goes on along the minus strand of OZ022240.1, from coordinate 12,594,152 downwards.
AAACCCGTGTTGATAGCAGACATTCAATGTTTCATCCATCTTCATAAGAAGTCGATAGTAAAGTGATCCGAAGCCTAATTCACTGCCTTTTTTTGCTTCCAGCAAATAAGATAATGTGAAATCTAGTAAATCAGCTTAATTTTCTAAATCACCTGGATTTCCAGGTCGGATGGGAGGAAAACCGTCTACTGCTTTGAGTTGGAAGGCGATTTGTCGACGGTACCTCCATATTTTTTTTCCAACTATTGTTTTGCCACCGCGTAACTTGTTGCAGTACGACCATGATTTTCAACTGCATGCAAAGCCTTCACGGAAAGATACTGACGTAGTTGTAGTTGTACTCAGCAGACTTAATTTAATCATTTATTATCATAATACTTGCTTTTATTATTATTATTATTACTGCTACTATTATTTTATCCTTTAATTAAACGTTTTTAATTATACTTATTTTATCCTCATAACTCCAGTTTATTTTATGTACCTTAATTTAATTACAGTGTCTAAATTTGATTATTTTTATTAATATCCTTCTATTAAGATAATTTTTTGAGGATATTAGTTTATTTGTATATTTAGTTCTTACATGTTTTCTTATCTTTTACCTCCTTTTACGCGATTGTATTTACAGACTCTGAAGATGGCGAAAGCCGAAACGGCCCGTAAGTCTGAAATAAAGAAGGTTTTAAATGTTAATACTTTTCTTAATACGTGTTGCAGTAAACAAAAAACGTTGTTCCGAAATATTGAGAAAGTATCTATAAAACTCATAGCGGCTAAATGGAGACTTATTTTTAATCGAGCTTGTCTTAAAGAAAATCTTATGCCATCTTACATTATATATATATATATATATATATATATATATATATATATATATATATATATATATATATATATATATATATATATATATATTGCGAATAAACTGTGGAATCAATTTATCTTTGAGACACGCTCCAAGAAACACAACTCGCCATTTGGCAGAAACAACTTTTCGAGCCAAATTCTCGACCTTTCGGTACAAAACTCTCTGTTCGAGACTACAATTAGCCAAAAACTTTTCCATTAAACTTTTATTGTCAGACCGACGGACCGTTTCAGCTATGTCAGCCATCCTCAGGGTCAAAAGTAAAACGAGAAAAGTAAACAAACAGAAAGAACCAAAATTATCAAAGAATTAGCACACTAACAAAAGAAAAAACGAAAAAACACTCTACCTATCAAATCAAAAGAATATAAAATTTATACTATTGGAAATCAATTTTTGCGCTTTCGCTGTGTTATATTAGAAGAGACAAGAATTTCCTCAGATACATTACAATGAGATTCGTCAGGAGCAGCCTCAACAGCCAAAGTATTTGTGTCAGAGGACGAGTCAGAAGTATCATCATTTATGTTATCCTCGTCGTTAGAAGGAATACAGGGTAACCGATGCATATTGCTTTCTTTGACACTGAATAAGTGGAGAATCTGTGGAAATTTATCAAATTGTTTATTAATTGCGGGTCTCATTACTAAGATATAGAGAGCCTCTTTAATTTTCAGCCGGAAAGAGTCGGATTCACTCGTTAAAATCGAAACACCTTCTTCAAGTTCTTTTCGTGTTAGCTTTTTCAAATGAATACATTCATAATGATTAAGAATACTCCCAAACTGGAGATGCATCGTGAGTCTCCTTGACAACGTAGTGGTAGTGTGACCAATGTATGTATCCACCTTACAATGTGGAATAGAACATTTGAAATGGTACACCACGTGACTTTGTTGCAACGGGTCAGTGATACTAGTTCTATCATTCTTGATGACCAAATTGAAAAGTTTCAAGTTTTTGTAATAAATATATAAACCCAGTTTATTCCTGACGGGGTCTATAACAGAAACTTTCTTTTTTATTATCTTCTTTATAATACTTTCATCAATTCTGTAATTGAGATTCATTTGATTTTTGTAGAACACGTTATTAATAGTTATCTCCTCAGAGCTTATCGTTTTTCCGAAACCTGGTCAGATTTCCATAAAGAAATAGTTAGAATCAAGCAGTTATTGGTTAACAACAATTATTCTAATAGCTTTGTCGACGGTTTTATTAACAATTTTGTAACCAAAATGAAAACATCTGTGAGTTCGGCTGGGTCTGACGCTGACAAGGGTCGTGATGTACGCCAGGAGTTCCCGTGTTCTACAAAAATCAAATGAATCTCAATTACAGAATTGATGAAAGTATTATAAAGAAGATAATAAAAAAGGAAGTTTCTGTTATAGACCCCGTCAGGAATAAACTGGGTTTATATATTTATTACAAAAACTTGAAACTTTTCAATTTGGTCATCAAGAATGATAGAACTAGTATCACTGACCCGTTGCAACAAAGTCACGTGGTGTACCATTTCAAATGTTCTATTCCACATTGTAAGGTGGATACATACATTGGTCACACTACCACTACGTTGTCAAAAAGACTCACGATGCATCTCCAGTTTGGGAGTATTCTTAATCATTATGAATGTATTCATTTGAAAAAGCTAACACGAAAAGAACTTGAAGAAGGTGTTTCGATTTTAACGAGTGAATCCGACTCTTTCCGGCTGAAAATTAAAGAGGCTCTCTATATCTTATTAATAAGACCCGCAATTAATAAACAATTTGATAAATTTCCACAGATTCTCCACTTATTCGGTGTCAAAGAAAACAATATGCATCGGTTACCCTGTATTCCTTCTAACGACGAGGATAACATAAATGATGATACTTCTGACTCGTCCTCTGACACAAATACTTTGGCTGTTGAGGCTGCTCCTGACGAATCTCATTGTAATGTATCTGAGGAAATTCTTGTCTCTTCTAATATAACACAGCGAAAGCGCAAAAATTGATTTCCAATAGTATAAATTTTATATTCTTTTGATTTGATAGGTAGAGTGTTTTTTCGTTTTTTCTTTTGTTAGTGTGCTAATTCTTTGATAATTTCGGTTTTTTCTGTTTGTTTACTTTTCTCGTTTTACTTTTGACCCTGAGGATGGCTGACATAGCTGAAACGGTCCGTCGGTCTGACAATAAAAGTTTAATGGAAAAGTTTTTGGCTAATTGTAGTCTCGAACAGAGAGTTTTGTACCGAAAGGTCGAGAATTTGGCTCGAAAAGTTGTTTCTGCCAAATGGCGAGTTGTGTTTCTTGGAGCGTGTCTCAAAGATATATATATATATTGTTAAAATATCGATAACTATACTAAGGTTCTTTAGAAATGGTCCAAAATTTATTAGAAGAAATGCACACTTAATCAAAAACTTGTGTCTTAGTAACTGTAATTAAGACTGGTTGATTGAAGTTATGTAATCGCTCAACTCTATTTTTTATGTCTTTCTTAGTTTATAAAATCTTCTGAGGCTTATCAGCCTTGATAGAAAATAATAAACCGTATATATATATATATATATATATATATATAAGAAATAGTTAATAACTACTTTTTGTTAAACTAGTTAACAACTAGTAGTTAACTACTTTTTGTTAAACTAGTTAACAACTAGTACTTAACTACTTTATTAAATAGTTATTAACTACAGTAGTTAACTATTTTTTTAACTACTTTACTTTTTTGGTGGCTGAAAAAACTCTATAGATCATGAAACTGAAGTGGATGAGCCAGTATATGACATGTATGTAAATAATGAAGATCTAGTGGTGAAAGTATATCAGATTTGATAGAAAGTGAGCAAGATAATATTGATAATTCTGACGATGTGCTTTTTTACCTCCTCATAAGCACTGTGGTAGGACATTTCCCCCCCACCCGACAGACCCTAGGACATTCCCCCCCCCCCGGACATTTCCCCTCCCCCCAAGGTAGGACATTTCCCCCCCCCTGTGGTTATGTAGTAGTTTTTCTAAGAAACACAAACACCTTTTTAAATTATTAAACATTTATTGGTTATTGGTTTGCCAGAGTTAAATATTGTTAAAACGAATAATGTGTCCTAGACCCTCTAGGACATCTTCAAATGTTTTTATGTTTTTTCGGCGTGCATCCGTTAGCGAAAAAAGAGCCGATTGAAGCGCCTTCGTCGATCGCTTCACTCTCTTGGCTGGTGGTTCTCCTCGAGCATCCCTTAGGATTGAGGTTGACGCCATTGCTTCGTCCTAACCCTAACCCTACATTTCTATGCAAAGAACGGCTGAGGTTGACGCCATTGCTTCGTCCTAACCCTAACCCTAACCCTAACCCTACATTTCTATGCAAAGAACGGCTGAAAATATCAAATGTCTTTGAAATGTCTTAGAAAGGGGGACTTAATCGAATGATTCGGCTTAATAAAATTGATTACATACAATTACTCATATGAAATGTCCTACCCGGGGGGGAACTGTCCTACCCCGGGGGGAGGGGAAACGTCCGGGGGGGGGGAAATGTCCGGGGGGGGGGAAATGTCCGGGGGGGGGGAATGTCCGATCCTCGTAATCTACATACATAATTTCCTATGTCTGTATGTATGTATGTTAGCAATTTTGCATAACGCAGAGTCCGCGGTGGGCAGCAGTCACCAATTGGTAAAATTAGTGCGCGCAGGCGTGTGATTAAAGTTATTACGCAATTGCACACTATCAGTTCCAAATATCCAAAACGTTTTTCCCAAGGATATCTTGATATATCAAGATATCCTTGGTTTTTCCTAAGCTTTTATGCAAGAGGTTATCCGATTGCATGTAATAAAAGTTTTAATAAAAGTTGTACACATTATATGCAAGATATGTCGATGACATCTTTGTGATTGCTCGAGATACTACACATTTTGAAGAATTAAGAACTAAGTTTCAGCAATACTCTGTGTTGAATTTTACAATCGAATGTAATCATATGACTGTAATCATACGTTACCTTTTCTGGACGTGTTGGTCTCTCAAACGGATTCCGGCCTTGCACATGAAATGTATGTCAAGCCTTCCTCCGAGGGTCTTTGCATGAACGGTGCCGGCTACTGTTCTGATATATACAAAGAGAGTGTTATACATAACCTTCTTGCTCGCGCTTATGGGCTGTCAGAAGATTGGTGTAAATTTCACACAGAAGTCAAACGTCTCAAAACGCTGTTGATCAACAATAACTACACCAACACCATGGTTGATTCTGTTGTGAAAAGATTTGTGAATAAAAAGATTTCTGGCATTCCAGCAAACACTCCTAATGATGTCGTCAGGACTGTTGATATCCGTTACTGTTCCCAGATGCATGACAATTACCGTCTGGATGAGAGAATATTACGTCAAATTATTACAAGTTGCGTTAAAGTTAAAGATCGACTCCGACATAGACTGTCATTCTCCATATATTATAAAGACAGAAAATCACACAGCCTTATCATGAAAAATAGCCCTCGTCACGCCAGCATTTTCCAGTGTACAAATGTAGTTTATAAATTTACTTGTCCTGCACCGCATGATGTCATTGCTACCTACATTGGCCAGACACGTACTACGCTCTCCCGCCGGGTTACTATGCATTTACAGGGTGGCGGTATTACAACGCATTCGCAACTGGCTCACAACACAAAACTCAACAGACAAACACTCGTCGATAACACTGTTATTCTCCATCACGAGGCCGACCCCTCTCGATTAAAAATTGCCGAGGCCCTCTACATTGTCCGGGATAAACCAATACTAAACGTCCAAGATGACCAATTTGGACGGACCCTTAAACTTTTCAACAATAGGCACCACTTGCAGTGCCACAGCGTTGGTGTGCCGCAGGGCTCGTCATCCGCTGTTGCCCCTAACACTTGTATATTGAATGATCATGCACTTGACAGGCATAGCAAGAGCCCACGTTGTGATCCGGTTTCCTGTGCTCCGTCCACCGGCGCAATGGACCATGCTAACCTTATTGAAATTTGTGGTTTGCCAAACTGTGATCGGCCTACTGGTCCTCCGTCTGCCAGTTCTGTGGATGATACCGGTTGCATTGAGGCTGTGCGTTTGATCGAACAGTGCTTTATCGATCCGTCGGCCATCTGCCGGCCTTCTTCGGACCCGGTGAATGGTGATATGCCACAGGCCTCACCATTGACTGTTCTCCCGCTTTCTCCCTTTGTCACACCTCGTCTCTTGCTCTCAGATTTATCTGTACTCCGTACTAGGAGTTCGGCAACCAAAACTACAGGTGTTCCCCATTACAGTTACGACCATCCTTGTGACCAGTACGACAACGGTTCCATTTCTCGTCGAGTTTTATCTCCTTTGTCTGCCAACGCAATAGACGCTGCCAACGAAATAGACCCTACCAACTGTATCGATGTTTCAAATGCAACCGAACTGTGCCCTGCCGACATGCCAAGGACTCCGCTATTCACTGTTCTCCCGCATTCTCCTTTTGTCACACCTCGCCTCTCCTTTTCTGATTTATCTGAACTCCGTACAAGGAGTTCGCCAACCAAGACTACAAATGTATCTTATCACAGTTATGATCATCCTTGCGACCAATACGACAACGGCCCAGTTTGTGGTCCTGTTTCCTTTTCTCCATCTACCAACCATATTGAAGTGTTGGACGCGGTCGAACAGTGCTCCACTGGCTTGTCAGCCATGAGCCAACCTTCTCGAGGCCTCGAGACTGCTGACCTGCATGATGGTGATGGGACTGGTCCGATGTGTCCGCATTTGATTGATAACTGCAATATTACTATACGTAGACGTTGATCATTTTCAACTTTTAATTAAACTCTCAATTTTATCGATATCCTATTATCTTTGAATTGTAGCTTTAAATTCTTATTTTATTATTTTACCTCTTTGCTTTTATTAGTAATTTTCTTTTAATAGTTATATTTTACTACTTAATTTGTTTGTATATTTTAGCACATGTAATTTTTTATTTTTTCTTATATTTTTGTTTATTTTTTGTTTATTTATTTACTCCGAGGCAAAAAATTTGGTTGTTTCTTAGCGGTTTTCATATTTTACTTTTACTCTTCTTTGTACTTTGACCTCGATTGATGTGTAAACATATCTGATATGTCTCGCCACACCACTTTATATATTTTCGTTGTAGCTGTAAATTGGTTTTATGAGTTCTGATGATGGCTAATAAAGCCGAAACCTGCAGGTCAGCTCATGACCAAAACATTAATAAAAATATATACCAGTTCGTTCAAAAGTGTCTTGGTATTTCTGATTTTCGAAAAATTTCACGTCTGATAGAAAAAGTTTGTAATAAGAAATGGGCCATAGTCTTTAATAAAGCGTGTCTGAAAGAACATCTTGTTCCTAATTATTTGAAAAATATATATATATATATATATATATATATATATATATATATATATATATATATATATATATATATATATAAATCTCATGTCATCAGTATGAAATTGAACTCCTCAGAAACGGCTGAACCGATTTTTATGAAATTGTTTGTGTACATTTGGTAGGTCTGAAAGTATGTCCATATCTATATCGGATATTTATTTAGATTAAAAAAAATATTCTGTCGAGATTACGATTTTCTGTTTGCGTTATCTATACGGCATGGCGATAGGTAAAAGTAAATATAGTGTTCGTGGCTATCGGTTATTCGGTTTAAAACGTCGAACGAACAAAGCTTTAAACATGCGTTAGTGAAATAAATATTTTAACAATTTTAAGATTGTTTTTGTCAGACTTTTCATTATACTACAAGCTTCTGTAATCTTTCAGATAAGCGGCCCGCTGTTTGAAAGAGTAATACATTCGGCTATAATTAGCTATAAACACGATGAAGAGTGATAATTAGGAGGGTGCCGTACCGAGTTGCCGACCTCCGAGTTGCCGACTATCGATTTTCGCCAATAACGTCGAACTTGCCGACCAGCGTTTTATCAAAGCGTATGAAGTTGCCGACCACCAAAAAAATAAAAACAACTCTTTGTTATTTTGTATTTAAACAATAATAATAATACAATTCATTTATACTACAACAATAATATTTTTGTTAAAAGAATGAGTTAATGTAAATAAACTAAACTTGAGGCTCTTTGACATTGGCTGGCAAGTTCGGTAAGCTCCGCCTCCATGTCAATTAAGTTAATAAACTAAATAAGAATGAACAATTTGTTACATATATATGTTTATATATATATATATATATATATATATATATATATTGAAAAAATGGAAACTGCATTAAAAGCTGGAAACGAGGACATCCTGCGGTGTTTCATTGCCTACTTCCGTTCCACGTGGTTGGATGGATTATTTTCAATCACCATGTGGAATAAGTATGGCATGGATCATCGACACCGAACCAACAATGCCATGAAGGGTTGGCACTCTGGACTGAATAAATGTTTGCCTGTCCATCCCAATATATTTATTTACATTCTCGCAATCAAGATTTGTCAAGCCTCTGCGGAGAAAGACATAAGCAAATCTGAAGCTGGTGCATCTCCTCCGAGAAGAAAGCCGAAATATATCCGACTGGAGGAAAGAATTTCAAAGGCACACTCCCAGCATTTGGCTGGCAAAATTGATACGTACAGACTGTTGCGTACTGTTCAGTACAGTGTCAATTTAAATAAAAAATAATATTTTTATTCTTCATTAAATTTTTTTTAACAATAATTATTTTTAATATTAATTTAAAAGGTTTTTCTTAACAATAAAAATGATTCTTACTGGTTCGCTGCGCAATAGTTAAGTTTATTTATTTATCCATTATTTGCATATTTAACTCTATTATGCTATTAGAATAAAGTAGAGCTGCTTTTTAATTTACGTTTACTTTTCGCTTAACCTCGTGAGAAACTGACCGTGTGATAGTAATAAACCAAAGTTGAGGCTCTTTGACATTGGCTGGCAAGTTCTTTGAGCTCCGCCTCCACGCTAATTATGTAAATGAACCAAATAAGATTGAACGATTCTTTTTAGTCTCAGTTGGATTATTTAAATGATTCGTTATTTTTGAACGATTCTATTAGCTAAAAATAAAAAATAAAATAGAAAATGTTTTGACGAGGTCGGCAACTTAGTACGATCTTAAAAAACATCGGTCGGCAAGTTGATACGTCATTGCGTTCGGCAACTCGGAGGTCGGCAACTCAGGTAGACACCAATTAGGAGTAGGGTTAGGGTTAAGGTTGTAACAAACTAGGACTATTTTATTGGAAGATTCGGCCCGGGCCGCTTATGTGAAAGATAATCCAACCTTCGTGGCTCTCGGTATTTCAATTTATTAATTGGTTTATTATCATTAATACTATTATATTCGGTGCGTGCAATATTTTGTAGAGTTAGTATGGGTATCATCGAAACGGCTGAACCGATTTTTATGCACTTTTTTGTGTACATTTGGTAGGTCTGAGAATTTGGTGTAATCTATTTAGTATTTTTATTAGAAAAAATATTTTACCAATTTTAATCAATTAGCAAGAAAGTATTCAATTTTAACAATTAAAGATTGTGTTTTTCAGACAGAGTTGAAATCATCGGCACTGTGGGGTTATGTTGAAAAAGTACAAATAAAGGTAAACATGCGTGTTCAAATGCTTCAAGATCAATCTGCCGACACATTTTCAAGACAGTTGTTAGATATCGGTGATGGAAAAGTTGCTGGCCATGCAAATACTGGCTGCATAAAATTGACAACCGATTTCTGCACAATCATTAATTTGCAAAAGTCTCTCATTGATAGCATATTTCTCGATGTACACACCCAATACATGAACCATGAGTGGCTGGCAGAGAGAGTCTACAAAAATCAAATGAATCTCAATTACAGAATTGATGAAAGTATTATAAAGAAGATAATAAAAAAAGAAGTTTCTGTTATAGACCCCGTCAGGAATAAACTGGGTTTATATATTTATTACAAAAACTTGAAACTTTTCAATTTGGTCATCAAGAATGATAGAACAAGTATCACTGACCCGTTGCAACAAAGTCACGTGGTGTACCATTTCAAATGTTCTATTCCACGTTGTAAGGTGGATACATACATTGGTCACACTACCACTACGTTGTCAAGGAGACTCACGGTGCATCTCCAGTTTGGGAGTATTCTTAATCATTATGAATGTATTCATTTGAAAAAGCTAACACGAAAAGAACTTGAAGAAGGTGTTTCGATTTTAACAAGTGAATCCGACTCTTTCCGGCTGAAAATTAAAGAGGCTCTCTATATCTTATTAATGAGACCCGCAATTAATAAACAATTTGATAAATTTCCACAGATTCTCCACTTATTCGGTGTCAAAGAAAGCAATATGCATCGGTTACCCTGTATTCCTTCTAACGACGAGGATAACATAAATGATGATACTTCTGACTCGTCCTCTGACACAAATACTTTGGCTGTTGAGGCTGCTCCTGACGAATCTCATTGTAATGTATCTGAGGAAATTCTTGTCTCTTCTAATATAACACAGCGAAAACGCAAAAATTGATTTTCAATAGTATAAATTTTATATTCTTTTGATTTGATAGGTAGAGTGTTTTTTCGTTTTTTCTTTTGTTAGTGTGCTAATTCTTTGACAATTTCGGTTCTTTCTGTTTGTTTACTTTTCTCGTTTTACTTTTGACCCTGAGGATGGCTGACATAGCTGAAACGGTCCGTCGGTCTGACAATAAAAGTTTAATGGAAAAGTTTTTGGCTAATTGTAGTCTCGAACAGAGAGTTTTGTGCCGAAAGGTCGAGAATTTGGCTCGAAAAGTTGTTTCTGCCAAATGGCGAGTTGTGTTTCTTAGAGCGTGTCTCAAAGATAAATTGATTCCACAGTTTATTCGCAACAAATATATATATATATATATATATATATATATATATATATATATATATATATATATATATATATATATATATATATATATATATATATATATATATATATATATATATATATATATATATATATATATATATATATATATATATATATATATATATATATATATATATATATATATATATATATAAAAGACTGACTGACTGACCGACTGACTAAGGCCGAGCTCAAACGCCTCATTCTATGAACGTAAAATTTGGAACTTATATAGCGTAAGCACCCACTAAGAAATGTTTTTTTTTTAATTTTGCCTTTGAGAGGATGAAACTGGAAAACAAATGTATTTCTAAAACAACGTATATCTCGAAAACCAAAACGAAAGGCTTTTGAAATTTGGTATCTAGATTCTTCTTACAAATTGAAAAAATAAGTGTTTTACCATTTTTTAAAAATTTGGTTTCCAGGACCTCAAATAGGGGGTGGAAAAAAGGGTTAATTGTTTTTTAAAGTAACAGCTACTCAGAAACTGTAAATGCTACAGATGTAAAAATTAATAGTTAGTATATTTTCAAAAAATAATTATATACGTGTTTCACCACATTTTTTAAATTTGGTTTCCAGGACCTCAAATGTGGGGTGGAAAAAACTAAGAAAGTGAAGGTTTTAAAATTTGGTATTTGCGATGTTCTAGAAATTAAAATTATACATGTGCAACCGTATTTAAATAATTTATTTTCTGGGACCTCAAATATAAATGGAAAATTGATTATTAGAGTAACTGCCACTTAAAAATCAACAATCTATCTATCTATCTATCTATCTATCTATTTATCTATCTATCTATCTATCTATCTATCTATCTATATATATATATATATAGATAGATAGTCTGGTTTTAAATACTTTAATTTAAATATTTATTTAATATAGGCACAACACTATTTCTATGTTGATGTTTACTATATATTCTTTAGCTGTTTACGTAATACGACATTTTAGGTTACGGACTCTGAAGATGACTGTAGTCGAAACTGGCCAGTCAGTCCTAATTATTATTATTTGTAATATATAAATTTTTAAAATGGACTCTAGTTTACGTCGTAAAATTAAATATTTCGAACAGTTTATTAAAAAAGTCATTAATGCAAAGTGGTCGTTTGTTTTTAACGGAGTGTGTTTACGAGAGGGGATTTTGCCAAAGTATATTACTCATAATAAATTTCGCTCCAAAGTGGCATTACAAACAGACGAGTTATCTGGTACTTTTCCTTTTGTTGACGAATTTCTATTGAGAAATAATAAAATACCTACGAAGGAATATTCTATCTTATATCGTGAATGGAAATCGTCTGGAATTAAGTTTTCGCATGATGATGCAAAGTACAATGTTGAGTTTCAAGAATTTTGCTCCTCATTATCTAACGCTATGCGTCATCAAATTGAAACGACCATAATGCGATTTGCAGAGAATTTTGATAGAAAGAAAAAGACTACTATAATTAAAAAGTTATCAGCCTTATATGGTTCTGAAATACTTTTAAAGAAAGATTTTCCACGTTATATTAACTTGTCGACTTATACTTTGAACAGTGATGAACATGATTTTTTACAACTGGGATACAGATGCCATGTTAAACCTACTTATAGCAAGTTGGTTAAACGAATTGAACTTGAAGTTTTATATCAAAATATTATTTCGCTAACCAGATTGGGTGAAATAAATTGCACTACAAAATTGAAGCCTTTACTACATCGCGAGGGATATGTACATAGAGGCGATCGTCAACAATATCTACCTAAGCGATTGATTATGGCTTCTCGATCATTAAAGAACAATGATCACATTATTGTACGTAGAGCAGATAAATGCAGCTCATACGTCATCCTAGATCGGGATGTTTATTTTAGAAAAATCGATAACATCTTATCAGACGAAATGAAGTTCAAGCACATAAGTTGTAATCCTATTGATGACATAAAAAAGAAAGCCAATTCCTTGATAATTCTTGCTAATCCTTACCTTCTTCCAGATAACCAGTTAACACATATAGTTGGTGAATATGCTCCGGGGTATATATATGGAAATGTCAAAATACATAAAGAAGGCCAACCACTGAGACCAATCATCTCACAGTGCCCCACACCCATATATCAACTTGCGAAGTCTATTAATAATATGATTAGACAATATTGCCCAAATAAATACTCTTTATCATCGACATCTGATTTTGTTGATTTGATACGGGGTTCATCGTCGTATAAAGGTGTTATTGCTTCTATTGACGTCGTGAGCCTCTTCACTAATGTTCCGGTTGGTGAAACTATTCAATTTATACTGGAATGCTTGTATCATCACGCTACTCTACCTCCCTTTCCGGTTCCTGAGAAAATAATGTTAGATCTTCTCAGAATCTGCACAACTGACGTACCATTTACAGATTATAAGGGAAAATTATACTTACAGGTCGATGGCGTGGCCATGGGCTCATCCTTAGGCCCCACCTTTGCGGAATTTTATATGGCTCTTGTTGAGAGCCGAGTGTTTGTTGATGACTCTGTTCGACCATTGATATATGGACGTTACGTTGATGATATCTTCGTTTTATGTGAGGATATTACTCAGATGCACAGGTTACAGAATTGTCTTCAAAAGAATTCCGTTTTACAATTTACATATGAGTTGAGCAACTTGGATAAACAACTACCATTTCTTGACACATTAATTGAACAATTTGAAGATCGTGTTGCATTATCTGTTTATTCCAAGCCTTCTTCTACTGGAGAAACTCTAAGCGGTGCAAGTTACTGTCCAGATCGTTACAGAAGAAGTGTAATTTATGGATATTTACATCGAGCTTATCGAGTGGCCGAGGACTGGTGTGGATTCGATGTTGAAGTTAATAAAATTCGGACAACACTTATCAATAATAATTTTGCCAACTCTGAAATTGATGATGCCATTAATAAATTTGTCAAGGCTAAATTTGATAACTGTAAACGACCATTACCTGTCTTAAAAAATGAAAAAGAAAGCAAGGTCATTCGGTTATATTACAGATCTCAGATGCACAGTGCTTATAGAGTTGAAGAGAAAATAATTCGTGACATTATTAACACTAATGTTAGAGTTGTTTCGCCAAATACTCAACGACTTCTATTTACAATTTATTATAAATCAAAAACAGCCCACCAAATGATAATGCGAAATAATCTCTTTAAATCAGGTACATTGAAAGAGACTAATGTTGTTTACGAATTCAAATGCAATAAACATGACGGTCTACATCAGTCGTATATCGGGCATACTCGTACGACATTGGCTCGACGGTTGACGATGCACGTGCAAGGTGGCAACATTAAATCTCATTTTCGATCTCTTCATCAAACGTCTCTTACTCGCGAGATTCTTGATAATGATACAACCATTCTCTACCGTGTTTCAGATCCACGTCGATTAAAAATAGCAGAGGCTTTACTTATACAAGAATATCGACCAGCAATAAATACTCAGGATACACACTTTGATAGAACTTTACGACTGTTCAATCTTGACTTTAATGATTTTGCTGATGATAATGTGCTTCGGTCTCAGACGGTAGGCGCTATGCTGGGTGGTAACAAAGCTACGAGCTCTGGTCTTTTATTAATCTGTGGTCACGGTACTAGTCGACCCCCTTATTCGGCCGTTGCTTCTGGTTTGGTACAGCCTGACAAAACTAATGAGGTAAACACTTCCTGTGGATCGGTTTATTTGACTCCTGTCATAGATGTTGGCGATCGTCTCGGTATATCTCCCCGTGGTCTACTAAGTGATGAGGTTAACTACCTTTCCAACTCATCTCTTCAACCAGCTCCCATCGTGCAACTACCCACGCCTATCCTACATGAGCCTCCACCTGAGCCTCCATCTGAGCCTCCACCTGAACCTCCACCTGAACCTCCACCTGAGCCTCCACCTGAACCTCCACCTGAGCCTCCACCTGAGGCTGAGGCTCCAGCGGTGTCATTTCAACATTTGTTTGAGTCTTCAAATATAACTACAAGACGTCGGCGTTAATTGAATCATCTATATGTATCCCATTTGCACAGTCATGCGTTTATTTTAATTTTTCATATAAGTTTACTTTTATTTTAATTCATCACATGGTTTTATTTAAATTTTTCACCTTTTATTATTCTATTTCATACTTTTTTATTTCAATATACTGTCACTAGATACCTATAGTTTAATTTCATTAATCTTCTAATAATTTTAAGTGTTTTAATTTCTATTATTAGTATTATAGACTTCATTTAATTCGTCCTATCTATTTATATTTATTTATTTTATTTTATTAATAATAATTATTATTTAATTTATCTTTATACTTCTTTTCATTTATCAATTTTATAAGCTCTCGTAATTTACTTATATCGTCATACTCTGGTTTTAAATACTTTAATTTAAATATTTATTTAATATAGGCACAACACTATTTCTATGTTGATGTTTACTATATATTCTTTAGCTGTTTACGTAATACGACATTTTAGGTTACGGACTCTGAAGATGACTGTAGTCGAAACTGGCCAGTCAGTCCTAATTATTATTATTTGTAATATATAAATTTTTAAAATGGACTCTAGTTTACGTCGTAAAATTAAATATTTCGAACAGTTTATTAAAAAAGTCATTAATGCAAAGTGGTCGTTTGTTTTTAACGGAGTGTGTTTACGAGAGGGGATTTTGCCAAAGTATATTACTCATATATATATATATATATATAAAAGAACACGTCCTAACTGACTGACTGATAATCAACGCCGAGCTCATACGCCTCATCCTAAGAACGTGAAGTTTGGAACTTATATTACTTTTATAGCGTAAACACCCACTAAGAAAGGATTTTTTTAAAATTTTGCTCCTGAAAGGATGAAACTGGATAACAAATGTTTTTCTAAAGCAACGTATATCTCGAAAACCAAAAACGAAGGGCTTTTGAAATTTGGTATCTAGATTCTTCTTAAAAATTGAGAAAAAACGTTTCTCCATTTTTTGAAAATTTTGTTTCCAGGACCTCAAATGTGGGCTGAGAAATAGGGTTATTTGTTTTTTAAAGAAACAGCTACTCAGAAACTTTAAATGCCACAGATGTAAAAATTAATAATTAGTATCTTATCAAAAAATAATGATGTACGTGTTTTATCATTTTTTGAAAATTTGGTTTCCAGGACCTCAAATGTTGGGTGGAAAATAGGGTTATTTGTTTTTAAAATAACTGCTACTCACAAACTGTAAATGCTACAGATGTAAAATTAGTATTCAATCTTTACTCAAAAAATAATGATATACGTGTTTCACCATTTTTTGAAATTTTGGTTTTCAAGGACCTCAAATGTGGGGTGGAAAATAGGGTTTTTTTTAAATTACTGCTACTCAAAAACTTTAAATGCAACAGATGAACAAATTAGTATTTAGTATCCACTCAATAAATAAAGATAGACGTGTTTCACCATTTTTGAAAATTTGGTTTCCGGGACCTCTAATGTGAGGTTGTAAATAAAATTATTTTTTTTTTAGAATAACTGCTACTTAAAAACTGTAAGTGCTACTGATGTAAAAATTAGTATTTAGTATTTACTCGAAAAATAAAGATATACGTGTTGAGGCGCTGGTGGCAGAGCGGTAGAAGCGTTCGCCTGTTGATCATTAGGTCGGCAGTTCAAGCCTCACCGGCGTCACCAGCGTAACTCCCTTAAGCAAGGAGTTCACTCGCATTTGCTAAAGGGGCAGGCGCCTATAAATGGCTGCCTCTGCAAAAGAACCCTTCAGTGGCCTTGAAGTCCTTTGGGATTTACGCCACTCTAAATATTGTCAAACATTATTATTATTATTATTATTAACACTTTTTGAATATTTGGTTTCCAGGACCTCAAATGTGGGGGAAAAATAATAAAAATGTAAAAGTTTTAAAACAATTTTTTTCTAAACAAGGCATATCTCAAAAACCAAAAAGGAAAAAGTTTTGAAATTTGCTATCTAGATTTTTCTTAAAAATTAAAAAAACACGTGTTTCACCAATTTTAAAAATTTGGTTTTCAGGACCTCAAATGTGGGGTGGAAAATAGGGTTTTTTGTTTTATTAGAATAACTGCTACTAAAAAACTGTAAGTGTTACAAATGTAAAAATTAGTATTTAGTATCTACTCAAAAAATAAAGATATTCGTATTTTATCAATTTTTGATAATTTGGTTTCTAGGACCTCAAATGTATGGTGGAAATAAGAATTTGAATAAAAAACTCAAAAAACTAAAAATGTTGAAGTTTTGCAATTTGGTACCGAGATTATTTTTACAAGATAATAAATTACATGTTTTATTAATTTTTTAAAAAGATAAAGTTACAAATTTTTTACCAATTTTTTTGTTTGTTCTGGCTTAAAACGGAGAAAAAGATTGTATTTACTTGAAATTCAATAACTTAAAATGTAAAAACATTAAAATCCAGTATTAATGTTTTTTCAAAAAGTTATGAGATACGTGTTTCATTATTTTTTAGAAAAATTAGTTTCCAAGTAGCGATTTTGTGCCCATTAAAACTAGTTGAGTGCAGGCCTTGACTTTTGTGCTTATGCAATGGGGCAGTTCTCTCTGGCTCCCGTTTCCTTATTAACCGCTTGCTTTCCATTTCTGCTCACGGTCGCTTTTCCGGCCCGGTCTCTTTTACTTTTCCCGATCCCGGTTGCTTTTACGCTTTACCGCCACAGCTTTCTCTTCTTTTCGCTCTTCCGTTCCTCCATTAAATTTTAGAGCCTTCCCAATGTGGCTTAGATGGGCTGTAGCGGAATGCTGTGCACAGTCATCAAAATTGATCTGTTCTCTCGTTAACACTTTGTTGTTTGGTTTGCTCGTTTAGTTACGTCTGAACTTCCTCAATTTTAATTAGTGTTCTTTAATGTATTGGTTCCACTCTGCAAGTGTGATCTTCTGCTTATTACAATTGACTAAAGCTGAAAAAAAAATTTATTAGTTAACGCTGCAATAATGTTAAAATCCGCTCATATATCTCAACAAATTATAAATACTTGTAAGATTATAATTGCTTACAGTAGATTTATCACACACTGTTCAACAGCTGCTTTTCGAAAAATCGCTAGTCTTAGTTTTTAAGTTGTTTATAGTTTTTAAGTGTCATGTCTACAGAAAGCATATAACGCTACATGTGGCATGTTAATAAATGTTGGCCCGTGGCTTTGAAAAATGTGATATAAAACACAGATTGAAATAAAACATGAAGTAATAATAATATTAAAAACCTTCAAAGCATTAACTTAATGAATTTTCCGAGAGTTTTCTGAGATCATCAATTTGGAACAATCGAAGAGTACCACTTTTATTTAGCAAATGATGCAATTATAAATTGAACGAAACAGCAGCAGATTGATAGGCTGGCTTGAGAACTTAATACCAAATCGGCTAATGCCATCACATAAAAAAACACTTACCTGCCCAAAAAAATTTCTCATTTACTGATTTTGTTAAGTCTGGAACTCTTTTTGTGAAGCACAAAATATCTCTAAAATTTAGAGTCTACATTTCTAAATAGAAGAAATTGCACCTGCAATTTATTGATTAGTCCTGAAAACCAAAGTTATCTGGATTTAAAAGATATACTCACTCACAATAATATATACAGAACAATAATAATTAGAAAATTAAATAATATAAGAATAGTAGCCTAAGTTTTTAAATTACTTTGATTTCGAGAAACCGAGACGATAAACATGGATGTCCACGAAGGTTTTAAAGTCGTAGGTTGCATTATTTGTTAAATTTCCGAAACATTGAATGATTTTATTTAGTGATGGAGTTATAAAAATAAATTCGATATATGCGGCTGCAGGACGTTACGCTCCTTTGAATTATAGATAAAAAACTGATTTAAAAGCTCTAATTGATTGAAATTCTAAAATAATTAAATTGAAAATAATCTTCTGCTTCTTTTAAGTTAATTTAATTATTAAATTTTGTTAAAAATTAGAAGTTGTTTGTTGTTTGCCTGCCACCGATTTATTGGTGAGTCTCTTCAAAAGAAATACCTGAAAAAGAAAGAAATCACATCTCTGATCAAACAATCTGACCACAGACAGGTTGAATCTTTTGGCAGGACCACCAAACTTAAGCGAGATCATCATCATTTTGAATTCTTGAAAACGTTGACGCTACAAATTCTCAGCTTGGTCATACTAAAGAATTGGTTCGAATTTATCAAAAATTTCAACGACAATTTTATGTATAACATTTTATGCAGTAAATTGCTAAAGTTTTACATTTAAAAAAAGCTAATTAAAGCAGAAACTTCAAAATTATACAATCTGAAAAGTCTCAAGAACTATTTCATCTCAACGTTGATATTCTCTACTTAATATCTCTAATAAAATTAGTAATTAAACTCGAAAAACTTATGAAAATTTAAATAAAGAAAGAATGAAAAGAAAAAATTCAATGCTAATGATTTTTAACAAATAAATACAAATTAAACAATCGAAAATCGAAATTCTTCTACTGTATCTTCAACGACAATTCTGCTCAAAAGCAGACGTCATAAACGCATTCAGCAAATCAGAAAGCTCAGAAGAAACCAACTCAACCAATCAGCAAAGCCCGTACAATTCAAGCGTGTAGTAACACCATCTTTTGATTTCAATCGCCATTATTTTTTTCAAAATTCAGTCGTGATTTAAAAAAAAAATTTAATTATTTAATTTACCTCTTCAATTATAATTTCATTCTACTGGTCATTTCACTTTAATTTATGTTATAGTTTTTATTATATTTTAAGTGTGCATACATTACATTATAATTGTCCATAATTCTACAGTAGTGATTCTCAAAATCTATTTTCCAATTCACAATTGTTTAAAAACCGTAATTATTTATTCTGTACTAAATTTAAAAATTATTTACTTCAGTGTTTCATTTATTTCGCTTTGATTTATTTTCGGTGATTTATTTTTCAAAAATTTCCAAAAATCTGAAAAAATGTAAGATATGTGAGATGTACGGAGGAGTTGACAGTTTTACCGGACATATATGCAAAGGTTGTGAAAGAACTGCTGTGTTGGAAAAGAATATTGAAAAGCAACAGGAAAGGATTGATATGTTGGAAGAAAAGCTGGAGGAACTGCTTAGAAATAAGGAAATAGTGGAAAAAAAAGAGGTCAAGCATTATGAGGAACATAAATCACAGATTGAAGAAATGGAGGAGAGGTTGAACAGAATTAAGATGACAGAAGAAAAGATGATACAGATTACTTTAGGCGAAAAAACTGAAGAGTGGAGCACTGTTGTTAAAAGAAATGTTGACAAAGATCTGAAGGCAATAAATGAAAAAGTGAAAAAAGTAGAGAAATCAATTGAACGCAATATAGAAGAGAAAAAACTGAGAGAAAGAAAAAAAAATAACATTATCTTGCATCGATTGGCTGAAAAAAAAGACATGGAGCACGGTGAGAGAATAGGTGAAGACAAAAGAATGGTGTTAAGCCTCTTGAATGATGTTTTGGAGGTGCCCTGCGATGAAAAGTTGGACATAAAAAACATCTACAGATTAGGAAAATACAAAGAAGGAGAAAAGGAAAGACCGTTACTTATAGAGTTCCGTAATGTAGCAATCAAAAACAGAGCTCTAGAGTCATTGTCCAGACTTCAAAAAGCAGAAGAAAAATTCAAGAGAATCTCAGTCACTCATGACTTGACAAGAACTGAAAGAGAACAGTGCAGAAAACTGGTTGAACAATGCAGAGAGAAGCAGAATGGAGAAACAACGGGAAACTGGCTATACAGGGTAAAGGGCTTGCCGGGGGACATGAGGATAGTAAAGCTGAAAAGAAACTGAATATAGTGGAGCATGGTGAAAAGAAGAAGGTGGCACTCAAGAAAATGGAAAGAAGAAACAATGAAAAAAAAGATAGAAGAGATTTGACTACGGTGGACGAAGGCAAAAAAATTTGTAAATGTTTTTATGCTAATGTAAGAAGTCTGGCTAATAGGATAAAAATGGCTGAATTGGAAATATATGTGAAAAATGAAAACCCAGATATTATTGGCTTAACAGAAACCTGGACAAACAATAAAATCAGTGATGATGAACTCAGATGAACTAAAGTTAGTAGGCTATGATATGTTTAGAAAAGACAGATAAAATCAAAAGAATACTGGTCATGGTGCTGGGGGTGTACTGTTGTATGTGAAAAATGATTTGAATGCAGTGCAAAGAGAGGACCTAAACAACAGAAAATTTAAAGAAAGCGTGTGGTGTGAATTGAAGCTGAAAACATATAAATTAATAATTGGGGTTTGCTACAGAACTCCGAGTTCTAATGAAGATGCAGACAAGGGATTGTGTGATTTGATTTCCAAGGCAAAGGAAAAGCCAGTGATCATTATAGGGGATTTTAATTACCACGTTAATTGGGATACTTTTGAGGGTCAGACACACAAAGACGAGCAATTTCTACACTTCATTAATGATGAATTTTTAACACAGCTGATCAGAGCACCAACAAGAGGAAGAAATACTCTTGACTTATTATTAACTTCTGAAGAAAATATTGTTGAAAATATAATAGTGGGTGAATGTTTTGGTACAAGTGACCACCAGATTATCAGATGGGATTTGACAATAAGTGATATTAAGCAAAGAACATCAAAAGATGTTAGATACAACTACTTCAAGGCTGATTATGATAACATAAGAAAATGTATCATAAATAAAAATTTAATGAGCAAAATAACTGGATTGAATGTAGAAAATAGCTGGAAAGTGTTTATTCAAAGCATGCAAGAAGTCATTGAGGGACAGGTTCCAATTCAGAAAAACTGGAAAAATAAAAATCCATGGATGACGAGACTGATAATTAAAAAGCAAAGAGCAAAATGTAAAGTATGGAAAAAATATCGAGATCTAAATTGTACCATTGGAAGGGATAATTCAAACACAGAAAAATTAAAGGAATTAAAAGAAAAATACAAAAAGAAAAAAAATGAAGTGAAAAAAAACAATTAAAATGGCCATATTGGAGTATGAACAGAAACTGGCAAACAATATAAAAATGGATTGCAAAAGTTTTTACAAATATGTGAGAAGTAGACAGAAGAAAAAAGACAAAGTAGGTCCATTAAAAGATAACAAAGGGCAGGTAATAACGAACGATGAAGAAACAGCAGACATTCTAAATAACTACTTTGGATCTGTTTTTACTAAAGAAGATATCCAAAATATCCCTAAGGCTAAAGATTTGTTTCAAAGTGATACAGACGAATTAATAACTGAAGTTGTTTTTACAAAAATGCAAGTTGTTGAAATGCTAAGAAAATTGAAAACTGATAAAAGCCCTGGGATGGATGAGCTGCACCCAAAGTTCTTGCTTGAGGTCAGAAATGAGATCGGAGATGAGCTGGCAGAATTGATGAATAGGTCAATGCAAACTGGGGAGGTCCCGCAGGACTGGAGGGATGCTGTTGTGGTGCCACTGTTCAAAAAAGGCAACAGAAGCGAAGCATGCAATTACAGACCAGTTAGTCTTACCAGTATTGCTTGCAAAATTATGGAAAAAATGATTAAAAATGAAATTGTGATTCATCTGGAGAAATATAAATTAATTAAAGATAGTCAGCATGGATTTGTGAAGAAAAGATCGTGTTTGTCAAATTTGTTGGATTTTTTTGAAGGTTTATGGAGGTATGGATGCATGTCAGTCGGTGGATGTGATTTATTTAGATTTTGCCAAGGCCTTCGACACGGTTCCTCATCAAAGGTTGTCTTCAAAGTTGAAAGCAGTTGGTATAGGTGGTAATCTGTTAAGGTGGATAGATTGTTGGTTGCTGGATAGAAGACAAAAAGTGGGAGTGAGAGAAAGTTTCTCGAAATGGATGAAAATAACCAGTGGAGTGCCTCAAGGTTCTGTGCTTGGACCACTTCTTTTTGTTGTCTATATAAATGACCTTGATGAAGGAATAGCAGCTAAAATATCAAAATTTGCCGACGACACTAAATTATGCAAAACAGTGTGCAATAGTGACGATGTCGAAGTGCTGAGAAACGATCTTGTGCAGTTATTCAAATGGTCGCAGAAATGGCAGATGCGGTTCAATGTTGACAAGTGTCATGTTATGCACTTGGGTAGAAGAAATCCAAGATATAAATACGAGTTAGAAGGGATACAGCTAAAAGAAACGAAAGAAGAAAAAGATCTTGGCGTATTAGTAAATGAAGATGCTAAACAGTCTAGACAATGTGCAGAGGTTGCAAAGAAGGGAAACAGAATTTTGGGCATGATCAAAAGATCCATAGTCAGCAGAGATAAAGATACAGTTTTAAGATTGTATAAATCTCTAGTTAGGCCACACTTGGAATACTGTGTGCAGGCATGGAGCCCTTGTCTTAAAAAAGATATCTACATAATTGAAAAAGTGCAAAGACGAGCTACAAAGATGATTGCTGAGTTAAAAGGACTGAATTATGAACAACGTTTGAGTAGATGTAATCTGACCACACTTGAAAAGAGGAGGACTAGAGGAGACTTAATTGAGACTTACAAATTATTGAACGGATTGGTTGACCTAAATCCGGAAAGATTTTTGAGAGATCGAGATACAAAAGTACCAGAGGGCACAACTTTAAGCTATATAAGAAAAGGGAGAGTTCAATGAAACATAAATTCTTTAGTGCAAGAGTGACGAATGAATGGAATAAATTGGAGAATGAAGTTGTGAATGATGAAACTGTTGAAGAATTTAAAATTAAATTATGTAAATATGGTTTTTAAATGTTTGATAGTGGATCTCACACGATTATTATTAATTGTTCTGATTCACTTTAAAATAAACGTTATGTTATGTTATGTAAACAAAACATAGCTCTGATACAATAGCGAAAATATTAAAAAAAATAATTTTCTAAAACATTCAAAAACATTTGAACGATATACAGTAATTAAAAAAAATAAAGAAAATAATAGTACTTTAGTACTTTTGATATTAGTAAAATAATACTCACTTTTGATTTTGAGAAATCGCGACAACCAACAACGGCGGAACGGTAGGCGACGGAAACCCTCAGCTTGTTAAGCCGCGATATAATTGCATAGACGAAAATATTTCTAAAAATTAATTTTCTAAAAACATTCAAAACAATTTTTTTAAATAAAAGAGATATTTGTTAGGTGGTAAATGTTTATTATGTAAAATTTCGTGCAAATCCCTTCATTGATTTTGGCGTTATTAATGAACAGACGTTGCCTTTTATATATATAGATGTATACAAGTACAAGTTACCATGCTTAAAAAGTGGAGCAATCCCGGTAGTTAAAACTTTAAGACAGTTTTATTTCATTGTTTTAACTATGAATAAGTTAGACGTTTTTAAAATATACGTTTCTGAGGAGTTAGTTTTAGTTATAGACTGCCGGTTTTTTTATCTAAAAAAGCAATACAATTTAATAATAAGAAAATAAAACAAATCCAAATTGAACACAGGTCATACAAAATCTCATTTTTTGTAATTAAAGTTATGTCATTGCTTTGTTACGTTTTTCGAAGCATTAGCTTTCCGGCGTGAGAATTAAAATATTTTTTTCAGAAACGTAAACATTGCATAGATCTATGGTGTATGCAATTATTTGCTATTAGTTCTTTCCCGGTCGTTTCCCCCATGCTGACAGCATGATGCTGTACGGCTTTTTAAACAGCAATGTATCAATAGTATATATTAATGGTTTTTTCCTTTCGGGCTATCGAAACGCGTTAGCCCTGTTTATTACTTTAAACTTATAAGTTAGACCTTTTAGTTTATTTTATTAATTTTATAATATAATTCTTTTTAAAAATTTTTACAAATAAACGTAAATACGGCTGCAAACAATGAATTCGTTAATAGTCTTATCTTCCCAACAACGGGATTCCCTTCGACGTTTTGAGTTTTTGGCGAAGAATTAACAAATACAAAATGGGCAATTATATTCAATGGAGTTTGCTTACAAGAAAATATCGTACCGCTATATGCAAGAAACAAATATACAGGGTGTCCTAAAAATTGCGCCCAATTTTATAGAAATATCGAATGTAGATTTTCAATTTATTTCATTATATGATGAATGAGAACTACGAGCACAATGATATCTATGAATGAACCAAAGGTGCAACAATGATCAATACGAAAGAAATAATGATAAATATTAACGGAAAGTTTAAAAATGTTCTAAAATCTACATTCATGATTAATATAAAATCGGTCGGAACTCTTATTTTTTTTATTTTTTATTATAGTTTATAGTCTTTTACACCATGTGTTTTAAGACGCGTCGGAACTCTTAGTACACCCTGTATATATATATATATATATATATATATATATATATATATATATATATATATATATATATATATATATATATATATATATATATATATATATATATATATATATATATATATATATATATATATATATTATAAGGAAACATAGCGTTGATATGTTTTTACGAGCCACATATATCAGAAACTTGGATGGCGTACAATCCACCACGAAATAACACACAAATATAAATGTCTCAACTTCAGACTCGAACCCACGACTGTCAGATCGGCAACACCGCCTCGCATCATGCCAACTACCTTACCATCTGCGCCACTTCCACCGCCAAAAAACAGTGGTTGTTAAGCGCTTTTGTTGGGGTATGTTGAACACAACACTCGACTATGAATGGGTACGAATCAATGCTCGATAGTATTATAAGTTGTACGGCGTACAATCCGTCACTAGCTAATTTAATAGCTATCGAGATATATATGTTTTAAGATATATATTATAAGGAAACATAGCGTTGATATGTTTTTACGAGCCACATATATCAGAAACTTGGATGGCGTACAATCCACCACGAAATAACACACAAATATAAATGTCTCAACTTCAGACTCGAACCCACGACTGTCAGATCGGCAACACCGCCTCGCATCATGCCAACTACCTTACCATCTGCGCCACTTCCACCGCCAAAAAACACCGCTTAACAACCACTGTTTTTTGGCGGTGGAAGTGGCGCAGATGGTAAGGTAGTTGGCATGATGCGAGGCGGTGTTGCCGATCTGACAGTCGTGGGTTCGAGTCTGAAGTTGAGACATTTATATTTGTGTGTTATTTCGTGGTGGATTGTACGCCATCCAAGTTTCTGATATATGTGGCTCGTAAAAACATATCAACGCTATGTTTCCTTATAATATATATCTTAAAACATATATATCTCGATAGCTATTAAATTAGCTAGTGACGGATTGTACGCCGTACAACTTATAATACTATCGAGCATTGATTCGTACCCATTCATAGTCGAGTGTTGTGTTCAACATACCCCAACAAAAGCGCTTAACAACCACTGTTTTTTGGCGGTGGAAGTGGCGCAGATGGTAAGGTAGTTGGCATGATGCGAGGCGGTGTTGCCGATCTGACAGTCGTGGGTTCGAGTCTGAAGTTGAGACATTTATATTTGTGTGTTATTTCGTGGTGGATTGTACGCCATCCAAGTTTCTGATATATGTGGCTCGTAAAAACATATCAACGCTATGTTTCCTTATAATATATATCTTAAAACATATATATCTCGATAGCTATTAAATTAGCTAGTGACGGATTGTACGCCGTACAACTTATAATACTATCGAGCATTGATTCGTACCCATTCATAGTCGAGTGTTGTGTTCAACATACCCCAACAAAAGCGCTTAACAACCACTGTTTTTTGGCGGTGGAAGTGGTGCAGATGGTAAGGTAGTTGGCATGATGCGAGGCGGTGTTGCCGATCTGACAGTCGTGGGTTCGAGTCTGAAGTTGAGACATTTATATTTGTGTGTTATTTCGTGGTGGATTGTACGCCATCCAAGTTTCTGATATATGTGGCTCGTAAAAACATATCAACGCTATGTTTCCTTATAATATATATCTTAAAACATATATATCTCGATAGCTATTAAATTAGCTAGTGACGGATTGTACGCCGTACAACTTATAATACTATCGAGCATTGATTCGTACCCATTCATAGTCGAGTGTTGTGTTCAACATACCCCAACAAAAGCGCTTAACAACCACTGTTTTTTGGCGGTGGAAGTGGCGCAGATGGTAAGGTAGTTGGCATGATGCGAGGCGGTGTTGCCGATCTGACAGTCGTGGGTTCGAGTCTGAAGTTGAGACATATATATATATATATATATATATATATATATATATATATATATATATATATATATATATATATATATATATATATATATATATATATATATATATATATATATATATATATATATATATAGAACATGTCTTGACTGACTGATAATCAACGCCGAGCTCAAACGCCTCATCCTAAAAACGTGAAATTTGGAACTTATATTACTTTTATAGCTTAAGCACCCACTAAGAAAGGATTTGTGAAGATTTTGTTCCTGAGAGGATGAAACTGGAAAACAAATGTTGTTCTAAAACAACGTATATCTCGAAAACTAAAAATGAAGGGCTTTTGAAATTTGGTATCTAGATTCTTCTTAAAAATTGAAAAAATACGTGTTTTACCATTTTTTAAAAATTTGGTTTCGAGGACCTTAAATTTGGGCTGGAAAATAGGGTTATTTGTTTTTTAAAGTACCAGCTACTCAGAAATTGCAAATGCTACAGATGTAAAAATTCATAATTAGTATCTTCTCAAAAAATAATGATATACATTTTTTGAAAATTTGGCTTCCAGGACCTCAAATGTGGGGTGGAAAAAAACTAAAAAAAGTGAAGGTTTTAAAATTTGGTATTTTCTAAGAAATTAAAATTATACATGTGTAACCGTATTTAAATAATTTATTTTCTGTGACCTCATGGAATGGAAAATATGGCTGATTGGTTATTAGAGTAACTATCTATCCACCCATCCATCTATCTATCTATATATAAAGATATATATCGGGCCTGAAATTTTGGCTAATAAGCGGGCCGGGCCAAGTTGTCGACGGACCGGACCGAGTCGGGCCGTAAAATATCGCCCCGTGCAGTACGCTACTGTGGATGCGTATTCTCCTTTTCAAGCGAGCGAAGCCGCGGCGGGAATGCTAGTATACATATAAATGTGGTCCGAGTTATTAAAAACCTTCTAGCGCATCAATAGAATTAGAACGGCATTTTTAGGCAGTTAAATAGTGAAAGTGGAAAAACCAATGGAGATAGAAATAGATTGTAGTTCACGTGAGATTGACTTATTTGCTCATTTCTTCAATCAATTTTCGGCGACAAAAGACTCTAAATCGTTTCCTCGTATACAGAGCGATAATTTGTTCATCTCCTATATACTTATTCTATATATGAACTGGCGTAACAAGATTCGTGCGTTTATTTATTATATATATTTTTTATTCTTGCGCTTATTCTTTGTCCTGTATTTTTGTTTCTTCGTCCTGTCTGCAGGGTCGTCGAGAATGGGGGCTGGCGGGAATTCCGCCCTGTGCCCCACTGGTTTTAGGACCCTTCCCGGCTAGGAATTAAAAATAGGTCGGAATGGTAAATACCGGGGCTTTGTTGAGTCTGAAAAAAATGTTCCCTTAAAAGATACCGGCGATATTTTAAAATTCACCCCATTATACAACCATTCATGCTTCTAGATTAATTTCGTTTAACTTCAATTCTTATTTACAAAAAAACCGAAAAACTTAATTTGAATAACTTTCGTATTTCTAAATCGAGTGTAATTGAAAATTTGTGTTGAAAACCTCGTTTTTCCTTCACTTGTTAACTTTTTGTGTAGCTAACATATGCCTTCAACTTTAGATAAATAATTTAAAAATAGTTTTAGATATTTTGACAAGGGTGTTAAAGACAAAGATCTCGTGAGTGTGAATTTTACAAATATACATTATTTTAGAGTTACTTAAGTTTATTAGACAAGTTTCAATTACGGGACTTGAAGCTTAATTGTCGTCTAGTTAAGGAACTTGTTTATCCAATAACCGAAACCCTTAAAATATTCAATCCTATAACGTAACAACATGGATGGCCCCTGATGAAGAAACTTGCAATTTAAAATTAATAAAGCCAACTTTATCAATATCCTGTTGATCAAATAAATCACCAAAAAATGTACAAAGAGCAAAGATATTGCCAAAACACAAATAACATCAATTATTTAATTTTAGTGATTGAATACAAAATGAGAAATGGCACTGCTGTGATGATCGCCCACTTGATCCAATGCTTGTACTTATTTTCAGGTTTATGTGTAATTAGATGAGGAGGATCAAGGTTTCTTCCATCACAAATCTGATGCAAATAAACACTTTTAAAACTCTCATAAAAATAGCCAATAAACGAAATTTATTGAAATCCTGCCTGACCTTGTCCATAGTTTTACTGAAAGTGAGGACTTCATCACAAAGCGCCTCCATATTATTTTTGGCTTGGTGAAAACTCATCTCAATTTCTTCCAGTTTATTTGCATTTTCCTATTCACACAAACACTGCATATTAATAACTATATACAAAAAATTAACAAGGAAATTGAACCATCTTAATTTTGACTATGGCGTTAATTAGGGCTGTGCCGGTATGCCGCTAGACCAGCAAATACCAGTTCCGCCGGTATGAAGGGTGCCGGAACCGGTATTGAACAATCGGCTTTTAGCACATTACACATAAAAGTCAAAAGAGTGAAAGACATACAGCAGGATGGGCAGTGCAATTTACCTGTATGTCCATTGTTTACAGTGCATGTACGTATTTCAAATACTTGTATCTTAAATGCGTATTCCAAATACATAGGTCGTATTTTGTATTTGTATTTCAAATACTTATAGAGTCAAGTATTTCCAATTAGTATTTGAGATACATTTCTGATGAGTATTTTTTATTTTTAAGATTGTTCCGAAATACTTTCTAAACTTCGACGTAACCAATTATTGATCAAAAGGTTCACGGAATATTATTCCGAAGCAAAAAAGTCTTCCCGGCAAGTGTTTTTAGAATAAGCACAACAGTTTAAAGCAAGAGATTTATTCTTTATTCTACAACAACTCCAGCTTGCCAATATGATGATTTTTTCATTCACCCAAGAAACCCTGACACAGAGCAAAGAGAGTGAAGAAAAGCGAATTCAGATTCAGTGTCTGCAGTACTTTGATAGTTCTGTTCTGACAGAACATTAAGTGCTCTCCAGTGGAACTTCTTTTCAGTACTGCAGGCCTAGTTTTTCCCAAACGACGAAATGGCCTCTCAGATGCAACTTTCAAAAAGCTGCTCCGCAAGAAAAACCGATGGCACTATCTCCCAAAATGGCTATTTTTATGATAGGACTATAATTAATTAAAAACAGGAATATACATTTATCTATATATATATATAAAAATGAAAGTTTGTATGTATGTATATATGTATGTTCTTTATGCATTGCTACACCATTCATCCGATCGTAATGAAATTTTCAACAACCTTGAGAGTCAAGGGCAATCAAATATAGAGAAAAAAATTGAAATCCGTCACAAAATGAGCGGAGCGGGAACTATATATATATATATATATATATATATATATATATATATATATATATATATATATATATATATATATCCATATATATATATATCTTTGACAATTTCGGTTCTTTCTGTTTGTTTACTTTTCTCGTTTTACTTTTGACCCTGAGGATGGCTGACATAGCTGAAACGGTACGTCGGTCTGACAATAAAAGTTTAATGGAAAAGTTATTGGCTAATTGTAGTCTCGAACAGAGAGTTTTGTGCCGAAAGGTCGAGAATTTGGCTCGAAAAGTTGTTTCTGCCAAATGGCGAGTTGTGTTTCTTGGAGCGTGTCTCAAATATATATATATATATATATATATGAGTAATATACTTTGGCAAAATCCCCTCTCGTAAACACACTCCG
Organism: Erpobdella octoculata; assembly: GCA_963978895.1. Lineage (NCBI taxonomy): Eukaryota > Metazoa > Annelida > Clitellata > Hirudinida > Erpobdellidae > Erpobdella > Erpobdella octoculata. Next base: position 12,563,447 of record OZ022240.1, on the reverse strand, counting down.
TTAAAAACAAACGACCACTTTGCATTAATGACTTTTCTAATAAACTGTTCAAAATATTTAATTTTACGACGTAAATATATATATATATATATATATATATATAAATATATATAGTTCCCGCTCGGCTCATTTTGTGACGGATTTCAAAATTTTTTTCTCTATATTTGATTCCCCTTGACTCTCAAGGTTGTGTGAAAATTTCATTACGATCGGATGAATGGTGTAGCAATCAGTGTTATTTTAGTTCAGTAAATAATTTTAGTTCTTATTTTTATTCTATTCTTAAATTTTATTTACTATTATTATTTTATTTTAGTTCATCAAATAATTTTAGTTCTTATTATTATTTAGCTCTTCAAAATTAAATTTAGTTTTTATTTTATTACAGTTCTTGAAATAATTTTCGTTTTTATTCTTATTTTATTCAGATAAAAAAAATTTCGTTTTTATTTGATTTTAGTTCAATTTTAGTTCATGTTCTAATTATTTTTCTTACTATAGCCAATTTCATGCAGTATGGAAAAATAATAATTTTGTAACACAGGAAGAGGGTATGATCAAAATTTCAAACCAAAAATATACATATAGAGTCAACAATTTTTATTTTATTTAAATAATCACTTTCTTCCTCTTCATCAGAAATCTCACCGGAAGGCTTGAATACTGTGACTGTAGCAATTTGACAGCTTTGATCATGTTGGTTCCATTGTCTGTCACAACCAACAAGACCTTCTCAGAAGAGATGCCCCATTTTCTTAAACACTCATCCAGGCAGCCAGCCAGTTTTTCACCAGTGTGTGGGTGCTTGATTTCCATCAAACTAAGGAATGCATGGACTGGCTTTTCTGACAACTTATCAAAAAAACATGCTGATATCCCTAAAAAAGAGGCTGTGAGACCTCTCTTTGTCCAGCTATCAAGACATATTGTGACATGTCTTGTAACTGCAAGGAGGTTCCTCAATTGCTCTGATTTTAATTCAAAGAGATCATTTATGTGTTTTGAAAATGAAGCAGATCCTAAAGCAAATTAAAATGTTTAAAATTGAAAATGATTCAGAAATCATAAAAACATAATATGAATTAAATATTTAGTGTAACTTTATTGTTTAAAGAATAATTCTAAAACCTGACTACCTGGCAGATTGAATTTCGAATCCCCAACTTTCCACATGTACCGAAAGGAGGGTTTATCGACATGCGTCACCGGATTACAAGTTTCGACTTTCGATTAACATGTCGACGATGCTGTTCACTCGATCTTTGTGTTCTATTGAATCAACATGCCAATGCCAATCAACTGAATTCCGTTGGAAACACTGCTTGATTGTTTGCTGGTCTCCTTCTAATTCAGCCTCGGCTTTACGTTCGAGGCTTGATTTTACATTTCTTTCTTTCTCCATAATCTCGAGCTCAACAAATTCAGATTTATGAAATCTCTGTAGATGCGAACTCAAATTTGTGGGATTTTTCACGCTAAGTTGGATTCCACATTCTTTATTTTGAGAATCCATTGCCTTACATTTAGATTTGTTGGTGCTGGAATCGTAAACAAAAAATTCCCACACGGAACTATCTTTTTTCGCCCAGCAAGCATTTTCGCAAGAGAACTCATAATTATTTTCAATGATTACAACGTTTATGATAACACGAAAGTTAAGAAAGAAATGGTTGTGTATTTCAACAGTTGCACAACCATAAAAATCTATATCATAGATATTATATATCCACAGATATTGGTTATCTTGGCGAATATCTATGTACACAACTTTCAATAATTTTCGTTCGAAAATTAGTTTTAATTTTAATTTTTATTCAGTTTGCATGATTTAAATTTTATTTTTATTTTATTATCGTTCAGAAAATAATTTTCGTTATTATTATTATTCAGTTTGTACTATTTAAATATAGTTTTTATTCTATTTACGTTCTTTAAATAATTATAGTTTTTTTTTCGTTCTTATTAACGAATACAATAAAAAATTTCGTTTTTATTCAGTTTTCGTTAACAAAAATATCACTGGTAGCAATGCATAAAGGACATATATACATACATACATACATACATATATACATACATACATACATACATACATACATACAAACATTCATTTTTATATATCTACTAGCGGGGGCACCCGGCGTTGCCCGGGGTTTTTAGAGGTTTACCTAATGCATTTCTTTTTCGCTCCCGTTTCCTTCCCGCTTGCGCTACCGCTCCCGGTCGTTATCCGTTCCCTGTCGCTTTCCCGCTCATTTTTTCGCTCTAAGTTCCCCCCACCTAGATCCGATTCTACATACATACATACATACATTCATACATACATACATACATACATACATACATACATACATAGATACATACACACTCCCGCTCCCGGTCGTTATCCGTTCCCTGTCGCTTTCCCGCTCATTCTTTCGCTCTCAGTTGACCCCCCTAGATCCAATTCTACATACATACATACATACATACATACATACATACATACATACACATACATACTTTGAATGAGCAATTAGTGCCGAAATATTGTAAAAAACACATACATACATAAACACACGCAGACACACATACATGCACATACATACATACACACATACATACGCACATACATACATGCATACATACATACATACATACATACATACATACATACATACATACATACTTTGAATGAGCATTTAGTACCGAAATATTGTAAAAAACACATACATACATACATACATGCATACATACATACATACACACATACATACATACATACATACAAACATAAACACAAACACACATACATGCACATACACATACATACATAGACACATACATACGCACATACATATATATATATATATATATATATATAGTTCCCGCTCGCTCACCCACTCCGCTCATTTTGAGACGGATTTCAAAAAATTTTTCTCTATATTTGATTTCCCTTGACTCTCAAGGTTGTGTGAAAATTTCATTACGATCGGATGAATGGTGTAGCAATGCATAAATAACATACCTATATACATACATACATACATACATACATACATACATACATACATAAATATTAAATATATACATCCATATATACAAACATTCATTTTTATATATATAGATATATAAAAATGAATGTTTGTATATATGTATGTATATATGTATGTATGTATGTATGTATGTATGTATGTATGTATATAGGTATGTTATTTATGCATTGCTACACCATTCATCCGATCGTAATGAAATTTTCACACAACCTTGAGAGTCGAGTAATCAAATATAGAGAAAAAAATTTTGAAATCCGTCACAAAATGAGCGGAGCGGAGCGGGAACTATATATATATGTATGTGCGTATGTATGTGTGTATGTATGTGTATGTGCATGTATGTGTGTCTGTGTGTGTGTTTACGTATGTATGTATGTATGTGTTTTTACAATATTTCGGCACTAAATGCTCATTCAAAGTATGTATGTATGTATGCATGTATGTATGTGTGTATTTATGTATGTATGTATGTGTATGTGCATGTATGTGTGTCTGTGTGTGTATTTATGTATGTATGTATGTACTTAACTCCACAATTGATTGCGTTCGACATGAATTGAGCTCTTCGGCCAATTCTCGCTCTCTTTGGCGCAATCTAAACAAGATTCTCCATACCACCACTGAACATAATAGTCTCGATGACAACAACTGCAAGACGCTTGTCAACTCCTTCGGCAACCATTTCATAAATAAAATAAGTAACATTCATCAAAATATAAAACAACGTTTGTCATCTCCTGCTCACTCACTTCCGTCATATGCAACCAGAGTCATTCCCTGTCACAACATGCATTCTCTCCAACCAATAACCGCATATGACGTAAAGACAATCATTAAAAGCTCATGCAACAAAACTTCTCCTCTCGACCCTTTCCCACATCAAGTTTTAATTAATTGCTCGGATACACTCTCCATCATCATATCTAACTTAATCAACCTTTCTTTTGAAGAAGGTCACTTTCCAAAGTCATTCAATACAGCACAAGTCTTGCCACTCTTAAAAAAACCCCATCTCGATACCTCTGACCCAGGTAACTTTCGCCCTATTTCCAACCTTTCTACCATCTCTAAAATCATTGAACGTGCTGCTCTAAAGCAACTCCAACCGCATATTACTTCCAACCCTAATTACTCTCCTTTCCAATCAGCGTATTGATGCACCTTTTCCACTGAAACTGCCTTACTACACATCTTTGATCATGTCTTCCACTCTTGCGGCTCAAAAGAAGCCACTATGATTGCTGGACTTGACCTGTTTGCTGCCTTCGACACCATTGATCATTCCATCCTACTTCAACGACTAAAAGATGACTTCGGTATCAACGGCTTAGTCCTTTCCTGGTTAACATCTTACCTCACTGGTCGCTCACAATTTGTTAAACTCGGAGATCACTCATCTCCTACTGTTCAGCTCACCCATGGTGTTCCTCAGGGCTCCGTCCTAGGGCCACTCCTTTTTACCTCCTATAGCCGATTTATTATCCTCCCACAATGTTGCTTACCACCAGTACGCCGATGACACACAGCTCTTCATACCCATCAGCCCCAAAGATCCCACTGACCTTTCTTCCAGAATCAATAGACTTACTTCATGCATACAGGCTGTAGAAACATGGTTCCTACATAACAATCTCCAGTTCAACACATCAAAAACCGAAGTATCCATCTTAGGCTCACATCATCTTATCAATTCGCTCTCTCATATCATATCAATCAATCTTGACCATGATCTCATTCATCTTTCACCATCCCTGAAAATACTTGGCGTCACTATAGATAATAAACTAACATTTTCTAATTACATCACTAGCGTCATCAAGTCTTGCAGCCACCACCTGAGGGCCATACGCCATATCAGGCCATTTCTCACTATCGAGCTAGCTTCTACGTTTGTACGTTGCCTTCTCCTGTCAAGAATTGATTACTGCAATTCTCTCCTTCACAATATCACACAGCAACAGTGCGCGCGACTTCAGCGGACCATGAATAGGGCAGCCAGAATCGTCCTGAACGTCGATAATTCAAAAGGCACACGTCACCAATCCTCTGTCAATAACCTCATCCGTCTTCACTGGTTACCTATCACTCACCGCATTTCGTTCAAGATCGCTCCCTCACTCACAAAACACTCACTACTTCATCACCCCCATATCTCGGCACCCTACTAGAAATCAGGAAAACTGGCAGATGTCTCCGCTCTTCTGCAGCTCCTCTGCTCCAGCAACATCACACCTCTAACAAAATTTAAATGCGTGCCTTCCGTCATGCAGCGCCGTGTGTGTGGAATTCACTACCTCCCGACATAAGAGCTACTAAGTCGACGGAACTTTTCAAGAAGAAATTAAAAACTTATTATTTTAAAATATTTTCGGGGACTTTCGAAAGCGCCTCAGCTAATCTTGGCGCTATATAAATACACTTATTATTATTATTATTATTATTTATTATTATTAAAGGAATTCATTGAAAAAAAAATATTTAAATATTAAGAAATTTATAAAAATTTACAAAATTTATTTGTTTTTTAAAACTTGAAATAAGTTTCATTTGTTTAGTTTCTGTAAATCTATTTGTCTAAATTTAGACTCTAAATTATGACAAACACGAGAAAGTACCTGTATGCAAGAATTAAGAAAGTGAAGAAAACCCAGTGGGTTTATTTATAGGCGATGGCGAATCCGGTTGGCAAGAAAGAAGCAGAGAAAGTTTTGAATTCCAGCTGCAGACGACGTGCACACTACAGGTGGCACACATATACTCACATACAACCAAGAATATAATCGAGATTATAAAGATATATCTTAGATGAGCTACTATTACGGTCAATTATGGATATCGAAACACTAAAATAATCATTCCATTCTATGTAACAAATTTGAAAAAATAAGTTTATCAAACAGACTAAACCAAAACATAAACATAGAATGATCATTACTATTACATTACTCATTATTCTCATTAATAATAATAGTCATCGATGTCAGCGAGTACGATTGCCTTGTAGTATCAGTAGTATGCAGAGGTCGACTTGCTGCCTAAGAGGGGCGTGGCTTTAGATATCTTTGATCACTATTCTTAATGTGGCACTAAAAAAAGCTATGGAACAGAGACAAGCTGGTTATATATATATATATATAAATATATATATATATATATATATATATATATATATATATAAATATATATATATATATATATATAAATATATATATATATATATATATATATATATATAAATATATATATATATATATATATATATATATATATATATATATATATATATATATAAATATATATATATATATATATATATATATATATATATATATATATATATATATTGAAATATGCTGCCGGTTCCCAGACTAAAAATAGTAAGTAATGGGGCTACAGGCTGTCAAGAAAACCGAATTTTAAGTTGGGATGATAATAGTTATAAACTTCTGTCAATAGGTAGATTTATTAATCAATGTTGATGAATCAATTGCAAATATTCACAGTTGTGACAATCGTTAATTAAATATGTATGACTTTCGTTATTTATTGGAAAATATTTTTTTAAAATCTCGGTATTTGTTTCGAGACTTTATACGAGAACCAAATTTAAGTCTCGCTATTTTATTTCGATACGAGACTTCTTCCGCAGGCTGTATCGTTTCAATGGCGATACGGGATCTCCCGTATCGTTTTGAAATCTCGATTGATTTCTAGATAACGATTACGGGACGCAGATGCTTGCTATACAACCACCATTCGAAAAACAGACAGACAATTTTTTAAGTTTTCTTTAAAATAAAAAATAAAAAAAATAAATCTGTTAAAATATAAGCAAGTAACTTAGAAACAAATAAAATTAATAAAAATCTCATTAATAAAGTTTTGGTCCTAAACTGGTTAACCAAGTTAGTTAGTGACTCCTTAATTATTTTTGGTGCATGACAACCCTGATAATAAAACAGTAAACTTTGCCAAATTCAATACTAACACATTTGTTGGTTTGCTTCAATTTCTTGGCAAACTTCATCGAACTGTTCATTAGTTGAAGTTGGAATTTCATGTTTTTGAAAAAAGTCAGTATTTCTATGGCACTGTTTAATGATAAAAACAATAATAGTAATATTCATACTAATATATTAACTCGTAGTTAAACTAATTGAAGGTTAGATTTAGAGGCACAGACAGCCATTAGAGGTAAAACAGTGTTTCAGTGGTTTAAATAAGGAAACAGATGGAGCAGACCTGAGAAACAAAGGAATTGCATAATAGACTATACAAACAGATTGAGTACAATGATACCAAGTTAGCAGCACTGCTGGACTTCCCAACCTGCTTAGAAAAAGATTTTGTGTATTGGGGTTGTGCTATAGGCCATTAGAAAGGTATTTAAAAGGGAATATAATGGTTTAAAAATAAAATTAATGTTGCTAAAAATAAAAAAGTATTGAATGTAAAACCGTCACAATTCTATAAGAATGTATGGGGAAGTTTTTTCAATCTTGTTTAGGGCCCTGCAGCTTCTAATTTGCACCTGCATTGTGTTTGTGACTCGAAGTTTGGCTATTTCAGAGATCATTCTATTTGCTCTGTCATGTACAGCTTCTATTTTGCCAACACCTTTCTTTAGATATGTGCACCACAAGAAAGGGATCGATCGACTACCGGATCGGAAACCTCTGGACCTCCGAAACTCATTCCATATATTGGAAGTCCCATCAGCACACCTATCCTCAATTAGCATCAGTAGCAAAACGTTTTTGTGCAACTCCACCATCGAGCTAAACTTTCATATGAAGATAGGTTGAGAAGGCTGGACCTACTATCGCTGGCGTATAGAAGAACTCATCACATATAGGTTGGTAGCCTTAAGTAAGAAGAACTTATATCGCAATTGATACTTTGGCACTTGTTTTTTCAACTTCATAATGTCTCTCTAGTTGAAGTTCTATCAAATTCATGTAACAATTTCTTAAAATCAGTCTTGTAAATACCATGCAGGTATTTTAATGAATTGCTTAAAAGAAAGATTCAACATACACTGCTACGACAAGATGGTTACAGTCTGAACTTGATCGGTTTGCCTTCATGAACGTAATCGATGATGAATAATGTAAATTTTTATTTTCAGACTAACAAACTAAAAATTATATTCTTGAAAAACTTTATAAATACAAATCACCGTCTCTACCTGTACAGACGATGTTGGATCATGGATGTAGTCAAATTGCCTACAGTGGTCAAACTCCAACAAATATGAAGCAATCTGGTTTACGACCAGATGCCAGATTTTCACCATCCATAGGAACCGGTTCGAATAGATCCTGACTATCCTGTCTGTTTGAAACCATGGTGTCTATCTAAATGCTGATTTGTCACCAAAAACATATATCAAAAATACTGTCTGTGCATGTTTCAATGCACTCTGGCAGATAAAAAGTGTGGTTAGTTGTTAGCTCTCCTCAACATTTTCTCGAAAAATACTAGTTACTTCTCTAATCTTAACCAAACACGACTATGGAAACTCAATCCTGAATGGGTCACAAAAAACCATATCAATCGTCTATGTTCGTCCTTTATGCTGTGGGCACGTCTGGTTGCCCGAAGACGTAAAGCTGAACATATCAGTCCAGTTCTAGCCGACCTACACTGGCTACCAGTGGATAAAAGAATTAAATTCAAGTTGGTGTTACTGGTCTACAAATCACTAAATAATCAGGCCCCTAACTACCTGTCTTCCTCAATAAACATCTTCCTGACTAGGAGGAGGCTAGGATCTCCGCTCCATCTACCAAAGACTAGATTGAAAACGGCTGGTGACCACATGTTTGCCGTTGCCGGCCACAAACTTTGGAACGAGCTTCCTGCCACCATCACCGGCCGTTAAAGTATTTCGAAAGAGTTTAAAGACGCATTTGTTCGTGGCCTAGAAGTCTAAATAACAATATACCATGTAAAAAATTATCAAATTATCAATTTAGTAAAAAATAAAACATAGTAATTCCATGCTTAAACCCAAGAATTGATGATTAAAAAATATAATTCAGTTATCTGTAAATATTCTGAAGGAAATTAAATTTAGCTAAACCTTTTAGTTAGCAACTAAAAAAATTAAACTACCATTTTAACTGAATGTTTTGACTTAGTTAAACTTTGTTAGTTAAAAAAAATAGTGTAACTAATAGTTAGGGATGGACCGAGCAGCAAATTTGGGGTCATTTTTCACCGAGTCCGAGCACAGAGTACGAGTTTAAGTGTATATAAAATAATATATAGGGGAAACTAGTGCTGAATAGACTGTGTACTAAATGGACCGTTGGCTCTAAAATTTCATTTCATCTTAATATATCTAAAGTTTAATTATAGCTTGATTTTAGACAGATGTACATGCTTTTACCACCACTGGTTGAATCATGTGAATGTAGCATCCCAAGTTGTCTAATTCTGCCATTCTCTCTGACTAAAACACCTTTCTTCGCCCCATTGATATTCCAATCTGCAATCATGGATTTTAGATGATTTGAAATCAATTCTTCAGTGTGCCTACCTTCCAATGGCTGAAGTTGTAGAAGAACGGATATCTCATGCCAATCGGTGTCTATCCAGTGCCCAGTCAAACTGAGGAAAGCATCCAAATTGTTTGTGCTCATCCAGACATCGCTGGTGAACTTATGTAACTTGCATCATCGACCATGACTTGCAAAGTATTCCGTATACGAGAAAACATGTACGGAACTAAGGTGCGCGAGAAATGTTTCATGGATGGCAATGAATATCAAGGTTCGAGTTCATGCATTAAATTACTAAATCCAGCATCTTCACCTACTTGAAAAGGCAACATATCAACGCTAATCATCTCCGCAATTTTGTTAGTGATTGCAAGATGCCGCGGATGATTAACTTAAAACAATTTAACTTTCTACAAAAACAATCCAAGTTGTGTTGTTTTTTGTTCAAACTTGATGACATATTTGCTTCGTCTTTGCGTTATCGTTTCTTAATTTGCTCTTGCCCTGCTCCATATTCTTTGAATTGCACTGGATGCTTTGTCTGCAGATGAGTTATCATTGACGTTGTGCCGTATGTTCATGCATTTTTTTGTCATGACATATCAAGCAGTTTGCCTTGCTTTTGTCGATGGCATCCACAATATAAAAGTCTCAAACTTTACTAGATTTCTGAGACATTTTTAGTGTAAACTTTGGTGTAAAGTTTGAAATTTATAATTCCAATTATGGGTTTAAATTCATTTATATAACACAAAACAGAGACACACATATATATTACCATATATGTGTAATATTCTGAATTTTAGATGGGAACTTTTTTAACTCGGTCTCGGCGACTCCTTTTTTGCCAAATCCGAGGTTTTGCCGAGTACCGCTAAATCGGCCGAGTCAGAGTTGCCGAGACGAGTTTCGGTCCATCCCTACTTATAGTTTGTAACTTTTTAGCCAACTTTTGCCCATCACTACACACAAATTAGATAGATACCATGTAAAGCACATAAAAAACAACAAAATTACGGATATTTGAAAAAAGTTCCAAGAAATCTCAAATCTAACTTTAATTTGTGTAGACATTTTGTTTCAATTAGTGATGAGTCACTCCACGGAAATACATGAAAGTTTTCGATTCCTTGTAGTATCTTTTTCTTGTATCCATACTGAAAAATACCCATCTGAAAAAGCAAAAAATACCACATAAGTATACTGACATGAATAATGGGATAAGCACCTGGCTGCCTCTCAATTTTTCCTGTTTTCTAAGCTTTAATATCGTTTTAACTGCTTAATTAAATTATAATTCTAAAGTTCTTACTCAATATTAAGCTGTTAAAAAGTTTGGATTCTATATCAAGGTGCGAAAGTTGCTATTCTTCTCAATTCTGCAAAAGTTGCCTGTTGTACGATTGCCAGTTGCCATGGTTCCTGAGCTGTTTACAACATGTCTACACTTACTCAACAAATCTATTCTAAATTCTAAAGTTCTTACCCAAAATCGTCCTCATCATCTGTGTTTACCTCTCTACATTCTAAAGTTCTTACTCAATGTTATAAAGTTAGGATTTTATATTAGGTTGTGAAAGTTGCGCATATTCTCAATTCTCAATTCTGCAACAGATTTTTCTTTGTAGGTTTCTGAGTTATACATTCTCAAAGTAGTGGGGCTGTTAACCTTGGATATTCAAACCTATTGTGCATTTTTTTTATAAAAGCACCAAATTTTTCACAGAGATAGTCAGTCCTGCCTAATATAAACAAACTTGGATATTGGGCCAAAGCGTAACTGCCCTCTGGCTCACGCCGATAGCTCCACAAGTGCACGAAGGATTTTAACCCCCAACCGAAGTTGGTACTCATTTATCGACCACTTAAGGGTGAAACGCTGAGTTGACGTGAGCCCATGCAAATTAGTGAGTTAGTTTCTTGCCCAAGGTAATTACGTGCCCGGACCAGGAATCGAACCCAGGTCCTCCGACTCTCAAAGCCGGTGTCTATACCACTAGACCAACACGTCCCACATGACCCTAGAATCCCTATATCTTCTGAACTGCTCATTTGATTTAATCGATTGAAATGTCCCTGTGTTCTTCTTCATACGGGATAGATTTTGAGCTTAAATTAGATGTTTTAATTTGAATGGAGCATCCCCTAGCGGACGAAATAGCATTACGGCACTACTAAAATATAGAATATCGGGAATATCTTTTTAATTGTATAGGATACAACAAAATTTACAATGAAACACTAATAGGAAATTGGGGATAACCTTTCAGAATTTATATTTTGTTTTGATCACAGGCGCCCCCTAGCGGACAAAATGGCAAGACGCTATTTTTCAGTTTATAACAAATCAGTAACAACTTTAAAACTGCACGAGATACAACAGTTTGTCACTTTCAGTATATACAAACCCGATAAACAATGTGCATAAAGATCAAATAAGTAATGTGATTGTAATGAATGATATATTACTTGTACTAATTTTGATTTCAAATGTCAACTGTTACTGAGTTAGTGCGCTTGTAAATAAAGGAGGCCTATCCTGTAATTTATAGGATCTTGATTATGACGTCATCGTTGACTGTTTGCTGTGTTAAAGTAAATTTAAACCAGTGCGATATGTAATTGTTTTAAACTAACCTGAATGTCGTCACTTGTTAGTTCACCAATTTTCATTCATGTGAATTGCTTAATATAATTAGAAGTTTTTTAGTGAATAAAACACGTTTTAACATTTTTTTTGCTTGTAAAAAATATCGTCGATTGTCTGCTTGAGCAGTCATATGTTGTTTTAATGTTAATGTGTTCTTGTTGGGCAACAATGTAAAGCTGAATATTCTTGTTAAAATAATATATTGTTAACTGTACAATAAACATTCTTCCTAATGAAGTTAAAAGTTAAGAAAGAACTGCTATTCATCTTAGGAGGAATCTAGCGATAATAAAATGATTTAGTAACATCTTTGCTTGAAATTATTATCATTTAGAATCATTTTCAGCGGTTGGAAAAAACCAAATTAATCAAGAATACAAAACAGTGGCAGACTAAGTATAAAGGCTGCTAATCAAATCGGGCCTACCAAAGCTACTGGCCTATATATATATATAATGTATCTAGGCTCCTATAAATTATTTATCACATTCAACTTTACAACTTTACATTCAACAGTACTCTCTCAGATGTGAGAACTTGTCCATGAAAACTACATGTAGACATATATATTGTACGACTCACTATTTTTACTCTTTCACATTATTTGTATTGCATCTTCATATGCTTACAAGTGTTGTTGTTGCTGTCTTGTATCCAGCACAATGTCCAAGACCTTCAAATTTGTCGAGTTTTGTGGCGCAGAAGCAGCCCAGTCTACCTCCGCCCAGCCAGCAACAGAGAAAGACTGGGAACTGTGCTTTGTTTGCCAGGAAAGAATGACAGAAACGCTCACACGTCCATCTCAGTCCAAACGAAAAGACAAAGGAGGCGGCTACAGCTACCTGGCTGAAAATCTAAAGAAATTTAACGAACTCAACTTGTTTCCAAAGTACTTTCTGTTCGACCGCCTGGATGAAGGAAGCGGCATGGAAGCAGCTTTGGCCACCAACAAAGCAGTATACTACCAAGACCTTCAAGCTTAAATACAATAGGACAGGGCGGAGAAGAGGCGGACGAAAATGGACGTTGAGGAAGAGGAAATTACTGAAAGCAACGTAAGCAAGCGCACTCGATTTTGGTCATATCCTCCAAGTACAGACCCAAAATTAATGCAAGTCAACTGTGTCTTCTGCAGAGAAGCTCCTGGTACTGAGAGTCTGCATGAGGCTGCAACTTTCCAGCTTGACTCGCATGTGAGGTCGTGTGCGCTGCTGCTGGATGACATGCACCTCTTGACAAAACTTAACGCCAGGGATATGGTTGCACAGGAAGCCACGCAATTGTCTCCTGAACTTGTACAATCGCGCACGAAAAATGACGGACAAAGGTGTGAACGATAAAGAAACAATGACAGGACATGCTTTCGCAGAGCTGGTGATGTTTATTGAAGAAGCTGTGATAGATGATGGGACTGCTCCCGTCTTCAGACTTGCTGACCTGGCGCAGTTGTACATGTCAAGGATGGAACAGCTTGGCTTTGATCATGACGGGAGGGTGCACACAACACGTCTGAAGGAGAGACTACTCGCCCACTTTCCTGCCATGCATGTACAACACCAGGGTCGCGATATCCTGCTTGCATTCAATGACGACGCACTGGCAAAGGCTTGAAAATAGACAGAGACGTTGATGCTGTCCACCTGGCACGGGCTGTCAAGATTGTGAGACGCCACATCATCGGAGACACAAAGGAGTTCAGTGGGTTTCATGCACGATGCCAACAGGACTCCGTGCCACTCATGTTGCTTGGCTTGGTCAGTATCATATATATATAGAATAGATATATCGGAGATGATCAGCTTTTGAGTGAGATGCCAAGATGGCCTCCGAAAAAACGATTTAGAGTCTTTTGGATCCATGAATATTCATTATTTGTATTAATCTATTTTTGGTACGACAGCGGAGACTAAACTCCGGTTTGTAAGAAACAGAAACGTCAATTTCTTATAGCTAAAAGTAGTTGATATGAGCTTTATTTTAATTTAACGCGATATCCGACATAAAAAATATACAATTCTAATTTACGGATAACACAGGCGACGTTAAATAGACATAAATAGACCATCGAACTAGAGACTACGCAAATAAAATTAAATGTCAACTAAAATTTTTTAATAAAAAAATTTGTTAATTTTTATAAACTTAAAAATTTATTTTGTACATAAAAAATTTTTTTTTTCTATTAAAAAAATACTTGATTAAGTTACTATACGGTTGTAACTATCAGTTCTCCGGTCTACTAGGCTGCCTCGCTAAAAGCCTTCCTAAACAACAGGCGGGCCGATATATCTATTCTATATATATGGTCAGTATGATATCGTAAGGTCCAAGCATCAAGGATCAGACTGATAACAATAAACCTGCGACACTGACCATCGCGCAGCTCCTCAAGTTCAACAGCGTGAAGCACAAACGCTAGGGGGCGCCTGTGATCAAAACAAAATATAAATACTGAAAGGTTATCCCCAATTTCCTATTAGTGTTTAATTGTAAATTTTGTTGTATCCTATACAATGAAAAAGATATTCCTGATATTCTATATTTTAGTAGTGCCGTAATGCTATTTCGTCCGCTAGGGGACGCTCCATTCAAATTAAAACATCTAATTTAAGCTAAAAATATAGCCCATATTAAGAAAAACGCAGGGACATATCAATCAATTAAATCGAATGAGCAGTTCAGAAGATATAGGGATACTAGGGTCATGCCGCGTATTGGAACACGTGGCGTTTTTGAGCCTGGCATTCTATGAAAGTTAAAGTGGAAAAATTCATGACATGTCATTAGGGTTCAAAACAATAATCAGAAGCATCCTAATGTCTGATGATGACCTAAAATCTTCATCAGGTTTACAAGCAAGTTCTATAAAACCAGACCGACTTGGCCTTTGCTGATCTTCATCTAAGCACAAGATACCAATTTTCCAGGCAAGTTCCAAGTTTAAAGGAGGCAACACAGAAGGAAAATTTAAGTGAGGGATTAGCTTGAAAGACAACAATGATAATGATGACTTGTTGGGGAATGTGTATCCCATTATAGGAATACCTCGGTTTTTCATAAAACAACTGGATTTGACACATGACAATCGAGGTACAGCTGATTCAGCAGTGTCCTGGCCCTAATCGACTGCACGGAGTAGACATTGATATGATGTCCACACCGTGAAAGGTACCACTTCCATCTAAAGTTATAACATTGTGGTCAAATTAAAACATCTAATTTAAGCTAAAAATATAGCCCATATTAAGAAAAACGCAGGGACATATCAATCAATTAAATCGAATGAGCAGTTCAGAAGATATAGGGATACTAGGGTCATGCCGCGTATCGGAACACGTGGCGTGGCATCCATTTTTCAAAATGACTGCCACGGTCGCCAGGGGGCAGTTACACTTTGGCCTAATATCCAAATTTGTTCATAATAGATAGGACTACCTCTGTGGAAAATTTGGCGCTTTTATCAAAAAATGCACAATAGGTTAGCTTACCTGCTCCACTAAATCTAGTTTTAATAGTATAATGTAGACATTCTAGCTACTTATCTGGCCAGCTGGCCAATCCTTCTTCACTGCCAAAGCCTGTAGTCCCGTTGACTCGTGAAAAACTGTTGTCACTCAACAACGCGTCTTTCGGTCCTAGCGTTTGTACAATCTCTACACTACGCAAACTTTCTCTGCTACGTTTTGGCACTACCAAATTTCGTCCTTACAGAGAAAACCGTTCTGGTTTGGTGATCTCGGCCGTCCTGGGTGTGGGCACGCAGCAACGCCATCTCCAAAGCACCCTTCGCTGCCACCACGGTGGAGTCGCCATCGTTGCATCTCCAAGATACCATCTCAAGCCGTTACATCTTGGTGCTTCGACCACGTCATTCGAACATGTGACAGGCAGAATAACTCATCAATCATGCAGCTACACGATCGTAGTGCTATACAGGACCAGGGCAGTTCACGATGTTTTCTTCAATGAATTCTCAGATCTACTCGACAAAATTGCATTTCTTAACGATGATGTTGTTATTTCCGGAGATGTGAACATCAGGCTCCATTGATCGGATGACCCGCATACTCATACATTTACGGGCATTCTTGAGGACCACGGATTCATCCAGCACGTTAAAGTGTCGACCCACAGCAGGGGAGGGACCCTTGATATCGTAGCTACGCATTTGACTTCACTCACTGATGTCAGAACCTTTGATACAGGTCTCTCCGATCACTTGCTCATCTTCTAGACGTCATCAGTGATCTAACTGCCCCCTGTGTACAAGACAACCCTGCGGCGAAATTGGCAAGCTTTCAGTCTAGAACATTTCTTAGACGCTCTTCAAACTTCCCCACTGGCCTACAACAGTGTTAACAATCTTGATGAAGCTGCAACATTATACAACACTGTGCTCTCATCTCTGCTTGATAGACAGATACCTCAACAATCAATTCAGCTTCGCTCTCCCACATCAGATACGTCGTTCAATAATGACCGCCGCGAAGCCAAAAAGCGGACTCGCCGTTTTGAAAGAGTTGTTCTTAAAACAAAACTGGTCGAAGACATTTCCCGTTGGCGGCAGGAGCGAGCGGCTTACAGAAAACTCTCCTGTGCCAAGCGAGCGTCTTTCTGGATAGACAAGATCGAAGGAGAGCGCGCGTCCAGATGCAGTCTGTGGTCTTCGCTGAACACGGTCATGTCCAGAGGTCGCATTGCCCCTAGCGCAAACAAGTTATTACAGTTCTTTTCTAAAAAGCTAGATAACGTGTGGAGCTCCACCTTTTTACAGTGGTACGCCACTGATTGAGTTTGTCGCTACCAGTCTTGAAGACGTGACCGTTGTTATAAATACACTACCAAATAAACAATGTCTTCTTGACCCTGCAGTCCTATTTGAGTGGTAGGGTGTTTTGGGTCAAGGTCAGTGACATCATCTCTCTGAATTCTTATGTCATGCGGCGTCCCTCAGGGATCAGTTTTAGGTGTAATCCTTTTCTCTCTGTATATTTCTGACCTTAATAACATTATAGCCAGTCATGGGCTGCAGGCTCATTTTTACGCAGATGACACTCAAGTTTACGTTTACTGCAAACCCAATCGTGCTGCTGAGCTCTCGTCTCTAATGTCAACCTGTGTGTACGAAGTAGATCGGCGGATGAAGTCTAGTCATCATTCAATTAAATCCTAAAAAGTCAGAAGTAAAATGGTTCACCACCCGACGGCGCAGCCATCAGTGCCCAACTGCTCCAGTCCGATTCGGAAATGATTGGATTGCGTCAACGTCTGCAACCCGAAATCTCAGAGTTTTCATGGACTCTGATTTGACCATGAATACTCACATCGGCTATGTAACGCGTCTGTGATTCATGATGCTGTGACAAATCAAGGCCGTCGCAGCATCCCTTCCAGTGTCGGTTCTTAAGACACTTGCTACTTCCCTCGTCCTCTCAAGGCTCGACTATTGCAACTCAGCTCTAGTCCGGCCTTCCCAAATCCTGAACTCGACGTTTTCAATCTGTCGCGAGAGTGCACAAGCATGACCATATTTCACCAATCCTTCAGCAACTTCACTGCTTGAAGATCAATAACCGCATCAAGTTCAAGCTGGCACTTATGACTTTCAAGTGTCTCAACAAGATGGCTCCCACATATCTAACATCTAGTTTGAAAAGGGTGCAAGAAATCCTGGCTCAAAAAAGACTGAGATCTTCATCATCATCTCAACTCATCGTGCCGACGGGGAGAATAAAAAGGAGGTCACCTCCGCAGCAACAGTTGAAGGCTTTAGGAAAAGACTCAAGAGTCTTGAGTCAAGACGCATCTGTTCCAGTGACCTTGAAGCCCTTTAGTACTTACGCCACTATAAATTTGTCAAACTATTATTATTATTACGTCATATAAATTGTTGAATATTTTGCATAAGTAACAAGTAAAGATAAAAAATAAATTTTTTTTTAAATGCATTAATTTTGCCTCTTTATCTGAGTCAACGAACTAAAATTTTTTAATCTTAAACAACCGTTACGCTCAATCTTGTACTTTTTATTTAATTTTTCATTATTAATTTTGTTTATTACAACACTAACTTTCAAATAAAATCGATTTTGATTAATTTTAATTGATTTAAGGTAGGCAGTCGCACAGTTAAAAATCGCATGAAGACGTACGAGTTTGAGTTGAGCCGTTTATATCTCGATAACTCAGGCGTCTTTATAGTCTTTGGTTACATCAGGAGACTCGTAAAAAATGCGGGCATTCAATGAGGCCAATGAATACACTTGGCCACGCCTAGTAACCTAGATTTGATCACCACAGACAAACTAACTAACAAACCAACAAACAGAGAGACGAGTGAAGTTAAATAAAAGCATTTAAAAACAAACAGTAAATCTCAATTATAAAGCTAACCTTTCCCAGATCCTCCTCAGTTAGCTCAAGAAATTCATGGAATGGCATGGTTTTAAACAATGGATAAAGGCAATCAATGCCTAACTTGGACAAGAAGTTTTTCACAGGATCAGAGAATGATCTATTTGCAGAAAAATTAATTGGGAGCAAGAAATGTCAATTAACAAAAACCAAACAAATTACAAACTATACAAACACAAGTTCAAAACCACAACATTCGTCTCTATTATTTTGTTTTTCTTCTGTCACATCTAAAACACTTCCAGGTTCTTCTATTTTGATATAGCTGAAATAGATCAAACCCTATTCACTTATCAAATATGTAAATTCAACACAACTATTGTCGTTTTAACCTTTTATCACAAAACTGTATGCCATAATCCTTCAACAGATCCATGCATTTCTTTACTTTATCCTCATCTTGAGGCTTCATCAAACTTCCAATGTGTGTGTTTTTAAGAAATAAATCTGATCAAAAGTAAGTATAAAGAATTACATTTAAAGTTTCATAATAATCAAATTAAACACTTGCCACATTGCTTAGAAGACTTAAGGATAAATGAAAGACAGTCAGCAGCAGCATAGGCAGCCGAATAATCGAGAACCGTTGTCCCGCACTCATCGAGCTGGCTCATGGCATTTATACCTGTTTGTTTATAACGCTGACAAATAGGAAACTCACATTTTTTAGAGAAATAATAACATTAAAATATTTAATTTCTTAAATTTACAAAAGTGACTAACTACCTGAGCTGAAAAACCTTCCAATGCTGGCAGATTGATCTCTTTTAAGAGCTAAGCGCAAATCATCAAGAATTAAAACTTCAGTCAAATTTGGAATTTCTTTAACAGCCTTAAAAGGATTTAAATACTTATTTTTCCAAAAATACCGCAAGTACTTCTCATCATCATCAGTAAATGAATTTTCTTCATAATCCTGTATGTAATTAAAATAATATTTGATGATGACCTACAATATAACAACAATTTTTTATAACAATTTCAGTCCCAAATTTAAAAAAATAACAGTGCAGCCCTATAACAAGGGCAAAACACACTAAAGAACAGTTATTACTTAATTATCTGCCTAATATTAATTACAAACTGTCGTATCTCATTTGTTTGTAATTTAGATGAGGTTGTTATCTAAATGAATCAAGTCTAGCTGAGGAATATGAGTACTTTGAGTACGATGGTGTAGGCGATAGAAGTTTCCTAGAGTTAGGTTAATGATCGATTAACTAACTATTGATTTGCTGCGAATTGGCACTGCTCGTACCCGGAACTGTACTCAAAGCCTTGGTACTCGTACTCGTTATTCCACTCAGTCTTGAGTACCAGAGATGTAGTACTTAATACTCGTACTCGAATTTTACTCGAGTACGTTTTTTAAGTACTCGTACTCGATACCATGGTAATCCTACTCGCACCATAAGTATTCGCAACATCTCTGAGTGTTACTGTTTTCGGTCAGTTAGTGCTATGCTATTGCTAAGAACCGTTGTCCGTATTTGAAATGTAGCAAACATCTGGCATACAGGTAAATTGCACTACCCATTCCGCTGCTGTATGTCTTTCACTCTTTTATCTTTTCTGCGTGATTTGCTGAAAACCGATTGTTCAGTACCGGCACCCTTCATACCGGCGAAACCGGTATTTTCCGGTAATGCCAAATCCCGGCCAATATACCTGCATACCGGCACAGCCCTTATATATATATATATATATATATATATATATATATATATATATATATATATATATATATATATTAGCTGAAACGGTCCGTCGGTCGGACAATAAAAGTTTAATGGAAAAGTTTTTGGCTAATTGTAGTCTCGAACAGAGAGTTTTGTGCCGAAAGGTCGAGAATTTGGCTCGAAAAGTTGTTTCTGCCAAATGGCGAGTTGTGTTTCTTGGAGCGTGTCTCAAAGATAAATTGATTCCACAGTTTATTCGCAATATATATATCTGAAGATGACTGTAGTCGAAACTGGCCAGTCAGTCCTAATTATTATTATTTGTATTATATAAATTTTTAAAATGGACTCTAGTTTACGTCGTAAAATTAAATATTTTGAACAGTTTATTAGAAAAGTCATTAATGCAAAGTGGTCGTTTGTTTTTAACGGAGTGTGTTTACGAGAGGGGATTTTGCCAAAGTATATTACTCATATATATATATATATATATATATATATATATATATATATATATAAACCTGACCACTATATATAATAAATCTGACTATGTATAATATAATAAACCTGACCAGAAAATATAATGCCAAACTATGCTCATAATAATATATATATATATATATATATATATATATATATATATATATATATATATATATATATATATACTAGCGGGGTTACCCGGCGTTGCTCGGGGTTTTCAAATGTTTTTTATCATTTTTCTCTCTTGCTCCCGTTTCCTTCCCCGCTTGCTCTCCCGTTTCCTTCCCCGCTAGCGCTCATATTTTCTTTTCCACTCTTTCATAACTTATTTTAGCCCATAAAATGTATCATAGATTTGCTAGAAGTTGCTTGAAGCCTTCAAACGTTGTTACATAAACAAAATTTGAATTTTATTACGCAATTACCTTCGATGGTCGTACATAGGAACTTTTGGCCTGGAAAGTTAATAAGGGGAAAAAGTTAAGAAAGTTTGGACTCCTTCTCCGATCCTCCGGCTCAGGGGGCCAAAAAACCTTCCGGACCAAAAGTGCCTATACATGATCATTGCATAAGTTTTCATAGCACTGTTTACAATTGCGTAACAGGCATTACTTGCTAATGGACTTCTTAATATTAAGAAGTCCATGACTTGCTTCCCAGTCTTGCATAATGTGACCGATTGCGCGTTATTAAAAATTATTAAGAGATAGATGGGGCGGGAGAGCGACCGGAATCGGGAAAGTGACGGGAGCGGGAAAGCGACCAGCAGTGGGAGAGCAAGCGGGAACGGGAAAGCGACCGGGAGCGGGAGAGAAAACGGAGAATTAAATGGGAGCTAGAGAAAAACGATAAAAAAACTCTAAAAACCCCTGAGCAACGCCGGGTAACCCGGCTAGTATATATATATATATATATATATATATACAGTTCCAGCTCGCTCACCCGCTCAGCTCCGCTCATTTTGTGACTGATTTCAAAATTTTTTTTTCTATATTTGATTCCCCTTGACTCTCAAGGTTGTGTGAAAATTTCATTACGATCGGATGAATGGTGTAGCAATGCATAAAGGACATACATACAAACATTCATTTTTATATATATAGATATATATATATATATAAAACTTTGAAATTATCTAAAGTTCTACCTTTATACATTAATTGTCTAGTTGCGTGGTCTTTTGTGGCTCTTGTCTCCTTGTTGTTTACATTATGATAAGGAACTCCTGCAGTTGCATAGTTTTGTGTTGTCTCGGCGCATGTCCCAGGGGCCGTTAACCCATCAGTAGCTAGTTCTACCAGGCCCGCTGCTTGTTATATGCTACCTCCTAAGGCTTGTTGTCGCGTCACCAAAGTGAAAGTCAAAAACATTCCAAATGCAGATGTTAATAATAAAAACACGATCGTCAATAATGAACGTAATGATGTAGCTGGCTATAGAACTGAAAAGCCAATTGTTCATTCATCGACCTCCGTGTTTCAGACCGGTCCGCCAACCAATAAACTTGAAAATTTAATAGTCGATGACACATGTTCTCTGAAGTCGGGTGCTACACAGGGTTCATGTGAAACTAGTATTTTGATTGAAGAAACCGGGGGCGAGAGAAAGTCGTTGGTGATGAATACTTTGTCTTCTGACCAGCACGGTTCAATGGTTGAGGATACACATTTTCCAAAGTCGGGTGCTGCACGGAGTTCCTTGAAAACTGGTGTTTTGGTTGAAGGTGCTGGAGTTGGGACGAGCTCATTGGTGATTGGTCCTGAGTCCGGTGGGCCTCTGTCATCTCTGGACAGGTTCAAAGGTGTGGAGGATTGGTATGACTGCCCAGTTTCTGTTGATATGACAACCTTTTCCCACCTCACTCACAATGTAACCGTTCGTTGTAAGCAATTGTATGGAAGTACTTAAATTATACATACCTTTTATATAAATCTTGTAGATTTATCTTATATGTTATCATGACTAAGTTACATATACTGTTTGTAGTTATCCTTGCTGAGTCATGCAATTTACAATTACAAACTTAATTGATTGTATATGATGTAATCCCTGTCGTAAAACTTCATGTAATCTCATTTGACTTTTAAACGTCTATCTACCTTACTATAGCATGAATGCAATTGAAATTAATTTTGTGTAACTTTTATATTTGATGTAATGCCTGTGAAATCATCAGAAGTTAATTTTAGTCATAATAGTTTAGTTTAAGTTGTCCTGTAATTCACGATATATTCCATAATATCTGTATAATTTGATGTCTGTTTAATTTTACTTTGAAACGTCTATTTATGTATAAAACCTAGTAATAAAAATAATATTATTCATTAAATTTGAAGACAGTTAATTTTAGTTATAATAGTTTATTTTAATTGTTCCGAATATTCATAGTACATTCCATATTATCTGTATAATTTTATGTCTCTCTAAGTTTACTTTTAAACATCTATTTACCATTCTATATCATGTTTACATTTTTAAATTAAGCCCTGATGATGACAAGTTAATGTCGAAACTGGCCAGTTGGCTAATAAATATGTAACCATGAACAAGGACATTAGTTTTTATTTACGTAAAAAACGAAAGCTGGAAAGTCTTTGTAAAAAAGTGTTAAACGGCGAATACAAATGTATTCTTAACGCTTCAATATAAATGCACACTATTTTAATATTTTGCACACTATAAAATGCAAACTATAATTGATAAATGCAAACTATAATTAATAAATGCAAACTATAATTAATAAATGCAAACTATAATTAATAAATGCAAACTATAATTAATAAATGCAAACTGTAATTAATAAATGCAAACTATAATTAATAAATGCAAACTGTATTTAATATTCTAGAAAATGTGGACTAGCTCTTACCAGTGAGCAAAGATGAAAAAAACCATAAAGCCAAAATCAACTGAGAGTGGAGTTGTGTACAACATTGCTGCAAAAGAAGTGACAGAAAGCTCTAATGAAATTAACAACTGGGAGACCTATGATGAGTTTAAAATCAATTCCTTTTTGTTCTTGGACCACAATTTTACCAGAAGATCAAAATGACTGGCTGAACGGAAAATGCAAAAAAATGTTTTGCAAGCACATTGTTGGTTTAGCTATTCGACAGAAGCTGGCAGTCTCACCACCTGCAGCAAAAAAACATCCCAATTGGAATCAAAAGAAAAAGAGGTCGCCCAGCCAAAGCAAAAAAAGCTCTATTGGTGCAATAGATTTTGAGGTTTTTTAAGCATTTCAATCTCATACAACAACATACCATGAAATCATTTGCTACAATCTTTAATTTCTTTAACAAATAAATTTTCTATTTAAAATGCATACCATAAAACATGTTTCGCAATTACATTGCTTTCTGAATGCTCATTCTAGAAAAAAGTCAAATAAATTTCAATCAAGTATTATTGCATTGATTTAATATGTTTTTTGAATTTCAAATAATTTCCAGTTGATGTAACACTGTAACAAATAAATGCATATTCAACAAAAACCAAGATTACAGCAGTTTACATCAATAAATATTATTGTGTTCAAAATATAATTTTCAAATAGTTATTTTATAGTGAGCAAAATACAGGCAATAAAAAAATCTAAATATATAAAAATGTCTAGTTAAAGTCCTTGAGCCCCTGGCACTTTCCACTCTCAATAGTTAAAAGAAAACTGAAGCAGATTGTACTTCAGAAGTAGGAGCATTTCTCCTGTTTTGGCTTTCAGAGAGCCACGGCGATCTGAGAAGATCTGTCCTGCTCCACTGAAGAGCTGTTCGCTGGGGACACCTGACGCCGGTGCGAAAGATACTTTCTCGCAAGTGTGGTTAGGTTTGGTTTGGGAGATTGAATTTGTTGGTATTCCACCAGACGTGTGGGCTTTCTGTGCGAGGCAATGCTGCTGATGACAAGTATAAACTAATCATTGCATTCACTGCATCATTGTCATTGCCCATGATCGACAAGTTTTTTTGCGTGCTGGCTCGCTCACAACATCCGAGAACAGATCCCAAAGTCACGACGTTGATGGTCCGTGATCTATTTGCCAACCAATCACATTGAATCCTGTGATGCTTGTGTGGTGATTGTACCTTTTAAGAACAATCAGAAGCCGATTGTTTCGACCGATTGTCGATTGTGCTAATAATCGGCCCGATTATGAATGCTACCGATTAATCGGTCAAGCTCTACAAGAAGGTAGTTCTCATCCAGGAAAAGAAAGTTGTAAAAAAAATTGAAATCAGGCACAAAATGAGCGGAGCGGAAGAGCGAGCGGGAATCTATATATATATACTAGCGGGGGCACCCGGCGTTGCCCAGGGTTTTTAGAGGTTTACCTAATGTGTTTCTTTTTCGCTCCCATTTCCTACCCGCTTGCACTCCCGGTCGTTATCCGCTCTCAGTTGCCCCCCTAGATCCGATTCTACATACATACATACCTACATACATACATAGATACATACACACTCCCGCTCGTTATCCGTTCCCTGTCGCTTTCCCGCTCATTCTTTCACTCTCAGTTGCCCCCCCCCAGATCCGATTCTACATACATACATACATATATACATACACATACGCACACATACATACTTACATACATACATACATACATACATACATAGATACATACACACACATACAAACTTTGAATGAACATTTAGTGCCGAAATATTGTAAAAAAACCCATACATACATACATACATACACACACACATACATACATACATACATACATACATAGATACATACACACACATACATACTTTGAATGAACATTTAGTGCCAAAATATTGTAAAAAAACACATACATACATACATAAACACAGACACACATACATGCACATACACATACATACATACACACATACATATGCACATACATACATATATGCATACATACATACATACATACATACATACATACATACATAATCCCGTTTCCGTTCCCGCTCATTTTCTCCTTTCCACTCTTTCCTAACTTCTTTTAGCCCATAAAACGTAAAATAGATTTGCTAAAAGTTGTTTGAAGCCTTCAAACACTGTTACGTAAACTAAATTTGAATTTTATTACACAAATTACCTTTGATGGTCGTACATAGGCACTTTCGGCCTGGAAAGTTTTTAGCCTACCTGAGCCGGGAGATCGGAGTTGGGAGTCCAAACATTCTTAACATTCATCCCCTGTATGAAAACTACCTCCTTGCCAAATTTCATCAAGATCGCTCTCTCGCTCCGTTCATTTTGTGACCGATTTCAATTTTTTTTCACAAAAACCTTCTACCATTGCCTCTCAAGCTTGTGTGAAAATTTCATTACGATCGGATTTGAAGTTTGAAGGCTAATCTATTTTATGTTTTACGGGCAAAAAGAAGTTTGGAGAGAGTGGAAGAAAAATAAGTGCGGGAGCAGGAAAGCATGCAGGAGGAGAGAAAGAGTGAGCGAGATAAGGAAAGCGAGTTGGAGTGAAAGAGCGAGCGGAAACAGGAGAGCAAACGGGAACAAGAGAGCAAGCCGGAACGGAGAAGCCAGCGGTAATGGGAGAGCAAGCGGGGATGGGAGAGAGACCAGGAAAGTGACCAGAAGAGGGAGAGCGAGCGGAAATGCAACTGGGAACGGTAGAGCTAGCAGAAACAAAACGTGAGCGGCAGGGGTTATTCCAGGAATGAAATGTTGGCAGCAACATCAGATTGAAACAGGTTGACGAGCAGCGGAATCGACGTAGCGCGCGCCGAGCATAATTGACCGCATATGAGCGAGGGGAGCATTGTTAGCTAGCTTGCCCAAGCCAATAATGCTTGTTAAAGCCTGAGTAGGAGAGCCTGTATTTTGCAAATCAATATACCCTTATTTTAAACTTTCCTAATATTTGTGTAAGTGTAAACCAGGGCATCTAAATATATATTTACAAAAGGAACACATTAAATTTATTAATATTTCCAGAAAACTAACTTTATTCAACAGAACGCAATAACAAGTGTTTACCTTTATTGTTGCTGGTTGCCGATAGCAAACAAGAAATTTTATGTTTTTGCTTTTTTTTTTATATGATATAGACAATTAAGACAATGTACATTTGATTTTTTGGCCGCTTGGCTGATGACACGCCTCTACATCAACTGTGATGTAAAAGTGTTTCGAAGTGTATTATATTTACCGTTTTGAAAAGTCTTTAAATTTGGAACAAATTTTTGTTTACTTCAATCTGGTTTGTTTTCTTTTGTAATGTAACCAAATTTTCGGCTTTTCGGACTAATTCATTTAAAAAATAGGCAGGTACCGCTTGGCTTATTAAAAAATAGACAGGTACAGCTCGGCATATGTGAAATGTTACCCAAAATTGGCCCAAGCTGCTAAACTAGGAGATTACTTCATATTTATTAATTTCAGGAAAATAAAACATAAATAATCAATTTCAGCAACTTGCGTTGACGTTGAAGCCCAGCAGTCTACTTACGTGGACAGAACCTTCTATGCATTCGTCATCAGAAACATCATCATTAAAAAAACCGTCATACTCATTCTCCGATTCATCATCCCATCTGGATCTATCCATCTTTCATACCACGGCTGGATTCGACAAATGATGCACAAAGAAATAGTCTCCAAGAATCTATAGTCCAGCTGAAATAAAAAAAAGGTAGGCAAATTGGAAACAAAGCAATTAGATATTTTGTTTTGTAGGTATATGTGTTAGCAACAATTAGTTAAAATTCCACCTTTCCAGCTCATGGCAGAAAAAAATTACAGACGATTTTCAAAATCGGCCTTAAAATCGGTAAAATAACTCAATATGCCAGCTCTTTTAATCCAATTAAATGAAAATAACTAAAGCTTAAGTTGAATGCTTTATTGTTACTTATTTCATGATATACAAACATTAAAAATTATCAATGGAAATAAAAAAAATTAAACACAAAAACAAATAAACTGATTTGTTGGGCCGTTTTTGACTAAAATATACAATATACCAGCTCTTTAAATCCATTTAAATGAAAATAACTCAACTTAAAGATAAAACTTTATTTTAACCTATTGCATAAGTTAAAATTTGTCTTGCAACATTATATATGGATAAAAATAAACTGATTTATTATGCCATTTTTGACTCAAATGTGCAAAAAAATTAAGATGAATATGAAAAATGATTGCTACATACTATTTAATATACACATATTAAAAAGCATACATATACATCCATAAATAATTTCCAATTTCAACATACAATAAAAAATGAACAGTAAAACGACAAAAACACTTAAAAATAACAATTTTTTATTTCCCGCCATGGGTTCCTCTGTCTGTGTGCCTATATCCCTTTTGTTTGGAAAATATTGATATTTTGAGTCATTGGTTTCACACTTTTTTGCCAAACGATATACTAAGTTCATTTTGGAGAAATGCACAATATTAACAGCCTTTAACCACAGCGGCTGGTCGAAAGTCACACAAGCCGTTGGAGTGTTGAGTTTTTGAGCCTGGCATTCTATGAAAGTTAAAGTGGAAAAATTCATGACATGTCATTAGGGTTCAAAACAATAATCAGAAGCATCCTAATGTCTGATGATGACCTAAAATCTTCATCAGGTTTACAAGCAAGTTCTATAAAACCAGACCGACTTGGCCTTTGCTGATCTTCATCTAAGCACAAGATACCAATTTTCCAGGCAAGTTCCAAGTTTAAAGGAGGCAACACAGAAGGAAAATTTAAGTGAGGGATTAGCTTGAAAGACAACAATGATAATGATGACTTGTTGGGGAATGTGTATCCCATTATAGGAATACCTCGGTTTTTCATAAAACAACTGGATTTGACACATGACAATCGAGGTACAGCTGATTCAGCAGTGTCCTGGCCCTAATCGACTGCACGGAGTAGACATTGATATGATGCCCACACCGTGAAAGGTACCACTTCCATCTAAAGTTATAACATTGTGGTCAACATTATCACCACACCATTGAGTAAAACATTGCGGAAAAGACTGCAGAGTGTCAAGAGTGTCATTCTAAACCACTAATTGTTTAAAAAGGTTCACTACATCATAGGAAATTGAAAATTATTATTTTTATTAACACAGCTTTTTAACTGAAAAAAGTCACAAAATCCCAGCTGTGACAGCAAATCAAGCAGCCATCTAGATCCAAAGACATGATCTAAACTAAATCCGACGCCAAACAAAATTGGAGATATAATAGATCTTTGTCTTGCTCCTTGCACAATAGAATGACATATGGAAACTTGTTTCATTTCAGTACAAACAATATTTTCTTTTAAGATTTTCAACAAACTAGGGATCCACCTTTTGGCATTTTCAATATTGGGGAAATCATCATTTCCTGGATATGCTTCATTATTTAAGGACATTTCCCTTAATTGAGCTCTTATCAACTTTGCTGTTGCCATTATGATACACTCACTCTCATCTTCTATGCTACTCTTTTTTTAGTGCACCATTGGTTAGTTGTAATGTGAGATGCCATGTTACGGAAGCAAATAACATTTTTCCGACCACAAACTTCTGCAAAAAATATGTGCTCCGCATACTGTTCTTCCAGCTTTCGTTTCATATATTTAAATGAATACACTTCACCATCTTCAGATAATTCTCGCATTTTAATTTGTAATTCAGCTATTGTATAAATTCCTTTATCTTCTTCTTCTAACCAGTCACACAGTTTTTCAAAAGTAATTAACATGTTATCTAGATGTCGACCTGGATGATTTCAGCTAGCAGTATTATCGCTGACAGGTGATGATCGACATTTTAGAAACCCAGAATAACACGCTCTGCAGTAACGAGCTTCTTCAGCTGGTAAGTCATTGCATGAATTTAATCTAACAAGAACTTCTGAACTCCCTGCATCATTTCTTTTGTGGCAAGTTTCAATTATGGATTCTCTGCATTTCAATGTCATCACAGTACTTGTTGCTCCTTTTAAAGGCTGTTTACTATCTCCAAATACTATTTTTCCAGAAAAAAACCATTTTGTTTCCAATTGAAAGTGACAACAGACGATCGTAACAATTTACACATTAAAATCTTTGATCAACCCCTTCTGCATTCTTTCGTTGCAATTGATCAAAACTTCTTTTGTTGGTGTAGTCTCTCCGGCAATGATCATGAACATTAACTACATTTGGCTTATTTAACAGATACCCTGTTAACTGTTCATCACCGCATAAAATGCTGAATTGACATAGTCGAGTTTAAATACCTTTAACACCTTTAACTTCTTGAAAGAGGTTTTGTATTGTCAATAACCTGCCAAAAAGTAGAAAATAACTTCTGATCACACTTTATATTGACAGGAAAGTTGCTTCAGGATTGTTTTTTGTGTTACCTGTAGATGTGTGATATATGATGGAAGAAATATATTCTTTCTGGCATAATTGGTCATTTTTAAAAACAATCCTGAAGCAACTTTCCTGTCAATATAAAGGGTGTGATCAGAAGTTATTTATCGGAAGATGGTGAAGTGTATTCATTTAAACATATGAAACGAAAGCTGGAAGAACATTATAGTCTCTGTGATTACATTAATTTATGATTCCTGTCATAAATGCCATGGAATTTAATTTTACTTATGTTCTTTTTGCTGAGCCTTGTGTTCTCTTGATTTGACAGGTGGAGTGTTTACTCTTTTGTTGGTGTGCTAATTCCTTGACAATTTCGGTTCTTTCTATTTGTTTACTTTTCTCGTTGCAAAAACTCGACTTCATCTTTGGTGGGTAGATAAGAAGAATTATTGATGTAGTGAGAAATTTTTTCTGTTAAAAGAAATTCTTTGCCGAACAGTTTTGACAACTTATTTGCAATAGTAATAGTTTTTCACGACCTCAATGGCCGCAGTTTTAGAACTATGTTTTTCCTTGGGCCTTTTTGTTTATTTAAAAAAACGTACTTAGGAATGGCCAGTTTCGGCTTCTAGTGCCATCATCAGAGTCCATACAGTAAAATCAAGAAATGTTTATAACCGAACAAAAAGTTAAATCCAAATGCCATCATCAAAGTCCATACAGTAAAATCAAGAAATGTTTATAACCGAACGAAAAGTTAAATCTAAAATATATTTACAAGGCAATTTGCCACGCCCTCACAAATATAGTCAAGAATTTTTAAGAATACGAAACTACTAAAAAACAGAGAGTTAAAATAATAAAAGCACAAAACCTGCCATCAGTACGTAAAACTATGCCTTTAAAGTACGCTCGCCGCCACAAACTGTCAACAACCAAAGAATTAATACGGATTACCGTATTAATTCTTTATACACAAGATTTTCAAATTATCTTCTACGAGTGGTAATGTTAATATTTTCAAGATGATGAAAATTATCTATATCTATATGTATATATAGATAAAGATAAAGATATATATATATATATATATATATATATATATATATATATATATATATATATATATATATATATATATATATATATATATATATATATATATATATATATATATATATATATATATATATATATATATATATATATATATATATATATATATATATACAGTAACATACTGTTACTGTCCAGTTAAATACAAGGAAAGTGTTATCTTTAACTTATTAGCTCGTGCTTACGAGTTATCTGAAGACTGGTCTCATTTCCATACAGAGGTTCAGCGTCTCAAAACACTACTTGTGAACAATAATTATACTAATACCATGATTGACGCCGTCATCGAGAAGTTTGTTCGACGAAAAACTAACAATATCTCAACTCCCGTAAATAATATAAAGACTATTGATGTTCGGTATTGCGCTCAAATGCATGACAATTATCATCTTGATGAAAAGATTTTACGTCAGATTATCGGAAATTGCGTGACAGTTAATGACCGAAACCGACATCGACTTCAATTTTCTATATATTATAAAAACAAGAAATCACACTCTATGATTACAAGAAACGGACCACATCAACCTGATCCCTTGCAATCTACTAACGTCGTGTATAAATTCACTTGCCCTCTAAAACATACTTCAATAGAAACATACATTGGACACACCCGCACCACTCTATCTCGGCGCCTCACTATGCACTTGCAAGGAGGTAGCATAGCAGCACATTTCCAGACTGCCCATGGTGTTAAACTCACTAGACAAACACTTGTGGATAATACCATTATTTTGCATCACGTGCCAGAACCAGCTCGTTTGAAAATTGCCGAGGCACTTTATATAGTCCGTGACCGACCTTCCATAAATATACAAGAAGATCACTCCGGACATATCCTAAAGCTTTTTACTACAGCTACTAATCACTCAGTTCATAACATAAACCTACTTCATAATGCTCATACCATTACTTCTAAAGATGTAATGATTAACGCATTGCCTTCCTCTTCACTTGCCGTCGTTTCTTTGCCCTCCGTCGGTCACAAACCTGAACGTCCCATACGATCTAGTGTATCTGTACTCTGTACTAAGAGTTCGTCACCGGAGACTGTGAAGGTTCCCCGCCAAAGATCTCGCTCTCACGACCATAATCTTGGTTCTTCTCCTTCATCATCCATTTCACACCCTAGAATTGTTGCTAATAACTACCATAGCGAACGTTCTTCTCCACGACGCCCCATGCCAACTAATGAAACTCAGTACAGTCCTGGTTCTCTCTTTCATCTACCTACCTGTGCTTCTTCATCCTCCATCGACCACGAAGCAGCGTGTCCCAGAAAATCTATTGCACCTGACCTCTACACTACGAGCATGTCACCAAAAACTATGAAAGTTTCCCGCCAAAGACCTCGTTCTCACGACTGTGATCCCCGTTGCTCAATTTCACCATCTTTCTTACTTCCTCGAATTGGTGTTTACAACTACCATAGTGAACGTCCTTCTCGTTTACGTCCGACTGTCAGCACGATTCCAGGCCAGCATACTCCATACAGTCTTCGTTTGCCTTTTCACCCAACTAATGTTGTTTCTGTGCCCCCTGTGGAGCACAAACATGAATGTCCCTTACAATGTATTAGATCTGCACTCTGTACTAAGAGTTCGTCACCAGGAAATACAATGGTATCCCGCCAAAGATATCATTCCCAGAATTGTGGTCATGGTTTCTCCCCTTCGCCATCCTACTTACTTCCTAGAACCTGCCATAGTGAACGTGCTTCTTCTCCGAGACGGCCCCTCACCATGATTCCTACCAGTCGAACTTTGTACATTTCTCGTTTGTTTGCTTTGACTAGTAATGGTGACTATAACACCCTCTTTTCTCATTTAATTAATAACCCAAACATTACATTACGTAGACGTTAATTTTAGATTTTTCTCGCTCTTGGTACTCTAGTTTATGTATTATTTTCGGTCATATTTATTTTATATTTGTTCTTATGATTTCAATGGTAATTAATACATCCCTTTGTTTTATTTTTGCTCTTAATTTAATTTGTTTATTTTCTTTCTATCTATGTATACTTCGACATTTAAGGCTTTCAATTTTTATGAACAATTCTTATCGGTGAAAAACTAACACCTGTATCAACGGAAAACTAACACCAACAATTCTTATGTTAAATTTAATTTGTATTTGCTTCTTTGATTTTTAGCCTTAATTAATACTTTCCCTCGCATTTTATTTTGGTCATATTTTATTTTTATCTACGTACTTCCACATTTCATTATTTGTTTTTAATCGTCTTTGTTTATGTTCGGTTCCTGTACCGCCCGGCCTTTTGCTTTTTCTGAAGATGGCTGAAAAAATAGCCGAAACTTGCAAGTTAAAAAGTAATAAAGATTTGTATAATCGGGCGTTCTTTGAACAACTTCGTGGGCGAGTTAAATTACGCGAACTATCTCATATAATAGAAAAAGTTTGCAACAAAACTTGGTCAATAAAATTTAACCGAGCCTGTATCGACGAAAAATTAACACCTAATTATTTGAATAATATATATATATATATATATATATATATATATATATATATATATATATATATATATATATATATATATATATATATATATATATATATATATATATATATATATATATATATATATATATATATATATATATATATATATATATATATATATATATATATATATGTAAATACGATCGCGTAAAAGGAGGCAAAAGATATGAAAACATGTAATAACTAAATATACAAATAAACTAATATCCTCAAGGAATTATCTCAATAGAAGGATATTAATAAAAATAATCAAATTTAGACAATGTAATTAAATAACGTACATAAAATAAACTGGAGTTATGAGGATAAAATAAGTATAATTAAAAACGTTTAATTAAAGGATAAAATAATAGTAGCAGTAATAATAATAATAATAATAATAATAATAATAATAATAATAATAATAATAATAAAAGCAAGTATTATGATAATAAATGATTAAATTAAGCCGAAATTACATAAGATATTTAAATAAATAAAATCAAGAATATCTCCGCTTTCGTCGAACAGTGATGTTCTCGTTTGAAAGTAAATGGAGGAAGGAACTGGATGAGTACGAACAATTGTCATCAATCGGACATTCTTCTTCGACACAGGTGCGCGCGGTATCATCAGTACTAACAGGTTGATCCAAGTCATCAACAACGGTCGTGAAGGAATATATATATATATATATATATTCCAATATGAATTCCAAACTATGAATTTCAATAGTTTGTTTGAAGCTCGTCTTGTTCCACAGTTCAGAAAAGTGGAACGTGTTATGAAAAAAGTCGTTTCTTTTAAGTTTAGAGCTGTTTTTCTTCGAGCATGTCTAGAAGAAAATATATATATATATATATATATATATATTTGTTTCTTGCATATAGCGGTACGATATTTTCTTGTTCGCAAACTCCATTAAATATTTAATTTAATTGCCCATTTTGTATTTGTTAATTTTTTCGCCAAAGACTCAAAACGTCAGTCGAAGGGAAGTACGTTGTTGGGAAGATAGACTATTAACGAATTCCTTGTTTGCAGCCGTATTACCTTTTATTTGTAAAAAAAAATTTTTAAACAATCATGTTAAAAAATAAGGTAAAGTTCTAGCTAGGGCAATACCGAAGATCCTGCCATTACCGGAGTTAATGAGATAAACAAGCAATGATTGGCAGGCATGGCAGGCACGTGATGTCCATGATTGACAGGCCGCCAACTACTAATAATAATCAGCTCCACCCACAAACCTTGGCTATAAATTTAAAAGTGAACACGAATAATCTTATTCTATGGATTTCATTTTCTCAAATTGTTTTATCATGGCCAAAAATTATCCTGACCTTACTGGGATATTATCTACTAAATTAAATAAAGATGTGAAAGATGACGCTGTAGGATGGGCTATGACGCACGGCCTCAGCGAGGATAAAATTCTGTCAGTTGTGTCAGACACAAATGAAACTGGCGAAAAAGGAGTGCTACTGCCAATGGGTGTAGAGCCTTAAAGCTTATTATCCTGTATAGTTTTTGTAAATAAATATTAATACTAACACATGTTTTTTGCCCAATAAATGTTTCTATTCTTGTTACAAGTTTTTTCGTGTTCAGTGTCAACACACTCCAGAAATTTGGGAAAATAAACATAATTTTAGAACTTTAATCTCGTGGCGTAGCGTACGGTTGCACAACCTCGTCTTTGCTCAAAAATTGATTGGAGCAGGGGCAAAAAATAAAAGAGAAAGGGGGAGAAAATTTTTTTTTAATAGAACAAGAAAATAAACATAACATAAAATCATAACAAAAAAATTAACCTAGAATTAAAGTGAAACAAAACAAAAGTAACAAATTTGTTTTACAGGGCCAGGTTATACCAAACAAATATGTGAAACAAGATTTATAAACTACTATAGTTGGCATCTCGTAATCACAAAATGTCGGTCAAGCTTATGACTATTATATATCTCATTTTACAGTTGCCTGGTCTCGTTTTATAAGCTGCTAGTTTTCAAGCCATTTATTTTTCCAGTACCTATACGACCATTACGAAAGGAGTAGTAGATAAGAAACTTCTAGATGTCAAATCATTTATTTTTTGAGTATATGACCATTACGAAAAGAGTAGTAGATGAGAAACTGCATGCGTGTGAAGTTAGCCTCGAAGCTGGCAATGCTAATTAAAGAAAACAAAAATTGCTTGCCCTGGGGCTATGCTATACATTGATGGATGGGGTCTAAAAAATGAAATTGAGAAGCGACAGTTATATTGTTGTATTTGATATTGAATTATCTAAAAACAAGCGTCTCGGATATACCCAGGGCAGCAGTTTAAAACAAATTCGATCTTCTCAAAGAAGAGCCAATGTTGATTTTATGCATTTTCGGCGGAAAATCGTCGTTTTTCGCTTATAACTTTTTTATTTGTTGAACCGAAGACAATCCAAATATACCATTCGATTTCATTTTTTAGACCCCATCCAACAATGTATAGCACAGCCCCAGGGCAAGCAACTTTTATTTTTTACTAGCGGGGGCACCCGGCGTTGCCCGGGGTTTTTAGAGGTTTACCTAATGCGTTTCTTTTTCGCGCCCGTTTCCTTCCCGCTTGCGCTCCCGCTCCGGACGTTATCCGTTCCCTGTCGTTTTCCCGCTCATTTTTTTGCTCTCAGTTGAACCCCTAGATCCGATTCTACATACATACATACATACATACATACATACATACATACATACATACATAAATACATACATACATACATACATACATACATACATACATATATACATACATACATACATACATATATACATACATACATACATACATACATACATACATACATGCATACATACATACATACATACATACCTACATACATACCTACATAGATACATACACACACATACATACTTTGAATGAGCAATTAGTGCCAAAATATTGTAAAAAACACATACATACATACATACATACATACATACATACATACATAAACACACACACACAGACACACATACAAGCACATACACATACATACATACATACACACATACATACGCACATACATACATACATGCGTGCATCTCAGGAACCAAATGGAATGCTAGGGTTGAAATAGAGAATGCCACGGTTTCTCTCCAGTGGACTGAAAGGACCGGAGCAGTTCAGTTGGGGCGGCATGGTGTTGGATGGAACCACCATCTCTGGTGGTCCAAGGCAAACGCTCAGGAAAGATCAGACTTGATTGTTCAGGACAGAAAGCAAGCGATAGAAAGCGAGAGAGTTGTGAAGAGCGCACAATTGTCACAGCAAGGCGACTGGACCAGATGGGAGGAGACAGTTCAGCGGTCTCTGTCATGGGAAGATATATGGCGCTATGCTCCAGTGCGGCTATCGTTCCTCATTAGATCGATGTATGATCAGCTGCCAACAGCCAGCAATTTAAAGAAATGGAAATTAATTGAGAACGATGAGTGTCAGCTCTGCGGTCAGTCGCAGTCATTGATTCATATTCTTTCCTCCTGCTCCTATTCCCTTTCTCATGGTAGATACACGTGGCGCCACAACCTTGTTCTCCAAAAGCTGCTGGGATTTGTAAAAGAGGCCTGCCGAAAAGCCAACTCAATGGAGGTGAAACCTAGGAGGAGGATTTATTTTTTGAGAGAGGGATTGCCGCAGCTAAATCGCCCAAAAAGAACCCTCACGGAAGGAGAGAATGTTTTCCATGCGGCGAACGACTGGAGGGTCTCTGCCGATCTGAAAACGGAAAAGTGCTTCCCAGTTTCAATAAAGGAAAGTGGAAAAAGGCCAGACATAGTTGTTTTTTCGAGTCTGGCCAAGACATTTCTTCTCATCGAGTTGACAGTGCCTTGGGAAAGCAACATGGAGGCCAGTAACATCATGAAATTAGAAAGATACAGAGAATTGATGTTGGATTTGGAAGCAAATGGCTCAAGAGCTGAGCTTTTTGCTGTTGAAGTCGGAGCACGCGGTTTGGTTGGTAAATCTTTGCTAAAGTTGCTGCGGGCCCTGGGAATGTCTAACAGAGAGCGGACCCGTGCAATTAAACAGATTTCTGAAGCAGCAGAATCGGCTTCATTCTGGATTTGGTCTCAAAGAGAGAAAAAAGAAGATTTTCCAAATTTAGAAGCCGCTCTCTCCGCTCCGCAAGAATAGAATTGCTTCGTCTTTGTTTACGTGGCGATATTAAGTACCGCTACGAAAGCGAAGCCGTTATGTCGTCGAAGGTTTTCTCACTTGAATAGTCTGAATTTCTCTAAAGTCGCGAGTTTATTTGCATGACAAATATCTGCCACGATGCAGGGAATGATAGAAATTCGATGTCGGAAAAGAACAGAAACATTTTCTGCCGGAGGACGTTCGTCCGTCGAACGTGGCTCGCCCCCCTTAGAACGTCAAGAAATTAAAGAGCCGAAACGTTTGCTCGAGGGGGGGTTTTCTTCTGATGACCTCCACAGAAAAGCTCTTCAGGAGTGAACACACATTTTTGAGGCGTTAGCCATTTGACCCCCGGGAAAGACCGGGTGACTCTCGGGAAAGACCTTGTGGCAACTGGGAAAGACCGGTGACACCGTGGAAAGACAGGTGGCAACTCGGAAAGACGAGTATTACGGGTATCCTGGCCCAGCTTAGCCGGGATACAAAAAACACCGTTCATCTAGCTGCGACAACGAAATCGAATTTATGCCCCCAGAGCTCCAACCGAAAGGAGGGGGAGTATGATGAGCTCACAATAGGACCTTCGGCCATCGAACTTGCTCTTGCAACGGACCCTAATGGGGGAACACTTCATGAGTGTGTGTGCGGTAGAGGTTTTGCAACAAGCCGCGGTATGAAGGTTCACCGTACGAAAATGGGTTGCCTGCTTAAAGCTGTACAGGATCATCGTACTGAAGCAAGCTTTGCTTCAGGTAAAACGCCGGGCCAAGTCGGGCCGGATGCCAACCACAGCCCCGACAGGTTCCACGATCCTGATAGCGACGAGAATAGGCAACCTCGGGCTAGAATTAACTTCCCCGCTGCTGCTCACAAAGCGGATTGGTCGAAGCTCGACGAGATACTTTCCAAGCTTCTCAAAGTGCAGATGAAAGAACTTCCAATGTTTCAAGTGAACAATCTAACTGACACCATTTACAACAAGTGTTTAGAGATGTTCGGTTCCAAGGAAAAAGTTCTCATGGACAGAGGCGAAAAAAACTCATATTTCAAGGCGACAACGAGAGATTGCTAGACTCAAAAAGGAAAAAAAACGACTTCGTCAACAATGGAGGAGAGCTCCAGACAACGAGAAACCAGGGCTCTCAGCATTACGACATGACTTGAGGCAGCGATTGAGTGCACTCTTGCGAGCAGAACGTTTGCGGGTAAAGAAAAGAGAACAAAGGAAGGCAAGATTCCAGTTTGTCAGAGATCCATTCCGTTATGGTAAAAGCTTGCTCGATCCACCAAAGTCAGGTACTCTGCAAGTCAGTAAAGAGCAGCTTGATCATCACTTCCGAGCTGCTTTCATTGACCCCTTGGGCGACAAAGAACTAGCTGAAAGATCAGATCTTCCCGAGATTCCTCTTCCAAAGGTTGCTTTCAACGAGGGAGTAATTT
Source organism: Erpobdella octoculata (assembly GCA_963978895.1). Taxonomy (NCBI): domain Eukaryota; kingdom Metazoa; phylum Annelida; class Clitellata; order Hirudinida; family Erpobdellidae; genus Erpobdella; species Erpobdella octoculata. The sequence goes on along the minus strand of OZ022240.1, from coordinate 12,524,150 downwards.
CAATTTTTGACATATCCCAATTCCTCCGAAAAACAAGAAATAGATCTGCTCCAGGCCCAAATGGTGTACCATACCTGGTGTATAAAAAATGTCCGGGTGTGTTGAAAGTTTTACACTCATTGCTCAAGTTTGCTTGGACTTCCGGGTCTGTTGATAAAGAGTGGCAAAAAGCTGAAGGCATTTTTATACCAAAGGAGAAAGTTTCAGTCGACATCAATCAGTTCAGACCAATTTCTCTTCTCAATGTTGAAGGAAAAATATTTTTTGCTGTGCTTGCCAAGAGGTTGACGAGCTATCTAACACAAAACGACTACATAGACAAGTCAATTCAGAAAGGAGGAATCCCTGGTGTTCCTGGTTGCATCGAACATTCTACCATGATCTGGGAGTCTATAAAAAGAGCAAAACAGAATCGACTCAGTTTGCACGTCGTTTGGCTTGATCTTGCAAATGCTTATGGAGCGGTTCGTCACCAGCTGATTTGGAGAGCTTTGACGATGCACCATGTTCCAAAGTTCGTTATGGATATTCTACGTCAGTATTTTCAAGATTTTCACCTGAGATTATCGACAAAGACGTGTTCAACCGATTGGTTTCGTCTTCAGGTCGGTATAGCCATGGGGTGCTCTATTTCTCCCATATTATTCGTGCTAGCAATGCAACTACTTCTGAATTCAGTTGGTGCAAGGGTAGAAGATGTTTATGTCGGCCGAGGTATTTTCATGCCACCTCTGAGAGCTTTCATGGACGACACGACAATTAGTTTGAATAAGTGTATTTCAATGAGACGGACACTTGATGTCTTCAGCGATCTACTCAAATGGTGCGGAATGAGTTTTAAAGTATCTAAATCGAGAAGTCTCTCCCTGCGTCGCGGTAAAATTGATGAATACACCGTTTTCTCTGTTGATGGTAACAAGATTCCAACAGTGAGCGACGAACCAGTGAAAAGTCTCGGGAGATGGTATTGTAAATCCCTGAATGACGTTAATCAGGGTGCTTCTATTCTCCGTATGGCGACTGTCTCCATGGAAAGCATTAATGCTGCTCCGCTTCAGAGCAGGTTCAAAGTGTGGATTTTGCAATTTGTTTTAGTGCCAAGACTGCTTTGGCCTTTGACAGTCTATGAAATTGGTCTGCAAGTTGTGGAGAAACTAGAAAGAAAGATAGCTCGTTTTACACGTCAATGGTTGGGTCTGCCTCCGGGATTGACGTCTGTGGCTTTCTACGGCAAAACAGCCAAGCTGAGACTTCCATTGCGGTCTTTTGTTGAAGATTTCAAGATCAGCAAACTGAGAACTCAGATGATGCTCGATAATTCAACGGATCAGAGAGTCGCTGAGGTAAAACCAACTCTAATCTCAGGAACCAAATGGAATGCTAGGGTTGAAATAGAGAATGCCACGGTTTCTCTCCAGTGGACTGAAAGGACCGGAGCAGTTCAGTTGGGGCGGCATGGTGTTGGATGGAACCACCATCTCTGGTGGTCCAAGGCAAACGCTCAGGAAAGATCAGACTTGATTGTTCAGGACAGAAAGCAAGCGATAGAAAGCGAGAGAGTTGTGAAGAGCGCACAATTGTCACAGCAAGGCGACTGGACCAGATGGGAGGAGACAGTTCAGCGGTCTCTGTCATGGGAAGATATATGGCGCTATGCTCCAGTGCGGCTATCGTTCCTCATTAGATCGATGTATGATCAGCTGCCAACAGCCAGCAATTTAAAGAAATGGAAATTAATTGAGAACGATGAGTGTCAGCTCTGCGGTCAGTCGCAGTCATTGATTCATATTCTTTCCTCCTGCTCCTATTCCCTTTCTCATGGTAGATACACGTGGCGCCACAACCTTGTTCTCCAAAAGCTGCTGGGATTTGTAAAAGAGGCCTGCCGAAAAGCCAACTCAATGGAGGTGAAACCTAGGAGGAGGATTTATTTTTTGAGAGAGGGATTGCCGCAGCTAAATCGCCCAAAAAGAACCCTCACGGAAGGAGAGAATGTTTTCCATGCGGCGAACGACTGGAGGGTCTCTGCCGATCTGAAAACGGAAAAGTGCTTCCCAGTTTCAATAAAGGAAAGTGGAAAAAGGCCAGACATAGTTGTTTTTTCGAGTCTGGCCAAGACATTTCTTCTCATCGAGTTGACAGTGCCTTGGGAAAGCAACATGGAGGCCAGTAACATCATGAAATTAGAAAGATACAGAGAATTGATGTTGGATTTGGAAGCAAATGGCTCAAGAGCTGAGCTTTTTGCTGTTGAAGTCGGAGCACGCGGTTTGGTTGGTAAATCTTTGCTAAAGTTGCTGCGGGCCCTGGGAATGTCTAACAGAGAGCGGACCCGTGCAATTAAACAGATTTCTGAAGCAGCAGAATCGGCTTCATTCTGGATTTGGTCTCAAAGAGAGAAAAAAGAAGATTTTCCAAATTTAGAAGCCGCTCTCTCCGCTCCGCAAGAATAGAATTGCTTCGTCTTTGTTTACGTGGCGATATTAAGTACCGCTACGAAAGCGAAGCCGTTATGTCGTCGAAGGTTTTCTCACTTGAATAGTCTGAATTTCTCTAAAGTCGCGAGTTTATTTGCATGACAAATATCTGCCACGATGCAGGGAATGATAGAAATTCGATGTCGGAAAAGAACAGAAACATTTTCTGCCGGAGGACGTTCGTCCGTCGAACGTGGCTCGCCCCCCTTAGAACGTCAAGAAATTAAAGAGCCGAAACGTTTGCTCGAGGGGGGGTTTTCTTCTGATGACCTCCACAGAAAAGCTCTTCAGGAGTGAACACACATTTTTGAGGCGTTAGCCATTTGACCCCCGGGAAAGACCGGGTGACTCTCGGGAAAGACCTTGTGGCAACTGGGAAAGACCGGTGACACCGTGGAAAGACAGGTGGCAACTCGGAAAGACGAGTATTACGGGTATCCTGGCCCAGCTTAGCCGGGATACAAAAAACACCGTTCATCTAGCTGCGACAACGAAATCGAATTTATGCCCCCAGAGCTCCAACCGAAAGGAGGGGGAGTATGATGAGCTCACAATAGGACCTTCGGCCATCGAACTTGCTCTTGCAACGGACCCTAATGGGGGAACACTTCATGAGTGTGTGTGCGGTAGAGGTTTTGCAACAAGCCGCGGTATGAAGGTTCACCGTACGAAAATGGGTTGCCTGCTTAAAGCTGTACAGGATCATCGTACTGAAGCAAGCTTTGCTTCAGGTAAAACGCCGGGCCAAGTCGGGCCGGATGCCAACCACAGCCCCGACAGGTTCCACGATCCTGATAGCGACGAGAATAGGCAACCTCGGGCTAGAATTAACTTCCCCGCTGCTGCTCACAAAGCGGATTGGTCGAAGCTCGACGAGATACTTTCCAAGCTTCTCAAAGTGCAGATGAAAGAACTTCCAATGTTTCAAGTGAACAATCTAACTGACACCATTTACAACAAGTGTTTAGAGATGTTCGGTTCCAAGGAAAAAGTTCTCATGGACAGAGGCGAAAAAAACTCATATTTCAAGGCGACAACGAGAGATTGCTAGACTCAAAAAGGAAAAAAAACGACTTCGTCAACAATGGAGGAGAGCTCCAGACAACGAGAAACCAGGGCTCTCAGCATTACGACATGACTTGAGGCAGCGATTGAGTGCACTCTTGCGAGCAGAACGTTTGCGGGTAAAGAAAAGAGAACAAAGGAAGGCAAGATTCCAGTTTGTCAGAGATCCATTCCGTTATGGTAAAAGCTTGCTCGATCCACCAAAGTCAGGTACTCTGCAAGTCAGTAAAGAGCAGCTTGATCATCACTTCCGAGCTGCTTTCATTGACCCCTTGGGCGACAAAGAACTAGCTGAAAGATCAGATCTTCCCGAGATTCCTCTTCCAAAGGTTGCTTTCAACGAGGGAGTAATTTCAATTTTTGACATATCCCAATTCCTCCGAAAAACAAGAAATAGATCTGCTCCAGGCCCAAATGGTGTACCATACCTGGTGTATAAAAAATGTCCGGGTGTGTTGAAAGTTTTACACTCATTGCTCAAGTTTGCTTGGACTTCCGGGTCTGTTGATAAAGAGTGGCAAAAAGCTGAAGGCATTTTTATACCAAAGGAGAAAGTTTCAGTCGACATCAATCAGTTCAGACCAATTTCTCTTCTCAATGTTGAAGGAAAAATATTTTTTGCTGTGCTTGCCAAGAGGTTGACGAGCTATCTAACACAAAACGACTACATAGACAAGTCAATTCAGAAAGGAGGAATCCCTGGTGTTCCTGGTTGCATCGAACATTCTACCATGATCTGGGAGTCTATAAAAAGAGCAAAACAGAATCGACTCAGTTTGCACGTCGTTTGGCTTGATCTTGCAAATGCTTATGGAGCGGTTCGTCACCAGCTGATTTGGAGAGCTTTGACGATGCACCATGTTCCAAAGTTCGTTATGGATATTCTACGTCAGTATTTTCAAGATTTTCACCTGAGATTATCGACAAAGACGTGTTCAACCGATTGGTTTCGTCTTCAGGTCGGTATAGCCATGGGGTGCTCTATTTCTCCCATATTATTCGTGCTAGCAATGCAACTACTTCTGAATTCAGTTGGTGCAAGGGTAGAAGATGTTTATGTCGGCCGAGGTATTTTCATGCCACCTCTGAGAGCTTTCATGGACGACACGACAATTAGTTTGAATAAGTGTATTTCAATGAGACGGACACTTGATGTCTTCAGCGATCTACTCAAATGGTGCGGAATGAGTTTTAAAGTATCTAAATCGAGAAGTCTCTCCCTGCGTCGCGGTAAAATTGATGAATACACCGTTTTCTCTGTTGATGGTAACAAGATTCCAACAGTGAGCGACGAACCAGTGAAAAGTCTCGGGAGATGGTATTGTAAATCCCTGAATGACGTTAATCAGGGTGCTTCTATTCTCCGTATGGCGACTGTCTCCATGGAAAGCATTAATGCTGCTCCGCTTCAGAGCAGGTTCAAAGTGTGGATTTTGCAATTTGTTTTAGTGCCAAGACTGCTTTGGCCTTTGACAGTCTATGAAATTGGTCTGCAAGTTGTGGAGAAACTAGAAAGAAAGATAGCTCGTTTTACACGTCAATGGTTGGGTCTGCCTCCGGGATTGACGTCTGTGGCTTTCTACGGCAAAACAGCCAAGCTGAGACTTCCATTGCGGTCTTTTGTTGAAGATTTCAAGATCAGCAAACTGAGAACTCAGATGATGCTCGATAATTCAACGGATCAGAGAGTCGCTGAGGTAAAACCAACTCTAATCTCAGGAACCAAATGGAATGCTAGGGTTGAAATAGAGAATGCCACGGTTTCTCTCCAGTGGACTGAAAGGACCGGAGCAGTTCAGTTGGGGCGGCATGGTGTTGGATGGAACCACCATCTCTGGTGGTCCAAGGCAAACGCTCAGGAAAGATCAGACTTGATTGTTCAGGACAGAAAGCAAGCGATAGAAAGCGAGAGAGTTGTGAAGAGCGCACAATTGTCACAGCAAGGCGACTGGACCAGATGGGAGGAGACAGTTCAGCGGTCTCTGTCATGGGAAGATATATGGCGCTATGCTCCAGTGCGGCTATCGTTCCTCATTAGATCGATGTATGATCAGCTGCCAACAGCCAGCAATTTAAAGAAATGGAAATTAATTGAGAACGATGAGTGTCAGCTCTGCGGTCAGTCGCAGTCATTGATTCATATTCTTTCCTCCTGCTCCTATTCCCTTTCTCATGGTAGATACACGTGGCGCCACAACCTTGTTCTCCAAAAGCTGCTGGGATTTGTAAAAGAGGCCTGCCGAAAAGCCAACTCAATGGAGGTGAAACCTAGGAGGAGGATTTATTTTTTGAGAGAGGGATTGCCGCAGCTAAATCGCCCAAAAAGAACCCTCACGGAAGGAGAGAATGTTTTCCATGCGGCGAACGACTGGAGGGTCTCTGCCGATCTGAAAACGGAAAAGTGCTTCCCAGTTTCAATAAAGGAAAGTGGAAAAAGGCCAGACATAGTTGTTTTTTCGAGTCTGGCCAAGACATTTCTTCTCATCGAGTTGACAGTGCCTTGGGAAAGCAACATGGAGGCCAGTAACATCATGAAATTAGAAAGATACAGAGAATTGATGTTGGATTTGGAAGCAAATGGCTCAAGAGCTGAGCTTTTTGCTGTTGAAGTCGGAGCACGCGGTTTGGTTGGTAAATCTTTGCTAAAGTTGCTGCGGGCCCTGGGAATGTCTAACAGAGAGCGGACCCGTGCAATTAAACAGATTTCTGAAGCAGCAGAATCGGCTTCATTCTGGATTTGGTCTCAAAGAGAGAAAAAAGAAGATTTTCCAAATTTAGAAGCCGCTCTCTCCGCTCCGCAAGAATAGAATTGCTTCGTCTTTGTTTACGTGGCGATATTAAGTACCGCTACGAAAGCGAAGCCGTTATGTCGTCGAAGGTTTTCTCACTTGAATAGTCTGAATTTCTCTAAAGTCGCGAGTTTATTTGCATGACAAATATCTGCCACGATGCAGGGAATGATAGAAATTCGATGTCGGAAAAGAACAGAAACATTTTCTGCCGGAGGACGTTCGTCCGTCGAACGTGGCTCGCCCCCCTTAGAACGTCAAGAAATTAAAGAGCCGAAACGTTTGCTCGAGGGGGGGTTTTCTTCTGATGACCTCCACAGAAAAGCTCTTCAGGAGTGAACACACACACATACATACATACACACACATACATACATACGTACATAGATACATACACACACATACATACTTTAATGAGCATTTAATGCCGAAATATTGTAAAAAACACATACATACATACATACATACATACATACATACATACATACATACATACATACATACATACTTACATACACACATACATACATACATACATACATAGATACATACACACACATACATACTTTGAATGAGCATTTAGTGCCTAAATATTGTAAAAAACACGTACATACATACATACATACATACATACATACATACATACATACATACATACATACATAAACACACACACAGACACACATACATGCACATACACATACATACATACACACATACATACGCACATACATATATTTATATATAGTTCCCGCTCGCTCACCCGCTCCGCTCCGCTTATTTTGTGACGGATTTCAAAATTTTTTTCTCTATATTTGATTCCCCTTGACTCTCAAGGTTGTGTGAAAATTTCATTACGATCGGATGAATGGTGTAGCAATGCATAAATAACATACCTATATACATACATACATACATACATACAAACATTCATTTTTTTATATATAGATAATTAGCATTGCCAGCCTCGAGGCTAACTTCACCCACGTAGAAACTGCTGGTTGGCAAGAAAAACTGTCGGCCTAGCATATGACTATATCATTCACGAAGGTAGTCGATGAGATATTAATTGCGCTTTTGTCTATGCTGACAGTATATTTTAAAACTAAACAAATTACATTATAAATAAACGCCAAATAAACTTTTAGGCGGAGCTAAATATTATTAATAAAATAGGCGGAGCTAAATATTATTAATAAAATAGGCGGAGCTAAATATTATTAATAAAACAGGCGGAGCTAAATATTTTTAATAAAATAATCTCCGCCTGGAGGCGGAGCTAAATATTTTTAATAAAATTATCTCCGCCTGGAGGCGGAGCTGAATATTCAACAACGGCAGGATCTTCGGTATTACCCTAGCTAGCTAGTATAGCATAGCGTCCCGAGCCGATTTCGTGTTTGAAAACACAGTTTAAAAAACGGTTCAATAGATTAAGCACAGAACATTATTAGAACATTTTAAAAACAATTTTTTGATAGAAAAACTTACTAAAAACCGACTTTAAGCAAAAATATCCAAAGGCAGTGTTGACACGCGGAATAATACAATTCAAGGCTTCATGGAATGAAAAGTAAGGAAGAGTTAATATCAAAATAAAATAATGAAATAACAAGTAAATTTAAAAATGTTAAAAATAAAACTATAATTCTTGAATATGCAAATAAATTAAATAATAAGTTTTAAAAAACATGAGCGCTAAGCGGAAATTTATCTATGATGTGAATTTTTCTGATTAATTCAATATTAAAAATACATAAATCAATTTTGTTGAAAAGGTAACTATTTCATAAAATTTAATAAATGCACGCAAGTGAAATGTTTCGTTTGAAACTCTTCCTTAGAAAGCATTATATATATATATATATATATATATATATATATATATATATATATATATGGCATTAAGAGTGTGTATTTTTGGTGAATCCACCTTCTACATTTTTCTCACTCCACCCAGTCCCCACCTGCACCCTCTCCACCGGACCCGCAATACAAACAGTAAAAAGGCACCCATGACTAAAATTCAAAATGATGCCCACAGTTGTGGTATAGGTATTTCTAGGAGTTTTTATTATTAGACTGGATCTAAGTGTTTATTTTAATCCGGACAGGGAAAGGGAAGAGTGCTTGAAAGAAATCCTATCATTCGACCACATGACGAACTATTGTTTGTATTGCTGGTCCTGTGGAGAGGGTGCAGGTGGAGACTGGGTGGATTGCAAAAAATGTAGAAGGTGGATTTACCCAAAATGGACACTCCTAATCCTTTCTAAGGAAGAGTTTCAAGCGAAACATTTCACTTGCGTGTATTGTTTAAATTTTATTAAATAGTTACCTTTTTAACAAAAATTTTTTTTGTAAAGTTCGTTAAGTGTTATCGAGTAGCCACTTTGCATATTTTGCATAATTAGCCACAGTCTCCAATCGCAGCGTTTGTTTACGTTTCGGTTTGCCCGGAGAAATTGGTTTACGGTCCGATGTTTAATTCGATAACTTTTTTATTTATTAACTTTTAGAAGCGAACTATACATTGTTGGATTTGATATTGATATATCTAAAAACAAACGTCTCGGATATTCCCAGTGCAGCAGTTAAAAAAAAGTTGGAATATCTCAAAGAAGAGCCAAGCTTGATTTTATGCAATTTTCGTCGGAAAATTGTCGTTTTTGACTTTTTTATTTGTTGAACTGAAGAAAACACAAATATACCATTCGATTGCATTTTTTAAACCCCATTTAAAAATGTATAGCACAGCCCCAGTGCATGCAATTTATTTTTATTTTTAATTAGCATTGCCAGCCTCGAGGCTAACTTCACACACGTCTTTTAGACATAGAACGGGTTACGCAACTCGTACTGTTAACTTTAGAATCTAAAGCTAACAATTATTTTTCAATTTTGTGGTAAAGTTCTAGTATAGCGTCATCGGCCGATTTCTATGAAAAATGACAGGGTTTTAACGTAAATGATGTTTAAAACATAAATAAAGTCTAATTTCAACATAAATAACTAAAAAAACGGTAATCTTTCCCACGGACGGCCCCGTGTGGCGGATTAATACATAATTCTCGGCTATAATTAACTATAAACACGATGAAAAGTAAACAGTAGTTTAAAAATTATGATAATTAGTATAAATAATTTATTTAAAAAAAGAAAATGTCATATAAAAAAATAAATATTAAAATTATAATTTAAAAAAATTTTACATAAAAAAATTTTAAGGAAAAGTTTAAACGAAGAAATCGCGTACCGTGTTATATAAAGTGACTAGCGGGGTTAAACCGTCGACGTTGCTTCGAATAAACTACTTTTTGTTACATTTATTTTTGAGTTTTTCTTCATTAAAAACTTGAAATTTTGTTTATTTAAAGAAGTTAACTTAATTTAATAACTTCTAGTTTTTTTTACTTAATGCAAACCGTCCCGAGTTACCGGGCGGTGAGTTTTACAATTTTAAATGAATTTTTTTTATAACTAATAGTTTGTTTTTTAAATAAAATCTTATTATAAACTAATTTTATTTCTTTTTTATTCATACGATCATCGTACCTCACCACTCACAACTACGATGTAAATAGTGCTTGGAAGGGTACTACTTACCGTTTTCAAAGTCTCTCAAATTACGATAATGGTTTTTTTTTAAATTAAATTTGGTATAAAATTTGTTTTTTTATGTTATTGTAACAAAATAAAAATAATACGACTATTTTTTCGGCACGGGCCGTCCGTAGGAAAGATTACCAAAAAAACAACAATTATAGCACTTTAGAACATTTAAGAGTTGCTCCCAAGGCTACTGTAGTTCCCGACGAAGATCTATTTGTCAACAGCGGTAGAAGTGAATAGTAGGAATAAAGAAAATTAAAATTAAACACATTTCAAATAGAAATAGACCATTTAGGAGAATAAACTAAAAATTTAAATTATTGAAATTAAAACTTGAAAAATAATAGTTTGTTTTAGAAGTACGAGTTGCGTAACCCGCTCCATGTCTAAAATAGTTTCTTTAAATGCGACGGTTTTTGTCAATATGCCTTAAGACAAATAAAAAAACATTAAGAACAATAAATTAGCAGCCGAACACCAAGAAAAATAAAACAATATCAAAGTAAAAGTACTCGGTTGTCTTTATTACGGTTTCGACCATATTTCTTGGAGCAGAAATTCTGAGTTTTAGAGGTCATGGTGGCTACCAGAATCGTGTGGAGAGTGAACAAGAAAGCGACCAGAAAAAAGAGAACAAACATGAGCAAGAAAGCGATCGAGAGCAGAAAAGTGACCAGGAGCGGAAAAGCGAGCGATAGCGGGAAAGCAATCGGGAGCGTAAGGTAAGCGGGGAAGGAAACGGGAGCGAGAGAAAAAACGATAGAAAACCCCCAGGCAAAGTTAGTATTTTGATTTTATTTTAGTAAAACGTCGTGATCTGGTTCAACTAGCTAGGTTGTTAGTGTTAGGGCTTAGGCCTTAGACCTTTGTCTGAGTTTAAAAGAGATAGCTTAAAATTTTGACTTCGCTGCTTAGTTTTTCATAAAGCAATCAATAATGTGTAGTGTTTTAGCTTTAAAGTCAAGTTTTATTTAGGTATTTGATGGGCTCAAAAAGTTGTTCATTTCAAAGGTTCACCTTTACATTTTACATTGATGCTTCTGAAAATTAACATAAGATGTTTATTTTCATTCACAATGGTTGAACCAATCTTGATAATTTTTTAATCTTATCAAAATAAACTGTTCTTACCACTCATATGTTTTAATAATTGGCTGTATAAATAATGTTAACCACCACATCTTGTACGATTGGGCCGGGCGACGTCGAGAGTATCGGCCGTTGACTGTGGTCTGCCTCAGTGTTCAATCTTAGGCCCACTTCTCTTCATCCTTTACACAAGCAATATTACTCGGATTGCTTCTTCTCATGACGTGCAGACTCATCTTTACGCTGATGATACTCAGCTGCACATTCATTTTGACGTAACCGACCTGCAGTCCGTTAGAGAGCGTCTTGTCGCCTGTGTCAGCGAGATTCGCGTTTGGTCCTCGTCTATGAGATTGAGCCTAAACCCCTCTAAAACAGAACTTATCTGGTTCCATCGAGGGAACGCCTCAACGCGACACCTGGATGACTGTAGTCTTCAAATCAGTACTGACTGCGTCATCACCCCCGTGAAGTCTATTAGAAATCTTGGGGTGATATTGGATAGCACCTTGCTTATGAATCTACATATATCGGCCGTGGCACGATCTTGTTTCTTCCACCTACGCCGCATCCGACAGATCAAGGGTGCCCTAAACAAACACTGCGTGCAGATTTTGGTCCAGGCTCTTGTTGTTTCTAGATTAGATTATTGTAACGTGGTCCTTGCAGGCCTGCCGATGACTGCTCTTCGCCGCTCACTGCGGTTCTTAATTCTGCTGCACGTCTTGTCGGTGGCATCTCTCGACAGGACCACATCACGCCTCTTCTCGCCAACTACACTGGCTCCCCCTACCGGAAAGAGTGACCTTAAAACTCTGCTTATTGGTTTACAATATCCTAACAAATCGTGCCCCTGCCTACATGACACGGATGATAAGCCTGTGCTCCCTCATTCTGGTCGTCAACATCTACGTTCGTCCTCCCATGGTGACGCTGTCATCCCAAGAACTCGTCGAAGTTTCGGTAAACGAGCATTCGCCGTTTCCGGGCCCGGTGCATTGAACCAACTACCTAAATCTATCCGAAGTGCTGTTCTAATAGTGGACTTCAGAGCATTGTTAAAAAAACACTTTTTTAATCTGACATATTGTTAATGGCATTCTTAGTGCAAGACTCTTGTTTTGTTTTAGATACAATAAATAATAATAATAATAAAATCACCCATCCTTTATTTTCAATCTTGTGATTTATTTTTATTGTAAATAGTTTATAAGCTAATAATGCCAGAAATCAGTACTAAACCTGTTTAATTGTGAATCCTCATATTTTTATTGAAATGTTTTTTTCGTTTCAAGATTCTTATGATCACGATAAGGTCTAGAGTCTAGATTGACTCTAAACAGAATTTGTATGTGATGATGTTGTACTTGAACACTTTATTTAATGGTCCTCTGTAATCATGGAGGCATCCTCCCACAAAATGAATTTTACAGTTTATTGAGAGTCACACATGTCTGCATTACTACTGGACAAAACTGATGTTTTGAGTTGCAGCAAATTATATTTAATGTATGTATCAATTTAATAGCAGATAATGTTTATTTATCTGAAGTTATGCAAGAAGGCAGTCCCATGAGTTGGTGAGGGGATTATATTGGATTGAATGACCATTGGCTTAATCATTATGTTCTGTATAATAAAGTAGAAAGTTTTGCAACTTTAATAGACGGAGTGACGGAGATGGTTTAGGCAGGCTGGATGACTATGGACCTTAAAATCATCTTATACAAATTTATTTGTAGCACTAAGTTTTGTTTTGCAGCTGTGATAGACAAAAGTGGGAGCATGATCAGCGTTGTCGGCCCTCCATCACAAACCGTTTGGCTCCTAGCTCTTGGTATGATATTGCTATAATTTTTTCAAAAATTGTTATAGAGTTAAAGGTAGTTTTCCTGTTTTCTTAGACTTAGTTCCTGAGACAATTCAAGAACTCAACCGGAAAAACAAGAGAGTGATGAAAAATTCTTTGGACTTATGGAACGTCTTCTAGACATTAACGAAACAAATTTCAAATTGATGGAACACATTTATTTAAATCAAAATAAATAAATTTAATTAAAAAGTTCTTGTGTTATTAAATCTTTTTTCGAGTTAGCTTTCAAATCGTTTTCCAGGGGGGTAAATGAGTGATCATCATTGGTGTTGCTCTCCTCGAAATCAATTAAATCTTCAGAGTCCAGCCAAAGGTTGTGTAAGCAACAAGCTCTCAAGATCAACGTTGCAACATCTAGGTACTTAGGTTTCCTAACTTTTCTCCTACCAGTGTGAATAAGTTTCTCGAGAGTTTCCTTACATCGATACAATATCCGGTGAGTCGTTAACGAGCAGTTCATTTGCATAAAAGCTGCAGGGAGCCCAGTGCGATTAAGTAACCATATGCTGTGTCGTGCGCGTTAAAAGTTAGATTTTTAAAATTCGTATAACTTTTAACTTAAACATAATAAATCTATTTTGTTTTCAACATTGGATTGGAATTAACAAGTTCTATTCAGACTTGTTTCAATTTTTAAAAATGGACCAGATTTGCCAAAAATAGAATTTAAGGTTATCTCCATACATTTAGATACGGAAAACATACCGTGATCTATATTTTGCTTCATAACTTTTGTATTTGTTGAACTATTTTCAAAAAATTAGTTTTTATGTTTAGCTAATATATTTGTCTTTCTAATGCATTAAGTTACAAACCAAATGCAGTCGAAAATTTTAATCTACATGGCCCCAAACGCAAGTGAAAAATCCACTCAATACATTTACGTAGGGACGGCGACGGTTTTTCGCCTATAACTTTTTTTATTCTTTGCAATATTAAATTTATTTTTACATCATTATATTTATTTTCGGTGTTTTTAATTATTTCTCTATTATAAAGTTAATATAATTAAAAAAAATAAATTAGCAATTGACAGATCCAATTAATTTCTTAAAATTAAAATTAAAAAAGAAGTTAACACCAGAAAAGCGTCAGGTAGTAGAAAAACAATTATTCTCATAAACAAAAACTGACTAAAAGTGAAGTGAAGTGAAATAAAATGTAAAAGAAATTATTTGTGCGAGTTTTTATAAAATACTAGCGGGGCACCCGGCGTTGCCCGGGGTTTTTAGAGGTTTTTCTAATGTTTGTCTCTCTCGCTCCCGTTTCATTCTCCGCTTTCCCGTTCCCGTCGCGTTCCCGGTCGCTTTTCCGCTCCCGGTCGCTTTCCCACTCTCGGTCGTTTTCCAGCCTCCGGTCACTTTCCCGCTCCCGGTTGCTTTCCCGTTCTCGGTCGCTTTCCCTTTCCCGCTCTATCTTTCGCTCTCAGTTGGCTTCCCGTTCCCGTTTTCGCTCATTTATGTATGTATATGTATGTGTATATATATGTATATAGTTCCCGCTCACTCACCCGCTTCGCTCCGCTCATTTTGTGACGGATTTCAATTTTTTTTCACTATATTTGATTCCCCTTGACTCTCAAGGTTGTGTGAAAATTTCATTACGATCGCAGGAATGGTGTAGCAATGCATAAAAGACATACATACATACATACATGCATACATACATACATACATACATACACACATACATGCATACATACATACATACAAACATTCATTTATATATATATATATATATATATATATATATATATATATATATATATATATATATATATATATATATATATATATATATATATATATATAAGAAACAGGTCGAACTAGAGGTGTTATATCGTCAGATTGAATCATATGTGGTGAATGGCAAATTGAAAGTTACAGACAGATTAGGTACTTTACTGAAGGCAGAAGGCTGCAAACATCGAAATACACGTAAAAAGATGGCTACTGATTTGGTTCGTGCAGCTGCTTCATTGAGAAAGAACTCAGATATAGTAATTAAAAAATCTGATAAATCCAACTCGTACGTCATTCTCGACACACTGGATTATTTGCACAAGCTAGACGAAATCCTCGCAGACAATACAAAGTTTCAGAAAATCTCCAAGAATCCTACACAAGATATTAAAGTGAAAGCTAATCGTCTCATTGCAGAGGTTGTCGCTAATGACCCACATAGCGGCCTCAAGCAGATCATTGGTGATTTCTCCCCTGGGTACATTTATGGAAATATTAAAACGCATAAAGAAGGATGTCCCCTCAGGCCGATCATTTCACAATGTCCGACACCCACGTACATTATAGCTAAATTTCTGGTGTCTATCTTATCTCCATATTGTCCAAATACATACACCGTCAAGTCGTCATTTGAATTTGTCAACCTCATTAAAGGACACCGGCAGTTGCAAGGCGTTCTTGCTTCTCTTGACATCACCAGTCTGTTTACGTCTGTTCCAGTTGATGCCACAATTAATATAATTCTTCAACGGGTATACCATAACAATATTCCACATACACTTTTGATTCCAGAGGGAACTTTAGCACAGTTGCTTCGACTGTGTACAAAGGAATTACCTTTTCAAGATCCTAGAGGTCAACTATTTGTCCAGATTGATGGGGTTGCAATGGGTTCTCCTCTTGGTCCACTTTTCGCCAACTTTTATATGGGGCATCTGGAAGAAATAACTTTCGGTATAATAGAAAAGCCTCCATTATACGTTCGATACGTCGATGACATTTTTCTTGTCTGCCGTGATACGACTCAGTTGGATGAGATAAAGGATACGCTCCATAAAAACTCTGTGTTGAACTTCACTGTTGAGCTGAGTGACTTTCAGCAACGCCTTGCGTTTCTAGACGTTCTTGTCACGCAAACTTCATCAGGTCTTACACATGAGGTCTTTGTCAAACCTTCCAAAGAAGACACATGTATGAATGGCGCTGGTTTCTGTCCTGACAGATACAAGAGGAGTGTCGTCTTTAATTTCTTATCTAGAGCTTATGAGATCTCAGCTACGCGGGAGATGTTTCATGCCGATATTAAACGCATTAAAGCTCTCCTCGTCAATAATAACTACACAAACACTATGTTTGACGACATTTTAAAGGCTTTCCTAGACAGGAAGGTTTCCAATGCACACCCTTCGGATGCTGGTGAGAATACTAAGGATATTTCCTTGCTGTATTGCGCCCAAATGCATGACCGCTATAAACTGGATGAAGACATCATTCGATCAATTATCACAGAAAATGTGAAAGTTGCGGATGCCATTAAAAACAAATTTAACTTCAACGTTTATTACAAGAATAAAAAATCCCATAACATGATCATTCGCAACAGCTGTCGATGTCCCGATTTCTTACATCTTACCAATGTTATCTATCAATTTACATGCCCATATCATCATAGTACACCAGAAGTTTACATTGGGCAGACACAAACGACATTATCTAGGCGTCTCACAATGCATATTCAAGGCGGAAATATTGCTTCTCACTTTCTAAAGGTTCATAAGATATGGTTGTCCAGAAAAACCTTACTTGACAATACAATTGTCATTGATCGTGAAAATGATGCTAGTCGTCTAAAGATTCGCGAAGCCCTCCATATTATCTCCAAACGACCTACACTTAATATACAAGATGACTGTTTTGGACGTACTTTACATTTGTTTGGAGGTTGCTTGATGGGAAAGACACCAGCCTGTTTACAACACATTCGTAACCCTTCCAAAGTTGATATGCATCCCGCTATCTTAGGGCATGTGTCGCGTTTACCAGCCAATGATGATTATCCTGAAACGGGTGATTGTAATCTACCAAACTCTGACGGTACAACAGATGCGGGGCCCTCTTCGGTGGTGGCATCTAATCCTTGTGTTAAAAGTTCGAAACTCAAAGTCTCATCGGATAAAAATAAACGTAGTCAAAGCATAGCAAGAAAATCCAGTATAGCAAATGAGAGATCCTCTCCAGTAACAACATATGTTCTCTGTGTTAAGAGTTCTAAACCTGAGGTCTCATCAGAAATGCGTACGCGTTGTCAAAGCACGTGCTTGGCGGCCAGGTCTTGTATCCCTCCACAGTTTGTCCTAATAGATAAAGACATACCAGGAACAGTTGGTACCGATGTCTTCACTACCAAAGATCTCACAGAAGTGGTTATCTCAACGGAGGAAAATCTGATGTCGCCGGTGGAAGTTTCAGTTCTTCCGATTCAGAATTCAACCGTTGAATTTCCGCGGAGCTCAGAAAATCTTGATAATGATCGTCATCAGCAGGCTAAAAAACTTATGCCTTCGCATATCACTGTTGATTCTGATGATTTTGGTGATGATGATAGCGTTAATTGTACTTATGTTGATTGTCTTGATGGTCGTGAGTGTGGTGATGAGGAGGTTGGTGATGGAGATGCAGGCTGTGGTATTGTTGTAGACAATGCTTCTTGTGAGTGTTGTGTTGCTGAGTCTGATGATGTCTTTGAAGGGGTTGCGAGACTGGACGTCGATGTTGGTGATTGTTGTATTAACCGCCATGGTGAGGTTTGTGTTGATGTTGGTGGGTTGGCGAATGATGATGGTGGTGATGTGGTTTTGCCGTTTGCACATTTGGTGGATCATGGTAATATAACGGTGCGTCGTGTCCGACGCTAGTTCTAACGACCTTTTCAGCTATTATATTTTAATTTTATTTCTTGTTTATTTTAATTTTGGTTTAATCATTTCTTTTTATTTTATCTTTTTATTTTTATTTTTTTTTATTTTTTTTATTTTTTAATTCTTAATTTATTTTAATTTTATTTCTGGTTTATTTCATTTCTGTTTTAATTTAATTCTGGTTTACTTTATTCCTTCGTTTTATGGTCACGGGATGAAACTTTATTTTTGCTACTTTGATTTGCTGTCGAAATTACCGTATTGTCTTTTAGTAAGTTTAAATATAAATAATGCACCTGTAAATTCTGTGCACCTGTTCCCAGGTGAGTTATACGTAAACAGTTTCGTTAGCTGTTGTAGTGTCGTAGCGTTGGTTTTAATGAAAGTTGTATCGCTGGTATGTGTTTAGAATTTTATGTTTTTAGTTTGATATTCGAATGGTTTTATTAGTGTTTCTCTATCTTTATATATTCGGCTTTCGTCTAATATTCTATACATTGATTTTCCTTACTTTATTATAGGGGTTCTGAAGATGGATAAAGCCGAAACCGGCCGGTCAACCCCTTGTGACAATAAAGTTTTGTGTACTGTTGACTGTGTAGTTAATTCGGGAAGAAAATTTAGACGGTTTGAAGCAGTAGTAAAGAAATGGTGTTGTAGAAAATGGGCCGTAGCATTTAATAGAGCGTGTTTATGCGAGAATTTGATACCCAAATATTGTCAAAATATATATATATATATATAATAAAATAAATAACTTATTTAAGTGAATTTGAGTTCCGTAGTTTCAAACCAGGTGGCAAATTTTTTGCTGAATCTCTGTTTCTTCAATTGAAAACTATCCAGTTTTATCTTTCTCTGAAAAACTGCTCGGACTTAAATAAACTATCATTTTTTCTGTAACTAGTGTTAATCTAACTGCGTAATGCGTAATCAATATTTTATCTTGTGATTGTTACATTTTTTTTGCAAATAACTTTATTTTTGACTACGCTATAAACCGTTTCTGTTCGACTGCGCTATTCATAGTTTTTGTTGTGACTCTCTTGCGCATTTCGTGTGTTTTCCGAGAGAATTTTATTATCAAAAATTAATAAACTGCTTGGATCAGTAAATTGGAGTTGTTATTGTGATTACAAATGTATAATTATTATAAGGGGAAAATAATTAAAAACACCGAAAATAATTTCTGCCGCTATTCTCCATGTTTACCATATTTCTTTCTTAAATACCTTTCAAACGATTTATAGCACAACCCCAATGCACGAAAAGTTGTTCGCACCATTGTACAGGGATCCAGCTGCGCAGCCAACTTTTCCCTCATAACATATTTCGAATTCAGCACCAACAAATTAATAAAGCGTCTAAAATAATAATTAAGCTGTATCCTAGCCAGGGGCGGCGTCTGGAATTTTGTTCTGGGGGGGTCCAAAATGTCCAAGGACAAGTTGAAGAATATATATATATATATATATATATTGACGTACTTAGGTGTAATATTTTCTTTCAGGCACGCGCTATTAAAGACAATAGACCATTTTGCGTTTATTATTTTTTTAGACAGACATTCTAAATTTTTCAAACTACATACATTCTTTGATTCAACTCGGGCTAACGGACCGTTTCGACTAACATTGTCATCCTCAGAGCCCATTTAAAATTTAAACCAAACGTCGACGCAAGAAACGATACAATGAAATAAACAATAAAACCAGGTAGAGCGTACCTACCCTAGATATTAGAAAACCTAAAACTGCAATTTGAAAAAAAAAATTTAGTTCTGAAATTAACAACCGAGGTTAGCAACTTTCAAAGACAACTAGCATACTTGGATATACTTGTGACACAGACGGAAAAGGAATTTCTATCCACCGTATATACCAAACCCACAGATGGCGGTCATTGTCTTAGTGGCGACAGTTACTGTCCTGACAAATACAAAACCAGCGTTATTGTTGGCTATCTTAACAGAGCATTTAAATATTCTCAAACATGGATTGATTTTGACACTGAAGTCAAACGAATTAAAACTCTGTTGGTTAATAATAATTATTCCAACTCAATGGTGGATGATACTATTCGTAAATTTGTTGATAGCAAGCACAACAATTGTACTTCAAAAAAACAGCCGCAGAAGTCTCTGATACCGTTGTTTTATTGTGCACAGATGCATGATAATTATAGAAGTGACGAAGACTCCATCAGGAATTTGATTCATAGCCACGTACGGGTTTCTAATCCAATCTCACAACGCCTGCAGCTTCACATCTACTACTCGAACAAAAAAACGCGTCAACTGGTTTTTTCTAATAACTCTAGAAAAACTATTCAATTACACAAAACTAATGTTGTCTACAAATTTACGTGTCCACAATCACATACAACTCCTGAAACATACATAGGGCATACGCGTACTAGCCTCTCTAGGCGTCTAACGATGCATACCCAAGGAGGAAGTATTTGTTCACATTTTATTACTGCTCATGGACACAAACCCAACAAAAAAACACTGAATGAAAATACCGAAATAATTGTTCAAGATACCGATCCTGTCAGATTAAAAATTAAAAAAGCTTTACTGATATCTCAAGAACGACCCACTATAAATATGCAATATAATAATTTTGACAGAACCCTATTGCTCCAATATCAGTCATACCCCTCTGCTATGGCTACTACATCTCGTGGCGTCTCAACATTGGTCGTCGGTGGATTTCGGTTTTTTTGTTGGGTTTGTGTCCATGAGCAGTAATAAAATGTGAACAAATACTTCCTCCTTGGGTATGCATCGTTAGACGCCTAGAGAGGCTAGTACGCGTATGCCCTATGTATGTTTCAGGAGTTGTATGTGATTGTGGACACGTAAATTTGTAGACAACATTAGTTTTCTGTAATTGAATAGTTTTTCTAGAGTTATTAGAAAAAACCAGTTGATGCGTTTATATATATATATATATATATATATATATATATATATATATATATATATATATATATATATATATATATATATATATATAAATGATTCATAGTCCTTTACCCATTTTTTTAAAAACTGAAATAGAACTATGTAAGAAATAAATACTGTATTTACACTAGATCACAATTTAGTCATGTTTTTTCTAGTTTATCTAGGTTTGTTACTGGCAAAGCAAATTTCAAATATAAATGGAAAAATGTAAGTTGTTGTTATTACTAGTTTTTTCAAAAATTAAAATTTATTCAACTAACACGAAAGAAGAGTTCAAAAAACAAACGAAGCTAATAAAATTATTATTCAATAATATCATAAAGTACTTAACTGTAAACGAAAAACAGTGAACTATCAATATATATAAAAATGAATGTTTGTATGTATGTATGTATATATGCATGTATGTTAGTTATGCATTGCTACACCATTCATCCGATCGTAATGAAATTTTCACACAACCTTGAGAGTCAAGGGGAATCAAACATAGAGAAAAAAAATTGAAATCCGTTACAAAATAAGTGGGTGAGCGAGCGGGAACTATATCTATATATATATATATACATACTAGCGCGGGTACCCGGTGTTGCCCGGGGTTTTTAAAGATTTTTCTATTGTTTGTCTCTCTCGCTCCCATTTCCTTCTCCGCTTTCCCGTTCCCGGTCGCTCTCCCGCTCCCGGTAGCTTTCCCGTTCTCGGTCGCTTTCCATTTCGATTGAGAACGGGAATGGGAGAGCAAGCATGAGCGAGAACGGGAGAGCAAGCGTGAGCGGGAAAGCGACCGGGAACGGAAAAGCGACCGGGAACGGGAGAGCAAACAGGAGCGGAAAAACGACCGGAAGCTGGAAAGCGGCCGTGAACGTGAAAGCGACCGAGAACGGGAAAACAAACGAGAACGGGAAAGCAAGCGGGGAAGGAAACCTGAGCGAGAGAGACAAACATTAGAAAAACCCCGGGCAACGCCGGGCACCCCCGCTAGTCATCAATAAACATTGAATAATCATCAAACTATACAGAATGTTTAAGAAAAACTACTATAATATAGTGAAACTCCATGCAGCAAAAACATAGTTTGAAAAAAGAAGAAAGCCCGCCGCAGGCGAAAAATTTATCGACTATTTTTAGTCTGCAGTCTGATTAACCCAATGAGGTTCAAATACCCCCCATTAGTAAAAAAAAGTCTTTGGATTTGCAAAAATCTCATGGGTGGCACCTGGCGCATTGTATGAATATTCATCATAGCAGCCCTTAGAAAGCTCGAAAGTGGCTGCCGGTGTTTTGTAATTTTTTAATAGTATTTTAGTATTAATTCTAAATTTTGAAATAATTAAGCAATGATGGTCTCCAACATTTTTAATACTTTAAAACAGTTTTATTAAATTAAAATTTCTCTTATATGAGCGTTCAGAATTTAATAAATAATTTGTTCTGTTAACATTATTATCATGATCTAATAAAGGTTTTGTGGAAATTATTTCCATCCAGAGCTCTCAATATCTTTTCTTGCTCATTTTTTGTTGATTTTGTCATTAGTTCTCAATATCTTTTCTTTCTTATTTTTTATATTTAGACACTACTAGTCTCCTGTACTTCAAATAAAATATAATGAAATCAGTTGTTTTCTGAGACTCAAACTAGCTACATTTATTTAAGTTTTTCTTATTTAGTTATTTAAATTAACATTTTCACATATGAATGTTCAAAATTTAATAAAGAATTTGTTCTATTTACATCATAATTATGCTCTAATAAAGGTTTTGCAGAAATTATTGGAACATTTCCATTCAAAAATTTTAGATATCTTTTTTGAATCATCTTTTGATGGTTTTGAAACTGATCTCCTTGTACTTTTCTTATATTTTTTGTAGAAGAAACAATTTTAGTGATGCGGGACAATTTTTTGAGGAACAATTTTTTTGTTTGAAGGTTCTTTAGCTATTACTTCTGGATAAGTCACAGCTGGTATACTTCAGTTTTACTAGGGTATCAACTACAGTTCTTGTTTTAAGAAGGTCATTTTTCATCAGCTGGAGTACCGATGCTACCAGTGTGTAAACTTGTGATATTGCTTCTGCCAGACTGTCTTCAGAATTTTTATTTTTAATTTTTTCTATTATTGCCTGGGTCTCATCTTCTTCCGAAACATCAATATCACTGCATCTTGTTTCCATGTTATCCTGATTCTTGATCTTAGCTCCGTAAACCCGCATCACTAAATGGATATGCTTGCATGTTGTGTTACGCAATCCACTGTCTAAACAGGAACAATTAAACGAATGCACACAAATATTGCACTCAGAACATTACAGAGGACAAGCTCCATCTTTATGTGGCAAGAGTGAGCACCGAACTACGGAATACTGAACATTTCCTGCACTTTCCACTAAATAGATTAAATTTTCTTCAACTTCCTTGCAACAGGTTGCCAAGATCCAAGCTTGTCCGATGTCTCTTACGTGTTTCACCAACATGCCTTGTCCATTTACCTTTATGAATTTTGGTGAAACGATCCAACAGCTTGCAATTAATAAATCTCATTAGCACATGAATACTTTTGTCCATACGTTTCACTTTTCTTCCCTGTTAAAAATGATATGTCAGACATTCAAATGTAATTTACTTTTAGTGGTTTTTTATTCTAAAACATGATACAGAAATGTACCTGTAAATGGACATGTTTCATTACTCTATGCATGGCTTATAAATGCATATTGTGGTGAACTCTGAGACCGAGTCTATAACACTATGCCCACATCTTAGACATCGAAGAATATTTACATGCAAAATATTTACCAAATTGTGCAGTTTCTTGGTCTTCTTCAGCAGCTGCTAAAAACTGGCTTAGTTTTATTTCAAACACTTCTTGGCTACACATCTCCATCAGAGTTCTTATAGTTTTATAAACAGCCTCATGAAGATTCACATTTTTAATTTTTGATAAATTTTTTCTCCATGCTCGATCCACATGCCACACACAAAGTAACCTATAAGTAGGCTCACCCATAACCACAGACCAAGCATTATAATAAACATCCGCGTCGTCTGACATGAATACCACATTTTCCAATGGACCATCCAGAGCTTTTTTTACAACACTAAAAAACATTTTCATGGCCCCAAAATCAACTTTGTTGCTAAAACAAAATGCCATCGGATAGCCTTCTCCATGGTCATCAATGCACATGATTGTTGTTAACTGAAAATAATATGCATTGAGAACATGTGTAGAATCAATGCAAATTTCTTTGTTAGATCCACAGAATCTCTTTGATCCGATCAGCTGAGCATCATCAGATAATACTAACATAAAATCTTTTGTTGCCAGACCTTCCAAACAGGCTTCCCCTTGAAATTTTGCATAGCGAACAACATTTGCTGTTGACTGGTTGCTCCTCATTAAATCCACCCATGCTGCACGCTTTGTGCATCGTTTTGGTGAAACACATATTTGTGCGATAGTCCAAATTCCGTGCAAATATTTCTAAAGTCAGTTTTGTTGAGAAAATACATATTTTTGGGACATGTAAAATCTTTTCTTACTGAATCAAGGACCTCATCAAAAGCAACACCAGCAGATAGTTTTGCTGCTATTTGAAGTCTTTGGTCTTTTCTCAAAAATAAATGAGCAAGATCAAACTTGTGCCCTCGATGTTCTTTAAAATAATGAGCATTAACCTCTCCTAAAAAATTAATTTGCATTTATTTATTTGTTTAATCAGCTTTTAAGTTGATTGTTATCAAACATACCTGTGCTCAAAAACTTGACAATTATTGCCGCAGGACAAAAACATCCAATCTTGCAAGAACCTTAGATTTTGAGATAACGTTTTCTAATTAGTGCCATATTTTGAATTCCATTTCTGTGACAATAATATGCTCTTGAAATGTATTCTTTGTATTTCTTATCGCCACAACGTTTCACAAGCCTGGTGTTTGTCTCATCTTCTTTTTTAATTTTCCATGCTTCAAACTCTAAACATTTAATAATGAATTTCAATTTGAATGTAAAAATGTTCAAGCATTATTTTAAAAGATTTTTTTAATTTAAATTGTGTGCTTTATTATATAATTAATCAATGTCTTAATGTGAAAAGTGTTTAAGTATAATTGAGAAAAACATTTAACAAACTTCAACCTGAAATTGAACCAAACTTTAAAAATATTTTGGGCAGAGTTTTATTGATTGACATAGATTCTCCAGTTATTCTTTTGCGACTCAGACGAATAGTCAGCAACTCTTCTCAGCAACTCTTCTCCAGGTTTTTTTTATATGCTCCTTAAGTGTTTTATTTGCCAAGTACTCTTTGGGACAATGAGCACACTTGAATTTACAAACACTCTCAGTTGTTTCTACTTTTCTCTTTGGACCCATTGGAACTGTAGGCAAGTGGTTTTTTAACATGTTCTCTAAGTTTATAATTAGAGAGATAATTTGTATCACAATGAGCACACTTGAAGTTACTAACACTTTCAGTTGTTTCTGCTTTTCTCTTTGGACCCATTGAAACTGTAGGCAGCTCTCCATCAGGGTGGTTTTTTAACATGTTCTCTAAGTTTATAATTAAAGAGATAATTTTTTTTTTTTTAAAGTGAATCAGAACAATTAATAATAATCGTGTGTGAGATCCACTATCAAACATTTAAAAACCATATTTACATAATTTAATTTTAAATTCTTCAACAGTTTCAGCATTCACAACTTCATTCTCCAATTTATTCCATTGCACTAAAGAATTTATGTTTCATTGAACTCTCCCTTTTCTTATATAGCTTAAAGTTGTGATTTAGGTCAACCAATCCGTTCAATAATTTGTAAGTTTCAATTAAGTCTCCTCTAGTCCTCCTCTTTTCAAGTGTGGTCAGATTACATCTACTCAAACGTTGTTCATAATTCAGTCCTTTTAACTCAGCAATCATCTTTGTAGCTCGTCTTTGCACTTTTTCAATTATGTAGATATCTTTTTTAAGACAAGGGCTCCATGCCTGCACACAGTATTCCAAGTGCATCACAATAAGCACACTTGAAGTTACAAACACTCTCAGTTGTTTCTGCTTTTCTCTTTGGACCCATTGGAACTGTAGACTGTTCTTTACCAGGGTGGTTTTTTTAACATGTTCTCTAAGTTTATAATTAGAGAGATAATTTTTATCACAATAAGCGCACTCAAACTTTGTCATTTTAAATGGAAATCGGCTAAAATATAGGAAACAACTAGAAAACAAAATGGAAGTAGATTAAGATGCTGGTGCCTGGTGCTGAGCAAAGTAGGGCTGCTATGATGAATATTCATACAATGCGCTACTCTGAGCTGATTGGCTCGAATGACTTAGAATGACTTAAGAAGACTTATGCAGGCGCTGACCACACCTGCTTGTACCCAGACCAAAAAGAAAAAACAAAACACGGCAAAGAAATGAAAAGTGAAATTAGTTAAAACCGATAATAAAACAAAAATAATAATATTTATTTTCGGGAATGACATATTAATTTATCTTACTGTAGGAAGATATTAAGAAAGTAAATTAAATAATAAAACTGTTATATAATTGAAAATACGGTCGAAAAGCAAAATCCATTAATTGTCAAAAGACAGACACTCAATCTATTAATCAATCAATAAACGTCACATCTCGCTCAACCATGACATTGTTCAAAGTGATATTTTATTAACGAAAACTAAAACTAATACGAAAAAAATTGTATATAGATAACTAAAACTAAAACTAAACGCAAATTGAATTTCACAGCGCCGCGCCTGGCTAAATCTGAATTGATTTAGAGGTCGTTATCACACTTATAAATCAATATATGTAAAAATGCCATGTTTTTGTCCAAGCTTGTGTGTATATTTGTTTATCACATCCGAACCGCTGGAGAAATTTCAACAAACTTTGTCGTGAAAGTAGCCATTATTATGGCAAATTTTTTTAGCTAAGAAAAATAGAAATCGGTTCATTCTTTTACGTTTTATTGTAAAAAACGAGAAAAACCTTCATAAAAACTTAGCAACGCCGGGTAATCTTGTTAGTTAAGTTAAGTTAAGTACTATAATACAAGGCTTTATGACTACTTTTTGCATGTATTTATGTTGATGGAACCTTTTACTCCACACCATTATGTCTACATAATTTATGAATATGTTGCTCTATACTTTTTGTTAAGTTTCTCAAAGTGCATTTTATCAACAGTCAGCTATTTGCGATAAGCTTGGTTCTTCTGCGGCCCAAGAAATAATTTGTATAGGCTGTTTTGGGTGGCCCAAAATTGGGCCGCAGAAGGAATTTTTATAGGCTGTTTTGGGTGGCCCAATTGTCTCTGCAGACTTTACATTTTATTAAATTTTAAGAATAATTGGACGAAATATAAGGGAATTATAGATATAGATTAGATATAGATATAGATGTAGATGCAGATGCAGATGTAGATGTAGATGTGGAACAAAGCTAGTAACTTCTCTTGGGCCAGAGTGATGACCATTAACGCAAACAAACTGTGTGCGGGCACTCAGAAAATTGAAAATCCACGCCAACAAATCACCAGATATTCCATATCCTTTCAGTTTCGTCATCAGCTTTGTGTGTGAAACAGAACCAATGCTTTCTGATAATCAAAATAAATGATGTCAGTACGTTCCAGTGATGGGTAGTTACTAACTATAAATAGTTAACTACTAGTTATTAACTACTCTACAGTAGTTAAGAAATAGTTAATAACTACTTTTTGTTAAACTAGTTAACAACTAGTAGTTAACTACTTTTTTAAATAGTTAATAACTACAGTAGTTAACTATTTTTTTAACTACTTTATTTTTTTGGTGGCTGAAAAAACTCTATAGATCATGAAACTGAAGTGGATGAGCCAGTATATGACATGTATGTTAATAATGAAGATCTAGTGGTGAAAGTATATCAGATTTGATAGAAAGTGAGCAAGATAATATTGATAATTCTGACGATGTGCTTTTTTTACCTCCTCATAAGCACTGTGGTAATCTACATACATAATTTCCTATGTCTGTATGTATGTATGTTAGCAATTTTGCATAACGCAGAGGCCGTGGTGGTCAGCAATTGGTAAAATTAGTGCGCGCAGGCGTGTAATTAAAGTTATTACGCAATTGCACACCATCAGTTCCAAATATCCAAAACGTTTTTCCTAAGCTTTTATGCAAGAGGTTATCCGATTGCATGTAATAAAAGTTTTAATAAAAGTTGTACACTGTCAGTAGGTAAAGATCAAAAACGTTTTTCCTAGGCTTATAATGCAAGAGTTTTATCCGATTGCATCAAACATGATGCTGGATTTAA